>CM073607.1:9980000-11180000 GCA_037074985.1 Solanum bulbocastanum
GAAGATTTAAGGGCACTTCACCAAGACGATTATATGTTTTCAGAAGATGAATGTTACCTTGTCAACAAGGATTGGAATGTGAAAAGGATGAGGATGAAGATGATCTATATAAGATCCATTCTCAGTTTAAAGAAATAAGTATTAATGTCATTGATAATGATAAAATTATAGAGCTCTTACAGACTATTAAGGATCCCGAGATAAGAAGGAAACTTATAAGTTCCCCTACTACTATAAATGATATAAAAGAAGAAATTAATAATCTCAAAAATGATATTAGACATCTTAAAGAAAAGAATGTCATAATAGAAGCTCGTCTTGATAGCATAAATATTCCTAGAGATTTGAGTAATAACTCAACATCTTCTTCAGATGAAGGAGAAACTAATAATTTAGACTTTCTTACCAATTTGAATCTAGGTAACAACAAGGTTGATTTTTTACAAAATCTAAAGGCTTGTACTTCACAAAAGTTTTATACAAAAATTACTCTTTTAATTGATTATAACTATAAAAAAGAATTTATTGCTTTAATAGATAGTGCGATAGATTTAAATTGTATTCAAGAAGGACTTATTCCTTCAAGATATTTTCATAAAATTACTCATAGTTTAAGATCTGTAAATGGCTTGAATTTAAATTACCTAAGGCTTTTATTTGTAAAGGAAAGCAATGTGTTCCTCAAAGCTTTGTTTTAGTTAAAGATATTACTAACCAAATTATTTTAGAAGTACCTTTTATAAATGATATTTCCCCCCCTTACTTATTGGGATAATGAAAAAATAATAGGTACTTGGAATAATAAATCTTTTAAATTAGAATTTATTACTAAACCTTTTACAAGGATGTTAAATGAGTTAACCTCAAAAATGATTTTAAAAAATAATCAAATGAATTTTATTAAAGGAGAAATTAATAGCATTGAAATTGATACTATTTTGCAGAATCCTAAATTACAGGATAAAATTGCTATTTTAAAAAATCAATTTTCTATTGATATTTGTAGGGATCATCCTAATGCTTTTTGGAATAGGAAAAAGCATGTTGTTAGTCTTCCATATGAAGATGATTTTAATGAGGATAATATTCTAACTAAGGCTAGACTATGCTAGATGAATTCTGAATATTTGGAATTATGTAAAAAATAGATTGAATCTTTACTACAGAAAGCCTTATAAGGCATTCGAAATCTCCTTGGTTTTGTACAACTTTTTATGTTAATAGACATGCTGAGCAAGAAACAGGTGCACCCAGGTTGGTTATAAATTATAAACCTTTAAATAAAGCTTTAAGATGGATTAGGTACCCCATTATTAATAAGAAGGATTTATTAGATAGAGTTTATGATGCAATTATATTTTTTAAATTTGATTTGAAATCAAGCTATTGGCAGATTCAGATAAGTGAGTTTGACAGATTTAAAACTGCTTTAATGTCCCTATGGGTCAATTTGAATGGAACATTATGCCTTTTGGATTGAAGAATGCTCCATCTGAATTTCAAAAAATTATGAATGATATTTTTGTACCTTATAGTAATTTTATCATTGTTTATATAGATGATATTCTTGTGTTTTCAAAAAGTATAGAAACCCATTTTAAACATCTTGACTTATTCAAGAAAATTATTATTCAAAATGGTTTAGTTATATCTGCTCCAAAGATGACCTTATTTCAAACTAAAGTAAGGTTTATAGGCCATAATATTGAGAAAGGTAATATTAGTCCTATTAATAGGAGTATTGAATTTGCTTCTAAATTTCCAGATGAAATTACTAATAAAACTCTATTGCAGAGATTTCTTGGTAGTCTCACTTATGTAGCACCTTTTATAAAGGACTTAGCTTTAGATACGACTATCTTATATGATAGACTTAAGAAAAATCCAAAAGCTTGGTCAGCTGATCATACAGAAGCTGTTAAAAGGATAAAGACTAAGGTTAAAAACCTTCCATGTCTTACTTTGGCAAACCCAAATTGGGAAAAGACAGTTGAAACAGATGCCTCAGATATAGAATTTGGAGGTGTTCTTACTCAGTATTGTCCTGATAATAAACGTCATTATATTGTTCAATTTTATTCAGGGAAATGGAATCCATCTCAGCAGAATTATGCCACAGTAGTTAAAGAAATCTTAGTTATTGTAAAAAGTGTTTTAAAATTTCAAGGCGATCTTTATAATTAAAACTGATTGTCAGGCTGCTAAGTTTATGTTTAATAAAGATTGTAAACATGATGTTTCTAAACAAATGTTTACTAGATGGCAAGCATTATTAGCACTATTTGATTTTGAGATAGTTTATAAAAAAGGAGAAGATAATAGTCTTCCAGATTTTCTTACTAGAAACTAGTTAGACTAATCATAAAAATATCTTTGTTTTCAGCCATGAGACCTTCATGGCCCCTTACTAGGGGTAGAGGAGGACGAGGAACTAGAAGAAGAGGAGGTTATATCCTCGCTCAAATAGGAAATAAAAAATTTATTGATACGTCTAGTTCATCAAGAGATACAGAAGGTTTGAATACAAACCATCCCGTGTACAAAGAGTTTATGGATTTTATGAAATCCAAGCAAAGTAAGGATAATAATCCTCCTACTTATTTCAGCATATTGGTGGATGAAGAAAACACTTAAGTTTATGATATGAATGACAAAAAAGAAGTCATACTTCTTTTAGAAAACAATGATTTAAAATGGAAAAATGATCATGACAACTAAAGAGTAGGTATTTGGATACAGTTTGCTATACTACGACTGCATACAAATACATGATGCATTATGAGATGATACTCTCAGCGACAGGGTCAGCAGAATTCCAACATTTCTACCCTGCTAATACCAAGAAAGTTTATAACTTTTCAAAGTTTATTATAAAGAAAATTATTTCTCCGGAAGAATGGGGTATGAGTCCATTAAAAGAAAGGAATTATATCTACCCGAAATAGAGAATTGCAGTAAAATATAATAACTGGGATTATATTGATAGCTTTAATAAAGCTCTATTATACGAGAATGCTAATAAAAAGCATTCATGGTTCATAAAAATTTGTTCTAATGTTTTTATGCAGGAAATTTCAAATTGGTTTTGTAGATGGTGGATGTCATATGGTCCTTCCATTAAAATATTACCAGACCAATATAAACAATTATATTTGGAATGGTTAGATATATCCCCAAAGCTAGTTAACTTGGAACAACATAATATCTTTTTTTGAAGGAATATCAATTATGTATTTTTTTTATAGAATTCTCAATTCCATGGATTATGAAATGGAATGTCGAAGTTAATACTACTTCGGAAGGATTTTCTTGTTTAATGAGAACTTTTTATACAAAGTTTTGAAGTAAATTAATTAATAAAGACTCTGAAGGAAAGATACATGGTCAAGAGATTATAGATTTAATAAATGTAACTATTGATAATTATCATAACCAGAGGATATCTACGCCTCAAGAAGAAATTAATAGTCCCTTTAAACAAATTGTCAGAAAACTCTAGATGAAAAAGGGAATTATTTTTAAGGCAGAAACAATTGCATTATACATGGAAGAGGTCAAGAAAGATCTGATGAGAAATCTTGACGTAGAAATTGAAGATGATATCTCAATGGCATCAGCAAGTCACATTAATCAGGATGATGAAGTGTGCATTGCAGGAGAAGGACAAAGTAATAATATAGAAGAGATTGTTATTGATGCTCTCTTCTGGAAATTCCAAGAACAAGTGGAGGAATCCTCCGACAAAGCCACATGCAAGGGAAAGGCAAAAGTCTTAAAGAGAAGACCCCATTGATGACAAAGGGGAAAGAGACAAACTACTTTTATAAAGGAGGAATCTACTTTAATAAAGATACGCATCTTTGAAAAAAGATGAGATATTGGCCATAAAAAATTATGTCGGCCATGTGAAGTTAGTGTGAAGGCCATAGGGGTGTGGCGGCCTTATCCTGTTATTATTGGCCAATGTAAAGAGTGTGGGCCATTGTAATTTTACGATTTTACCCTTTGGAGACTCTATATAAAGAGGCTTAAGTTTTAGTTGTAGAGGCAGGTTTTAGAACTCTCTCTCTTTCTCTCTCTAAAATACTTTCTTTGTAAAAATATTTCCAGCATTTGAATAAAAGTTTCCAATTTGGTTTGAAGAATTTTGGAGTTTCATCTTTAGGTATTAATATTATTTTCTTTATTTCTTTATTTCTTCTGATACTTAGCCTAATGACAGGCTAAATTATTGTGTTGAACTATATCATACTAGATTATTATAATTTAGTGGAATTGTAACTATAAAAGATGGTTTAAATGGCTGAAATTAAGGTCTAATTAAAGGAAATTTTAGCATAGTATTAAAAGATTATTACGTTCATCCGTTGGATTATCCTGTAAAAAGGATGGGCCCGAATGTATCCATTGGATTACCCTGTGTTGTGGGCGGACTCGATAGTAGACCGTTGGATTATCCTGGGGCGGACCCGGATACGGTAAAAGTCTTTGAGTTACTATGTTGAAACATTACTTGAATTAGTAAAAGACCCTTACAGTTGTGCGATCCATTTATTATTATTATTATTATTATTATTATTATGGCCACGTGAAATAAATACGCATACCACATCATGTTGTCAGTCTTATCGTTTTGTTATTGGCCAATGGGCCATTGTAATTTTACCGTTTTATCCTTTCAGACCTCTATATAAAGAGGCAGAAATTGTAGTAAAGAGGCAGGTTTTAGAAGTCCCCCTCTCTCTCTATTTCTAAAATACTCTCTCTTGTAAAATACTTCAAAGTTTGAATAAAAGTTTCCGAATTCGGTTTGCATAATCTTGAAGTCTATTCATAGGTACTATTTATTTTCTTTTAATTATTCCTTCTTTTTAATTTTTTTCTTAGATATAGCCTAAATGATAGGCTAGATTGTTGTATTGAACTATATCATACTAGATTATTATAATTAAATGGAATTGTAACTATAAAAGATGGTTTAAATAGCCAAAATTAACTACAAATGGGAACTTTTGAGAAACTTGGTCTCAAACTAGTGGTTAAAACCACAGAAGAAACTATTACTATTGATAATGATCATTAGACTTTTAGATTTATATATGAAACTGATCTTGCCTCTTATTGGGATATTTATAGATCTATACGTATTGGCCTGGTTCATGTGGCGTTTAAGCCCCTTACTTTACGTGGCCTACCTGAAAGCTTTATAGCAGTTTTACGTGATGGTAGAAATCATAATTGGAAAAAATCTCTTATAGGGACTATTTAAACTAGTCTAGCTTATGGACCAGTTTATTTTAATGCATACCCTGATTTGCAAATTTCTTTGTAGGATGAGAATTCATTAAGTTCTCTAATGTTAAACATTAAACTTCATGGTTATGATTGTATGCTTGGTACTGAAGTTGTTTGTATTTGTTATAGAATTTATTATAAATTACTGCATACTTTAAATCCTATGTGTAAAGTCATTGATTTTAAAAATGAGACTATTTTAATAGAAACTAATTTTGGAAAATCTAGAGTAGTAACTCGAAGACCGATTAAGTGGGAAGAAATTGATTTTCCATAAGAATGGGTTATTGAGGCGCTACTCCTCCTAAAAATATTATAAATGAAGAAATTTCAGAAATTGAACAGTTAAATGATGGAACTGTTATAATAAAATTTTCGGATTATATGTCAAACCATAAAATTGAAAGTGCTAGCATGTCTTCTAGAATTACTAGATCTAATTCTTCATATATATCTCCCCTGGATTATATAGTGCAGGTTTTATCTAGAGCTTCTACTTCTCAAATTAGAGAAAATTGTAGATGTAACAATATAAAAATTGATAAAAATAACATTCCTGAAAAATAACTGCAGGATTTATAGGACAGTTGAAAGGATAGTGGGATAATTATCTCAATCAAGATCATAGAGATAAGATCCTTCAGGCCGTAAAATAAGAAGGTCAAGGAGAAGTTCAAAATTCAGTTTGTACACTGATTTAAATATTAAGGAAACTTTTATTCAAACTTTGAAGTATTTTACAAGAGAGATTATTTTAGAAATAGAGAGAGAGAGATAGAGGGGGTTCTAAAACCTGTCTCTTTACTACAATTCCTGCCTCTTTATATAGATGTCTGAAAGAATAAAACTGTAAAATTACAATGGCCCATTGGCCAATAATAAAACGATAAGACCGACAACATGATGTGGTATGCACATTTATTTCACGAGGCCAATTTAAATGTTTATGGCCACTATCTTTCTTTATTAAAGATAAAATATACCCTCTTTATTAAATAATAATAATAATAATAATAATAATAATAGTAATAGTAATAGTAATAGTAATAGTAATAGTAATAGTAGTAGTAGTTAATAATAATAATAATAATAATAATAATAATAATAATAATAATAATAATAATAATAATAATAATAATAATAATAGTAATAGTAATAGTAATAGTAATAGTAATAGTAATAGTAATAGTAGTAGTAGTTAATAATAATAATAATAATAATAACTATTATTATTATTATTATTATTATTATTATTATTATTATTAAAAACTAGTATCAGAGCCATGAAGCTTTCATGAAATATATTTGAGATGGAGGTGAACTATTTGACATAGATCATAGATCATAATCTTTTATCCATGGATCTGGGAGATACAAGTACTAAAAGTATCAGACTAGAAGAGGTAGATATACCTCATAACCTTGACCTGTTAAACAGGTGGACAATTCCTAAAGTTCCTATTAAAACTATATATGATTATGGTTGGTTTGATAAACTTTCTTCTAAACAATTGATTAAAACAACTGAGCAGTCTATTGTTTTAAATTCTTCTGAACAGACTATTCGCTTGTTAAATGAACGAGATGTGATTTTTTTATAAAAATTAGTATAATTATTTACATATTGGTATGGTTCAAATTGTCTTTAAACCTTTGACTCTTAAAGGGTTGCTTGAGACTTTTTTAGTTGCTCTTCGCGATGCTAGAAATTTAAATTTTCGACAGTCTCTGATGGGTTCGATAGAATCAACGGTGGCCTATGGTTCGATTTATTTTAATACGCAAACTAATTTGCAATTATCTCTTACTGATGCGAATATTCTCGATGCTCTAACATTACATGTTAAAATTCATAGTTATAATTATGCGCCTGGTTTGAAACTTATTTGTTTATCTTACCGAATCTATTTTAAATTGTTATCCACTTTTAATCCTAGATGTAGGTTATATGATATTTCTAATCAAACTATTTTGGTGGAAATCAATTTTGCAAGGTCTAAGGTCACTACTATAAGACCTATTAAGTGGGAAGAAATAGATTTCCCTACTTCATGGACTCTAAATTCGGTTATATCCCCAAATCAGTTAACCAATGTTGTTACTAATTCTGATTGTTCTCATATTTCTCAAAATCTCGATGGAAGGATTTGTATACAGTTTGCAGATAATAGCTATGCACCTCATAAGTAGTCCTTTAATGATAATAGACTTATGTCTTCTGCGCATCACGGTATGAATAGACATTCTTTATCAAGTCGTAGACCATTACTGACTATTAATCATATTTTCCCTATCGATTCGATTTATGGTCCAGCTCGAGATCGTGCGGCTTCGTTACATACCATCAGTTCCGATGGAAACTCAGTGGTAGAAAAGGTAAAGATTGATCCACGAACTAATATTGTGCAGGAAAATGATGATGTTTCTGACAAGGATATTCCTTCAGCTTCTGAAATGGAGTTTGACCTTAACGATTCTTAATGATTTTGCACCAAATTGATATTAGTCCAGGTTCATTAACAAGAAAACATATTAAAAAATAATTTTTTGATGAAAAATGGAATTGGTTTACAACATGGTTCTTTGATGTTTATAGCAATGAGATCTTAATTGTATTTCTCAAGAGTTTTATGAAATTTGTTCTCTTCATAATCAAATTATGTATTTCGTCCCTTGGTTTATAACATTTTATTTACCAATATATATTAACGTTATTGAAAGAACTTATAAAGATGGGAGTTGTAATCTTTTGAAAGCTATCTACCCTCCTCAGTCATCATTTGTTTTACCAAATAATACTGGTATCACTTTCTCAGCCTTTCAAAAATTCATTGAGGAAGATATTGCTTCAATTAGTATTAATGAAATTAATAAACTTATTACTCAAAACAATTATTTGAGTCTTTATGTTAAAGTGTTAGGTGAGCATATCAGCTCTCTTGACAAAACAACTCGATGATTTAACTATTTTAATAAAATATATTAAGGCAGATATAGCCAAAACTAATTTTATGGCTACTACTGATATTGCTTCAACTTCTGAAAATAGTCCTACAATAATTTCTACTTTTGTTTAAAGGCCTATTGAAATTTCTAATTTTAAATCTACTTCTTTAAAAAATATAGAAGAGCTTCTTGATAAAAAAAATTTCCGATTTAGATGTTGGAGAACTTGCTACTAAAAAGCTTTCAGGTTTAAAATTTGGACCTATGGATTTATCGCAAAATTTTGCTGATAAAATGAAAAATACTGCTGACTTTAAAAATCAAGTATCATCGGAGTTTAATAAACTCAGGGGATATCCCAAGAAAAATAGCAGATTTGCTAACAAACCTAGTATGAATACATACTACAATCCTCGACCAACTCCACAGGATATTTTGATTGAAGAACGAGACTGGAACCAGACTAATACGCCTTACAGCGGTTCCGAGATTTATGAATGGAATCTAGATGGGCTGACGAAAAGGCAATTTACTATTTTGGTACATCGTATGTTGATGTATTCGACTATTTGTAAAAGTGTTAAAAACACGAATAGGACAATCTGCAAAATGATTATTGCAAGATTTACAGGACAACTTCGAGGATGCTGGGATAATTATCTCAATACCGAAGAAAAAACTTTGATTGTCAATGTCATAGCCACGGATGAAGGAGTTGATAACCTAGGGATGACCTTGGTAAAAAATAGAGAAGATGCAGTTTATACCCTGGTTCTAACCATTTTGGAACATTTTAGTGGAAGATTTTCCAATCAGTATGAGACGGTCAGAACCCTTTTCAATGGTCTTAGATGTAGGACTTTGACACACTTTAGATGGTATAAAAATACTTATCTTAGTAGGGTGTAATGGAACTACCTGAAAATAAGCTTGGATATTGAAAAGCTAGGTTCATAGACGGACTTCCATCTCTTTTTGCTAAAAGAGTTAGAAAAGCTCTTAGAGGAAATCAGATTGTGATACCATACGACTAGTTTAGTTATGAAAAAATTATAGGAATTTGCACACAAGAAGGATTAAACTTGTGCAATGAACTTAAAATGTCAAGACAGCTTAAGATGGATAAGCTAAAGGAACGATCTCAATTAGGAGATTTCTGTGAACAATTTGGGTTATCCAATCCCATGCCTAAGGAAGATAAATATTACAGGTCTTCAAAAGATGCAGATTTGCATAGAAAGAAAAGATCTAAGCATCGGCATAGATCAAAAGAAGATCGAAAAGCAAGAAAAAGCTATCGTAAATCTAATAGATTTACAAAAGATAGATCTGGAAGAGATCATTCAAAGGTAAAATGCTACAAATGTAGTAAACTTGGACATATCGCTCCAATCTGTAAGTTAAACAAGTTGAAAACTTTAGAACTTGAAAACGACACATACGAAAAGGTATACGGTTTGTTATACACTTCAGGATATCGAGAGGATTATGATTCAGGTTCGGATTATAATGTAGAATTATTTGATTTCTCATATTATGATAATAATAGAGCTAATGCTTGTGATACTTGAAAGGGTCCTGATTGCAATTGTGAAGATGACAAAATTTATAAACTTCAATCACAATTTCAAGATTTTAATTTGAATAATATCACATCTGATAACGTGATTGAGATTTTAAAGGAAGTTACTAATAATAAGCTTCGTGAAAAAATTATTAATTTAGCTGTTTCAAATGAAACCAGCTCTTCAAAATTTCTTGAAAAGAAAAGGAATGATTTTAATAAAAATGATTTTAATGATTTTGATTATGAAGCACCCTATTCCTTAAAGGAAGTAGAGAATCGTATTTTAAAGAAAAATGCTTTTGTCGTTAAGGATTCTTCTTTTGACGATTTAAAATTTGAGGTTGAAAATTTGAAAAAGGAGATTAAATCTCTTAAACAAAACCAACTGATTTGTGATTACCGTATTACTCAAATTGAGATAAATAATACTAACGAAGATCAATTTTCAAAAAATAAAAGAAAGTAAGTTGAAGATGAAAATCTCCAGCTTGATAGTCCTAATCTCAAACAAGATTTGTTATTAGGGATGATGCAGATTGTTACGGCTCATAAATGATATATTAAATGTACTATTCTAATTGATAATAGTTTTTTCATTACTAGCATTGCAATGATTGATAGCGGTGCAGATATTAACTGTATTCAGTGAGGTTTAGTACCCACTAATTACTTTTAAAAAATGACTCATTTGGTGAAATCTGCTTCTGGTCATGCTCTAGATATAGAGTATAAGCTACCCAATGTGAAGATTTGTCAGAATAAAGTCTGCATTCCATACTTCTTCTTTTTGGTTAAGAATCAGTTAAATCCCCCAATTATACTTGAAACTCCTTTTATTAATGCAATTTATCCTTTCACAGAAATTGACGCGAAAGGATTTTCAGCCAAATACAAGGATAATAAGATAACTTATTCTTTCGTTATAGATCCGGTAACTAGAGATATTAATATATTGATAAAAATGAAGCAGAGTCATATGGACTCTTTACAATTAGAGTTATTCAACATGAATATTTTAGATTCAATGAAATCTGCTAAGGTAAAGGAAAAAATCAAATTGATTTCTGAGCAGATTGCTGTCGAGATTTGTGCAGATCATTCTAGCGCTTTTTGGGATCGCAAAAAACATATTGTGACTCTTCCATATGAAGAAGGATTTGTAGAGGATGATATTCCTACTAAGTCTCGACCCTGTCAGATGAATGCTGAGTTAGTAGATTTCTGCAAAACTAAGATTGATAATCTACTATAAAAGGGTTTGATAAAACATTTCAAGTCTCCTTGGTCATGCACAACCTTCTATGTTAATAACGCGGCGGAAAGGGAAAGAGGTGTCCCGAGATTAGTGATTAACTACAAACCTTTGAATAAACACTTAAAGTGGATCATGTATCCTATTCCTAATAAAAGAGATTTATTGTCAAGGTTATATGATGCCAATATATTTTCAAAATTTGATCTAAAATCATGATATTAGCAAATTCAGATTTTTAAAGAACATTCTTATAGAACTACTTTTAACGTCCCATTTGGACAATACGAATGGAATGACATGCCTTTTGGTTTGAAAAACGCCCCTTCTGAATTTCAGAAAATCATGAATGATATTTTCAACCCTTATATGAATTTTATTATTGTCTATATTGATGACATTTTAGCATTTTCTAAAACTTTTGAACTACATGTCAAACATATTGATATTTTCAAAAAAGTTGTAATACAAAATGGCTTAGTTATTTCTAAACCAAAAATGAGTTTATTTCAAACGGATGTTCGATTTTTAGGACATCAAATTTGTCAAGGAAAAATTACTCCCATTCAAAGGGCTATTGATTTTGCTGACAAATTTCATTATGTTATTACAGGTAGGACTCAACTATAGAGATTTCTGGGAAGTTTGAATTATATTTCTCCATTCTATAAACATCTTTCTAGAGACCTAGCTCTATTATACGACAGACTGAAGAAAGATAATAAGTCTCTTTGGAACGAGACTCTTACTAATCTGGTGAAAGATATTAAGCGGCGAGTTAAACCACTGCCCTACTTAGCACTAGCCAACCCTGCTTGACAAAAGATAATTGAGACGGATGCGTCTAATATTGGATATGGAGGAATTCTTAAACAGATTAATCCTCATGATAAGAAAGAGTATTTGATTAGATTTCATTTTGGGAAATGGAATGAAGCCCAAAAGAAGTATGCAACGGTAGCACATGAAATGCTGACTATTGTTAAATGCGTTCTCAAATTTCAGGACGATTTATACAACCAGAAGTTTTTAATAAAAACTAACGCGCAATCGGTCAAATTTATGTTTGACAAAGATTTTAAGCACGATGCCTCGAAATTGATATTCGCCAGGTGGCAAGCACAATTAGCCCCTTTCGATTTCGATATCCAATATAAAAAGGGAGTTGATAACTCGTTACCTGATTTTCTATCCAGCGAATACATTCAATAAGTCATGTTTTTTAGAATTTTTCTTGATGATGAAATTCTCGTCGCAATATTGAGAGTTCTTATTTCTTTGCCTAAAGATATGAAAGATCTTATTATTAACAAAATTGTTAACAAAATATTCAGTGAAGATTTTTCTCATATTCAGATTGCATACTATTCAGATGATAATTATCTGACAGATTATCTCTCCGAATGATAACAAAAAGAAGCTATGTTTGTAGAATGGATTCACCTTGGATTCACATCAAAGGAAGAGTAAGAGGAAGAACAGCCCCAAGCAGAGGTAATTATGGTTCATATGGAACCAGATCATCTCAAGAATCGTCATACAGATCCGAATCAAATTCCCCAGTCATACAATTAGGAAAAAGAACATTAATGAACAAAAGGACTTCTTTGCAAGAAGAATCTTCATCAAGTTCAGAACAACTAGTTAATTTGGAAGATATTTCAAAAGACAGTCCTTTATATGCTCATATGCAAGCCTACCTAGTAGGTAAGAAGCAAAAAGATACTTTTGTTTCAATCATAAAGGAGGACTTTGATGATATTAAGTCCTATGAAAAATTTCAAAATAGTGAGATGATATTTCTCTTAGAAAATTTAGATCTGCAGCGAAAAGATGAACCTTGGAAAATATTCCAACGGTACCTTATTAATGGATTATATTTTTCTGGAGAGTCATATAAGATTCGATCTTACTATGAAGAAATCTTGATGAGCATAGGAAATGTAGAATTTCAGCACTTCTCCAGTACAGGTAATAACCCCCACGAAAAAAGTTATAACTTTTCTAAATTTATTATTAAACAGATTATATCTGTTGAAGATTGGGGTATGTCAACTATGAAAGAAAGACAGATAAGCATTAATAATGCTAGGATGAATTTTACTTATTAGGATTATATCCGAGCATTTGATGCAGTGCTGTGTTATAACAACGACAAACACAAACATACTTGATTTGTAAAAGTATGCGCAAAGATTTTTGCTAATAATATACCAAATTGGTTTATTAATTGGTGGTCATATCACGGTCCAACTGTCTAAATTCTGCTGGAGCCATTCTTAAACTTATATAAAGAATGGGCCAAAATATCACCAGATTTGAACAGGTTATACCAAGAAGATCATGTCAGTTGGATAGAAAAAATAGATCAAATCTATTTCTTTATCGAATTCTCCATTCCATGGATACATAAATGGGCCCCTAAAGTGGAATTTAATGAAGAAAATATTCCTACTCTGTATAGGACATATTTTAATAATTTCTGGGATAAATTGTTAAAACAAGATCCTAAGATCAAGCAATTAATTGGTCAAGAACTTATGGACACGATTAAGGAAAAAATTGTTGATTACAAAACAATTCGCCCGGATAATATTGTTAAAGATACCTCAGTTCGGCATATTGCCTGAAGGATCTCCTTTCAAGAAGGAGATAAGGAACAGATGATCCAAGATTATCTTGAAGCAGTAAGAAAAAGTCTACTTCAAATAATAACTCAGATTGATAAATCGAACACTTCAATGAAAAGTGAAACTAGTAACGATGTCGAAGACTCACAGCGTGCCGAATCAGAACATATGATGTCGGCCACTAAACTGCAAGAAGCGGAAGACTTCTTACAGCAAATGCAGGCCTTAGATAAAGGTAAGAAGACAAAAGAGACATAGCCATGTGAAGTCAAGTGAAGACATGTGAAGAGTGGCTCACCAAACAGTAGATTTACTGTTCAGGGACCCAGATGAGGGCCCTTTTTGTATTGTACATAGATTCCTTGTGTCTTTTTCTTTTTCTATATAGGTGTTAGCTTATTTTGAGAGAAGCAGCAGAAAAAATTAAGCTCTCTCTTTTGTTCTTTGTTTTGAAGTCTTGTAAATCTTTGTAATCTTTCCGAAGTACTATTCCGATCATTATATAAATAAACTAGTCAGTTATTTAAAGTTCTTTGGATCTTGAAGACGTCCTTTATAAAGTATTTATTTTCTTTTTAGTCTTTTATTTAGTATGTTTCTCCTAGCCAGGACTATGTCCGGATAAAGATTATCTTTGTTGAATAACTAACTTCTCTCCTATATAGACCATGAACGGATCTAAGCTCTATTAAAATATAAAGAAATTTTAGTATGGCTTTTCGACTTGGTTTCGAGATCAAGGTACAATCGAATCTAGCACTACTCTTATTGGCTTTGTCTTAGTGACTCCGCCTGGCCAGCTGTGGTTTTAACCCGAAAGATGAGTTTTGATAAGTAGGGCACTCCATACCCGGTTAGAACTGTCAGGCACATGAGCTCAATAAGTTGTATGTATTAGATTCTGACAAACCATTTGTAATAGTAATAGTAATTATTATTATTATTATTATTATTATTATTATTATTATTATTATTATTATTATTATTATTACTACTATTACTATTACTATTATTATTATTATTACTACTACTATTACTATTACTATTATTATTACTATTACTATTATTATTATTATTATTACTATTATTATTACTATTACTATTACAATTATTATTATTACTATTATTATTATTATTACTATTACTATTATTATTATTACTATTATTATTATTATTATTATTATTATTATTATTATTATTACTATTATTAATATTATTACTATTATTATTATTATTATTATTATTATTATTATTATTATTATTATTACTATTACTATTACTATTACTATTACTATTATTATTACTATTATTATTATTATTACTATTATTACTATTATTATTATTATTATTATTATTACTATTATTATTATTATTATTATTATTATTATTACTGTTATTACAATTATTACTACTATTATTATTATTACTATTACTATTACTATTAATATTAATATTACTATTACTATTACTATTACTATTACTATTACTATTACTATTACTATTACTATTACTATTACTATTACTATTATTATTATTATTATTATTATTATTATTATTATTATTATTATTATTATTATTAATACTACTATTACTATTACTATTACTATTATTACTATTACTATTACTATTATTACTATTATTATTACTATTACTATTACTATTACTATTATTATTATTATTACTATTACTATTACTATTACTATTATTACTATTACTATTATTATTACTGTTACTATTATTACTATTATTATTACTGTTACTATTACTATAAATATTATTACTATTACTATTATTACTATTACTATTACTGTTATTACTACTATTACTATTACTATTACTATTACTATTACTATTACTATTACTATTACTATTATTATGAGTTAAAATAAAGATTTTGGGTTGATAAATTGGGGGGTTCTTTGTGAACTAGATTTTTGAAGTAAAAGTGGGTTTGAACTGACCCTAAGTCATTTTTCGAAATGGTTTTCACCAATGAGTTTCTAAAGCCTTGAGTAATGTTTTCAAGTATTAAATTTTGGATTCAAACCTTCTTTTTGAAATTGGGTTTGTGTTTATTTACCCATTTTTCAAAGAAATTGATGTGGGTATTGCCGTTTCTGAAGATTTATTGTGAATACTTGTTTGTATATAGATTTTGTGGCTTCGAAAGTGATTCAGAAGGGGAAGACTCAATTCTTGGAGTGATTAATTGATTTCTTTAAGACAAGTGATCTCTTAAACCTTGTATTCTGGTAGAATTCGTGTATTTTCTTCATTGTTTGTGTGTTGGGAGTAATGAGAATGAGGTGAAGGCTTAATTGTCCACATGATAAATCTTAATGAATAAAAAAGGGTTGAAATGAAAAGTCTATGTGATGAACATGATAATGTGAATTGCCTTGTTGTGACTCTTATCGATTGATTGATGAAATGCTTGATAACATGAATGTGGACTTGAATTGCATGAACTGTTGTCTCTTCCATGTGGTGTGATATTGCTTGCACGGATTATTAAACATTGTGATGAGACATGTGATGGTTATGATGCCGAGGTAATTTTTGGCAAGTGTTTATGATGTCGAGGTCATTATCGGTGAGTGTTATTTTTGTTGTGGTCATTTCCGACAAGTGTTGTGATGCCGAGGTGATTTCTAGCTTGTGATATTGGTCTGATAGGAAATATTTCCGGTGAGAGATTGATTGTTGTGATTTGATGCATTCTGATTTTTTGTGTGACTTAGTTGTTATTCGTGATTGAAGTATTTAATTTGTACGTGTGATAATCTACTTGATACTTGAAATTGACATACTTGATTTGTGCTAGTTGTTGGATTGCAACTATCGGACTGTGATTATTGAGCCTCGTGAGGTGTGTGTTGTAGAACTGTTAGGTTGGATTGATTTCTGTGCAGATTGTAGTTTGAGGTAGTTCGGTTGGAGACTAAGGGTATTCAATTTCTAGCTAGATACCTTGTTTATCAGGTTGTTTGTTGGGTACCGTGTTGTTGATATTCACTCATTGCTTCTACACTTGTGTAGGTTCCAAGACCGGTATAACGTGATTGCTCTTCTTCTCACTTTTTGAGGCTTGTTGAAAGACTTGAGAGGTAGTTGCTTGTCGTCCCAGCGGGCCCTCTTTTGCCTTTTCTTTATGCTTTGTTCTATTTGAGAAACAATGACTGAGACTTGTACTTATTTCTTAATTCTGCAATAGTCCATGGATTAAAATTTAGTCCAACAAAAATAGTGATTGATTACTTTATTTAACCTAACCGTATATTAGTTATATCTCATACAAGGTCTTATTTTATCCATTGGAAAAGGGAGGATTAACAAATCCAAGATTTAACAATCCTTGAATAAGACCCTTAAATGACTAAACTATACCAAATCTTTTTTTCCTAAATTTCTTTTGTAATTTAATGTTCTTTTTTATTTATATTAGAAAAGTTATAAATATTCTTTTAAATTCTCCAAATTCATTCAATATAATTTAATGATTTCACAAACTAATATTTTTTTCTCCATGTTTGATTTGCTATATAGGGTTGATTTTTTTTCTTTTTTTAAAAAAAATGTAGTTCGTCCATTGACCATTTGAACAATTTTTTATTTTTTTTAAAACATAAGATTCGTGTATTTGAACAATTTAAGTAGCCTTAAATCTATGTTGATTTAAGGTATATTTGACCAACAAAAAATTAGAAATATATCGTGCTATCAATGATCTCCGTAGTGGCACATCACCTCAAAATTAATAATATTTTTTTAATATATTTTAGTATTTAACTTGACTAGTTAAATAAAATAGAAAATCTCATAATAACTCAACAGAATAATAGGAAAGAAGTTTTTTCGAGAGTTTTAAGCCAAACATAAGATTAAGTGAGAAGCAATGAACCAAACACTTGATAAAAACTAATCATTGCATTACTAAACCCTGCATTACTTATCCCTGCATTACTAATCCATGTGTTAGTAATCCCTGTATTATGCATCTTTGTACCAAACGATCCCTTAGTGGCTTGTACACGTGACAACCAGTTTTTGGGGGTTTCATTAGAATGAATAAGTTTTCCGCTTTATCTTGTTCTTGCTTTATATTTTTGCATTTCTTTCATTTTCGTTGGGTTAAGGCTGACTTGTCTTCGTAGAAATAGACAAGTGTCATCACGTTCATTTTTGGATCGTGACAATTACGATAAGTAGTTCGAAAGTAGTAAAAAATGTGGACTATATGCTCATTAACTACATCAATTGGGGTATATAATTCGATACATTTTTATGTAGATGGATTTGCCAGCATCAATTAGGATTCATATTCGGACAATTCTGTAACCGGACTTTATATGAATTATGATCCATCAATCTATATATTTTTAGATCGGTTATTAATATTTGATCATTGTTGAAATGTAACTGAGAAATATCCATTTTTAAAATGGACAATAATATTTGGATAAAAATATTCCTAGCTAAAATACAAGAAACAAAATACAAAGTTACTCTCGAAATTCCTATATTAATTTCAAGTTGTGTGGGTATAATAGAAATTTCTAAAAGCTTTCATGTTTTAGTCTAGGAGTAATGTGTTTTTATTATGCAAAATGACAAATATCTAGATTATATTATGTAATATAGCTATAGTTTCAATTATTTTTAATTTGGGTTACAGTTTAGTGAAATTTTGCTATTCAGTTTCCTAATTGTATAAATTTAGAATTTGTATAATTCGGTCTCTGATTGTATAAATCCTAAATTTATATAATTTGGTTCCTGATTGTGTAAATTCAGAATTTGTATATGCTTACTCTAGCTATTTGTATACAATTTATGAAAAATTCATAATAAATTATCATGATTGTATATTGGCAAGCGAAATCTACAAATTGAGTTCTAAAAGATTCCTAAATATATAAATATAGAATTTGTTTATACTTACCATGTTTGTATATTTGCAAGCGAACTATACAATTGGGCCAGAGAAATATACAAACCGCAACATTCATTTGTATATATTTACCATATCTATAAGTAAAATATACAAACTGCAACCTCCATAGCAAAAGGAACTATGTTATGGATAGAGTGTAAAAAACCAAACCGAAAACCGAACCAAGCTGCAAATCGAGTCAAACCGAAAAAAGACTCGACTAGTAATTTGGTTTAACTTGGTTTGGTATTGGAAAAAAACCCGACTATATTTGGGTTGGTTTGGTTTTAACTAAAAAAAAACCAATCCGAGACCAAACCAACCTGACATTATATAGATAATTTTAAAATTTTATTTTATACATAAAATTATTTACTTTGATATAATTTTTAAATATTTCTTATACTTTTTCACAGTTTTTATCTTTTAATATAGGGAAAAAGGACAAATATACCCCCGAATTATCATAAATGGTGCATCTATACCCTTCGTTATACTTTCGGGTTGTGTATACCCTTACCGTCAATATTTTGGAACGTATATACCCTTAAAATAAACGGAGGGACACGTATCATGATCTTAATGGTCTATTTAAATTTGGATAGACCATTAAGATCATGACACGTGTCCCTCCGTTTATTTTAAGGGTATATATGTTCCAAAATATTGACGGTAAGGGTATACACAACCTGAAAGTATAACGAAGGGTATAGACGCGCCATTTATGATAATTTGGGGGTATATTTGTCCTTTTTCCCTTTAATATATTACATCAAGTTTGAAACTTAAAATTCTGAATGGTCCAATAAAGATTATAGTCCATGGATGTTGGTAATTATAATAAAGCTTAAATCAAAATCAAATTAATACTAATGTAAAAAGAAAATCAATTCAACACTAAGAATGATGATAATATTGAATATTTGTTCTTTAGTTTTACATTGGTTTAGACAATTAAAATACATAATCTAATTTTGATTTCCTTTAATATTTAGTCATGTAACTAATACTTATTAAACTTATTTTAGCATGATTTAGTATTTTTAAATTATGACCATTTTCATTATGACTTATTAATTTGCAATATTTATTTTATGCGATTTCATTATTATTATTATTAGTTTTGTTGGATATTTTAGTGTCATTAATCATATCATATTTTGTGTTATTTTCTTAAAAAACACCTTAGATATTTGTATTTTAATCGGACTAAAAAAATATTGAAGTACAAGTAATTTATATGTTTGTATGAATACTTTAACGGAAAAACCCGAAAAAAACCAAAAAAACCCTAGGTTGATAAACCCGAGTTTTATTGGTTTGGTTTGGTTTATAAGTTTAAAAATCCAACACAAATGGTTTGGTTTGATATTTGAAAAACCCGAACCAACCCAACCATGTACAACCCTAGCTATGAAACACAATTACCAAAACTATAGCTATAGAGCCGTATTACATCTATTATCTTTGCTATTTATGAAATTTTCTCTTTCAATAATCATAGATCATGAAATAAAACAAGCATGATAAGCGTACTCACCAAATGACATAAAATAACCTATGTTTAAGAAGAAATTGGTACTCGGTACTCGGTACTCGGTATACGATACCCACGTTTAGTCTATAAAATTTGTATTTCATCAACCAAAAATATTCCTTTAAAATAGATTTAAAATTATAATTTTCTCCCTCTCTTATGAATTTATTCAAATACTTCTCCTAAATTTCTCAAATCTCTCTCCAATTATGCATACTTTGGCCACAAATTGTGTTCAATACGACAATCAAATATATCATGGAATCTAACACAAAAGTTGATCGATTCTTCATAAGAAAACCCAATTGCCTGCAAGAATTTAACTTTTCCTATGCATATATACCAAAATATATTCATCAAACATTTTAGATACATTCTCATATTGTAAATTTGATATACCTATTGAAGGCTTTACCGTGTTTCAATTTACTTAATATGTCATATTGTAAATTTGATATACCTATTGAAGGCATTACCGTGTTTCAATTTACTTGATATGTCATATTGTAATGTAAAACAACATGCATACATTCTTTCATTTATATTGCGAAGTAGCATATATACATTTTGATATATTGTAAAGTATCATATATATATATATATATATATATATATATATATATATATATATATATATATATATATATATATATATATATATATATATCTTAGGAGTTACAAACATATATTCAATTATACATAGTATGTAGTGACAAAAATAAAATAAATATATATATATATATATATTGTGAAGGAATAGACAAACTTTCGGATATACATGTATAGTGAAGAATATCATTGTATCAACATCAATATTGGCCCAGCTCCAAACCCTAGTTTAGGGGTGACAATTGGGTCAAGATCAAATCCAACCCAAATTTGCTTGGGCCAAAATAATTTAGGTAATGGATATATTACGTGTCAAGACCCAACAAAACCCATTTTTATTTATTCTTTTAAATTATTTAAATACCTAATAAAATTGTTATTTTGCTTTATTATGGTTATATGCAACATATCAAATTGAAAAATAAGTTTTTTAAATATATTTCAACAAGATTTTTCATGAGCCAATTTGGAGTACATATCAACCAAATTTTTAATGGGTTAAAATGGGTTAAGCTAATGAATAGATTGGTCAATAACCCGCCCAAACATAAACAATCATGCATACAGACATAGTTGTAATATAACTAGCCTTCCATTACATTATACACAAACTTGCCTCCAATTAAAAATACATATATATAATTAAAAGGAAGAAAATCCTCACAAAAAAAGTTTTGAGAAATAAATAGCAATTTTGACAGGAACAACTAGAAGCAGCAGCAGCAGCACTCTTCCAAAAGACAGCAACAACAAAGAGCGGCCAAACTGCAACAACCAATCAAATTTTGTTGCTAATTCCAATGATAAAAGATTGTAATAAAAGATTGTTATAAAAGATTATCACAATACATGTGACAAATATTAAAAGTTTATCACATCAACTCTACGAGTATTTCCCAACCATTGTGATAAAAGATTAAAAGTATCAAGAGAAAATCTGAGTTATTCCGTAATAAAATATGTTGTTATTAATACATGATTGAATAATTGAAAAATGATAATAATAATTAAAAATACATGTTGAATATTGAAATCATGCATTCATTGAATTTTTGGTAATGGATTTATAATTAAGTAATAGAGCTAGAAAAATTATTGTATGAGGTCTCTATTAGGCCACATAAATTGTTTTTATTTGATTGTCATATTATTTATTATACATCTTTCTTGTCCCAAACCATTGGTTTTCATTATGCAAATGGTGATCATCTGGTATTTGATGAAAAAAGTAGTGTAATTTTTACCCATCGAGCCTGTTGAGTGTTTTAATTTAACAGAATAAAAGAATTGGTTTTTTGGATGGATCTATATTTTAGGAATATTTTACCGTCACTCATTTTAGGAGTTCATTAATTGTGGGTCAGTTTGTTGCTTATTTTAAGGAATTAGTTCTATATGTAATATTTATTTATTTGGAGAGACGTCCATCAATAATATTCAACTAAGTTTCTGATGTTGTTGTTTACTCAATTTCAATAGTGTTATCAACGTTAGACTTACAGTGACCTGTGAGTAAAAGAAGCCGCAACTTACTTGGTATCTTGTAGCAACTAGCAACAAGTGCTCATGGCATCTAAAAGTAAAAAATTCATCCAATATGCTATTTCCCGCTTTGATGGTCACTATGATCATTGGAGCATGCTGATGGAAAACTTCTTGTGTTCAAAGGAGTAAAGACTGAAGGATGTGAAAGCTAAAAATTATCTATTCCAAGTAATAGATCGTCCCATACTGGAGACCATTCTTCAAAAGAATACCTCAAAGCTAATTTGGAATTCAATGAAAGAAAAGTATGCCAGTACAACAAGAGTGAAGCGGCAACAATTTCAAGTCCTTTGCAAAGAATTTGATGTTCTACACATAGAAGAAGGGTATTTAGTAGATGAGTACTTCACCAGAACATTAATCATTGTTAACAAGATGCGTGTTTATGGTGGAAAATTGAATGATGTTGATGTTATTGAAAAGATTCTACGATCTATGTCTTCCAAATTTGCATATATGATTTGCTCTATTGAGGAGTCAAAGAATATTGATACAATGTCAATTGATGAACTACAAAGCTCTTTACTATTACATGAGCAGAGTATGACACCTTTTCCTACAGAATAACAAGCTTTGAAAGTGGCAAATCAATATGATTCTTCCAACATGAATGATTTTGAAAGAGGTCGTGGTAGAGGTAGATGACATGGGCGAAACATGACTTCAAATTGTAGAGAAAATGCACGTGATAATGATCAACACTCTGCTTATGATGTGACATTTGATAAATCGCAAATAGAGTGTTAGTGTTGTCACATGTATGCCCACTATCAATACAAAACTAAATTTGCATTTATACAAGGGAGATAGAGAGAAATCGAATATCACGGAACAAGATGAAGAAAAAGAAGAAACTTTGTTGATGGCTCTCCTTGCGCAAGAACAATCTCATTCAAAATAAGTGGTATCTGGACTCAGGTTGCAGTAATCATATGTGCGGTAACAAATATTTATTTTTGAATTTGGATGAATCTTTTAAAGATAATGTCAAGCTTAATTAGAAATAATTCTAGTATTTTTGTTATGGAACAAAGCACTATTAGATTGCAGGTGAAGGGACATTATTTCAAAGTTGATGGAGCTTTTTATGTTCCTGAATTAAAGAAAAATCTTTTTAGTATAGGGCAGCTACAAGAAAGAAACTACAAAATTGTTATCAAAAAGGGTTATTGCTGTCACGCCCCGAGCCTACACCCCAGACGTGACCGGCACTTGAAGACCATCGCTGGCCCCCAAGCGAACCCTTGGCCTGGCTTTCTTAACTCAGCGGAAACTTAACTCAACAGAATAACTCAATGCAATGAAAAGTTATAAAACAACTCAACTGAAAGTAATTTGCCAACAAGGCATCTCGAGTCTCAAAATAGGATATTTAAATATATACATGCATGAGAGACTCCAAACTAACTGACTGACTGTCTAACTGTCTATGAAGCCTCTAAATACTGAGATGGATGTTGGGACAGACCCCGCAACATCCTAATAAAACAAAAACTAAGAACACAAAATAATTGAGTCCTCCGGAATGCAAGGAGGCTCACCACTGACTCTGGAGTGCTCAGCTGGATCAACGACGTGCAGGATGCTGATCCGGGGTACCTGTATCTGCATCATAAGACGATGCAGGCCAACTGGCCTCAGTACATGGAAGGTACTAGTATGCGAGCTGGAAAACTAAGCAACAAAGGCTAGAAGGAAAATTGGAAGAAACTGAAAAGTTTACCTTGTTCAACTCCACTCAACCTGACTGACTTCTTTCAATATAAAGCAATTTAAAACAAATGTGATATAAAGAAAGACTGTTTAAAACATGCTATAAAACTCTGTGTGTATACAAGGATATAATAAACCTGAGATGTATATAGAAATACAATTAAATTGATGTATATAAAATACAATAATTTCCGTGTATAAAAATACAATAACTGCTGTGGGAGTTTCTCTAACCGACAACCATCACATAAGAGCTAAAGTGATGATACAGCGATCAACCTCACGCTGCCAGAGCATCCTATACCCGGCCAAAGGTATAAGACCTGAACTGCCTAATGGATCCACTAGTCTAATATGAAAAGGATTCATCTAAAGAGCATGATCCTTTTCTACCCATGGTGGCTAACATGGTTCTATGGGGGCTGTGGGTTCTTTGAACGCTCCCCCAATTCGGTGCTCGATACTACTCCCAAAAATGTACTGGCTCTTATGTTTTTAAAACACATTTCTTCCTGCTGACATGAGATAATTACTCAAAACAAACTATCCCGAAGGCTCTTTGGAAATTTCAGTTTCCAACCTTGTTTAAATGTAAAGACATTTCTTTAAAACTTCTTTGGGAATACATAGTTCCCTAATAACTTTGAGAAAATGAACTCAACTTGAAACTTGAGACTCTTAGCTTGAAACTCTAAACTCTTTTCTTAACTTGACACTTGAGTCTAAAAATAAAGTTAAAACGTTTAATAAAGACTCTTGAACAACTTTACAACTAGCTTGACTTGCTTAACTTCTAAGCTTAACTCTTAATTCCTAACTTCACTTGACTTCTAACTAACTCTCCTTAAAATGGAATTTGGATTCAAGGTGTTTGCTCACATGTTACGGATGAGTTCTTGACTTTTAGAAGTACCTTGGAGTGTTGGAAACAACTAGGAAACATAGGTATAATACCTAGGAACAAAATAAAATGCAAATGGGACTGCTGGCCAGCTTCAGCAGGGGCTGCTGGGCACTCTGCATTCTGCCCAGTTGCCAGCCCTATCCCCAGAAAAAAACCAACTTTTCTCCCTCTTTTCTTCAACTCTAAACCACCCTTACTTCAATGGATTTAACCCCAAACACTAAGGATCATCAATCTCCCAACATACAATAATTTACAACTCAAATACACAATCCAATCATGTCCCACAACCAACAATAGCTTCAACAACAACTAACAACATCAACAACAACTAACAACTTCAACAACTTCAACAACTTCAACAACAATCCAATCTTTTCTCAAATCATAAAAAAAAGAACTTGGTGTGTGGGAGAAAGGATCAGACCACACAAAAAAACTCACATACCTTGATAGGGATCACCCCCGACGAAAATCCACAATGGAAACTTGTTGATCCTTTCTCCTCTTCTTCTCTTCTTCTTCTCTTCTTCTTCTCTCAAGAACCCTAACTCTTTCTCTTTTAGAATAGGATAAAAATGATCCAAAAACAGCCTAACACACAATATAACCTCAAAAGAAATGGCTAGGGAAAAGACCAAAATGCCCTTAAAATTTCCGGGACGGATTCCCTGCCAACTGCCCAACTTTCAATGGCCATAACTCACTCATACGAACTCGAAATCGAGTAATCTCAGTGGCGTTGGAAAGATCATTCCACAAGCTTCGCAACCATAACTGGAACTACTCCTAACTCATCGTGATCTAGGAGTTACGACTGCTCAAAGTTGGCCAAAAATCACTGATTTCCACACTTAGCCAAATTTTTCCAGATTCTATTTTTCCAGATTCTGTATTTTTTTCCAAAAATAGCTACTTTCAAATTTCAAGCTTCTTCATAGCTATTTAAAATTATCGGATGTTACAATATCTCCCCCTTGGGAACATTCGTCCTCGAATGAAGTGATTCTTACTAAGCTAAGGGTGCAACAACAACTCAAACACCCAACAAGCAACTATGCAACAACAACAACAACAATATGCCCACTATAATTTAAAGAGCACTAAGAAGGAAATTAATACCTTGATGTGCGGATTCAAAGAGATATGGATATCTCTTCTTCATGTCTTCTTCGGCTTCCCAAGTAGCTTCCTCAACAAATTGGTTCCTCCAAAGGACCTTGACTGAGGCTACATCTTTAGTTCTCAACCTTCGAACTTGCCGATCTAAAATTTGAACAGGAATCTCCTCATAAGATAAGTTATCCTTGATCTTGATACTTTCAGTCGGTAGGATCAATGAAGGATCGCCTATGCACTTCTTCAACATGGAGATATGAAATACCGGATGGACCGCTGCTAGCTCCTGTGGTAGCTCCAACTCATAAGCTACATTGCCAACTCTCTTGACTATGCGATAAGGTCCAATATATCGGGGGTTAAGTTTCCCTTTCTTACCAAACCTCATAACCCCCTTCATGGGTGAAACCTTCAAATATACCCAATCATCTACTTCAAACTCTAACGCCCTTCTCCTAACATCAGTGTAGGATTTCTGACGACTCTGTGCCGTTTTCAACCTCTCTTGAATCACTTTCACCTTCTCCATAGCTTGGTGAACTAAATCTGGTCCTATCAACTGTGCTTCACCCACTTCAAACCATCCAATAGGAGACCTACATCTTCTCCCATAAAGAGCTTCATATGGGGCCATCTGGATGCTAGAGTGATAACTGTTGTTGTAGGCAAACTCAATGAGAGGTAGGTGATCATCCCAATTACCTTTGAAATCGATCACACAAGCTCTCAGCATATCTTCTAAAGTCTGAATAGTGCGCTCTGCTTGCCCATCAGTCTGAGGATGAAAGGCAGTACTTAAGTTCACATTTGAACCCAAGCCTTTCTGAAAAGATTTCCAGAACTGTGCAGTAAACTGTGCACCTCTATCTGAAATAATGGAGATTGGGACTCCATGAAGTCTCACTATCTCTCGAATATACAACTTGGCATAATCTTCTGCTGAAAGGGTAGTCTTTACCGGTAGAAAATGAGCTGACTTTGTCATTCTGTCGACAATCACCCAAATAGAATCATGCTGTCTGCGAGACCTTGGCAACCCTGTGATGAAATCCATATTGATCATCTCCCACTTCCACTCTGGAAGTTCTATCCTCTGAGCCAAACCACCGGGCCTTTGGTGTTCAACTTTCACTTGTTGGCAATTTGGACACTTAGCAACAAACTCAGCAATGCCCTTCTTCATGCCATTCCACCAATAAACTTCACGCAAATCACGATACATCTTGGTGGAACCCGGATGAATAGAATATCTGGAGCTGTGAGCTTCCGCCATAATCCTCTCTTGGAGTCCATCTACCATAGGTACGCACAATCTACCTTGAAATCTCAAAACACCATCTCCCCCTTGTTCAAAAGCTAATACTCTTTGCTTTTGAACATTTGCCTTCAACTCAAGCAAAATGGGATCTTGATCTTGCTTCTCTTTCACTTCTGACATTAATGATGACTCGGCCCTGCTCGTCACTGCTATTTCTCCTTCTGCGGAATCTGTAATTCTGACTCCCAAGCATGCCAGTCTGTGCACATCTTTTGCTAACTCTCTCCTTCCTTCTTCAATATGGGCGGTGCTACCCATAGACAACCTACTCAAAGAATCAGCAACAACATTAGCCTTACCTGGGTGGTAAAGAATACTCAGGTCATAATCCTTGAGTAACTCTAACCACCTCCTCTGTCTGAGATTAAGCTCCCTCTGAGTAAGCACATATTGAAGGCTCTTGTGATCAGTGAATATGTCGACATGCACACCATACAAGTAATGACGCCATATCTTCAAAGCAAATACTACAGCAGCTAGCTCTAAATCATGAGTTGGGTAGTTCTTCTCATGAACCTTCAACTGTCTGGAGGCATAAGCTATAACTTTGCCATTCTGCATTAAGACACAACCCAAACCAACTCTAGATGCATCACAATACACCACAAAACCTTGAGTACCTTCTGGTAGCGTCAAAACTGGAGCTGTAATCAATCTCTTTTTCAATTCCTGAAAGCTTTTCTCACAAGCTTCAGACCATTGAAATTTCACTGTCTTCTGAGTCAACTTTGTCAAAGGAGATGCAATAGTCGAGAATCCTTCAACAAACCTTCTATAATAGCCAGCCAAACCCAAGAAACTCCTAATTTCAGTTGGAGATGTGGGTCTAGGCCAATTCTGCACTGCCTCAATTTTTCGAGTATCAACTTTAATTCCATCACCGGACACAATGTGGCCTAGGAACGCCACAGACTTAAGCCAAAACTCACATTTAGAGAACTTGGCATACAACTCTTTATCTTTCAAAGTTTGAAGAACTATTCTGAGATGGCTAGCATGATCTTCTTCATTTCTTGAATAGATTAGTATGTCATCAATAAAGACAATAACAAACATATCTAAATAAGGTTTGAAGACTCTATTCATCAAGTCCATGAAAGCTGCCGGTGCATTGGTTAAACCAAAGGACATGACTAAAAACTCATAATGACCATACCTGGTTCTGAAAGCTGTCTTTGGGATATCACATTCCCTTACCCTTAACTGATGATAGCCTGATCGGAGGTCAATCTTTGAAAAACAAGTGGCACCCTGAAGCTGATCAAAAAGATCATCAATCCTCGGAAGAGGGTACTTGTTCTTGATGGTAACCTTATTCAACTGGCGGTAGTCTATACACATTCTAAGGGAACCATCTTTCTTTCTCACAAACAAGACCGGAGCTCCCCAAGGCGAGACACTTGGTCGAATGAAACCCTTATCTAGGAGATCTTTCAACTGCTCTTTCAACTCTTTCAACTCTGCTGGTGCCATTCTATATGGCGGAATAGAGATAGGACGAGTATCTGTAATGAGATCTATGCCGAAATCTATTTCTCTCTCAGGAGGAATTCCGGGTAGATCATCAGGAAAAACTTCTGGAAACTCTCTTACTATAGGAACTGACTGGAAATGAGGTATCTCAACACTAGAGTCATGAACTCGGACTAAGTGATAGATACAACCCTTCGAAACTAACTTTTTCGCCTTAAGGTACGAAATGAATTGACCCTTAGGCACTACTGAGCTACTACTCCACTCTAAGACTGGCTCATTCGGAAACTGAAACTTGACCACTCGAGTTCTACAGTCTATCGATGCATAACAAGCATGAAGCCAATCCATACCTAGAATGACATCGAAATCTATCATGTCTAACTCAACCAAATCAGCCCTGGTGCTCTTGTGACTGATGGAAACAGGACAATCACGATAGACTCTTTCTGCTAGAATAGATTCCCCAACAGGTGTAGAAACACAAAAGGGTTCACAAAGTCTTTCAGGAAGAACCTCAAACTTATTTGCAATATAAGGAGTTACAAAAGATAAACTTGCTCCTGGGTCTAGCAAGGCATACACATCAAAAGTAAAGACTTTGATCATACCAGTGACAACATTTGGAGAATTCTCTTGCTCATGGCGACTGGTGATTGCATAAAGGCGGTTTGCTCCTCCACTGGTACCAGAAGTAGCTCCTCTAGGTGTCGTCCTGTCTGGGGGAACAACTGAAGAAGACTGTGCTTTATTTCCCCCATTACCCTGCATATTCTTTGGACACTCTCGCATGAAATGTCCATTCTGACCACACTTGAAACAACCAACGGAGCCCTCTCGACAAATACCTGAGTGGTTCCTACCACACTTGGCGCAGGCAGGAGGCTTACTACTCCCTTGCGCCACACTACCCGAAGATTGTGCTGGTCTAGCCCTGAAGTCCTTCGAATTCTGAACATTAAATTCACCTCTGTATCTGGGTGCAGGTGCTCTAACAGATGATGGAGCAGGTCCCTTTTGCCTTTGCTGAAAGAAGGAACGGTTTGAATTACCTCTCTGCTGCCCGGACTCGTTCCCGGTCTTTGCTCTCTTATTTCTAAACTCTTCTCTGTCCCTCAGCTTCTCTTCCTCAACCTGCTGCACATAAACCATCAACCTTGATATGTCCATGTCCCCGATAAGCATTGCAGCCCTACCTTCCTTGCTCGACAACCGAGACAACCCAGCAACAAACAAGCTCATTCTATTCCTCATGTCCGCAACCATCTCCGGAGCATAGCGGGATAATTGTGTGAACTTCAGACTGTACTCATGAACACTCAAAGAATCCTGCTTAAGTGTGAGGAACTCACGTACCTTGGCCTCTCTCAACTCTCGAGGAAAGAAATGCCCCAAGAAAGCTTCCTCAAAATCGGCCCAACTCGCAGGTGGTGCATTCTCAGCTCTACTTCTTTTCCACTGGTCGAACCAAGTTCTAGCAACATCCTTCAATTGATATGCAGCTAGTTCAACCCGCTCAATATCTGCTACATGCATCACATCAAAAATCTTCTTCAACTCCTCAGTGAAGTTCTCTGGATCCTCAGTAGTACTTGAACCCATGAAACTCGGAGGATTCATCCCCAAGAACTCACGAATCCTTGAAGTGTCAGCTCCTTCATGTCGAGCTCCTCTTTGCTGACCAATTTGATTAGTCACAGCTTGACTCAGAATTCTAATTGCCTCTCTAAACTCGGCATTAGAAACTTCCCCTTGATCTTGCACTCCCGGGGCATAAGGTAACTCTTGCTCATCAACATAACGTCTAGGAAGACGCCCTCTACCAACTCTTCGTGGAGGCATGATTATCTGAAAACACGTGCAAGCACGGATTAGAAAGAAACTTTTTAGAGGTCAACTCTAACGCATGAAATGAGTGTGAAAGAAATGAGAAATCTTCCTAAATGTTGCAGCCTCCCAATTATAGATGTGGCGCGCTTCACACCAATAACTAGGACTCTACAGACACGGCTTCATAGACTCCCTAGGACTCTTGAACTCTGTGCTCTGATACCAAGTTTGTCACGCCCCGAGCCTACACCCCAGACGTGACCGGCACTTGAAGACCATCGCTGGCCCCCAAGCGAACCCTTGGCCTGGCTTTCTTAACTCAGCGGAAACTTAACTCAACAGAATAACTCAATGCAATGAAAAGTTATAAAACAACTCAACTGAAAGTAATTTGCCAACAAGGCATCTCGAGTCTCAAAATAGGATATTTAAATATATACATGCATGAGAGACTCCAAACTAACTGACTGACTGTCTAACTGTCTATGAAGCCTCTAAATACTGAGATGGATGTTGGGACAGACCCCGCAACATCCTAATAAAACAAAAACTAAGAACACAAAATAATTGAGTCCTCCGGAATGCAAGGAGGCTCACCACTGACTCTGGAGTGCTCAGCTGGATCAACGACGTGCAGGATGCTGATCCGGGGTACCTGTATCTGCATCATAAGACGATGCAGGCCAACTGGCCTCAGTACATGGAAGGTACTAGTATGCGAGCTGGAAAACTAAGCAACAAAGGCTAGAAGGAAAATTGGAAGAAACTGAAAAGTTTACCTTGTTCAACTCCACTCAACCTGACTGACTTCTTTCAATATAAAGCAATTTAAAACAAATGTGATATAAAGAAAGACTGTTTAAAACATGCTATAAAACTCTGTGTGTATACAAGGATATAATAAACCTGAGATGTATATAGAAATACAATTAAATTGATGTATATAAAATACAATAATTTCCGTGTATAAAAATACAATAACTGCTGTGGGAGTTTCTCTAACCGACAACCATCACATAAGAGCTAAAGTGATGATACAGCGATCAACCTCACGCTGCCAGAGCATCCTATACCCGGCCAAAGGTATAAGACCTGAACTGCCTAATGGATCCACTAGTCTAATATGAAAAGGATTCATCTAAAGAGCATGATCCTTTTCTACCCATGGTGGCTAACATGGTTCTATGGGGGCTGTGGGTTCTTTGAACGCTCCCCCAATTCGGTGCTCGATACTACTCCCAAAAATGTACTGGCTCTTATGTTTTTAAAACACATTTCTTCCTGCTGACATGAGATAATTACTCAAAACAAACTATCCCGAAGGCTCTTTGGAAATTTCAGTTTCCAACCTTGTTTAAATGTAAAGACATTTCTTTAAAACTTCTTTGGGAATACATAGTTCCCTAATAACTTTGAGAAAATGAACTCAACTTGAAACTTGAGACTCTTAGCTTGAAACTCTAAACTCTTTTCTTAACTTGACACTTGAGTCTAAAAATAAAGTTAAAACGTTTAATAAAGACTCTTGAACAACTTTACAACTAGCTTGACTTGCTTAACTTCTAAGCTTAACTCTTAATTCCTAACTTCACTTGACTTCTAACTAACTCTCCTTAAAATGGAATTTGGATTCAAGGTGTTTGCTCACATGTTACGGATGAGTTCTTGACTTTTAGAAGTACCTTGGAGTGTTGGAAACAACTAGGAAACATAGGTATAATACCTAGGAACAAAATAAAATGCAAATGGGACTGCTGGCCAGCTTCAGCAGGGGCTGCTGGGCACTCTGCATTCTGCCCAGTTGCCAGCCCTATCCCCAGAAAAAAACCAACTTTTCTCCCTCTTTTCTTCAACTCTAACCCACCCTTACTTCAATGGATTTAACCCCAAACACTAAGGATCATCAATCTCCCAACATACAATAATTTACAACTCAAATACACAATCCAATCATGTCCCACAACCAACAATAGCTTCAACAACAACTAACAACATCAACAACAACTAACAACTTCAACAACTTCAACAACTTCAACAACAATCCAATCTTTTCTCAAATCATAAAAAAAAGAACTTGGTGTGTGGGAGAAAGGATCAGACCACACAAAAAAACTCACATACCTTGATAGGGATCACCCCCGACGAAAATCCACAATGGAAACTTGTTGATCCTTTCTCCTCTTCTTCTCTTCTTCTTCTCTTCTTCTTCTCTCAAGAACCCTAACTCTTTCTCTTTTAGAATAGGATAAAAATGATCCAAAAACAGCCTAACACACAATATAACCTCAAAAGAAATGGCTAGGGAAAAGACCAAAATGCCCTTAAAATTTCCGGGACGGATTCCCTGCCAACTGCCCAACTTTCAATGGCCATAACTCACTCATACGAACTCGAAATCGAGTAATCTCAGTGGCGTTGGAAAGATCATTCCACAAGCTTCGCAACCATAACTGGAACTACTCCTAACTCATCGTGATCTAGGAGTTACGACTGCTCAAAGTTGGCCAAAAATCACTGATTTCCACACTTAGCCAAATTTTTCCAGATTCTATTTTTCCAGATTCTGTATTTTTTTCCAAAAATAGCTACTTTCAAATTTCAAGCTTCTTCATAGCTATTTAAAATTATCGGATGTTACAATTGCACAGTACAATATCTACAAAAGGAAACAATTTTTGAAGTTAAAATGACAGTCAATCGGTTGTTCCTTTACACAGTAATGACCAAACATTCTCAATAACAAAAATGGTGGACTCTATATGATTATGGCATATGTGTTATGGACACTTCCATTTCAATGGTTTGAGTACCCTGCTATCAAAGTTTTTCAAAATTATGTTGTTAGTAAACAACATCATGAATCCTTTTCGGTAGAAAAGGCATGGAGGCCTAAGAAATTGTTGCAATTGATTCACTCAATCGTTTGTTGTCCAAAAACCAATAAAAGATATTCTATATCTTTTACTGCTGACTATAGCATTCAAGGTCTTTGTTGAAAAGGAATTGAGGAAGAAAATCAAAGTTCTTCGAACTGATCGTGGTGGTGAGTTCAAATCCAATAAATTCACAAGCTTTAGCGCTATAAAGGGAATTCGAAGGCAACTGACAATAGCTTATACACCACAAAATGGTGTATCTGAGAGGAAAAATCATATCATTTTGAACTTGGTAAGATGCATGTTGGCAACTTGGAGCATCCCAACAAAATTTTGGCCAGAGGCGATTAATTGGAGTGTTCATATATTGAATTGGTGTCCTAATTTTGATGTGAAAAATATGACTCCAGAAGAAGCTTGATCCTCTCAAAAATTCAAATGTTGATCATTTTAGGATTTTTGGGTATATATCATATACCCATATTCCTGATTAAAAGGGAAGAAAACTCAACGAAAAAACTCCTATGTATTTTTCTTGGAGTGAGCAAAGAATCGAAGGCTTACAAATTATATGATCCACGCAAAAAGAAGATAATTATAAGTCATGATGTCATTTTTTATGAAGCGGAATCATAGGATTGAAATAGTGCAGAAAGACAACCAACTTCAATACATTTTGACGACGAGGAAGTAGAAACAGTGATTGAAAGGCCAAATCAACAAGATAGATTAAATATACAGCAACATTTATCTAATGATGTGATAACCGACTAAGATGAAAGGACCTCAAGTGAAGAACAATCATTAAGAGTGACAACTGAACAAAATCAACGTCAAATAAGGAGGTCACATTGGATGATTAATTATTTAAGTGGAGATGAAATATCCAATGATGATAATACCATCAATCTTATTTTATTTGCATATTGTGATCACATTGCATACGAAGATGTTACAAATGACTTAAAATAGCAAAAAGTTATGAATGTAAAAATTGAATCAATCAAAAGGAATGATACTTCAAAGCTGACTGATCTTCCACAAGGCGAGAAAGCATTAGTGTAAAGTGGATTTACAAGACCAAACTAAATGGAAAGGGTGAGGTTGAAAAGTACAAAGAACAACTAGTGGTGAAGGGATACGCTCAGAAGTTTAGCATTGATTGTAATGAAGTGTTTGCTCCAGTCGCCATTGTTCGACTGATAATAGCTATGGTTGCACAAAATTCTTGATCAATTTATCAATTGAATGTAAAATCAACATTTCTTCATGGTAAGTTACATGAACGGGTATATATAGATCAATCTCTTAGATATGTAAAGCAAGATATTGAAGAGAAAGTATACAGGCTAAAAAGGTTTTATATGAGTTGAAACAAACACCTCGAGCTTTGTACACTCGTATAGAGGCTTATTTATTTGAGGTGAGATTTCAGAAAGTCCATAAGAGTATTCACTTTTTACTAAATTTGGTACCTCATAAAAAAATTTAATTGTTTGCCTACATGTAGATGACTTGATCTACACGAGAAATGATAAAAGTATAATGGATGATTTTAAACAATTTATGATGTCAGAATTTGAGATGTTTGATCTAGGTATGATGCGCTACTTTCTTGACATTGAAGTAGTGCAATCTGCTTCAAAAAAAATTATTATGCAAAAGAAGTATGCTCGAGAGATCTTGGACAAATTTTAGATGAGTAGTTGTAACTCGGCTAGTATTTCAGTTGATCCCGGAGTAAAGTTGGTAGTGGATCCTGAAGGCAAGAAGGTTAATAACACCTTATTCAAGCATATTAGTAGAAACTTATTGTATTTAGCTTCTATTAGACTAAACATAACATATGTTGTGAGTTCAGTTAGCATATATATGGGATGTCTAATTGAGTTTCATCTTGCTGCTACAAAAAGAGTATTGCATTACGTGAAGGGTTCCATTAATTTTGGTATTTTTTTTAAGAAAAAAGGAAAATTTGATCTTGTTTGTTATAGTAACAGTGACGATGCAGATGATTTAGATGGTAGAAGAAGTACTTCTGGGTATGCTTTCATGTTAAGTTCTAGGGTTGTATTGTGGGCATCAAAGAAACAAAAAATTGTTACTCTGTCAACAACTGAATCAGAGTTTATTGCTACAACATCAGGTTCATGTCAAGCTATCTGATTGAAACAAATGCTTGAACCAATGAGTATGTGTTACTCACTGATATGGGAGAAACTGAATGTTGTGAGGAGGCCATGGAAAATGAGCACAAGAATCAATGGATTGAAGCCATGCAAGACGAGATGAATTCTCTGCATAAGAACCACACTTATGAGTAGGTAAAATTGCCCAAGGGCACGAGAGTTTTGAAGAACAAGTGGGTGTTCAAAGTAAAAGTTGAAGAACACAACTTGAAGCTAGGTACAAAGCTAAAATGGTTGTTAAAGGATTTGGTCAAAGGAAGGGTATTGACTTTGACGAAATATTTTCTCCTGTTGTGAAAATGTCCTCGATTCGTACAGTTCTAGATTTGGCTGCTAGTCTTGATTTAGAGATTGAGCAGATGGATGTGAAGATGACTTTCCTTCACGGTGACCTTGAAGAAGAGATTATATGAAACAACTTGAGGGCTTGAAAGTAGATGGTAAAGAAAATTTTACGTGCAAACTCAGAAAGAGTCTCTATGACCTAAAGCAAGCTCCTAGACAGTGGTACAAGAAGTTTGAATCGGTTAGGGGGGGAGCAAGGCCATAAGAAGACTTCATCAGATCATTGTGTATTTGTACAAAAAAATTCTGACGATGATTTTATGATGATATGTTAATTATTGGTAGGAATACTTACAAGATTGACGAGTTGAAGAAAGAGTTGTGTAAGTCTTTTTCTATGAAAGACTTGAGTCATGCCAAACAAATTTTGGGCATGAGAATTACTCGTCTCAGAGATAAAAGAAAGATTTATTTGTCACAAAAAAATCATTGAATATGTACTGGAGCGCTTCAATATGAAGAATGCTAAGCTTGTTAGCACACCTCTTGCTGGTCATATGAAGTTGAGCAAGAAGATGTGTCCTACATTTAGGGAGGAAAAAGAGAGCATGGCCAAAGTTTCATATTCCTCCGTCGTCGGAAGCCTAATGTATGCAATGGTATGCACTAGACTTGATATTGCTCACACAGTTGGTGTTGTCAATATATTTCTCGATAATCTGGGAAAAGAGCATTGGGAAGCTGTGAACTGGATACTCAGGTATCTTAGAGGAAGCTCAGATGAATGCTTGTGTTTTGGAGCATCAGATCCAATCTTGAAAGGCTATACAGATGCTGATATGGCAGGTGACCTCGATAACAGGAAATCCACTACTGAATATTTGTTTACTTTTTTAGGGGAGCTATATCATGACAGTTGAAGTTGCAGAAGTGTGTTGCCCTATCTACAACTGAAGCTAAGTATATTGCGGCTACTGAAGCAAGCAATGAGATGATATGGCTAAAGCAATTTCTTCAAGAACTTGGATTACAACAAATGAATTATGTTGTCTATTGTGAAAGTCAAGTGCTATAGACTTGAGCAAGAACTTCATGTACCATGCAAGGACAAAACACATCGACGTCAGATATCATTGGATTCGTGAGGAAATAGAAAGTGAATCATTTCATGTCAAAAAGATCTACACAAGTGAAAATCCTGCAGACATGATGACCAAGACAATACCCAAAAACAAGTTTGAGTTATGCAAAGAACTTATGGGTATGAGCACTCTCTAAAGAAAATGAAGATATCCCCCTTTTGGTAAATGAGACTGGAGGGAGAGATTTGTGGAGTCCATCCGATATTTTTTGGTCAACTTTTGCTACTTAATTGTTGCAAGCAATTATTAAAAAGGAATAGTGACAACAAATAATGAAAAAAAAAATTGCTGCAAAAGTTGAAATAAAAGATTTGGTAGTTGACAAATTGGTAAGATTTGTAACCTTCTTTTGACTTTTGCTACATTTGTCTATGTCATTAGTGACATAGGCATGATTTTCTCTTTCTATAAATAGAGCATGTTTTGCTTATTTGTAGAACAAACCAAGATAGAGAGAAAAAATATTTGAGAGCAAAGTAAGGTATTTCATAGACTATATAAGAAAAATAGTTTGTAAAGAAAAATGGAGTGTGAACTATATTTTAGTAAGGTGGAAATCAAAAGAGTGTTATTTCTTTTGAGTTTGTTGTAGTCACTTTGAATATTATATTCGTGACTACACAGTGTAAAATTCCTTACTATAGTAATATCAGTTGCTCCTCTTGACCCGTGGTTTTTTCCTTATTTAGAAGGGTTTCCACGTAAAATTCTTGGTGTCATTATTTTCCCATTTACTTTCATCACTTTTACGATATATATTTTTGTTCTTGTCCGTGTGTTCCCAGCACACTGGTTGTGATGTCATGGATGACATCTATAGGAAGAATTCACTCCCGTAAATAGGTAGATCCTAATTCATTTGTAACACACATCTCACTTGTCTTCTCATCTTCAAAGGCATTTGTTCTTCTTTATTTCTTGTAGTATTTCACTCGTACTCTTTTAGAGTGAAATAAATATTGGTTGGTTGTGTCCGAGAAGTAGGCAAAATAAAATAAAATTTTACCGAACCTCGTAAATTTCTGGTGTTCTTTTTACTGTTGTCTCATTTACTATTTATTAGCTACCTTTAGATATAGCAGTTGTGATTTCATCACTCTCCATATATTTGGCTTCAGTAAAAATTGATATCAAATCCAAGGTATCATCCGAGTATGCTCTATGGTTGCAACACAGTTTGAACTTTCACATAAGAAAAAGATTTATATATTTTGATACTTACATTGTTAACTAGTAAATAGTATTTGTAGTAAATATGGGAGACAATAAAAATGATAAGCCCACATCGAATGTTAATAATATGTGATCATTGGCATCTTCGCTTATGACAAGAATTGTGTCAAATACAAAATTTGCAGTTGAAACTTTTGACAGGTCAGGATATTCTGGAATGTGGCAAGGCAAGATCCTTGATGTACTTTTTCAACAAGGGCTAGATATTGTCATAGAAGAAAAGAAATCAAACAGTGTAGGAGAAGAAGATTGAAAGACTATCAACTGTGTTGCTTGCAGTACCATTCGATCTTACCTTGCAAGAGAACAAAAGTATCCATACACAAAGAAAAAATCTACAGATAAATTATGAAATTCATTGAAAGAGAAATTCTTGAAGAAAAATAGTTAAAATAATCTTTACATGAAAAGAAGACGGTTCCGCTTCACATATATTCTTGGTAGTACAATGAATGATCATAGCACCAACTTTAATAAGTTGGCAACAAATTTGTGGAATATGGACGTGACTTTTACTGATGGAGATATGGCCTTAATGTTGTTAAGTTCACTTCCCGATAAGTTTGAGCATCTTGAAACTACTCTACTGCATGGGAATGATGAAGTATCTCTCAAAAAAATTTGTTCTGCCTTATATAGTTATGGACAAAGAAAGAGAGAAAAACAAAAAGATGGAGAAGCAAAAGCTATAATTGTGAGAGGTCGTTCTCAAAATCATATGAGAACGAAGAACAGGAGATCCAAATCAAGGTCTAGACTCAGCAAAGATGAATGTGCCTTTTACCGAGAAAAAAGGCACTGGAATAAAGACTGCCCAAAGTTGAAAAGCAAGGCCAGACCAAATAATGAAAATGCTGTCATAGATTGAAATGTAGCTGATTGTGATGACTCTGATTACTCACTAGTTACAACAGATCCATCCAAATCATTTGATGTACGGTTGAAAATGGAGAATCTTGTCAAGGTGGAGATTTGTTAAATTTGACAAGATTCAAAGATGAATTAATATGAAAAGTTGGTGGTTAGGAAGATAATTCTTCAGTGGTACAAAAGTCATGATAGCAACTTTGTAGGTGAAATTTAGGTAAACCATAAAATGGTTTCACAAGTTAAACCTTGACATTTTGACACATTGTGATGTCATGGATGACATCTATAGGAAGAATTCACTCCTATAAATAGGTAGCTCCTAATTTATTTGTAAGACACCTCTCACTTGCCTTCTCATCTTCAAAGACATTTGTTTTTCTTTCTCTCTTGTAGTATTTCACTTGTACTTATTTGGAGTGAAATAAATATTGGTTGCTGCGGAAGCCGAATATATAGAGAGTGATGAAATCACAACTGTTATATCTAAAGGTAACTAATAAATAGTAAATGAGACAACAATAAAAAGAACACCAAAAATTTACGAGGTTTGGCAAAATTTTATTTTCTTTTGCCTACTCCTCGGACACAACCAAACAATATTTATTTCACTCCAAAAGAGTACAAGTGAAATACTATAAGAGAGAAAGAAGAACAAATGCCTTTGAAAATGAGAAGGCAAGTGAGAGGTGGTTTACAAATGAATTAGGAGCTACCTATTTATAGAAATGAATTCTTCCTATTGATGTCATCCATGACATCACAATGTGTCAAAATTTCAAGATTTAACTTGTGAAACCATTTTATGGTTTACCTAAATTTCACCTACAAAGTTGCTATCTTGACTTTTGTACCAATGAAGAATTATCTTCCTAACCACCAAATCTTCACATTAATTCATCTTGAATCTTGTCAAATTTAACAACTCTCCACCTTGGCAAGATTCTCCATTTTCAACTTTCTCTCAACTACAATTTTTGATTGTGCCTTCAACCTCAATCTTCAATGTTCAACAATGTTAATCAAGTTCAAACAATGTTGAAACTCGACTGTAGTCACCACTTTTGTCAGCATATCGACAAGATTATCCGTAGTATGAATTTTCTTCACTATGACTCCACTTCTTCTATGATGTCTCATATTAAACGATATCAGACGTTAATATGCTTCATTGCATGATCAATTTGGTTCTTCGCTAATAGAATAGCACTTTGACTATCACAAAATATTGTGATTCCTTCTTGTCTAGTACCAAGCTCTTTAAGCAATTCTTAAAGCCAAATTGACTTCTTAGCAGCCTCTGTAATTTCCATATACTCTGCATCAGTGGTAGACAAAGCAACTGTTGACTGCAAAGTAGACTTCTAACTAACTAGTGTGTTTGCAATAGTGAAAACATAACCAGTAGTTGATCTTCGTTTGTCCAAATCACCTGCATAGTCTGAGTCACAATATCTAACAAGATATTGACTATCTTTATGCTCGAAAACCAAACTAACATCTACAATATTATAAATATACCGTAGAATCCATTTTATAGTCTGCCAATAATCCTTTCCAGGATTATGCATGTACATGCTTACAACTCCAACAACATGTGAAATATATGTCCTTATGCAAACCATTGCATACACCAAGCTACCAACAACATTCGCGTATGGTACTCTCTACATATATTCTCGTTCAGGTTCATTCTTTGGTGACATAGCATCACTAAGTTTAAAATGAAGAGCAAGTGAAGTGATAATCGATTTCGTTTTCTCATACATATCGAATATTTTTAGTACCCTCTTCAAGTATTCTTACTGAAATAAATAGAGTTTCTTTGAATGTCTATCTCTTTTTATCTTCATAACAAGAATTTTTTTTGCCTCACCTAAATCCTTCATCTCAAACTCCTTTCTTAGTTGAATCTTTAGCTTCGTAATTTCCTCTTTACTTTTAGAATTTATCAACATATCATCAACATATAGGAGAAGATATATAAAGGAATCGTCTTCAAGCTTGCGCAAATACACACAATGATCATATTTGCTTCTTGTATCTTTGTTGCAATATAAACTTGTCAAATCATTTGTACCATTGTCAGAAGATTGTTGCAATTCATACAATAATTTTTCAAGTTTGCACACCATATTTTCTTTTCCATCAACTTTGAATCCTTCTGGCTGAGTCATGTAGATTTCCTATTCCAAGTCTCCATGTAAAAATGCAGTTTTTACATCCAACTGAACTAGTTCCAAATTCAACTGTGCTACCAAAGCCAATAAAACTCTAATGGAAGAGTGTTTCACAATTGGAGAAAATACCTCATTCTAATCAATTCCCTCTTTTGAGCGTATTCTTTGGCCACCAATCTTGCTTTGTAGCGAACATCTTCTTGTTTAGGAAATCCTTCTTTCATTGCAAATATCCATTTGCACCCAATTGCTTTCTTGCCCTTCGGGAGATTGGCCAATTTCCACGTATGATTCTGATGAAGGGATTGCATTTCTTCATCCATGAAAATCCTCCACTTATCTTTTTCTGAACTTTGGACTGCATTTTTGTAGGGGTAGGAATGTCATCGGCTACAATTGAGTCTGCACAAGCCACTATATCTATGAGTCGAGTAGGTTTTCTTATTGTCTTTTTTGGCCTGCTGGTTGCTATTGATTCAAGTTGTGGTTGAGGTTCTTCAAATCGAACCTCCCCTTTGACTGGCTCTTTTTCTGTTGTTTCCTCGTTTGATCCTAGTTTTGAAAAAAAAAAATTCCCTCAAACTCCACATGCTTTGAAGCACCATCAGTTTGTTTGACATTTTCAACTGTCACCTTATTTGTCAAGAAAGATTTATCAAAGGTAACATCTCTGTTGAATATATTTTTTCTTGTCTCTGGACACCATAAACGATATCCCGTGACTCCAGAAGTAATTCCTATAAATTAAGCTTTCTTTGCTCTTGGGTCCAATTTTAACTCCCTTACATGATAATATTCAATTGAGCCAAATATATATTAAGAATCATAATCTTCAACAGGTTTTCCATACCATTTTTCTAATGATGTCTTCCCACCTATAGCAGCAGATGGTACACGATTAATAAGGTGGCATGCATATGTTATTGCCTCATCCTAAAATTCTTTGTCCAAGCCAGTATTGGACAACATGCACTGAACCTTCTCCAGCAAAGGCTGGATCATGCATTCTGCCACCCGATTCTGTTGTGGTGTATATCTGATGGTGAAATGTCTGACGATGCCATTGTCTTCAAATATTTTCTGAAAAAGATCATTTTGTATTCTCCACCATTGTCTGTGCGAAGACATTTGATCTTCTACCAGTTTGAGTCTCTATCATCACCTTCCATTTGAGAAAAATTTTCAACACTCAGTCTTAGAAAAATGTTATCAACAAAGGTTACAAAATAGTGTATCCCACCTAATGAAGGTGTTTTGGAAGCACCCCAAACAACGGAATGAACATAATCCAAAATACATTATGGCTAGTTATTCTAAATTTAACCCTTGTTTGCTTTCCCTTAACACAATGCTCACAAAACTCCAAGTTGCAAGTTTTTACTCCTTTTAGCAATCCTTGATCTAGAAAGTTTTCAAGGATTTTCCTCTAGCATGTCCTAAGCGCATGTGCCACAGTCTGGTCATTTCTGCCTCCTTGTCGTTATCGAATATGTACCTTAATAGTTGTACATGTTATTATTTCTTTGAATTGCCTTCATTACCACTAGTGCACCGGAGCATATTCTTATTATGTCATTATCTGCAATGACTTTGAATCCCTTTGACTCTAGGGCTCCTACAAAAATAATATTTTCTTCAAATCCAATACATATCAAACATCTGTTAATGTTTTAGTTAATCCATCATGATTCTTTAATCGAATTGAACCAACACCATATGTGGTAAGCGGATTATTATTTGCGGTGTGAATAACTCCACATTCTCCTTCTTGTAAATCAACAAATCAGTCCCGATTGAGACATATATGATAGCTACAAGCTGAGTCCATCAACCATACATCAGATGATTTGGATGACTATGTTGTAACTAATGAGTAATCAGAGTCATCATAATCAGCCACATCCATGACAACCTTTCCATTATTTGGTTTGGCCTTGCTTTTCAACTTTGGGCAATCTTTCTTTCAGTACCCTTTTTCTTGGCAAAAGCCACATTCATCTTTGCTGAATATGGATCTTGACTTGGATCTACCTTTCTTCGATCTTATATAATTTTGAGAACGACCTCTCATATCAGTGCTTCTGCTTCTCCACCTTTTATTTTTCTCTTTTTCTTTGTTCATAACTATATAAGGCAGAACAAACTTCTTTGAGAGATACTTCATCATTCTCATGCAGTAGAGTAGTTTCAAAATGCTTGAACTCATCGGAAAGTGAACTTAACAACATTAAGGCCATAATATCTTCATCCGTAAAAGTCACATCCATATTCCGCAAATCTATCGTCAACTTATTAATATTGGTGATATGATCATTCATTGTGCTACCCGGAATATAAGTGAAGCGTAACAATCTTCTTTTCATGTAAAGTTTATTTTGATTGTGTTTTCTTCGAGAATTTCTCCTCCAATGAATTTCATTTTTTATTTGCAGATGTTTCCTTTGTGTATGGATACTTTTGTTTTCTTACAAGGTTTGATCAAATGGTAGCTCTAGCAACACGGTTGATAAACTTCCAATCTTCTTCTCCTACACTATATGATTTCTTTTATTCTATAGCAATATCTAGCCCTTGTTGAAAAAGAACATCAAGGACCTCGCCTTGCCACATTTCAAAATATCCTAACCCGTTAAAAATTTCAACTGCAAATTTCGCATTTGACACAATTCTTGTCATAAGCGAAGATGCAAATGATGACGTATTATTGACATTCGATGTGGACTCATCATTTTTCTTGTCTCTCATTTTTGCTACAAATACTATTTACTAGCTAACAATGCAAAGACCAAAGTAAATCTTTTCTGATATGGAAGTCGAATAAATATATAGAGAGTGATGAAATTATAACTCTTATATTTATAGGTAGCTAATAAATAGTAAATGAGACAACAATAAAAAGAACACCGGAAATTTACGAGGTTCGGAAAAATTTTTGTTTTCTTTTGCCTAGTCCTTAGACACAACCAACCAATATTTATTTCACTCTAAAAGAGTACAAGTGAAATACTACAAGAGAGAAAGAAGAACAAATGTCTTTAAAGATGAGAAAGCAAGTGAGGTGGTTTACAAATGAATTAGGAGCTACTTATTTATAGGAGTGAATTCTTCCTATTAATGTCATCCATGGCATCACAATGTGTTAAAATGTCAAGGTTTAACTTGTGAAACCATTTTATGGTTTACCTAAATTTCACCTACAAAGTTGCTATCTTGATTGTTGTACCAATGAAGAATTATCTTCCTAACCATCGAATCTTTACATTAATTCATCTTAAATCTTGTCAAATTTAACAGAAATGCTACATCAGCTTCAACTAGAGCCATCAAGAATTTACTGTGATAATAGTTTGACAATCAAACTCTCCAAGAAACCGATCTTACATGGGAGAAGTAAATACATTAATGTGCAGTATCATTTTTTTGAGATCTTGTCAACAATAAAGTCATAGACACTATAACAAAAATAAATTTTAGCAGCAATAAATAGATACATTAATAAAGAGTATTAAAGCATTTATCAACATTAGTTAAGTGTCATTAGATTCAACATCGCTAATGGCTTTAGGGACATATACAAAGAGTGTTAATTGTTGCTAAAAATACATATTTAGTGGCAATTGAGTTATTGCCGTTAATTAATTGCCGCTAAAGATCATTTTTTATGTAGTGAGAGTTGATATTTTGCAGAAGTGAAGATCATGTTGTAGATTTATTAACTAAGCTTCTTAAGTTAGGTCCATTTATGAAGCTATGCAAATTACTCGGTGTCTACTCAGAGAATGATTATAAACATAACATCTGATTTAAGGGAGGTTGTTGAGTGTTTTATTTTATCATAATAAAAGGATTGATTTTTTTGGTGGACCTATTCTTTAAGAAGATTTTATTATTACTGATTTTAGGAGTTCATTAGTTGTGGGTCAGTTGTTGCTTATTTTTAGAAATCAGTTCTATATGTAATCTCTATTTATTTGGAAAGACTTTTATCAATAATATTCAACTAACTTTTTAATATTGTTGTTTACTCAACTTTCCCAAATCTCCCCACCTCGATCCTTCTCCTTTACGAGTCAGTAATTACTTATTAAAAATACACTATAAAAAATATATAAAGTTAGGTACTAATTTATCAGTAATTTCTATTTAATTGGTCGCTAAATGTCTTAGCTAATTAAATTTTCTGATTCATCGTTAATACATAGTTATATAGAATTAGCATGGAATTTATGTTGTTTAGCTGCAAAAAATTTATGTCGCTAATTTCTTGTAATTTTCTAGCAGTGATGGTACTCCCTTCGTCCTAGTTTAAGTGACTTGCTTTCTTTTTGGTTTGTTCCAAAAAAAAGTACATTTTTCATACATAGTAAGTTTTTCAATTTCAACATCCTACACAACAAGTTTAAGATTATGGGATTTAAAAGACTATACACATCTTTAATTTAAGGTCATAAGATTCAAAATTCTCATTTTATTTCTTAAACTATGTGTTCGATCAACCTCAAAAGCTAGCTCATGAAAAAAATATATGATCCAAATCATATTAAAGAGACCACTTATCCGTTAAATCATCAATATTTTACTCTTCAAACACAAGCCTAGAGAAGGACGTATATTTGGTGCACACACAATTTAAATATGGGCCAACATCGAAAAATAAGAATTGGGATCCTACTTTAGTATTATATTAAAAAATAAATATTAAGCTTAACTCAAGCCTAAAAATTAACTTGAAAAATCAAAATTATTCAAATCATATTAAAGAAACCCCAATCATCTTTTTGAGACTAATATTTAACACTTGTCTAATAATTTTGGCAACAGCCAAAAGTCAATAGATTCGAAAGATTAGTTGGAGATCATGTACTTATATGCTTAGAATAAGATAATACATATATACATATCAACGTTACGTGAATGCATATCATACTCCCTCTATTATATGACCCTTTTTTTCTATTTAGTCAGTTTTCAACAAATAATTTCTTATTTAAAACTTTTTACTTCAAATTTTCTATTTTACTCTAAATAACATTCTTTTAAAAACTGAAATTGGTAAACACCTTACTTGCACTCGATTTTCACACCAAATTTAATAAATACATGACATCTTGAAATACACTTATATCCCTAAATCATAATTAATTAATATACATTATCATTTTAATTTATAGATCAATCCGAGTAAATTAGTATAATTTGGTGTAAATAAAGGAATTAAATTTTACCATATCTTAAGGGTATAAAAGCAAATCTTCTCTGAATTATTATATTTTATATTCAGTCAAACATTTATATATAAAAAGCAATAATATACGAGAGAACGGGGGGTGGGGGTGGGGTTGACATACCAGCCTCTGAGGAATGATAGACAACCACTATGGTGGTGGTGGTGATGGTGGTCATCATGGTGGTGGTGGTGATCATCGTGGTGATGGTGGTAAATATGTTGAGGAGGTGGTGGTGGTGGACAACATTGATCATTATTGAAATAACCTTGATAATTAGGGGGTCCTGGTGGTGGAGGATAGTACCCACCGCCTGGCGGTGGTGGTGCACCATACCCTATAACAATCAACCATCAATATTAAAAAAAGTCTTCATCAACATTAATTTAGCTGGGAAAGAAAAAATCATAGTAGTAATTGATCATTTAAGTGTTACATGAAAATTATTTACTATACAAAGAAATGAAAGGAATTAATTTAGGAAAATTACCTGGTGAAGGATATGAAGCCATTGATAGAGAAATACAGTTGCAGATCCAGCAAAAAAAGTTAACAATATGTACAGCTGATGATAAGGTGGGGAAAGAAATATAAAGAGTCAACTGTTTAAGAGGGGCAGGAAAGTCTTATTGGGCACACAAGAGTACATTAAACTATTCATTAACATATCCCATCTACTCACCATGATGACATTGCTAATACTAGTAATTCCTCCAAGACACATTTTGTATTTCGAGATTTAAACTAATTTATTTTTATTTTATTGTGATTTTAAGTATTTTTTTTAATATAGTTTACAAATATATAAATTTCATTTAAAAAAATTAAAAATTTCATGCGCAAATTCCCGATCAAACGTAAACTGTTTGACTCTCAAAAAAACAAAATGCATCACATAAATTGGGATAGAAAGAGTATTAATTATGTTTGCATTAGTTAAGCTGAAATTACTTTTTATATAGTGTTTGATTTGATATATTAAAACTAATATGAATAACATAATCTTTCATTATTTTTTTTATATAAATACCATCCAAAAAAAATATGAAAAAAGTTTTGAGTTACAACTCCGTCTTAAAGTATACTCATGAGGTATTTAAAACCTCTTGCAATGCTTATATCATGATTTTCCATTTATTAATTATACCTAACATAATATTAAATAGAATATATAATTATTTAATAATATATAAAGTTAGTACATACATTAATTTTTTTAATTACATCCTACCAAACAACTCTTTAATTGCATTTGTTCACATGACTCTTACTTTGAAATGAAATAATGCTTATGCCTCCAACAAAAGCCCAAAATGACAGAGGTGGAGCCACCCTATAGGTGGTAGGGTGCACATGCACTTATTAATTTCAAAAAAAAATTAATATATATATATATATTGAGAAATTGATAGAAATTAGAATATAATTAACAATTCATTAACAAAAAACATAAAAATATCATTGCGTTTCTGGTACAAATTAAAATATCCACGTAAAACCTGAATTTAAATCCAATTAGAATATTTATTTCACTATTTTTATCTAAATTAATATTAATGCACCCAAAAATTTTAAATCCGCAAAAATATAATATAGACCTGGATCACATGAGTTGCAGAGAATTTGACCTGTCAAAATACAACCAATTAATGTTGTCGCTAAAGGCGGAGAAAACTAAATAAGCCAACCAATAAAGGAGGGATTAAAAGTCTCTACCACGTTAAACTTGTTCAGTCAATGATTCAAAAAAATTCACACCAAACTGTTTATAATTTTTGTAAGGATTAATTACTTGAGTGATTTTTATTTTAAAAAATAATTATTTATTTTAAATATATTTTTAAATAAATTTGTATCAATTATAAATTAAATAGGTAATTTAATAATAATAAATAAATCAAAAAATTGTAAAATAAATTAAATTGGCATTAAAATTGTATTACACAATATTAAAGTTGAATTAGAAGAGAGAATTAAGAATGAATGAATAACATAACTAATGAAAGACAAGACAATGATCTATAAACTGGATTAAACGAATATCATTGTTCGTGAATAAAACATGTATTATATGTGTCTTATAAATTATTTTGATTTACATCATTAAAAAAGAAGTAATGTTTGTAATATATATATTAAAAATGTGTTGTGCGTGTATTGCAAATATATTATAAGTTAATTACCTAAATTATTCTGATTGATATCACCAAGAAGGGGATATATTTGGAATATGTCTTATAAATGTAGAGTTCATGACTTTTATTCAATTTTATTACTGTTGCAACACAATTTTGAAATCTTCATCTTCTTCGAGCTTTAATTTGAAATGTCTCCTAAAAAAATCAATATTAAAACTTAATCAATCTCCCTTAAAATTAAGATAAAAACCCCAAAATGTTATTTTCAATAATATGGAAGAACAACTTATACAAACTCATCAGAATTTCCTAAAACCCAAATAATGAATTCAAAGCTTGAAGCTTTTGAAGGCCATCAACGATGAATTCTTGCTACTGCAATTTTAGTGATTTGAAATCTCTGTTTTCGCACACGATTTTGTACAAATTGTGGGTCTTTGTATTCTTTTCCTTGTGATATTTTAGTGTAAATCGTGCAACATGGATGTAAATCGATTTGAAGATATGAATATTTAAAGATATTTATTTGAATTAAAAATTTGAAGAAGAAAAGGAGAAATCATATCTAGAGATAGAGACAGACAAATAAAAAAGATAATGGGTCCTTTGGAGTGTTGTACAATTTTAATCTAAAAAAACTGTTAGATTTAGTTAAAAAAAATATTGTCCTAAATAGTAAATATTTTCTCAAAATATAAAAATAAGAAATTGAATAAAAATATCCTTAAATATTACTATCTCTGTCCACTTTTAATTGTCATGGTTTTCTTTTTTAGAGTCAAACTATAAGAACTTTAACTAACATTTTATGATGTATTTTTTCATCATATTGATTTATGTAAAACATTACAATTTATAGTACTTTTCGTATAATTTTTGAATATCTAATTTTTTTTGTTAAAAATATCAAATTAATGTAATCTAATTTAACTTTAAAAATTAGTCAATTTGACTTTCAAAAAACACAACATGACAATTAAAAGTGGACGGAAGTGTAGGAATTATTATTAATTATTATTAATTAATTCTTACTTATGGCCCAAGTTTACTTGGAAACCAAGTAATACCATAAATAATATTTAATAAATAATAGATTTTGTCCACACATTGGTTACTTGATGGACGTACCAGATTAAGTCATAACCTCTATAAATTGGTCCTCCCTCCACCCATTAGGGTTACCACATATTCTCTACAATAATTTCATCGCTGACTGTTATGGTAACATAAAGTTAGGGCAAGGAGATAGAAACCAATTTACAACTAACGCTTCCGCTTCTCTCTGTGATGATGTCTTCCTCATCAGGTATGTGCCTCCTAACGATTTCTATGTAAGATTATCATGTTCAAGATCCTAAAGTATTTAATCTTACATGTGGCATCAGAGCCTGGATTGTTTGAACGGATAATCTTCATATATCTTTTGCAATTAATTGAAATAAGTCAATTTTTATTTATTTATTTTGTCAGATTTCGTTTAACCTTATGCATAATGGTTCTGTTGATTCCATATAAAATTATATATGACCTTGAGTTGTTTCAAATCATTATTGACATTAAAAGCTAGGAATCTAATACACGTGTATAAATAATCTAATTAGTTAATAAGAATTTCAATATTACATGCAACTTATTATTTGTTATTTTAATAATTTGTGATTAGCAACACTTTTAATGAGAAAATTTCTTGCAAGTCTAATTTTGTCCAATCAAATTATATTCAAACTTATTGTTGAATCCTTTTGTAGTAGCGTAATTTTGTGCTTGACTATTTAAGGTGTTTGAATTCTTATGTTAATAAAGTGTTGTTAGCAGAGTTTAATTTGGACAAATTCTGAAAAATCTTAATCTTCCCATAATGTAAAAATTATGTATTGTTTTAGATTGTGCAATAAATTAAAGTGATTGTTATACTAAGCAATAAATAATATATGTGTATTTAGTGCAAAATAGTTTGTTAGTCACCAAAGTGGCCAAACTAGATAAATTAATGTCTACACATATCATATTTATGATCACTGGATGTATGTATTATGTTTCTATAGTTTGTTAGTCACCAAAGTGGCCAAACTAGAGAAATTAACGTCTACACATATAATATTTATGATCACTTGATGCATGTATTACGTTTTTATAGTTTGTTAGTCACCAAAGTGGCCAAACTAAAATGTATGAAATTATTCACATACACAAAATTTTATGATATTATGTGTGCATTTGTATTTGTATAGTTTGTTAGTCACCAAAGTGGCCAAACTAGGATGGTTAAGAAAAATATGCATTCATAAAATTGTCATTTATCTATGAAAGTTAATTAAATGCCTATATATTGAAAATAAATAGATAAATTGACTTTCACTATTGCTAGAACTTAAGAATTTACCCAAAGGTGAATTAATCATTCTACGAATAATGAACATTATGAGGTAAATTAATATTTTCAGTCAAACATATATTGTATATCCAAAGATGTCGTATATGTTTGGTTAAATATATTTAATTGCCTATTAAAGATTTTTTTAAAAAATGGCATTTAAATTATGATAGTGTGTCGTAGTATCTACCCAAAGGAGAATTACGATGTACTTTTATCATTTTACTGAATTCACATTATTTTTAATTTGTGAGCATGTATATCTTTTGCAGTTATTCCTCTTCATTCGCATGCTTCGTCTGTTACTGTATTTAATGGATTAAACTTCTTTGAATGGCATGAACAAGTACAGTTCCACTTAGGTGTAATGGACCTTGACTTGGCTCTGCTGAATGACAAACCTACTGCCATTACTGATAAGAGCAGTGAAAATGAGAAGTCTTTTCATAAATCATGGGAACGCTCTAACAGATTAAGCCTTATGTTCATGAGAATGACTGTTGCTAACAACATTAAGAGTACTATTCCACAAACAGAAAGTGCCAGGGAATACCTAAAGTTTGTGGAAGAACGTTTTCGTTCTGCTGATAAGTCTCTCGCTGGTACACTAATGGCTGAACTCACGACCATGAAGTTTGATGGGTCGCGTAGTATGCAAAATCATATCATCGAGATGACTAACATTGCAGCAAGACTTAGGACCTTGGGGATGAAAGTGGATGACACCTTCTTAGTTCAGGTCATTCTGAACTCATTGCCTCTTGAGTATGGACCATTCCAAATTAACTATAACACTATTAAGGATAAGTGGGATGTCAGTGAATTGTCCAGTATGTTTACTCAAGAAAAGTCAAGACTTAAGAAACAATGAGGTCATTCCATTAATCTCATAAGTCAAGGAGCTAGTAAAGGACTTAAAGTGAAGGCCAACAAGTTTAAGAAAAAGAAAGCACCTGCTAAAGTTCCACAGGATGCTCATAAGGAACTTAAGGTTCATGTGTGTCGTTTCTGTAGAAAGGAAGGACACTATCAGAAAGATTGCTTGAAACGTAAAGCTTGGTTTGAAAAGAAAAGTACATTTAGTGCTTTTGTATGTTTCGAATCAAATTTAGTAGAAGTTTCTAATAATACTTGGTGGCTTGATTCTGGTGCAACTACTCATGTATCCACTATGTTGCAGGGATTCACTACGATCCAAACTACAAATCCAAATAAGGATTTCGTGTTCATGGGAAATCGCATGAAGGCTCAAATTGAAGGCATAGGGACTTATCGATTGATCTTGGAGACTGGACATCACTTTGATCTATTACAGACTCTTTGTGTTCCTTCAGTTTCTAGGAATTTGATTTCCCTTTCAAGACTTGATGTTTCTGGATTTTATTTTAAGTTTGGACATGGATGTTTCAATTTATATAAGAATACTATTTTTTATGGTTCTGATGTTCTTATTGATGGTTTATATAGATTGAAACTCGATAATAATTTTTCTGAATCCCTGCTTACTATTCATCAAAATATTGGAATTAAACGTAGTTCACTAAATGAAAGTTCTTCTTATTTATGGCATAAACGTTTGGGTCATGTATCCAAAGAACGATTAAAAAGATTAGTAAATAATGAAATTCTTCCGAATTTAAATTTTGCTGATCTTGATATATGTTTGGATTGCATTAAAGGAAAGCAAACCAAACATACCAAGAAAGGTGCCACAAGGAGCACTCAGCTTCTTGAAATTATACACACTGATATATGCGGACCCTTTGATGTTCCATCTTTTGGTGGAGAAAAATATTTTATCACCTTTATCAATGATTTTTCACGTTATGAATTTATCTATTTGTTGAAAGAAAAATCTTAAGCAGCGGACTCTCTCAAAGTGTACGTTAATGAGGTTGAAAGACAATTAGATAGAAAAGTGAAAATCATTGGGTCAGATAGAGGTGGTGAATATTATGGAAAGTATAACGAATCAGGACAATGTCCAGGTCCATTTGCAAAATTCCTTGAAGAACATGGCATATGTGCACAGTATACTATGCCAGGAACACCTCAACAAAATGGTGTTGCAGAAAGGTGTAATCGAACACTTATGAATATGGTTAGGAGTATGATGAGTAATTCCTCATTACCCGAATCATTGTGGATGTATGCTCTTAAAACTGCTGTATATTTATTAAATAGGATTCCTAGTAAGGTAGTTCCAAAGACCCCTTTTGAACTGTGGACGAGAAGGAAGCCTAGTTTAAGACACCTGCATGTTTGGGGTTGTCAAGCACAAGCTAGAGTTTATAATCCACATGAAAAGAAATTAGATTCTCGAACGGTAAGTGGTTACTTTATTGGTTATCCAGAGAAATCTAAAGGGTATAGGTTTTACTGTCCAAATCATAGTTCGAGAATTGTTGAAACCGGTAATGCAAAATTCATTGAGAATGGTGAAGTTAGTGGGAGTGTTGAACAACAAAGTTTGGAAATTAATGAGGTAAGGGTAAATATTTCATTGCCCATAAATGTACCTACTTCCACACCAATAACAAATGTTGTTCCTGTTGTTAAAGAACACTTTAACAATGTTGAACAATATTTGGGTGAAACACTTCAAAAAGGAACTAACTCACAAATATCTTATGCAAATGAACCACAAACAGTGCCATTAAGAAAATCTCAAAGAGAAAGAAAATCGATCATTTCTGATGATTATGTGATTTATTTGCAAGAGTCAGATTTTGACATTGAAATTAATAAAGATCCGGTTTCATTTTCATAGGCCATAGAAAGCACTGAGTTTGATAAATGGATTAATGCCATGAATGAAAAGTTAAAATCCATGGAACATAACAAAGTCTGGGATATTGTTCAATTACCAGAAAATTCTAAAAGAATCGGATATAGATGGGTCTTCAAGACCAAACACGATTCTAATGGTAATATTGAACGATATAAAGCCAGACTTGTTGCCAAGGGATACACTAAAAAAAGAGGCATTGATTATAAAGAGACCTTTTCACCGGTCTCAAAGAAAGACTCATTAAGAATTGTTTTGGCTTTGGTAGCTCATTATGATTTAGAGTTACATCAAATGGATGTGAAAACTGCCTTTCTTAATGGAGACCTTGAGGAGAATGTTTATTTGGACCAACCAGAGGGTTTCGAAATTAAAGGAAAAGATCAGATGGTGTGTAAACTAAAGAAGTCAATATATGGACTCAAACAAGCCTCACGACAATGGTATATAAAGTTTAATGATACCATAACATCTTTTGGATTTAAGAAAATTACCGTTGATCGGTGCATTTACCAAAAGATTAGTGGGAGTAAGTTTATATTTTTAGTTCTGTATGTTGATGACATTTTACTTGCTGCTAATGATTTAGGCATATTGCGTGAGACGAAAGACTTTCTCTCTATGAACTTTGAAATGAAAGATATGGGTGAGGCATCCTATGTGATAGGGATAGAAATATTCCGTGATAGATCACAAGGATTATTGGGACTATCTCAAAAAGGTTATATCGAAAGAGTTCTAGAGAGATTTAACATGAACAATTGTTCAGCAGGAATAGTTCCTATTCAAAAAGAGGACAAATTTAATCTCATGCAATGCCCAAAGAATGATATAGAATGAAAAGAAATGGAAACAATTCCTTACTCTTCTATTGTTGGAAGTTTGATGTATGTTCAAACTTGCACAAGACCAGATATTAGTTTTGCGGTCGGAATGCTAGGAAGATATCAAAGTAACCCTGGAATTGATCACTGGAAAGTTGCAAAGAAAGTCTTAAGGTACCTGAAAGGACCGAAAGATTACATGCTCATGTATAGGAGATCCAATCACTTAGAAGTTATTGGATACTCGGATTCAGATTTTGCTGGATGCATTGACACTAGAAAATCCACATTTGGTTACTTGTTCCTATTAGCTGAAGGAGCAATATCATGGAAGAGTGCTAAGCAATCTGTCATTGCTATATCCACAATGGAAGCAGAATTTGTGGCATGTTATGAAGCCACAATTCATGCATTATGGCTGCGGAACTTTATTTCAGGACTGGGGGTTGTCGACACCATTACCAAGCCGCTGAAAATTTATTGTGATAATACTGCAGCAATATTCTTCTCCAAGAATGATAAGTACTCCAAAGGTGCCAAACATATGGAATTGAAGTACTTTACCGTCAAGGAAGAAGTTCAGAAACAAAGAGTGTTACTTGAGAATATTAGAACTGATCTCATGATTGCAGATCCGTTAACAAAAGGCATACAACCAAAGACATTTAAAGAACAGGTTCAAAGAATGGGTCTTGGTTGTACTTATGATTGATGCATTTATGGTGTTTTTACACTCTGAGCTCAAATTATGTGTTTCTGATATACATTAATGAATTTCTTGTTTCTCATAATGGTGTATACATTATTGTTTTGAGATATTACAAGATAAGTCTCTATGAGACATTATTGTGGACCATAATGTTATATGTTTTATAGCTTATGAACCTAGTATGATGAGTTGCTAATGTAGTAGTATATGGAAGGAAGTATGTAGCTTATGTACAACCGCCATAACTCGCATTAGTAGTTTGTTATATTGTGGTATATATGATGGACATTATAGAAGAGATTTATTGTATGCGCAACTAATGTTTATTAAATATTAATGTTATATATGGTCATTGGGCCAAGTGGGAGAATGTAGGAATTATTATTAATTATTAATAATTAATTCTTACTTATGGCCCAAGTTTACTTGGAAACCAAGTAATACCATAAATAATATTTAATAAAGAATAGATCTCGTCCACACATTGGTTACTTGATGGACGTACCAGATTAAGTCATAACCTCTATAACTTGGTCCTCCCTCCACCCATTAGGATTACCACATATTCTCTACAATAATTCCATCGCTGACTGTTATGGTAACATAAAGTTAGGGCAAAGAGGTAGAAACCAATTTACAACTAACGCTTCCGCTTCTCTCTGTGATGATGTCTTCCTCATCAGGTATGTGCCTCCTAACGATTTCTATGTAAGATTATCATGTTCAAGATCCGAAAGTATTTAATCTTACAGGAAGGAGTAATTTAGTCTAAAAATTCTCCTCCCGGTCAATAATTTGATTAAAAATATATCTTTATTATTATTTAATAGATCAAAAATATCCCTTTTCAGAAAATATAATATTTTTTTTCTTTTTAAACATTCTTTTCTGATAATAATTTTATTTATTAACAAATATTTATATTACTCTCTCTTTAAGCAAAAGCTTTAGATTTTCAGCTCTTAAATCAATCGAACATGTTGTACTTAGGCCACCAAGACCCGATTCTTATGATCCAATGCATAGCTTGATTCTTCTCTTGCTTTTATATTCACTTTATTTTATTATTACTGTGAATTCAATTCATTATATAAGATCAATCTACCTCATGTTGCCCCTTAAATCACTTTGATAAATTCAAGTATATCGTTTTGCGGGTAAATAAAAAACTATTCCTAAAAAAAGGTGGATAATTCTCATGGTCAAACAGTTAGTAAGTAATATACACAATTAATGTAATTAATTTTTACACTATCACACTATTTTTATTTTTTCTAGCAAACATTAATATATTTTATTTTTTATATATAAAATTCCAAGTTTTAAAAGACTTGTCTATATATATTATTTAGGTATAAAAATTTATTTACTTGTGATAAAACTTAAAAACTCGATAGAAAATTCACTAGAGTTACTATTTGGTGAATTTATTTTTGATATTAATCTTGATTGCTAAAATTGTCATTATCAGAAAAAATCAACAAAGTAACTCTATAACGTTGCAACAATCTTTCAAACCACACACATCTAAATATAAAAACCAACTTTATATTAACCTGAATGTAATTTTATTGAATGAATTATTACTTAAATTACAACTTCAATTTTGTGCAGTTAAAGTAGTTATAGAACATATTGAACTTTTAGAGCTAAAAAAAGTAAAACAACAATGAAAAAACTTTAGAACTATTTTGAACTATTTAATTACAATTCACGTACCCGTAAGTTAGGCTTAAGTTGCAAACCGTGGTTAAAACAGTGTTTCTACTACCTAGAATATTGCTCCCTCCTCTTCATTACATTATTAAAAATAGTTATTTAAAATTACTTATTAATTTATAAAATCAAGAGAACCAGTTACTAATTTTTTTTTTTTCATTTTATCTTAAAATTAATTCTTTTTGAAAGTGTGCAATCAAATTTGTAAAGTTTTAAAAAGTTTCTTAAGAAGTAAATTAGTGAAATTATATTTTTATATATATGATTTCTAGAGAGATATGTATAAAGGAGAAAGTGTACAAACTAATAGGAAACGGAGGGAATATAATTTACATAGCTTATACTATTAGCGTACTTATATACAGAGAATAATAATTAGTTAAATAATATTTGTTTGATAATTGAAACAACAACCGACCTTAGCTCAGTTGGTAGAGCGGAAGACTGTAGTTGGTTAAAAGCCTGGCAGAGAATCTTTAGGTCGCTGGTTCGAATCCGGCAGGTCGGAATTTTTATTTTGCTTCACCAATTTTTTTTTGTTTTTTAAAAACATTATGCTTTTTTTTTTTACTACTTTCAAAATAAAAGGATTGTATTTTTTATTTATGAAAAAAATATATAAATAGAGAGTACAACAAAAGAGCAACTGCTTTCGAACTAAACTCTTAAAAGCTACACAACAATAACATATTGGTATAATCTCGTATACAGATTTTTACTTTTAGTCGTGAGCTAAAGATGTACTTCTGATAGACCCTTGACTCAAGATGAACGATCGTTATATTTTTCTTCATAGAGAAATTGAATCCAGTAGCCTAGGATGAGATTTGCAAGACTAACTAATCTCCCGTATTCCCAAAGTTTATATTTTTGGTCATGAGTAAAGTTCTAACCAACAATAGACACATCATTTAAATTCAAGACATTCACCTTGATTCTTTCATTTCATTCATTGTTTTTTTCAGTTGTGACTTCAAATATCATAATTTGGTTTAAGTTTTCTAGAACTTTTTTACATATAATTATAAGATACATAGCAATTCTCCTAGTGTCAAGATCATTTACACCAATTTTCAAGGTGGTTGCAAAAACATGACATTGCTTAAAAGAAAAACTTTTCTATATTTAATTTGAGAACGGAAATAACAGTTATCAAGTACCGATTCTAATATTAACAAACTAACCAACATGGGTTGTGGTGCACTGGTGGGAGTGATTTACCCTTAACTAGAGGTCTCGGGTTCAAGTCCTGGGTATGGAAAAAATCCTATTGGGAGCGCCACCCCCGAATGGGCCCTGCAGAGCGCGATCCGAATTTAGTCGGAGATCCAATGTAGGCTCTGGACATCGAGTAGAAAAAAAACAAACTAGATAGTATTTTTAGTGATTATTTTTTAGTATTGCAGATCAATAATAGTATTTATTCTAGTAATAAATAATTTTATTGAAAGTATCTTATGACGGTCTAACTAAAAGTTAAGTTATTTATCAAAGGTATTTTTCTAAGACATATTTCTTGTCACATCAAACACTTTGTGGAGTAGTTTGAATGAATCTCTAATAATGGAGGATAAATTATAAAATGAAAGAAAAAGAGTTATACTTATCTTTTCAGTTTTCACTTTGAAAAAAAATTCATACCATAAATAATATGGGTGTTGATCTTTAGCGGCAATTAATAATTTTATTTTATTTTCTTACCATACCTTTTTATAGTAGTTCTACCTTATACCTTACTTTTTTATAGATTTATCATTCAAATTCATATCAATGTATGACATTAGATAACTACTAAAACAGTAACAATCTTATCAAATGTTTTATTCGTTAAAACAATATAAACATTATAAAACAATATGTACTATCCATCCAAAAAGAAGTGTTAAGGGACCGATGAAGAAAGTGGTTTAGGTGATAAAATGTCCTCAATTCCAAACAAAACAAAATTAGGATCAGATTAATTATTATTCTTCTACTTAAAAACTCATGCTGACGTGTCATTTAGAAATATTGACAAAAAATTCACGCCCAGTGGGACTCGAACCCACAATCGCTTGATTAGAAGTCAAGCGCCTTATCCATTAGGCCATGGGCGCTGTTGTGCATTAGTTCAACGAAGTATTTAAATATTATGTTTTCTAAACATTATTTGAAGGATTATAATACACCAAATTAATGAAACCAAAAAAATTAAAACTAGCAAGAGTTAATTGATACTTCTACAATACTATTGACAAGAATAAATATGCAGACAAATATTTAAAAGGAAAGAAGTCAAGGACTATCATGCTTTAACTCTATGATGTAGGAATCCCAACTCATAACTCTTTTAAATCACAATTTATTCATCTTGAAAACTCATTTATCTTTCTTTCATTTTTTTTATTCGGTATCTGATATTCATATTGGAGCTCTACTAAATTCATATTCGCGTCGGAAAGTTCCACATTTGGGATGTAGGGAGGGGGGAGGGGTAAAACGCTCCCTAACAAAAGCGACTCTGTACCTAAGGAGACTCGAATTCAAGACCTATTAGTTACGAATGAAAGAGTATTTACAACTCCACCACAACTCTGATTGAACATTTCTCTTTATTTAGAAGCCACAAAAATGAGTTGTTAGGGTCAACATGCCTGCTTCATTAGAACATTTCGATATTTTTTGTTTATTATATTATTTTTTTATGATTCTTAATTTTCAAGTCAGATAAGACACACATAAAAATTTGTGCTCACTAAATTGTCTAACAAGTTGAGTTGCTAATGGGGAACTTACATAGATATGTAATATTAAGGATCCGTTTGGCCTAAAGAATACTTGAGAAAAACTTGGGGAAAATTTAGGAAGTGATGTTTGGTCATATAACTTGGCAAATATATTTGTCAAGTATCCCAAGTTTCCAAATGGGTCAAGTTCTAATATTTGAGAATTTTAAAAAATTAAAAATTACCCCAAACTTTTATATTTTATAAAAAATATCCATTGTTCCAACTAATATTTGTTACTACCTCCTCCGAAAAAGTTTGAGTTCTAATTTGAGTGATAAAATTTAGAAGAAAAGAACGATTTGTGTTTAATGAGTTATAATTATAACTTAATCAGGGATTGAGTATGCGATTAATGTATTATCTTGCCTATATTGTTATTTTGTTATTGTTGTCTGTTATCAATTATACTATAATGTTATTTTTTAACGAAATATATTCATTATAAAATGATGATATAAATTTATGAGTATATTTAATAATTTTTAGAACTTATGGTATAAATCATATTTTTTGAAATAGTCAAATATTTTTGAGAAAAAATTGGGGCCAAACACATGGTGAAACTTCACCAACAACTTCATCCAAATATGATTTGCCAAGAATAATTGAGAACTTGGGGTCAAACGCTAGCTAAACAAATATTTATCATTTATAGCAATAATATTTTTTTATTGGACACTTATATTATATTTATAATACAATTTTAATATATTTTAAAACACGTATAATATATTTATATTATATGCATAATTCACTTTTGATATATAGGTGATTTATCATAGTATTGTTATGTATTGTTATAAATGATAATAATTATTAAATATCACTAAAATCACTAATTATTTATAAAAAAGTGTTCACCTAAGTAATTTTTCCTTTGCTAACTATCATTTAAAAGTCTTGGGCCCACATCTTTGAGTTCGTGATCGGTTTGATCATAATACATCACAATTTAAAACTGTTAAGAAAAAAACTATTCCATTCAATACCCAGATTTTTTATTCCTTTTACTTCCAAAACATCACGAATAAGTCTGGTTCATTACATTAAAAAAAGACATATTGGTGAGCAAGCTAAGTTACAGTAGAACAATGACCAATTTGTTGTGTTTTAAAAGATATGAATGAAAAAGGGCAAAAAGACAAATATACTTTTGAACTATCCTAAATGGTATACAGATACTTGTTGGTTCGAAAGTGATTAGAGCATCATGTGAAAACTTACAATTGCATTCATATGGTTGATAAATCAAATGACAAAAGCTTATACTAAAAACATAATATTATTATATGGTTTAGCCAATCGACATACATATGAAAAACTAATAAAATAAAATATTAAAACTGTTGAGGGAAAATCTCCCCATAAACAAAACTCTTTATTGACTACATTGTGGATGTTCTTGTGTTCTTGATATGAGAAGAGGGGTCTTCAATTTATAGAGTTCCAAACTTTTCTTTCAAGGAAAGAATAACTCAAATATAGAAGAATATTATATTTTTCTTCATAAAAAGTAAAAACATTTATGATAATGTTTTATCTTTTCTTTTAGGAAAAAATAAATTTCAAATAAGATAAGAAAATATGGGTAAAACACTAACAAATCTCTCATTTTGGCTGTATTTTCTTGACAAAATTAAATTTGATACACTTTCTTTAAATGCATATTAATCTTCGTCCTTCACGTAGTTTTCATCACCGCTGCTTTCCATGGTTAAAAATAAGGTTTAAAATATATGGTTCAAAATTGGTTTAAAAATATTTTGTTTTTATTTTTAAAATTGCAGCAACATAAATATTGATATAGTTTAAATCTCTTCTCCACATGTAGCTAGAAACAAATCTGCATTATCATCAAATTGATTTGAAATCATCTAGAACTTGTCTTCAACCTCATTGAACCATAGGACCTCGGACCATGGGATCGTAGGACCATGTGCTCTGATACCACTTGTTGGGTACGAAAGTGATTAAGGCGTCATGCAGAAGCTTACAATTGCATATCATATGATTGATAAATCAGATGACACATATTTATATTAAAAACATAATATTATTATATGGTTTAGCCAATCGGCCTACATATGAAAAACTAATAAAATAAAGTATTAAAACTGTTGAGGAAAAAATCTCCTCATAAACAAATTTCTTTATTGACTATATTGTAGATGTTCTTGTGTTCTTGATATGAAAAAAGGGGTTTTCAATTTATAAAGTTACAAACTTTTCTTTCAGAGAGAGAATAACTCAAATATAGAAGAATATTATATTTTCCTTTCATGAAAAGTAAAAACATTTATGATAATGTTTTGTCTTTTCTTTTAGGAAAAAATAAACTCAAATAAGGTAAGAAATTCAGGGCTAAACCCTAACAATACTCTCCGTCATACTTTTCGGACATTGGTGCTTCCGCCTTTAAAAAACTAGAGCATATTTTTCCTTCACATAGGAACACGTGGTGCAATCCTACCAAGGGACCCAATATGATCAATTAATTAAACCCAAACATTCATATCCACCCATGACTCGATTAACCCATCTATATAACCCATTACTCACACTTAAACTAACCTATCCAAAAACCTAAAAAAAAACCATTTTCTTCGCTAGTCATCCACAAATACAAGAAATAGTCAACTTAAACTTTTATTTTGTATAAAACTGAAACTTGATTTAAGCTCACCGAACTTTCTTGTGGGACTTGATTAGGAAGTGGGACGGGGAGAGGGTGAGGGTGAAAGTTCGACTGGTAACTGGGGAGCTTCTAAATCACCAGAAAGCATCCTACTACTTCTTGTTGATAAAATATTTTTCCAACAATTCTTTCATTGATAGTCAGCGTGCAGGGGACTTCTACAAGCAGAGCAGGGAAACAATGATGAAGAGTAATTAATGATTGTTCTTTGTCTAATGATTCAACATTGATCAACCAAATCAAGAAACTTTCCATCTCGGGCAAGGTGATGTGCCTAAGAGAGAAGATTAGCACGTTGGAATTCGGACATGAGTGACCCCGTCACCTGAAGTGGCCTACGCCCAACAATAATAACTAACAAAAGCACCCCTACGTCCAATTTAGTCGTTCATCTCATAGACCTAAAACCCTTGTATGAGTAATGAGTTGAGAGAAATGGGGATTTTTTAAGGTTTTTGGATATGTTAGTTTAAGTATGAGTAATGGGTTACACTGGTGGGTTAACCGGGTCATGGGCAGATATGAGTGTTTGGGTTTAACTTACTAGTCAAATCAGGTTCTTCCGTAGGATTGTGCCACATGTCCCTATTTAGTCTTTCATTAGAGTGAATGACAAATAGGCTCTAGTTTTTGGACGACAGGACCACTAATGTCTCAAAAGTATGATGCAGGATATTTATATTCCATTTACGATAGTTTGGGGGTATATTTATCCTTTTTACCAATGAAAAATGAAGAGTTGTTATGGGATGAACATCAGTCTTAAGGAAATTACTATAATTCGGTGCCCTGTTTAGCAATGTCGAAGTAATTATGTACTAGAAGAATTAGTGGTAGTCTGGTTAAAGATTACACTAGGTAACCTTCTTATTATTTATCTAAGGAGGAAAATATTTTCTAAAATTTAACTCTTTTGATATTTATCATGTGTGTCGGGATAAAGATCTACAAATCATATGTTTTTTTTGAATGAATTTTCCTTGGCAAATAGTGTTGTCTTTAAAATTCTTTAATTTGTAGAATGAGATATGCATATTTTAGTTTAATAAGCTATTATGTCAAAATATTTTAGTTGGAAGACTATTTGAAAAGAAAAACATATCTATGTGATAATCTAAGGATATGTTTTATTTTGTTTGGAGACCAAAAAAACTTTTGTAGTTTTGAATTCCGCGTGAAATTTGATTGTATTTGATTTTTGTAGACTAAAAACATTTGTAGTTTTCTACTATGGATATATTAGACTGTGCAATTAGTTTGAAGAATATGAAAACTTCACCTAATAATTTAGTGTTGTACTTTTGATTGTCTACTCCGTTTGAATTTGAAACTGATTTGAAGTCATAAAACTTCATCCACATGCAAAGTTCATTCGGTTGAAAATTTGAAGAATATAAAACTTTATTTTTAAATAGAAACAAATTGTACAAATTGTTTTTGTATTTATTGTTAGTATTCTAAATACTAAGTGGTATATCTAATTGTTATAACAGGAAAAAAAAAAAAAAAAAAAGAACAGTGACTTAAAATGTATGATTTTGTGCCTACAACAGGTGCCTGAATGAAATGACCTTTGACATTGTGTAAAGATTGTCAAAGGGAATTGAAGGTGTAAAGATTGTCAAAGGGAATTGAAGCACTATAATTTTTTTGTAGAATAATATTTCCAAAAGACATTTCATGCTTCCAATGACATTTTGATAGTGTGGAAAAAACATGTGGAAAAATTATTTTTAAATACTTGAAAAATATTTTTTAGATCATAATTAAAATGTGGGGGTTCTTTGCTTACGATAAAGATAAAATTAGACTCAGTGTTTAATTTAAATGTGAAGCACAAGATATGAAATTCAATTATACTTTTGTATTATGTTAGACCCACAAAATTCTTGGATTATATTTGATGTTGTGGTCGTTGAGTTTCTCTTTTACTAGTATATTGTATGACTAGTAAGAAACTACCAAACTATATCTATACTTGTTCAAAATAGTTGTGTTCTTTTATGAAAGAGTGTCATTTAAAATATTGTGATTTTTCATGAAAAATATATGTTTATTAAAATATAACTATTTGTATAGACATGAATATTGATGAATAGTCATCTGTCATGTTTTGTAAACGAAACATTTAGGTTATATTACCCTTATTGAGACTATGTTCATGGATAGTTTTATAATAATCAAATTGAAGGTTATGAAAAGGTTCTTCTGAAAATGACATCTAACAAGGTGGTGACTCTAAATAATGTTTGTATAAACAAAATTGTAATAAGAAGGAACAAAAAATTTGTGAGGAAAAGTTACATCATGGATGGCTTTTCAAACTCAATATTTTTATTAGTTCTTACTTGCTTGAGTCAAATTGTTTGTGACATGAACACTTGGGACATGTCAATAACAAAACCTTGTTAGTAAAACTGATCAACTTAGAAGATTTGTCTAACTTTGAGTGCAATAAATAAAAATGTCAAGTTTGTGTTGAATCTAAGTATATTAAGCATTCTTATAAATCTGCTGAAAGAAATTATTATCCCTTAGAGTTGATTTACACCGATATTTGTGATATGAAGTCAACACCATCTCTTAGAGTGCCCTCTACAGTCTCCAAGCGTTGGCCAAATATCTCAACTGCATCTATCCTTGCATTAAATTTTTTATCCACTCTCTACCAAGCGAGACATCATCAAGCAGGACCTTCAGATTATCCTCGCCCGCCTTAGTGGTAAATGATTTTTGGGATGTAAGCCTTTTATTTAGAGCTGTCAAAATGGGCTGACCCAATCCAACCCTAACGGGCTAGAGAGTTAAATGGGTTGGGAAGGACTGACCCTTTTAATTAAAGGGCCTATAAAATAGCAGCTTAATCTAGCCTTAAGCGGGCCACGGGGTTGGACGGGTTGGCCCTTCAACAAAAAATGGACAATATTTTTCTCTTAGAATGAGTACGAACGTTGATGTCTGATGAATACGACATCAATACATACATAAATTCATTTATGAATTACACATACTTCAGTGAATATTTATAAAACAAAAACATAATAGCCAAGATACAACATTCATAAGATTCATCCGAGTAAAAAAAATTACATGATCACTATTTTCATAAACAAGACAATAAAGGAGAAGTGGAAATTAGGCATAAAAATAAAAGTAAAAGAGGTCAAAGATTCATAGTTATAATGGAGTAATGGACCTGGACTAATGAGAAACTTTAGTGGGCTAATGGTCCTAAAATGTAAAAGATATGTAAAGAAGTTAGTCTTGATTTTATATTGATATTTTAAAAATATTTATTGACAAAATCTTAACAAATAAAACACTACTTAAAATATATATATATAATATTTTTAAAATTCACAGCCCACAGGCTGACCTCTAATGCTTGCGGATTGGGCCTATGAAACAGGTCAAATGAGGCTAGGCTAAGAAGCCTCATTCTTAAATGGGCTGGAAAAAATCAAGCCCAACCCCATTTAATTCAAGGGTTCGGTTGGGCCGACCTAGTAGGCCAAACCCATTTTGACATCTCTACTTTTATTTGGGTCAACCTCGAGCGGAACCTCATTGTTCTTGTTAAGCACATTCCTCTTTTTTCTATAACCCTTCTTGCCAACGGCATCTTGGGTGACACTGATTGGGTATTAGCAACATTGATATCTCCGTCATTTGTCATTCCCTTAGTTATAACCTTGATGTGATACTTGTTATGTTCTTAGTTTTTTACTAAGCATACGTGCGACACTTGACAAATTGTTCACGTTCTTGTACTACCTGCTCACGTTCTTGTTATGCCAAGTTAACCTAAAACTCTAAGCATCACTAAGAGAATAGAAGAGAAAATACAAAAGAATTGTTAGGATGAAAGGTATATTGAATTTTGATTGATGAGTTTACAAATGGATGTCCCTCTATTTATACTACTCACTTAGGGTTAACATGTAAATAATAGTTATTGCACAAGTCCCTACATATTTACAAATAAGTTCCTCTTCTAGAATTTTCTACGTAAGTAGAAGATTCCAAGGACCTTCCATGCAAATCCATGAAATTCTAGGATCTACCGTGAAATCCTTCACATATTTCTAGAACCTTCCACTATAGACTAGCCTTCTTCCTATGTAAGGCTTCCACATGGATAACTTTATGTCACCCTGAGCTTTTGTGGTGGGCTATCACAACTGACTAAAAAGTTGGATAAAGCTGCATACTAACTAATAGTAACTAACTTTTAAACTTAGACACCATCGACGGATATGGTGGAACAAAGTTGTTATTCCCTTTATTAGAGGTCTCATGTTCAAGCTTTGAATATAAAAAAATTCTTGATAGTGAGTGTTTCCCTCAAATGGGACCCTATGGGGTGCGAAATCAAATTAGTCAGATTTAATATAGATATCGAATTATTTGGTTCTATACTAAATGAATATTTTAATTTATATATTCATTTTAGTAAGTTAATATCTTTTTTCATACAATCCTTAATATTAAATAATTATATAAAATATTAATAATCTAATTTAGAGTTTTTATTATATGACCATTTTCATACAAAATCAATTTTATGATTTATTATTTTTCTGACCTTTTCAAAAAAAAAGTTTATAGGTTCATTTCACCCATTTAAATTATCAGGATAATGGCTAAAAACTAAAATGATGCTGATACTATGACTGATTTTTTTTTTCATACTCATATTTTACGAAGGATCCTATGACCTCATGAATATTTTTTTTTAAAAAAATATTTCTTTGATATGAATAACAAATTAAAATTTTGTTATTTCATTTAAAGGTAAAGAGATTTGATCATTCTCACTCATTTTCACTCTTCGAATCATCTTCACACCTAAATTTTTTCATGAAAAAAATCGGTTGAATCTCTTGAAATTTTATCTCGTGAATCACTTTATTCTTCCATAATCAAATTTTGACTTGTGACATCATATAAATACCAAAAACACTTAGGGGTCATTTGGTATAATGATTAATGACACAGAGATTAGTAGTGCATGAATTAGTAATGTAAGATTTATTTTTTATCAAGTGTTTGGTTTATTGTTTTCCACCTCATCTTGTGTTTGGATTAAAACTCTACAAAAAGTTTCTTTTCAATTATATCCTTGAATAATTATTATGGAATTTTCTATTTCATGTAATTGGATCAAAGTAGATAACTATAGGACTATATTTTTTTTATGGCTTCTAAATAGCTAGGAAAAGAACAATTTTGTTGTCATATTTGCTATTTCTCACTTGAATTATTAGAGGGTAAACAATTGTCATTTTAATAAATTGATTGCTCACAAAACATCAATTTTCAATTTAAAAAAGACAGATCATCTATTTTTAAAATCGAAAAGATGGTAAACAATAGTAAAATCAAACAACTCATCTACATTTACACATAATAATTGCAAGTTGTAGTTTTAATATGTATGCAATATCATAAATTGTTCAAAATACAAATACTTAGAAAGCCACATATATATCAATAAATGATACATTCAGGGTGTGTTTGGTATGAAGGAAAATGTTTCCTGGAAAACAAATAAATTTTTGACTTATTTTCTCATGTTTGGTTGGTGAGTAGAAAATATTTTCGAAATTTTTTTTAGTGTTTAATTTATGAATAAAAATTATTTTTGAGAAAATATTTTATATTTTTACTAGAGAGCAGAAAATAGAATTGAAATTGAAAATATTTTTTAAAAATAAACTTAATTTTTTTTGGGGTGGGTAGTGGGGCTGACGCACGGGGGGGGGGGGGGGGGGGGGGGAGGAGTGAAATGGGGTAAAAAAATAAAAATTTGAAATGATAGTTTTTTAAAAACAAACTTAATTTTTTTTGGGTGGAGGGGATGGGGGGCTGATTGGGGGGGGGGGTCGCGGGTAGGGGTGAGGTGAAAAAATAAAAATTGAAAATTGGAAGGGGGGGGGGGGGGGAGGAGGTCAGGATGGGGTGGGGGGTGAAAAACAAAAAAATGAAATTGAAAGTATTTTTTAAAAAACTTTAATTTACTTTTGGGGTGGGGGGTCGAGGGTAGGGGTGGGGTGAAAATAAAAATTTGAAATTAGAAATATTTAAAAAAAATAAATTTTAATTATTTTTTTTTGGGAGGGGGGTTGGTGGTGATGGTGGTAGGGGGCTGGCGGGAGGGGGGGTTGGGGTAAGGATGGGGTAAAAAAATAAAAAAAATTAAAGTGGAAAATATTTTTTTAAAAATAAGTTTTAAATTTATTTTTTCAACAAAAAAATTGTAATTTGAAGTTGGAGGAAAGTTTTGGAAAATGATTTCCTTAATTTTTGAAGGGAAGTCATTTTCCTTGAATTTGAGGAAAATGAGTTGATTTGAAAAACATTTTACCCAACCAAACACGAGAAAATTCGAAAATATTTTCCGAAAAATGTTTTCCTTCTTACCAAACACACCCTCTGAAGATCACAAATGTCATGTGGTGATATATTTGCAGTTTCAATTAGTAAATATTAAACAACTCACATTTCAAATATTGAATTGATTTGTATTAGATTTATTTAACAACAAACAACTCTCTCTAAATAATAAAATTTGTTAGCAAATTTATTTAAATAAATTTACTAGTACATATATAAAACATAAAATCAAGAAAATAATTAAAATGATTAAAGGGGTACTTTTATAGTTACATAGATTAATCTCATGGTATTAAGTTTTATGTATTACTAATACCATCAAATGAAAGGTATTAGTTATACATCATATAACACTGTGTATGGTGTATAAATAAGGAAAAACTATCTAACCACACATACATCATTCTCATATATACTATATTTACCTCTAGTTTAAAATAATTACACATATTATCACTTTTAATATTTATACCATATACTTTAAAAGATTTATTAAGATACACAAATTCCTTAAATATGATAGTGGATAATTATCTTAAATTTAAACTCCTTAATTAATGCTCATTAACAAGTTAAGTGATCTCTATTCTCATCTGCCGCCGGTCGTTCCCCACCCCCATGTCCAACAACCATTTTCTTTCTTCTTCTTCTCCCTCTTTAATTTATTTCTTCATTCTCTCAATACATGTTTGCATATTCAAATCAATATTTTACATATAGGTTTGTTTTTATTGTTTTATTATTCTCATGTATCTTGTTTTGGTATGTGAGTTAAATTCATAATGTTCTTAAGTTCAATTTAATTTTTTTTACAAATTAGGTCTTATATTTTTTTGATTTTGTTGTTTCTCAAATACTTTAATGGCTGACCATGCTCCAAAATCAAACGATTCTTGTTAAAGGTACTACATATTAACAATATAATACTAAATCAAACAACTTTTGTTTGTTTATTTTTACTCATTAATTTTTCATTGCAGGAACTGACTCTTCATCCATCAACATTCAAGTCGAGAAAAGATCTAAGTAGGAACGACCCAATCAAGATGGAAGAATTACGTCAAGTTTTAAGTAACAAAACAAATACACCATTAGATATGCAACAATGTTGGATACAAATCATGTGTACATGTATCTGACTTAAGATTATATGTATCTATGAGAAAAAATTTTAGATGCTAAAAAGGGAAGAATTTTGAAATTTTTACTCTTTTTTTTATCAATGATAAACAGATACTCTACCATCGTGATTTTTTCTAAATTTACGCATTTCAGTTATATTTCATATTTTGATACACATAATTTTATATATATATATATATATATGTTTATTATGTATCTGAAATACATATTTTTGAATATAATGTATGAAACTAATACTTGATACATCAAATTAATACTAGATACATATAAAAGATAATGAAATTAAAATTAGATAATCTAAATAGATACATGAAATTAATACTAGATACATATAACAAATACATTAAATAAATCTAGATACTTCTATGATACATATGGATGTACATGTATGATGCTCATGTATCTAAGTGTTTAGTTGGTTGAATACATCATATATTGATATTTGATAATAGATACAATAAATTAATGGATTTATTCTTTTAAGAGTTATAAAATGAAACTAATTAAATCAAATGACTAATATATACATGTTTTTTTTAATCTTTTATTATAATATTAATGAATTTATTATTTCAAAGAATAATAAAATAAAATTAATTAAACTTACCTTGATTTCCGCCTTATATTAAGGGGTTTGGTTAATTTAAATTTTCAAAAATAATTGTTCATGTATTCTGAAAATCCTTAATTACTTCTATAATTAAGGAAATCAGTTACAACCAATTAATTTAAACAAATAAAATATGTATCTCAATTTTAAAATTCGACAGATACATGTATTTCACGGATTCCAACTCGTGTATCCTAAGCATGAAATATGGTAGAGGAAGTAATATTTGAAACTATTGGGAATCTTAGTAATTAGGACCTAAACTAGTGAGATTTATGTAGTTTGCCCTATAAATAATCCATCATAGACCCAAATTTATACCAAACAAAATACTCCCTCTATTTCAAATTAATTGAATTGTTGAGACATTTTTTATTTTTTCAAATTAACTTAAATGTTCAATTTTTAAGACTATTTTTAGAATATTCTTCCAATTTTACCCCTCATTAGTTAGTATTGAAATTAATTATTATAATTAATGTTTAGTTATTTTAATAATAAATTTAACAATAATTAATAAGGGTAAACATTAAAAGGCATACCTAATTTATGTCTTAATCTGTTTTTCTTAACCGATATCTCAACAATTCAATTAATCTGAAACGAAGAAATACTAAATAATACCACATATAATATACATAGACTATTTCTCCTAATACTCCCTCCCGAACAACCCTTAAAATATATGTGTGTAGTGTATTACCGCACATTCAAATATAATTTAGGCCTCAATTTATCCATTTTTGCTTAAATTATATTTGAGGAGCAAATTCTTTTTGAAGAAAAAAATCAAAGCCCAAATGATTTTGTGCGGTGCGTGATGGTCAACTTCCGTGAGGCAGAGAAAAGTGTCAATTTTCTAAAGTCCTCCCTTTGTCGCAATCACTTGTCTGTCTCTCTCTTATCAAAATCAAAAATAAAAGCAGAGGCTAACATGAATGCCGTTTTGCCAATCACCACGAGAGCACCATCAATGCTCCATATCTCATCCGTCCCCATTTCCCAAAAAGGGCAAAACCATAACAATATAACAATATAATAATAGTTTCATCCTCCCAAAATCTCTTCAAAGAGGGTTTTTGGGTTTGGATATTGTACTTCCAAAATAATTGGATCTCTATACCTACTCATACTTCTTCGATTCAAGGTACTTTCACTCCTTGATTTAGTTTTTTACTTTGCTTGAACAATGAAATTTTCATTAATTTCTATGTAAACTGCATTAAGATTAAAGTTCTCTCAAAAAAGTGAAAATGGCCTTGAAAATTTCAAATCCAACTTGAATTTATATTTCTAATTATGAACAATATTCTTAGCGAAAAGTATAACTAAGCACAATTCCAACTTCATAAATTCCAAATTAAGTAATAAATATTTGGAATCTATGGAAAAACGCCTATTAAGAATTTTGTATTCCTTTAGTGATATAGCTATGAACTTAGCTTTATTAGTGAATAGTTCAATTCACTTTAATGTTTTTCCGTTTCGTAGGTTGTTCTGTTAGTGGAGAACATAGTTTAATTACTTTAAAAAATGTTCTTTTATGAGTTATGTAGGGATGTAATTGGCAGTAGAACTCTGATAAGATTTTTTTTCACTTTTTGCCTTTTGGTTAAAAAGTCACCAACCATGCAATTTGCCATTGGGTCCACTTAATTTGTACATAACCCTTGTTTTCTTTGCTCCTAAACAAATGGGTCCATGCCTAAGTTGTTGAAAATTGATTAACAAAACCATTGAGGCTTGGAATGACTTCCATGTACATCTTTTTTTCCCTGTAATGATTTATGATTGATCTCAAATAATGAAGTAATTAATATATATTTCAATCAAGTTCTGTCATAGTCGTCGTTAGAGGTAGGTGGAATCAAACTCATGTTTAATGACATCTGGGAGAATTATTGCACATGTCTTATGTATTACAAGACATCTTTTTTGACTATAGCCAGGTGAAAATGTCCTTTAGGTTTAGGAAGAAGCCAAGGTTGAAGTTCAAAGTTATAGTGCATTTTCTTGCTTCTTGGATTGTAGTTCTTGCTTTTGATATTTATCATTGTCCGTTGTTTATTGTGTTTTGATTATCGCACTATTTTGCTCTTCTTATTCCTTTCCTATAGGATTTGCACTGCTTCCCTTGTTAGTTACTATGTTTTTTCCCCACTGTTTTCTTAATCTTGAGGGTCTTTCGGAAACAGCCTCTCTACCTCCACGAGGTAGTGGTAAGGTATGTGTATACTCTACCCTCTCAAACCTCACTTGTGGGATTCCATTTGGTTTGTTGTTGTTGGAAGAGGTGCAAACTGCTCTTTATTAATTTGTTACTGCACAAGTTTCCTGTTTTTCAAGGGGAGTTGATCTCTGAAGTTGTTGCTCTCCTCTGGTTTATTTATCGATTTGTAGGGACATATTCAGAAAGTGATTTGAATCAAGTTTCTGTTGGTCCTTTTTTATTTATTATGTATTTATTTAGCAAAAAGAAATATCTAGACGACTTTTCATCATAGAAGATCTGGATAGGAATGTGAATGAAGTCTTTCCAAAATTAGAAGAAGCTTTCAGCAGTTTTACTCAAGTTTCCAACTGTCTTGATGATTAAGTGTTTTTCTCCTGATATTTTGAGTGGTTGTATTTGTCATGGCTAGGGATATATTACTTGATTTCATAGTTTGTCATCATACGAATATTTTAGGTAGGTGGCATCACTTGTTTCATGCTATTTATAAGCTTCCACTCATGGAGTAGTTGGCTATGAATCATTTGTTTATGCAATGATATGCATCATTATGAATGTCATCTTACCTTGTCAGTTGACTGAACATAAAGGTTTTTAGCTTCATCAATAGTGAATGAAGTTGCAGTGAAGGATCATGGATTGTGAGAATAAGGATTCTGAGCTTAGAAAATTTGGATCATCTCGTACAAGCAGTGCCAGTTCTTCTCTCAGGAGGCGTTCTTTAAGTTTATCACTTTCTCTTCCTAAACATCTGAATGATGATGATGATGAAAACGAATCTGTATCAGAAGCAGGAGATATCGGGGACCGAGAACTTCAAAGCAATAGGTACAGTGGGAGTGGCAGGCTAAGATTAATTGGTGAAAATGCACCAGAACATGGTGTTGTTGTTCCCATTTCAGAGGACACGATGTTGGGGTCGAATGCTATGAGTAGTGTTACTCCAGTATCCCCCATAAAGTTAATCTCTCAACCCGATCATAAAAAGAATGTGAGTATGGTTAAATTGCCTGTAAGCTTATTCTAGGTATTCCAATCTTTCTTCTCCAGTAACATTTGTTCTGACAAGCAGTGATCTTCATGCAGGATGAAAAAACAGAGGTGCCATGGGTTTTGGAGTATACTTCATGCCTCTTGTTTCTAGCTGTATTTGGAATATTGGGGGTAATGTACAATGTGTTTTATTTTGAGTCCTGTAAAAAATTAATGGTCATCGACGCCTTTACTTTGCATTGTACATTTTTGCCTTCTCAAATAGAAGGGGAAGTATGGTATTTTGTCAATGTCCACAGCTATATATGATGACATGTAGGACCATCATTTTTTTTTTCTGGTGATTCGCTAGTTAGAAAGTCCATTTGTACCTTTTCTTGTGTTCGCTTTCTGTATGATTATATCTTTCGTGTTTTTTTCTGGAATACCAGAATCAGCTTTGTACTTCTTTAAAAATGGAAAAATAGCACTAGATGCTAGTGCAGCTTGACAGGGTTCTGATTATGTAATAGTCTGCAGGTTTTGTTGAGGTATGGTCTCCAAAAATTATTCGGACCAGGAATAGTTGGTGCCACAAGTGATCATAGTTATATGTATCTGGACCTGCCTTCTAACATGGTATACCATTCTTTTCCTTCTGAACTTGTTTATCTGCTTCATGCAGTAAGCAAAATATATGACTATGCCAATGGGCGGGATTTAGTTAAAAGCATGGAAATTTATCCAGGTTACAAGAGATCAAATATATACTGCCTGTTTGTGCAGTGTAGCAATATCAATTTAATTTTCCTGTTTATCATGTTGTTCTGACTTCTCTTAAGCTACGAAATATTGTTAGTTGAAGGAGTTTAGAAAAAAAATCATTTGATGAGCGCAAGTTGGAGGAATCCTCAGCAATTTGTTGAATATTTGATGTAGTTGCTCTTAGTTTAGAAGATATTATCAAACATATTCCGCTCTAGAATAAATTAAGTGTAACATATCAGACAAACATGATGTTTATTTACACCTTGCCGAATATATTGGAATATTGGTAAGGTTTTTATGGTTATCATGCTTGTTGAATGGACAACATGGCTAGTACTTATACTTGGTTCTTGTAGTCTTACATATGAATATATTCATATGTAATTGCAATCATTTGTTTGTTTATACTTCGTACATCGTTGATCAGCAAGGTCATAACTTGATATATGCTCAGCCAAGAACATGCGGTTTTGGCATTCATATTTCTCTTGTAACTCATTTGTTCCAATTGTATTTTGTTATTTGACCTCATACAATTTATTTTTACATGCTAAAGGTCGGTTCGTTCTTGATGGGTTGGTTTGGTGTGGTCTTTAAAGAGGACATTTCCAGAATTTCAAGTCAATTAGCAATTGGATTGTCAACTGGTTTTCTAGGAAGCCTTACTACTTTCAGTGGTTGGAACCAAAAGATGCTCGAGCTTAGTGTTGAAGGGCAATGGGTTTTTGTAGTTCTTGGCTATCTTCTAGGTATATGCTATTCTTGTGCATAGATGTGCGGTTGGTGTGTCAAGTGCTGGTGTTGATATAACTTCATAAAAGTTATTTTTGCCTTTTTAACTCTTGCTTGGCTTTTCAGAGGAACCATCATGTCTTTTCTAAACTTACTATTGTTATGCTACGAATTCTCATAGGTTTATTTCTTGTTGCCTACTCAATCATATTTGGAATTGAGACTGCCAAAGGTGCCAATTGGCTCTACAGAAGAGCCAATATGGATTCATCCAACTCGGGCACTGACTGCCATTGGAGAGTAGATAGCTGCAAGCGCCATTTAATTGTTATACTCTTTCTACTACTCATTCTAGCATCGCTCTGGGGTATGAGCATAGGACTGGAGGTAAATGAATTCAGCAGCGGGAGCCCAAAAGCACAGTTGTGGCTGGCCTGCATAGTTGGTCCATTTGGTGTGTGGATCAGGTGGTTCTTAGCACGACTAAATGGACGTGGTTTAGGAAAATCAGGCCTGCTCAAATGGGTGCCCTTCGGGACTTTGATTGCCAATGTATCTGCAGCTTGTATCATGGCAGCCATTGCGACCTTAAAGAAAGCAGTAAGTACACATAATTTTTCTTGCATAAAAGTTTCATGTCATTATCTATTATGATAGATTTTGATTCATACTTAGCTCTAATTAACACCTCTTGTGATTGTATGTGTGTGTTCTTATGTTAGGTCAACACAGAGACGTGTGATACAGTTGCTTCTAGTATCCAGTTTGGTCTATTGGGTTGTTTAAGTACAGTTTCCACTTTCATTGCTGAATTTCATGCAATGAGAGGAAGCAAGTATCCATGGAGGGCATATGTGTATGCTTTGTGTACAATGCTTATATCATTCGTCTTGGGGACACTTATATACTCTGTGCCTGTCTGGGTTGAAAATTTCAACTAGAGTATCAAAAATACACGATCAACCGTTGATATGTTATATATATCCTGGCGAATGTAGTAGTTGTTGTTTCCAAGCTCCCAAAGAAACAACAAGAGATGAAAGAGAATATTACAAAATTGGGAATGAAAATTTTCTGAATATAGGTAATGAATTAATTTATTAAGTGCACAGATTAAGGAGGTAATTTTTCAAGTTGTATTAACAAATTATTGTAACTTCATTGTAGCTCAATTTTAGTTTCAAATTGACCTAAACAATTTATAGTTATTTTTTTAAATTGGCTATTTTGTACTTTCTAATTTAGATTTTCTTTTTGATAAATATCATTTTTAGTTTGTGTTATAACTTTATTTCAATTTTGATCATCATATAATATGACTAGGTGTATATAACTTTCCATCAACGTATAATTTTGATCTCTCAAATTAGTGGAACTTGAAAATTTAATGGAATAATTATATTTGTTAATATTGAGAATTAGAAAATAAATTATTAAGAAGGCAACAGCCTACTGGAAGCCGTAGCTCATCCCTTCTATGGACATTATGAGACAAGAAATTTTCTTCTAAATCAGTTCACTCTCTCAATTAAATCTCATCCTCCATCTCAATTGTTCCAATAGACATATATTCATTCTCAACTTAATTAGTATATAGCATTTATATGGAAATTCTAACTCCTAATTTAGTTTCACTTTTTCAGTTGTCATTCAATTTTCTTTTCTTTAATTGAAACTCTAGTTGTTATAATAAGTAACATTTTAGGGAGGTTATTCATTTAATATAATAAAAAATAAGGATAAAAAGTTCAAGATCATCCTTTTAGGCCACCATGTGTAATTTTCTCGGTAGGCTGGATATTAGGGAAAATACATTTCTCATTATCTTTTGCATAGAATGTAATGTAACTAATTAGTAGTGATATTTATTTATATGGAGGAGCTATTCTAAGTTTTAACAAAACATTAATCACTTATTTCAATGTACGACCTAGATTCTTGTTGTCAATTTTTTTTGGTTAATATATAAATTTGAGTAGCATAACTTAAAATTTTAGAATATTACACAAAATAATCTTATTGAAAATTTCTTAAATTAAAATATTAACCAATCAGAATTTGTTTCCGTTTCATGACAATTTACACTTCTTTTTTAATTTTTTCAGGTGCATATTTGAAGTAGTGAATACTTGTCTTGTTCAAATTTAAAATCTAAATTGAATTAACTAATACTAGGAAAGGCATCGCTAACATGGTAAGAAATATTTCTAACACCCACAAATTTTGGAATCAATTAAAGTCATTATTTTTGTTTATGTTTTTTTTATAATTGTAACACACCAGAAGTTGGAAAGTTGAGAAAGGAAAGAAAAATGCAGAAAACTCTCTGAAGCAGTGGTCTACGAGGCAGACCTACGGACCATAGGAAGTCCTACAAGCCATAGGAATGAAAACGAACCCAGAGTGAGTTTTGGAAAACTAATTATCTGAAGTTTGACCCATGACTTTATAGGACGAATCGTAGAAAGTTTGACGAATCGTAGGATTGATCCATAGGTTTGATTCAGAGATTCAATTTAAGACCTCAAGTCTACGGAGGATTTTGACGGATCGTAGTTACTTCTACGAGTTGTAGGATGGTCTCGTAAAAAAGGTTCAGACTTAGTGAAATTTTGGACTTGAACTTGTGTTCTACGGTTGGGTCTACGAACCGTAGGATTTCAAACTGACCATACAAAGTTATGAAGAAAGTAGGAACCTATGAAAGATGTTTTCATGAAGTATACATGATTTATGAAAAACGAATGAATTATGATCTAGGTTGCTTTAAGATTAGCATCAATGAAATTGTGAAAGGTTTTCTCACATATGCATGCATTGTGAAAAGTTTACTCACATTAAGAAATCATGAATAGTGAGGTTTTCTCACACACAGTTTAAGGAGCTACCCTATGATGTTTAAGTTTAGATTAGTAACTTAATTGTTCTTTTACATGGATGATGATAAGCTTAAGTTTATGATTATTCCGTTGGGATTTTACTTAGCACCGAGAGAATATTGAAATGGAGGTTGTCCCGTTAGTAGAGGTCGGACTTCTAGTAGAAATCTCTTTGTCCCTAACTACGTACATTCATAGGTTACCTTAAGTAACATAGTGGATCCACCTAAGCTAGAAGTTTAAGGTCTTAGCCTTGAAAACGGAGACAACTCTTTTCGGTGTGAGAATAAAACACCAGATTCCATATTATAACTCACATGGTCTATGTCTAGTTAATAGTGAATATCCCATAAAATATATGGAAAGCATGACCAAGCTAAACACACTAAAACGTTTAAAGAGACATCTTAAATTATGAATATGGTCAATGCATCTTGAAATCACAATGAAAGCTTCATAAAACCTTTAAGAACAACTTAGCTGGTCATGCTTTCCATATTTTTTATAATGCCCCTTACTATCATGGTTTATGCATATCCCGCATACTTAGTACATTTCATGTACTAATGCATACTTTGTGTATCCATGGAGGGCGTATGTGCACGAATGATCCACTTTCATTGCTGAATTTCATGCAATAAGAGGAAGCAAGTATCCATAGAGGGTGTATGTGCACGCTTTGTGTACAACGCTTATATCATTCGTCTTGGGGACACTTATATACTCTGTGCCAGTTCAGGTTGAAAATTTCAACTAGAGTATCAAAAATACAAGATCAACAGTTGATATGTTATATATCTCCTGGAGAATGTTTCCCAGCTCCCCAAGAAACAACAAGAGATGCAAGAGAATATTACAAAATTGGGAAATGAAAATTTTCTGAATACAAGTAATGAGCTAATTTATTAAACACACAGTTTAAGGATGTAAATTTTCAAGTTGTATTAACAAAATGTTGTAACTTCATTGTAGGTTAATTTTAGTCTCAAATTGACATAAACAATTTATAGTTATTTTCTTTAAATTGTTTTTTGGTAATTTGTAACTTACATTATTTCTTTTTTAGTTTTGATCCTCGTATAATATGAGTAGACTCTGAGCGAAGTAAGTCATAATACGTCTTGGTCTTGGAGGAACAAAAACAAAAACAAAAAAAAATGCACAAGAGATTAATTTGAGACGGTAAAAAAGAGAACTAACTTTTCTCCAAAATCAAGAGCTCCCTCGATTTTGAATAAAAAAGGATAAGAGGTTATTTATAGGAAAGAACAACTTTTTCCTGAAATTGTAATGTCCAAATAACAAAGGAATGAGGACAATCTTTCTAAACAAGTTGATCTTAGCCAAATCTTATCATGTGACAAGAAATTAAAACTTTTACTTGCAATATCAAGTGTTCTTTTCCTTCGAAGAATACACTTCTTTCATTTTAATTTGTTTCAATGCTTTTCTTTTTAGTTTATTTAAATACCAATGTCTTCTTCCTTTTTTGGAACTTTTCAATTCTGGATTAAGATTAAATGATATTTTAGTAAATTCTATGTATCTTTAGTTTAAGGTCACAAAATTAAAAAAAAATTACTATTTATTTTATTGAACTTCGTATCAAATCAAAATTAAAAAAGAAATTGTATTAAAAAAAGTACTCTATCATTCTTGGGTCCCAAGTCCAGTAACCAAAGTCACATGGTCCAGCAGTGCCTAGAGTGACTTCCCAAAAGCATTGAAGAAGTGGCCATATATTATATTAGTTGTGGAAAGAACAAATTAAAGGGCAAGGTGCAAACCCATCCAACAAAACTTGGCTCTGTGTCAAACAAACTTTATCTTTGGTTTCTTCCTGTGGATGGTAGTTGGATATAGAAAAGATTAGTTCACTATTAAACCTAAATTAGGTGAATTCGTAGAGCTATTGCAGGGTTTACGCAAAGTTAATGTTTTATTTACACGGACACGTACAAGAAAGTTCAGCAACTGATCGGCTTTCATTGAGAAGTCATCTCATACATTCCTGCCGAAGCAAGTGCTCAACATTTAATAATTGACCGTTTCCTATGCCCCAGAATTCCATCAAGTTAAATTTTATTTAGCTGGCATGTTAATTTTTGTGTGAACCTTGCTTGCTGAATTTGCTTGTAACAGTGTCAATTGCAATTTGTTGGAAATTTCGACGAACAATAGGGAAAAAAGTGTTGCTTTCTTACCTACAAAATTAAGTTAGTTTTACTATGCAATAGAGTTGCAATTATTCCTTCACTTGAACCATGACGTTGATGTTATCATTTGAGAATGAAATAACTAGGGATATTTGGCGTGATGTAACTCATATGATCTATAGTAGAAAATTATTGAATAGGGATCCAGATAGCAATGTTAATTTTGCTTTAATATAGAATTGTGTATAACATGCTCAGCGCGAAGGGGACTGCAAACAAATTAAGCTAAGATTTGTAAATAAACTGTGACTATTACTTTGAAATTAAAATGTGATTTTTTGCTTATGTAGGTTGCTAGGAGAAATCTTTTCATATTTTTCTAATTGGTGTTTCATGTATTAAAACAATAATGTCAGTAGATAGTAGATGGGTCACTATTTTAGACATGAAGCAAATCTGAATGCGGAGAACAAGAGGATGCAGGATGTTTGAAATTTTTTTTACATCACCCAAAATAACTTGATGCGGATAAGACAATGTGTGGACGTAAAACCATCAGATGTCATTACACACTTGATATATTCAAGTCCTAGCTTATAAATGGAAAAAGCAACAGGTGCTGAATTTTGTGAAATTGGGTGCCCAAATGCCTGTTTATTTTTTTTTATTTTTTTTATATACACTGATTGGCCACTTAGTATTAGACTAACTTTAAGATGACTTTTATGATTTTTCTTTTAGACAAATTTAACTTAGACTTTAAATTGGGGAATTAATCTCCTAAGTCAATTTCTTAAGATATTCTTTGATGTATAATGCACTTTTATATATATTTTTTATTTTATCAAATTAAATGACGTCACAGACAATAATATCAGGCACAAGTCTGTGCCTTCCACGGACACACCACATCTAATTTCTGAGTAGTGATATTCATTTTTAATAAGGAGAAACCTTCTATGTTTTGATAAAATATTAACCACTTGTTCCAATTTACGCCCTTGATCCTCATTCTCAAAAAAAATTATTTGTCTATATCTATATGTGAGTAGTATAATTTAAAATTTCAAAATATTAGATAAAGTTATATAATTAAAAATTCAAATTGAAATAAAACTAAAAATATTAGCCAATGAAAATTTGTTTCCATTTCATTATAATATATATCTCTTTATTTCTTTAAGTGCATATTTGAAGTAGTAATACTTGTCTTATTCAAATTTAAAGTTTAGGTTGAATTGACTATTATTTCCTTAATTCTATTTTGTGTGGTATCATTTGACTTGATACAATGTTTAAAAAAAGACTTTTGAAACTTGTGATCTAAAACAATTCTTAAATATTTGTGTGGTTGAAAATCATTTCATTAAAGATAAAAAGAATATTTTAAAGTTAAATTGTTTCTAATTATAAAATGATATTTTTTTTGAGATAAATTAAATTAAACTGGAAATTATGCCATATGAAATGAGATGATGGGCATACTAGGAAAGGACTCACCAATTTGGAAGAAATATTTCAAAACCCACTAATTTTGAAATATGTTAAAATCATTATTTTTGCTTATATTTTTTAAAACTCATTTGACAAAGATAATTTATCCTAAAAGGAAGGTAGATGAATTTGTAAGCATTAAGATTTTATTGGATTTAAATCCATAAAATGAATTTGGATTATATTAAATTCAAGAAAATAGTTGAGGTTATATGAAAATTCAAGTCAAATTAAATGAGCCGCTTAAATCATGTGACGTGTCAAAGTTATGTGGAAATTCAAGTTAAATAAAATAAATCACTAAAAGCATGTCACGTGTCAAAATTATGTGGCAATCCACGTTAAATTAAATAAGCCACTAAAATCACGCCACGTGTAAAAGTTATGTGGCAATTCAAGTCAAATTAAATAAGCCATTAAAATCATGTCACGTGTCAAAGTTATGCGGCAATCCAAGTCAAATTAAATGAGCCACTAGAATAATGTCATGTGTATATGTGACATGTTCTAACCAATCATATCAAAGCTTTTCACCCGAGGTATGTGATTGGTTGGTTCAAACCGACCAATCAAATCACACAAGCACACCACTCCCTACTACTATAAATAGGAGTCCTCATTATTCAAAGAAGGGAGGTTTTTCAAGAACAAGAAGCAAGAAGAGAGCTCGTGGATCAAAGGCTGCAAATTCTCTACAAGTTGCAAGTTCAAGCAATCAAGTTCAAATTTCAAATTTAAGATCAAGAACAAAGGCAAATACCTAGATGTTCAAGATCAAATTACTTGTTTATACTCATTATTCGTCATAACCATACAAGTGCCCGTGACGAATAATTCAAATCTAAGTTTGAAGACTAAGATTCAAGATCAAGATATTCAAGCCCTTGACTCTAAATCAAATTCAAGTCCTACATATTTCATATTATTTTGAAGAATCAGAGGATTATCATAGAGATTGTAACACGTACTACATTTTGAAATCAAATACTACACTTTGTTACCTCCAATTTTCTTGTTTTGATTATTGATTTTTCTCGGCACGAAAATTTGTTGTTTACAGAATTATATTAGGATACACTTTATTTTCTAAAATATTTACATTTTGACAATTATGTTAAATTGAAGATGTTTTTAATAATTATGTTAGGAATTTTGACTAGTAAGCTAATTTATCCTTTTATTGGAAATGGATGATTGTGTTCGCGCTAAAGAAGCATTACTATATATGAAAGCCCATACTTCTCTTCCTAGTGCCACTACTGAAAAACTTCCAAAAAAGGACGGCCAAAAGTGAAGGACTGCGTCGCTTTTTGGTCAAAATCGACGGAAAAGCGATGCAGTCACTTCCATTGCTTTTTGTCTCGACGCTTTTCAAAAAGCGACAGACATCATCGCTAAAGACTTATAAAGTCTTTCAAAATTTCAAAAATTTCATAAATGTCCAGAAATCTAAACTAGGGAGTGGGATCTACATAATCATCCTCATCAGTACTATCGTCGTCGGTGTCCTTGGGAGCCCAAGTAGTAGGTCGACGAGCGAGGTTCATCACTTGTTCTTTGATTTGCTGAACGGTCTCACTCATGTTTTGTTATTCAACTACTCTTCTTCACTCCGACTATGCTAGTGCCGATGTAAGTTGTGCTATTTGAGCCGACATAGCGGCAATCCGAACACCGTCTAGTGCCTCGGCTTGACGTGACGATCCAATACCTTCTAAGCCTGACTGGAGTCGTCTTATATCGTTTTGAGAGCCTAGACCATAGACTACCCTTGTGTATCCCCCCTACCACTTTTTCTTTCAAAATCTGGTTGGACAGTTTAAGTGTCATTTCGACCGAACTATCTAGATTCTCAGTGACGTACTGATGAAAGTCATTCTGCATATTAAATATAAAAATTAACATCAATATATATACATATCATAAATTTATTTACTATTAATATATATTATTCATATTAACTAACATACAAAAGTTCGTTTGGCCCTTTTCTTCACCCACACATCCGTATCCGACTCATTTTCTTTCTTTCTGACATGAGTCTTTTGAAAACCTCCAGTCCCATGGGAGTGCATCCCAATTCTTTTTCCTATAAAGAAAAACTGAATTTTATAACGATGTAAGTGGATCAACTAATTATTTATTTAAAAGTTTGAATTAGAACTTACCATCTCTCTTGCAATTGTTCCAACGGTCTTTGCTCCTCTGGTGTGCAACGAGCCACCCTTAAAACTGCCTTTAGCATTTTTGGCTTGTTCTGACATTGCCTTAAACTTGTCTGTGTTTCAATACAGACCCAATTCATCAAAAACATGAGACAACATCCAATCCGGACGTTCACCACTATCCCAAACTTTCTTTAGCTAGCTAGACAGTCTGGCAGATGCCTTCTTCTCAAATGTGATAGTAATGACCAAATTGTACCTCGGCTCCCAAGTATTCATAGTCAGAAAAAAAATTGAATAACGTTAATTGGATTGATAGTAAAAAAAAGTAAAGTATACTAAACTTAACTAAAAAATATAAACCTTAAATTCAATAAACATTGCCTGATGTATACGGTTTGGAATCTCGCTCCATGAGTGATAAAATCTGTGTATAAAGTCTTCTAACACAGTCTTTTAAAGCCTGGGCAACATTTTTTGCAAGATGCCACTTGTAAAACACATAATAAATATGTTAGTTCACGAATAACATATTAAAGTATAAGAAGTAAATAAAATAAACTAGCAAATAGATAACAAAACAAACTTACGATGATCCATCCGATTCAATCATGATTCTACCAAGTCTGTCCTTCTAGACAGGAGCTAAAGCAGGCATCTCATCATCTGGTGTAGCACTAGGTCTAATTGTAGATAAAGGTGATGCATCAGGATGCACAAAACATTGAGTCAATGGAGGCGAACTGGCCATAACATCTGACTGCTCGCTACTAGAATCTCCAATCCTCATGGAAGATAACTAAGGAGATGTACCTACGGGAGATGGAGTACCTGCCAATAAGGGTCGTGCTCGAGGAATAGCCTGTAAAGGTAGGTCCTCATAGTGTCGTGGAGGCAATGACTGTGAAGTAAAGGAAACACCGACTGATTGATAGTAATTAGGATAGTATTATCGTGGATCCACTGTACCAAACAAAAAAGCAAATATATGAGTATCATGGCTGCTGTGCTCTGGCGCAGAAGAAATAGCTCCTGTAATATCCTCAAGATCTATGGGTCTCCTAGACTTCTTTTTTTTAGCCTGTTTAGTCTAGCTAACTCCCAAGATGCTCGCGATGTCTATCACCGTCGCTGCCTGATTACATCTATATGCAAATTTACGTGTTTAATATATATATAAAAATCATAAATTAAATAAAATTAACAAAATATACTGACTTATATATATACTAGCTAGCTTTCATTCTACACTATTCCTCCTCGCTTGTTTCAATTCCACCATTCTCCCACTCTTCCTCCTTAGTTGTTTCATATTCATTATCGTCCCATTCTTCATCATCAAATGATTCATTTTCCTCATTCTCAGATATTTCTTCCTTAACATTCAATATCTCATCATCAGATACTTCTTCTATTATATGTTGATGATGTTGTAGTGTGGTTTTCAATTCAATATCAACTTGTTATTGAATAATTACAACATCATTTTGATACGCTACATCTAAGACATTGTCAATTTCAATTCTTCCCACAGGCTTACTTTTTATTACAACCCACCAATCAGCTTTGTCTCTACGCAATGGATATGGAGCGTAATACACTTGTTTAGTATTTTGTGTAATGATAAAAGGATCATAACTTCTGTATTTCCTGGTATGCTTAACTTCAATTATATTATGTTAATGGTCCACCTTTGTGCCTCTATGTGATGGGTCAAACCACTTACACCGAAACAATACAATCTTCTTCTTAGGCCAACATGAATACCTCACTTCAATAATCTCATGAATGACACCATAATAATCAATAGTTTGGCCAGTACCATCAACATCACCTAGTATGTAGAGACCGTTATTATTTGTTTTCTTGTTCCTTGAAACTTCTTCAGTTTGAAAACTTAAAACCATTGTAACAATACTTATTCATTGTCAGTACTTGATATTCAGGTCCAAGTGCTACTTCTTTCACTAATTGCAAATGTTGGACACTTGAGTATTCTTCGTAAACCTACGTGATTATTATTTCAAGTAATATAATTTAGTATAACATGAATATATTATTAAATACTTAGTGATTGCACACTTATATATTTCCCCAGTCATTTGGAAAATTCTGTATAGATGACTTCATTACCCCATGTGTTTATGAACAAGCTGATCATTTTACATTCAAGTATTTCGTTAGTTAATGAATACTTATTAGTAAGTAATTTGATAACATATTTTTAACACTTACTTGACATATGGTTGAATCTCTGGACAATTAAGCAAAATATGTGTCACAGCTGATTGCATTTCCATATCAGTGAAGCTTCACTTTCCATGCTTTTTAGATCCTCGACCATTTTAATTAAAAATTAATATCGGTGGAAATAAAGGATCAATATCGCCTTCATCATTGCGATTGAGCTTGTTTCTCCTACATGACACATCATCACCAAAGTAATAAGAATAAAAATCACTAGTTTCTCTTTCAATATGACCTTGAACAACTGATCTTTCGATCCTTTCCCTTTGCTTAATCGCTTGCTTCGAACGGCCAATTTTTCTGCATGTATACATGTATACATATATTAATATGTAAAAGACTTGGTGAATATATATAACTTAGTGAATATTTCAAAATGGATACATCTATCTTGTTTGAATCGGACCTCTGAGGTTGGCCTCTTCTACAAGGTGAATTGGAAGATTCTCCATCACATCAAAGAAACCACATGGAAATATCTTCTCCAACTTAGAGTAGTGACAAGAATATTTTCCTCCATCCTGTATAAACTACTCTCCAACAACTTTTTTCAGAACACAAATCTTTTAAAAAAAGACTTATCACTGTGATTGATTTCCATATCCTTTCGGGTAGATGGCTAAAAGCGATAGGAATTAAAGTTTCCATGAACACATGGCAATCATGACTTTTCATACTTATCAATTTTCCTTCATTCATATATGTCCGCTTTCCTAAATTCGAAGCATAGCCCTCCGACATCCTCAAATTTTTAACCCACTCAATAATTTCACGTTTCTCATCCAATGTGAATGAAAAACTGGCTTTGCACTTAACTATTTTACCATTGTATAATTCCTGTAGCCATAACTCTTTTCTCCTACAATATTTCTTTATGTCCATTCTAGCTTTTGGATTGTCTTTTGTCTTACCCTTAACATCCATCACTGTGTTAAACAAATTATCAAAATATTTTTTTTAATGTACATCACATCAAGATTATGTCGTAGCAGATTGTCCTTTCAATACGGAAACTCCCAAGATATGCTTTGTTTGATCCAATTATGTTCAACACCATATCCAGGAACTCTAGAAGGTGAAGCTTCTATAACTTTAGGTAATTGAGAAACTCTCTCCCAAATTTAATGCCCTGTGAGTAATAGAGGTGGGGGCTCACTTTCAGCCTTATTTTTCCTAAATGCATTTTTTATCTTTCTAAACTCATGGTCCATTGGCAAGAACTGGTGATGACAATCAAACCATGTATTTTTTCTGTCATGCTTTAAAGTGAATGCCTTACTATTTTTCATGCAATACGAACATGCTAGCTTTTCAGCTGTCATCCAACCAGGCAACATCCTGTATGCAGGAAAATCATTAAAAGTCCACATTAAAAAAGCACGTATAACGAAGTTCTGCTTAGTTGATATATCATAAGTCAAAACCCCTTTAAACCATAATTGTTGAGCTCATCTACCAATGGTGGTAGATAGACAGCAGTCAAATTTTTTGGATTACGGGGACCTGAAATAACACAACTTAGAAAGATGTAGGGACTAGTCATGCACATTTCAGGAGGAAGATTATACAGAGTAAGAAATACCGGCCAGCATGAATAAGGCGAAGCAGCATTAGAGAATGGTGTGAAGCCATTTGCACACAACCCCAACCTAATATTTCTTGGTTCACTAGAAAAATCATGATATACATTATCAAAATGCTTCCATGCTTCACCATCAGATAGATGAGACAAGACACCCGGCGACCTTCTATATTCACGATGCCATCTCATATGTGGGGCAGACCTCATTGATGCATACAACCTCTTTAACCTAGGAATGAGAGGTAGATAATGCATTGCCTTAACTGGGACCATCTTTCCAGCCGGAGTCCTCTTATAACGAGCATGTCCACAAAATTTACAATTTTCTAATTCATTATTTGTATTGTAAAAGAACATGCAACCATTAACACATCAATGAATTCTATCATACGTCAATCCTAACTTAGAAACCAAACACTTTGCCTGATAGAACTTCTTAGGTATGTTAAACTCCGAATTAACTAGTTCACCCAAAAGATCAACCATTGAGTCCATAGCCCCATTAGGAACATTCCAATCTGATTTAATATTCATTAATCTAACCACAACTGACAAGGCAGAATGCGGACTCCCTTCACATAGTGGACGACTAGACTCTTCTAATTAATCATAAAAGCGTCTTGCTTCTTCATTAGGAGGTTCATCAAAATATTGTTCAGATTCCATCCAACCTTGAAGCCCGAAAACATCATTGATCATTTCATGAACCCTATCATGTTCAACCCTATCCTGTTCAACCCTAATTTGGCCATGTGATGCAAGCATATTATATTCATTCACAGGCATCAAATTATAAAACATACCATCCAATCCATCTCTTTCTCCATGATCAATCCATAAAAAATATCTAGGCTTAAATTCGTTACGGTACAAATGAATCATAATTGTATCTGGTTTAAAAATTTTTAAGCACTTACATGCACTACAAGGACTCCTAACCAATCCATTATTCTTGAAAATGTCAAGAGTCATTGTATGTTCAGTAAAATCTCTAACACTGTCAATAAACTCAAGTTTCAAACCAGCACCAGTTTCATAATGCATATTATACATCCACAAACGATGATTCATCTACAAAATATATATATATATATATATATTCAATTATATTATAAATAAAATTTAATAATAATTTTACTACATTAATTCATTGTTAATATATATTTATAATAATTACTTAATAATTATATTTATTATTACTTATATATCTAATTAATAAGTTCAAGCTTAATTAATTCATAAATTTTAATTAAGTTTAAGTTATTATAAATTAAGTCCAAAGTTCTAATTAAGTTCTAATTAATTAAGGTCATCAAGAATTAGTTAAATTCAAGTTGATCAAGTTCAAGTTCTAAATTCAAGTTCAAGTTTTAAGTTCAAGTTCTAAGTTCAAGTTCATATCAAAATTCTAAAATTAGTTATATTCATGGGCTTCTAATTATAAGTTCAAGTTCTAAAAGTCAAGTTCATCTATATCTAATTTCTAAACTTAGTTATATATAAACTTCTAATCCAAGAATTAGTTATATTCAAGTTCTAAATTCAAATTCATATAATCTCTAAAATCAGTTATATATAAACTTCTAATAAAAAGTTATTTATATTCAAGTTCTAATTAATTAATTAAATTCAAGTTCATATAATTTTTAAATTAGTTATATATAAACTTTTAATCCAAGAATTAGTTATAGTCAAGTTTCAAGTTCAAATTCAACATTCATATCTAATCTAAAGAATTAGTTATATATAAACTTCTACTCCAACAATTACTTATATATATTCAAGTTCTAATTTAAAAAAAAAACTTATATATTCATGACATTTATACATTCATCCTATATATTCATGACATTTAAACAATCAAACCTCATCAATATCTAACTTCTAAATTCAAATTAACAATTTACTAATTACTAACAATCATCAAATTTTAAAAAATTTCAATTCACAATCAAATTAAAGATTTTCAAATTCAAACTACTACCCAAATCTTAAAAACCCTAATTCATTAACTGTCAAACACAAACAATCATTCAATAAAACACAAATCCAATAAACTAATTAACATAATCAAATATAACTAAAATTGAAAAAATTTAAAACTAATTTGACAAAACCCTAACCTTAAATTAATGGAGAAAGAGCCAATGGAGAGAGGAAGCAGCAACGGCAGTAGCGTTTCCGATAGCGACAGCGGTGGTAGAATCTTAAGAGAGAAGGAAGATAGAAAGAAGAGAGAAGGAAGAGAGGGAAAATGGGGAAAAATTGCATATGATATTTCAGATATTTAATGAAAAGCGACGGACAACGTCTCCCCGTCTGTTGCTTTTCTTTTAAAATGTTGACCAACATTTTGACCAAAAAGAGACAGACAAAGAGACACTGTCCGTCACTTTTTTTAAAATAGTTGACCGTATATTTTGACTAAAAGCGACGGACATAAAGATGCCGTCCGTCGCTATAATAAAAAATAAGTAATAAAATAAAATAAATATAAAGCGACGGACAACGACGTTAATATTTTAATTAATATATAATTATTTTTTAATAAAAGCAATGGACGGCGTCGCTATGTATATTAAATAAATAATTATTAATTTTATATATATTTGACACAAAAATCCGCAAAAAAATGCAACGGACTAAGAGATGCCGTCCATCGCTTTTTGTAAAATAATTTAAAAAATAATTATTTTTATTAAAAAGCGACAGAAGATGGTGTGGCAAATGACGTCGCTTTTTGGAGCGACACCGTCCGTCACTTTTTTGCGGGTCCTTTTTTTTAGCAGTTTTTTTAGTAGTGTGCAAAAGTTAGAGCTACATTTTATTTTGCAGAAATTATTATCACGATGATCTTAGTATCTTTTTGGTTCAGCTCGGCAGTCAACAATATATCAAAGGTTATATATCAAAGGTTGATTAGAGTTCAACAAAAAATTTGAGTTTCTAGAGAATACAATATAATATGGCACTACACTATATAAATATTTGGTTTATCTATGTTATTTTCGTTTGAGAAAAGGTTCATTCATGTCATTATTTATTAACTTAAATGATATAGATGAACCAAACTTTTAACGGATGACATAGATGAGCTTTTTCTCAAAGTTCAATGACATATTTGAGTTTTTTTCCCTTTTAAAAGATGATTTAATTAATGACGTGGCCGAATCATAATTGACCACGTGTAAAAATGGTTTTGCAAAATCAAAAATATTTTTAGTTTAAAACTAATGACATATATGAGCCTTTTCTCAAACTGAAATGACATAGATGAGCTGAACTTTTAACAAATGACATAGATGAGCCTTTTCTCAAAGTTAGATGGTATATTTGAGCTTTTCTCCTAATAGTAGTGAGTTCAAAAATATGTGGGAGATGACATATTTCTTACCAAATTTGGCAAGTCATTTTCAAACTTTATCCTTTTGAGCAAGAGCAGAGCTAAGTGGGAGTTCGAACGAACTAGTACTTTTTTCGTAGATTCTTCGTAAAATTAGAAAATTAAATAAATATACATGTGTATTAACTTGTGAATCCTCAACAAAATTGATTGACAATTTAGTGGATGTTTCTTAAGTCACTTTAATCAAAACTTTCAGAATTTGAATTGAATAAGTGTCGTTCGTCTATACATGAACTTGGAACAAATGAAAAAAAAGTGTAATGGAAAGGAAAAATCATCATATTCCTTGTGTTTCAAGGAAATAATATAAGAGTATTTTTTAAGGGAAAGAGAAGAGAAGGCATATAAGCTGTTTTTTATTTAATTTGGAATGAATGCTAAAACTATGGTTTGCGTGATGATTAGATGTTGTAGGGGTGCTCACAAAAAAATAAAAAATTATAAGTATAATGTGCGTGCGTGTACGTGTGTGCGCGATTATAAATTTCTTAACAATAATAATAATAATACATATATTATCTTTTTGCAAGTCTTGATTCGAAATCTAGATGTTCCTCTTTAATTATTCACTGCTTTACATTTACTTTTAACTTTCTGGTATGATTTATAGTCTTTAATTACATAAGTTCAGTAACTTATTTTATGTTTAAAATAACTTCTCTTTAAGTCTTTTGGCTATTCATTATTATTTAATTTAACTATCGTCAAGATATTTGAATAAATCTCAACATTTTATTTATTTTTTGCACAAAAAAGTTAATTAATGTAAAAAGTTTTGTAAGTTCTTTTAAAATGATTAAATTCTTAGATAATGCATATAATTTTCAAGAAAAAGCTACATACATAACTTCATATATATATATATATATATTCTCTTCTTCGAAATTTGTAATTGACTTAGTAGTGCTACGCTTAAATATAGTCAATTTAAAATATGCTTAGAAGTATCTTTCACATATTTAAAAGAAAATGACAAGCAATTAAAAAACTTTTTTGACAAAACTAACAAAAATTGAAGTGATAAAAACCAACACAATTGATTTGATATTGACCAATATTAAGGAAACCAACTTAATTGGTTTGAATTCATTTTTAGATTATTTGGAATATCTAAAAACAATAGCAAATATTTATATTAATATAAGTCATCATCCATTCATCATTAGCTTGTATCGTACATCTTAAAATTAAGCAAAAAGTTCTTAAGTGTAATATATATGTTTTGATAATAATAGAACAAACCATAATACTGATGAAGTTACAAGCTAATTATTAATGGGATACATAATTCTTCACTGCGGAAGTTTGTTAAGCTTACAATAGACATAATCCTTGTACTTCTTGGTCTTGAATTTGGGTGGGTTGGCCTCATTAATCAACTTAGGGATTGGCCCAACTTCATGCTCTGATGAGGGCTCCAAGAAAACAGGCCATGACATTCTTGTCTTGTACTTGTTCACTGTTGTCCTATGATACACACTCTTATATTTCCCATTGCTAAGAATCTGTTCAACCATTAATCACTCATTTTTAGAAATAGAAACATACAAATAGAGAGAAAGAGAATGATATAGGGCAGGGCAGAGCTAGAAGCGTGTATATGTGTTTAGACAAACCTAACTTTTTTCTCAAATGTGAATTTGTGTTAAGAAATTTATTAAATATGTACAAATATAAAATTTAGAACATAGTTATTAATTTACCACTCTAAAATCTAGAACCCATAAAATTGAAATCCTAACTCCTCCGATATAATACAGAATTTGCCGAATACCTATAATAACAACTAGGGTATTTCAATTTTAGGGAAAACAATATACACAAATTGAACTCACTAGGTATTTACCCAAATGGGACCATATCCAATATATTTACCCCATTAGACCAACTATCCAAATATTTTATGTGAGTGCCTCCTTATTCTAATCACTGAACCACTGCTTCTATATTCTCGATACCAGCAGAGTATATATATACTCTAATGGTATCTATATATCTAATGATATCAAGCAGTAATTGAGCAGTCTTTCCACTGAAACACTATATGTTTATCCTTCATGTCATATACTCTAATGGTATCAGGGAGTAACTGAGTAGGGTTTTCACTGAAGCACTGCTTCTTTCTTTTTAATACCATCATAGTATATATTTACTTTGATGGTATCAAACAGTAAACACACATTAGTAGTAAAAAATGGAGGGGGGGGGGGTGCTAAAAGTAAAGAGATAACCGCTTGTAAATATGAGTTGCAAGTATTTTTTTCACTAAATTTTATTATCAATAATCTTACTACGGCCTGATTCCCAAGCAAAATTGAAGTCGCCTATATGAATACTTGGTGATGGTCCAATTAATTTTGGGGTATGGGAAATCCAAGTAGTTCAATGCACCCAAAATGATAGAATGATCAACGAGAAGGCAATTGGAGATATACCTCAACTTGGTCACCTATGTGGACAATTATAGCATTTGGTATGTAGTTGACATCATACCAATGACCATCCTTAAACACTTGGAGTCCTTGGACTTCATTTGGGACAAGAAGGGTGATATATGACATATCTGTATGGGCCACAACTCCAAGAGCCAAATCAGGCCTTGGGCATGGTGGATAATAATTGATCTTTAACATATAAACTATGTCTTCACTACCAGCTGCCTCCATCATTTCATGGCCTTCCAAACCAAGCCCAAGTGACAAGCTCCTAAAGATACTATCAGCAACTTTTCGCAGCCACTTTGCGTATTCCTCATTTGCTTCCCTAAACAAACAAAAAAATGAGTTGTTTAATATTTACCAATTGAAAAGGTAAATATATGATCCTACGTTTGTGATCTTAATTAAATATATTATTTATTAATATATATATATATGTGACTTTCTAATTATTTGTTTTAAATTGAACAAATATTAGTTGGAATTAATAAATAATAGGTATTTTTTTTATAAAATATAAAAGTTTGAGGTAATTTTTAATTTTTTTAAAATTTCCAAATACCAAAACTTGGCCCAAATACTAATGTTTTTTAATATTTGGAAACTGGTATTACTTGACAAATATATTTGCCAAATTATATAACCAAACTCCACTTCCCAAACTTTTCTTCGAGTATTTTTTCCCTTAATAAGTGGTGAAGATCTGCAAGACATGGTCAATGACAACACTTTTCTATAAAAAAGGAAGAAATTTAATCACTTCGAGACATTCAAGTATGTAATTTCTTTTAACTAGTTGACCGATGTCCTACAATTGATTTATATATGTGATTTTTTGATTATGTGAACTTTCATTTTATTAGTCATGACTCATGAGGATCTAATTCATCATCTTATAATCTTTTCCTCCATGTTTCCTTTTCCTACCGTGACTTCCTTGTTAGTTGCAGTATATAACGTAATACTCCAAGTGACATCGGACGTATTCTATCTTAGTTTGCAAACAAAAAGAATTTGCGGCTTAAAATAAATCATGACAACACTATCATGACAACCGTGAAAATTGTTGGACGCATGCATATATATCTTAGTATTTAGTATTTACCTTATAATATATAGGTCTCACATCATAAATAAATTTTCATATTCTTATTAATGTATTTTAATATGTTGTAATAGGTAATCTATTATTCTTTTAGCACTAATCTCATATTCTAGGTATAATAGTAGATCAAGGTATACAAGGGCAGAGCCAGCTTGTGGCAGGTGTTCATCTAATGCGGGAGTCAAAAGTTTCATGAAGGGTGTTCAGAAATTGCACAACAAAAGCTTTTTTTTTAAAAAAAGTAAAAAATGTTACTAGTGAATTTGGACACACAGGCACCGGCACATTCAAGGTGTCTGAAACCCATCAAAGGGATCTAAAACCACTAGGCTACAACAACCTTTATTATATGAAGGCTACAACAACTTGTTATATATTAAAGATATCTAAAGTATGTTATTTAATCATTTCATATATCATTTTACTTGTATCTGTGTCTCCACCCTTGGTTTATCTAAACCCCTTTTAGCTAGTTTGTATGTTTACTTATCTAGATTTTGAACCTATTTTACTAAAAGTCTTGATTCCGCCATTAATACAAGTTATTAATATTGTGAATAAACAAAAAGATGAGTGATATTATAGAGAGAGACAAAACCTGTAGGAAGGAGGACTTTTTGGCCAATAACGATAGTTAATGGCAGAAGGAGGCCAAATCTTATGAAACAAATGATCAACCCAACCTTTTTTCCCTTCAATTTCCTTCTGCAAAGAAGTACCATATCCTTCTATACTCTGTGCCCCTGCCTTCTTTGCAATCAATTCTTTTTCCTCTTGTGGCACTTCCTCAAAAAACTCCTTTCCAACTTTTTGCAAATTCTCAATCACTTCATCAGGTATCCCATGATTTATCACTTGAAAGATACCCCACTCTTTACTAGCCTCAACTATTTCTTTCACTAACTTTTCTTCGTCATCGACATTACTTAAGTTGATGACTGGTACTTCAAGTACCACTCCCTGCAGCGTTGTCGCTGCAGGTTGTTCGTTCTCTGAACGAATAAATTCTGATGGTATTGTGTTCATGCATTTCGTTATCGACGATATTGCTTGGACCCTTGCCACCTCCATCGTCAAGGCTGTTGCTGCACTCTGACCTTCAATTGTTTTCATTCCTTCTTTTTCCTCTTCCCTGTTACATGCAAATTTTGTTTCCTTTTTATAGGAAAGTGACGCGGTGTGTATTTTTTACTTTTTCTCATTTCAAACCTATTTTTTCCCTTTAATTAACACTAATAGGGGATCTTTTTCTTTTTTGCTTTCTTGTGGGTGAGTTACGTGGATTATTGTGGTTCACTTATACTACCTACTGAACTAAATAGTTGTTTTCATTTTTTTTAAAAAAATTTAAAAATATATAATTTAAATTCTATATGAACCAAGTCTTGAAGCATTTAGAATTATCATTTCTTTATTTAATATTATATATTTTCAAATAATCTTTTCGTTAAATAGTCAACTTTTGTTAATTACAATAACTAAAATTGTATATTTTAAATAATTGAAGGTTAAATGTGCATATTCAAATAATACGAGAAAATTAAAATTAAGATTAATAATATATGGACTGAAACCACTATTTCTCCTCTTTTCTTTTTTTCCTTTTTAGATAATTTTTATATGACATGTTTAAAATCATTAAATTTAAAAGGTTTTGATATTCTACATATCTTTAATTTAAAAATACAAAAAAAGAAACAATTGAAAAGATTATTTTAAATATATAAATTGATTTCATTTGATTCTTTGTTTGCTCTGTTTTTTATTCATTAGCAACTCGGTATTCCTCTCTTTTTTAATGATTACTAATAAAGGTTTAATACGATTTCATTTGAAAGGATTTAGTAGGTGGGCAAGCTCCTTGAGGCTATCAATGGTGTTTAACAACTTTCCGTCTTTAAAAAATTTAAATTTTTATTAAATTTAATTTATTACACATAATTCTTCAAGCATTTACAATCACCTACTTTTCAATTTATATTATTTATATATTTTAAAATAACCATTATATTAAATACTTAACTTTTGTCCCAAAAAAAATAAAGTACTTATAAAAGAGTAAATATGATGGAAAAGCTACACTTGGTGTTGTAATTGCCACTCCTTCAACCTACCTACAATTATCTTACAAAATAAAAGGAGGTTTTAGCCTCAGCCACTCCTTCTAACTACCCCAAACTCTTGTCGGGATGACCTGCCGAACTTCCAACTTTTTTTTATTATCGGGTCTTTGATATTTATATTAAGTTTGATTAAATTTAAATTTTTATCAAAAGTATTTTTATTAAAGGGTAGAATACTTTCGAAAAGGCCACTATAAAAAGATTCGAACGTGAAATTTCTAATTAAAAATTAAAAAAGTACTTATCATTGCATGACCAAAACTCTTATTGGTGAATTTCAACTTAAAATCACAGCTCTCAATTGATATTTCTATGTATAATAATAGTTCAAGTTTTTTGTCTGGGGCCCTAACATATCCTAAACTATTCAAAATAAGTTAGTCTTTTATCATTCCTTATGATTTTAATAATTCAAAAATGTCCTTCAACTAGTAAAATAATTCAAAGTACTCTTTCCGACTCCTTTTCATTATAATTTTTTTCATTTTTTTCAAGTTTCTGTTTTGATTGATAACACATAACATAAGATAAATTTAATAGTTAAAATTTAATAGATTGAAATTTTTTTTTTAATCATGATTTAAAAAATAAATATACTATAACAATTTGATTTTAAAAGTTATTTTAATCCCACAATTTTAATAACCATGGGATTCAGGTGGAAAATTGGTTTTACAAAAGATTTGTTCATATAGAAAATTGTTGCAAATTTAAGACAGGAAAGATTTTAAAATCTTTCTCTAGCTCTTGGATGAGTACTTATTTAAAGGATTGTTATGCTTTACTTTAACAAATTTTTAAAGCAATTTAATGTAATAGTAGGAGAATAATATACTATGGATGACATATTTAAAACAATTCACATTGACGTTTCTTATTGTTCAGCATTTATTATACATTAAAAAATTATGTGTTGCATAATTAATTTCTTTTCACCATAGCTAAGCTAATGTGTTTGCAAAAATCAAAACTATCTTTCTATATATTTAGAAATAGTAACGTGTACCTAATATGTAAGGTACTGGAAGGGAAAAAAGAAAAAGCTATATGTCATCGATTTTATTTATTTTTTTAAAAAAGTTAAGTGTTTATACCACTTATTTTTAATAGGTATAATACATAAACATGATCCTTAACTTAACTTCGGCGGACAACTACGTCCTCCAACTTTGAGTGTGCACAAGTAGAGACTTAAATTTGTATAAAATTGAACAAGTAAACACACGTATCCTACATGGCATAATATACATAGGACGCCACGTTGGAAAAAAAATTACCATGTAGGGTGCCATGTAGGATGAATGTGTCTATTTGTTCAGTTTTTTACAAGTTTAAGTACTAATAAGTTGTAATGTTCTCAGATGTTTTGATGATCCTTACAAATACAGGGACCCGGTCCTCTGCAGAGTGTCCAGGGCAATATATTGGACAGTTGGAAAGCTGTCTTGTCAGTGGTTGGAGAAGTCGTCAGCGTACTTAACCAATAGGAATGTTGTTATTTTGATTGCTTGTATTTGTGCTTAACTTGTAGAATTCGTTTCACTTTTGTTAGAAACGTTTCATAACTTTGTGTGAGTCATTGAAAGAACATAGAGAAAATGGCCAAATCCCCCCCTAACCTATATTTGAATTTTCAACTCTACACTTCAATTTTACGGGGGTCCTATCACCCCCTTGAACTTTTTAAAATTGAAATTTCTATCTCCCTAAACTCTTACTTGGCAAAGTGAGTGTATTTCACCCGCTTTGAGAGAGTGAAGACCAAAAAAAAATAAATTAAAATATTATATCTAATATATTTTTCATAAATATATGTATTTTTATTTATTATTGCTTTTTTTCCTAATTGTTTTTATTTTCTTTTAATTTGTTTTCTTCTTCATAGCAACTTGATACAACATATATGGCAAGCATCAAATTTTATCACCATTTTGAAATCATTGCCAACACTACGTCAATCATACACCACAAATCGTATTAGCAATTTCAGCCATCAGTTTCCACAATCAAGAATTATGTATAAAAAATATTTCAAATCAAAGCAAAATTAATCTTGAATAAGGATACCTAATTGTTTTTCTTCGATAAACTTTGAATATTAAGAAATATTTTCATCCTATATTCAATACTCAACAGACCCATAGAAATTTTCCTCAACTGATTTTAATATCTAGTCATTTTTCTACAAATCTAAAAAAATGTTACACCCGTTCTTCATCTTCTTCGGCCCATTGCTCTAAAAATTTAATGTAAAAATCACCTAAATTCTTCTCAAAATCACCCATAAATTCTAAATATAAGCTTTTCTCAACATTTCGATTCCTTTGATATATTACCCACTTAAAATGGAGCTCGTTTGTGGCAAATCGAATTTCAAACTCAAGCTTTTGAACTATCTTTAATGGAGGTTTCAAGTTGGTGCTTCACATTTTAAACTATGAGCTTCAATTTTCAGCCATACAAAACTCTTCCAACCATCAATGAAAGCAGTTCCCAAATCAAGAATATAGATCCAATAATTTCATATGGAAGCTCATTGATTTCCATGAAATTTCGGCTATTCTTCAAATCTAAAAATCTTAACCATGAACTCAGTCAAACTCATCATGTTTAGCTTCAAATAATTACCAACCATCTATGTTATCAACAAGTTTCAAATTTGAAGATCCAAAATACATCCATAAATTTTGGCATTGTGACCTTTAACTAGACAATAAATCATAAAGGAAAAAGAATAAAAAAAAGTTTTTAGTAAAATTTTCACCTGTCAGCGCGTCGGTTTCACTGGCTAGCATAAATGTGGTTGTGACGTTTTAGGGGTGTAATAATATCAAATTTAAATAGTTCAAGGAGGTGATAGGATCCTCTTAAAATTAAAGTGTGTAGTTGGAAATTTGAATATAGGTTAGAGGGCATTTAACCATTTTCTCTAAGAACATAATTAAGGTTAGATTTGTGTCTTACGGTCAAAAGTCTATATTAATCAATGAGGGTTAGTATAGTGGGTAATGAATGCATTGTTTAGGCTCAGTAAGTAATAGGTTGTATTACTTAGCATTGAGATTAGGAGGTTAATCTCATTATGTGGTTGTAAACTGTGTTTTATTTTTACTTGAGAAGATTAGTGAAAACAATTTTAAAATCCTATGAGACAGGTCATGGTTTTACTTTCTTGAGTAAGGAGGTTTCCACGTAAAGTATCGTGTGTTCTCTTTACTTTCAGTATTTACTTTTGTGCCTCTTAACTATCTAAAGGACGTGGTCCTGTCGCAGTTAGTGGATGCATACATTCCATCAATTGGTATCAGAAAACTGACTTCTTTATCTGATTAAAACCAAGAGAAGAAAGATCCTGAAGAAATGGCTGCTCCACCGAGCCTGGAAGAAGGTCAGTCTACCACACGACCACCTCGATTCAATGGAAAATTCTATGGATGGTGAAAGACACGAGTGCATGATTATATCAATGCAGCAGACATTGAGCTGTGGGATGTGGAAGAAAATAGAGAAGAACTACAAAGCCAAGAAGCTGATGGTTTGTGGGATTGGTCCAAATGAATATAATAGGATCTTCGTCTATGAAACTGCCAAAGAGATTTGGGATTGCTTAAAAACAGCCCATGAAGGGACAACCCAAGTCAAAGAGTCCAAGGTGGACATGTTGACAACCCAATATGAGAATTTTAGCATGAAAGAAGGTGAAACCATTTATGCGATGCTCACAAGGTTTACTTCCATCACAAACGAACTAAGATGTCTTAGTCAGCCCATTCACCCAAGCAAATAAGTTCAAAAAATTCTCATGGTTCTTCCCAAATATTAGAAAAGAAAAGTAAATGTCATTACAGAGGCCAGAGATCTTAAAGTTCTTACCATGGATGAACTGATCGGAAACCTGCAAACCTATGAGCTAAATCGACAGCAGGGTTCATCTGTGAAGGAAGGAAAGAAAAAGAAATATGTTGCACTTAAAACCTTTAAAAGTGATGGGTATGAAGATGAGGATGACATGGCATATTTGACTAGAAGATTCCATAAGATAGTCAAAAAACATGGAGGATTCTAGAAGAAAGGGAACACTAGCAGGATGGCGAATGCGAATGATCTCTACCATAAATGTGGAAAGCCTGGCCATTTCATAAGAGACTGTTAAAGCCAAAAGCACGAAGTTCAAGACTTCAAACCTCGATGAAGGTACTAGGTCCCTGACCATGCTAAAAGGAAGGCAAATGTTGATCAAGTTATGAAGAAAGCCTTTTGCAGCATGAGGAAACGCTTCTAGCGACTCTGAGGAGGAAGAAAATCAGGACGATGTCTCCATGATGGTGGTAAATGATGAAGAAATTGTCTTCAATTCTATATGAGGACGATAAATATGAGGTAATTCTCTTTGATTTTAAAAGTGATTTAGACACTTTGTCAATTAAGAGACTGAGAAAACTTGTTGTAGTTTTGATTGATTCTGTAGATAAAATAACAAATGAAAATGCAATATTAAGTGAAAAGTTGAGTATCTGTGGGAATGAGAAAACTACCCTTATGTCTCAAATGTTTGAAATGAACATTAGGGTGAGTATTCTAGAAACTAAGAGTCTTCAGCCTGACGAGGAACCTGGTACCTCTGAGGGTGGAAAAGAAAACTCAATAGTTTTGAGCTTGAGTTAGAAGAAAGTTTAAAAGTATCTAAGTCCAAATTAGCTGCCGCTCTAGAGAATAATTCACAACTAGTGAGGGACTTAAGTCAGATCAAAGAAGAGTTGAGTCATTTCTTAAAATAGATTGACTCGTCTAAGATTCTTTCGAACTTAGCTAATTAGAAGTTCAACAGTAGGAAAGGCTTAGGGTGTAGAAAGATAGAACATCCTTACAACCCTTATAAGAAATATGTGTGAGTATCTGATAATCTGTTGTGTACCCATTGTGGAAGAAACGGTCACATGAAGAAAAATTGTGAGTCTCTAAAAAGGGTAAAATAAAATTAGGAGAACTTCTTTAAGTCAGGTAAAAGGAAGGCAAAAAATAAGAAGGTACTTGGTCCCAGCTACCATTTTAGCAAGAATACTTTGCCCCTGTGGATAGGAAGGTTTTTTTATTAAACCTTTTGATAGTTTTTAGGAACTCTATCTCAAGTGAGTTTCTAAATCTAACAAGTAATTCTTCTGCAGAAGAGAAGAAGCAGTCAATGATGGTACATGAATAATGGCTGCTTAAAGCATATGACTTGAGACACTCAAAACTTCCTCTATTTGGAGGCATACCAGGGCGGTGGTGTGTCGTTTGGTGACGGGAAAAAGGGACTCATTCTAGGTGTTGGGAACATTGGAAGATCAAGTACTTCAAGTTCCTAAATTGTTGGACTGAGCAAAAGTCTTTTCTGGAAACTGTCAACACTTGTTGGAGCAAGAAAATAAAAGGTCACCCTATGTGGAGTTTTCATCAGAAAAATAAAAAGGCTCACTTCAACTCTTAGTAACTAGTCCAGACAAGAGTTTGGGGACATTTATACCAAAGTCAAGGAATATGAAGAAAAAATAATAGCAACAGACAAGGACCTGATCAATGACAGCACTGAGGAAAACAGAACCACCCTTCATGCTTTGAATGCAGAAATATTAAATATTTGAAGCTTGAGGAATCCATTCTCAAGCAAAAAATATAGCTTCAATGGTTTAAGGAAGGTGATAGGAATTCTAGGAACTGTTATGCCCTAATGAGGGAAAGAAGAAGGAAATTATATATCCACAAAATCCAAAATGAGGAAGGAACTTGGTTTTAAGGGGAAGAGAGTATAACACATGCTGCTTGTGATCATTTACAACAAATATTTACTGGGGAAGAAAAAATCATTCCAGAAGAGGCCCTTAATTGTATCCCCAAAATGATCAATGATGAACAAAACACTAAGCTCCCAAAAATGCCAACTATGGATGAATTGAAAGGTGTGGTATTTTATATGAATCCTCACTCTGTTGCAGGACCAGATAGTATGAATGGCAAGCTCTTTCAGGTTTGTTGGCACATTATTTGCTCAAATCTCCTTATTGTGGTCCAAGCCTTCTTTTTTTTGTGGTCACTTTATGCCTAAATACTTTTCTCATGCATGCTTGGTTTTACTCCCAAAAGTAAATCATCCTAACAAGTTCTCTGAGTTCTGACCTATCAGCCTTAGCAACTTCACCAACAAAATTGTCTCTAAAATTCTTTGTCTTAGACTGGCTCATATTCTTCCTAACCTTATTTTCCCTTAACCAGTTAGGCTTTTTCAAGAATAAGAGCATTTCTGAAAACATTATGTTAGCTCAGGAAATTATTCACCATATTAAAAAAACCAAAGGATAGTAGTAATGTTGTCATTAAGTTAGATATGGTTAAAACCTATGATAGGTTTCTTGGTCATACACTTGCTTGGTTCTCAAAAAAATGGGATTTGGAGAAAGATTCATTGACATGATTTGGAGAATCATGGCTAATAATTAGTACTCCGTAATTGTTAATGGATCTCGACATGGCTTCTTTCACTCCATTCGAGGACATAGTCAAGGAGATCCATTTATACCTACCCTATTTATTTTAAGTGCAGAAGTTTTATCAAGAATGCTGAATAGGTTGTATGTGACGACCCCAGTCTACACCCTGGACGTGGCCGACACTCAAGAACCATTGCTGGTCCCCAAGCAAACCCTTATCCTGGCTGACTACAAGCAGAAGACTAACTTAAGCAAGCAAAAGCTTAAAACTGAATAAAATTCAATAAACTCAACTTTTCAAAACTTTAACTCTAATGAACAACTTAGGATAAATTAATATATTCAACTCGCCATAAAATAGACAATTTAAGTCTTTAAAATATTTAATAAAATAAATGAATAATACAGACTTCTCAACTATACTGCCTATCTATGAAGCCTCTAACTGATAAAGATGAAAGTCGGGACAAGACCCACGACATCCTGACTAAACTAAAAGGTAAATGAAATCCTCCAAAAACAAGGAGGCTCACCATAACTAACTCGAATTTTCGGATATAACAACGAAGCTCCAATTGATGATCCTGAATACCTGTGTCTACATCATTAGAAGATGCAGGCCAAATGGCTTAGTACGTGGATTGTACGAGCATGTAAGACGAATTCTAAAGCATAAATATAAGCTTGAACTTTGATAAAAAGGAAACATACTTACCTCTTCTCAACTCACTCAACACAAAGAAACATAGCTCAACTCAATGATTAGATATTCAACCCAGAGGTTTACTTAAGGATACTCAAAACTATTCAAAGTTGCTCAACTCAGAAGTACTCAAGGATAAGATACTCAACTCGAAATACTCAAGGATAATACAACAATAAAAGATGCAATATATATGGAAAGCTAGCTGTAAAACTGTAGATAGCAGCTCAATGTATTGAAGAATACAATAATACTCAGTATGTATATAAAAATACAATATAACTCTGTGGGAGTTTCTCTAATCGACAACCATCACTTAAGAGCTATAGTGATGATACATCACTTTACCTCATGCTGCCAAGGACCATCCTATACCTTTCCGGGGGTATAGAACCTAACTCACTAAGTGGATCCACTAGTATATGCTAAAAGCATCTTAATGAGTCATCTAAAAAGTAAGATCATTTACTACCCATGATGACTACATGATTTATGGAGACTTGAGTTATCTAAACTCGCATCCCCATATCGGTACTCAATACTACTCCCAAAATATGATACTAGCTCTTATGTTTTTAAAAACAAAACTCTTTCTTTGGTTTGAGATAATTACTTAAAATTTAGCTTAAAAGCTCTCTTGGAAATCATAGTTTCTCTTTACTGAAAAACTAGCGCAAAGGCTCTTTCGTAATCTGAGTTTCCTTTCGTGTATAAATGTGAATAACATTTACTCTTTGGGAATACATAGTCCCGATATACTCTTTTGAAGAAATGAACTCAGCTCTTTACTCTTTGCTTAACTCGAAACTTAAGTCTTAAAACAAAGTTAAAACATTGGTAAAAGACTTCTTAAAAAATAGTTCACGCTGAATTATGGACGTGAATGACTAAATGCAAGGTTTTCAATAACCATAGATATAACTCAATACTTGGAACTCAAGACCTTCAATAATACTACTTACTTCAAGAATGCTCAACTTAGAGGGTTCATGCATAATTATGAGCATGAACTAGACAACTGAATGACTCAAAGTTACTTCTCATCTCAAGACTGTTCGACTTATATGGTTCATGTAGAATTATGAGCATGAACAATTCAACTCAAGGACTTCATGGGTAACATGTAATAGTCCCATGATTAGAAATATAATCTCAAAGGAGATTAGGAACTTAATACTCAAAACTTAGAATTGAAAGATACCACTTCTCTCAATGATACTCAATTTATGGAGTTTATGCGGAATTTATGGGCATGAACAACTTGACTCGTAGGTATACATAAAATTATGGAACTCATGCTACAACTCTTCTCATTCTCATACTTACTTTCTCAAAATTTAACTCAAATCGATTATGAATCTCAAAGGATTCACAATTGAACTAGAAACTTTCTGAAACTCTACTCTTAACTCTCTCTTCTCTCTTAAACGTGAATTATGAGTTCAAGAGTTATGGTTCATGCTATGAAAAATCTCATGATGACAAAGTAGACTTATGAATACATTCTCCTCATTCTCATACTCACTTGCTCGAGTCTTGAAACAAGTTACTAGAAGTTGTAGAAGACTCCACAAAAGGACTCAAAGTGACTTTCTTAGATTGTTTGAAAGAATTCTCAAAACTCAAGTCTCAACTATACCTTGAATTTGAATTATTAATTCAAGGTTATGATCATGTTAGAATGATTTTAGGTGTTTAGAAGTAGCTTAGAGTAGTTTGAATCAAAAAAGAGTAAAGGTACCCTTCGAAAGAACTCAAACGGAGAAACCGATTGCAAACTAAACGACGCAGGAGACCCTGGAGCTATGGGTGGTGCGGAGCGCTAGCCCTGAAATTCAGAGCCTACTTTGGGGCACTCTTTCTGGTGTGACATGCAAGGCCCTAACCCAGAAAACCCAACGAATTTCTTTGCTCATTTTCTCACCATAACTCGCCTAAAATCAAATGGTTTCTTCCCCAATCACTTAGAATCAATTACTTAACATAAGTACACTATAATATACTCAATGAATCCCTTAAAACACTCACTTTGATCTCAAGAAATCATCAAAAACCCAGCACAACAAGACTTAGAAAGAACTTCAAGAACACCTATCAAGAACTCATCAAGAACTCTAATCTTTCAACCTCAAGAATGAAATTTGCGCGGAAAATAACATGTTTGGCATGTGGGTGAACAAACCCAACACTATGGAAGCTTACATACCTCTTAGGGAGCAAACCCATGGCGAAAATCCGCTACAACATGCAAAAATCTCGACTAACGCTTGATCCTCTCATCTTTTCTCCTCTTTTCTCTTCTTGAACTCTCAACTAAAACCCTAGGCGTATTTTAGGATTATAAAACTGAACCCAATAGGATTAGACCCTTAAAATCTTACTAAAAATGAATCAAATCTGATTTGGCAAGGAAAAGACCAAAATACCCCTCTAAAATCCGATTTTGACTTTCCTTATCTAGATAGCCCAACTTTGAATGCACATATCTCCCTTATAAGAACTCGAAACTTAGCAAACTCGGTAGTGTTGGAAAGATAATTAAAATATCTTTCCTAAAGTATCTTGTAGCACACCTAAATAATTTTGTGCTAGGAGTTATGGTTGTTTAAAGTTGACCAAAAACTCATACTTAGCTTAACAACTTGCAAAATTTCAGATTTTTCTCTATTTACAATTTAGTTGTTTTTCGAACTCAAGGTGCTACATCTAGTGAACTTAACACTTAAATAAATTTTAATTTCTCGGTAAAATCCTACTCACAAAGAAGGATGGTTCAAGTCTTAGCTCAAAAATTTTCTGGGGTGTTACATTGTACTTACACCCTCACTATCATGGCTTCTATACAGAGATGAGAGGTCCCCAAGTCAATCACCTTAGTTTTGCGGATGATGTGATCATTTTCACTTTTGGAAAGAGAGATCTTTAAAGCTAATCATGAAAACTCTTGCTGATTATGAACATGTCTCTGGCCAGCTGATCAATAAGGCTAAGAGCCACTTCATGGTCCCTTCAAATTCTTTCAAATCCACTATCAGAAGAATAAAAACGGTCACAGGTTTTCTCCAAAAAGAAAGCCCCATCACCTATTTAGGTTTCCCTCTCTACATTGGTAGATAAAGAATCATTTATTACTCAGAGTTGGTATCTAAAGTCATAAACAGAATTATTGGTTGGCAATCCAAGATCCTAAGCTTTGGAGGAAGAGTTACTCTTATCAAACATGTCATTTAATCCCTCTATATTCATCTCCTTTCAGCTATTTCTCCCCAGCACTATTCTTAAACAGATTCATACCATTACTACTGACCTTTTTTGGGGTTGGAAAAATGATAAAAAGAAATATCATTGGTCCTCTTGGAAGAACCTTAGCTATCCCTGCAATGAAGGAGGTATTGGGGTGAGGCAACTTCATGATGTAGCTCTCTCACTAATGGTGGATTTTTTGCACTAAGACATCTCTATGGGCTAATTTCATTGGTCCCTTAGCTAATCACAGAGTTGATACCACCAAAGAAAATAATATTACAGTTGCAGCTTTCATGATTGAAGGAGAATGGGATGTGGAAAAACTCATCAAAATAGCCCCCTCACCTACTATCTCTTTTTTTAGATACCTAAGTACAATACCATCCTTTCATTCCTGATCAAGAAACCCAACACTAATGGTGATTTTACTTGCTCCTCAGCTTGGAACCAGATTAGAGCTAAAAGGAGTTTCTTCCCTATCAATACATATACCTGGCACAAGCTCATACCCTTCAAATGTTCCTTCCATCTGTGGAGAGCTTTTAAAGGCAAACATCCAACCTATGAAAAACTTCTCAGATTTGGCCAAGATCCTGTGAATTGCTGCTGCTGCCACAAACTAGGCCCGGACACCATTGATCACATTTTTGTGGCTGGTCACTTTTCTAGAAACATTTGGAAATTTTTTTTGCTAATTCCCTTGGTATTGATAATTATACACCCCTTTAAGAAATCTAGTTATGAAATGGTGGACTTCTAAATTCATAAATGAAGCTCACAAGCTCATTCTACAATCCACTCCTATTTTCATCACTTGGCACCTATGGAAGAATAGGTGTTCAAGTAAATATGGTGGAAAACAATCAACATGACAAGGGTGAAGTATTTTGTGTACAAAGACACTATCAATCTGCTGACAACTGTTTTCTCGTACCTCAAATGGCCTTCCAACTGGCAGAATCTTATACAGATGATTAAGGGATGTACTCATGATATTAAGGTCATCACAGTTTGTTGGACCAAACCAGCAGTGGATTTTCTCAAGCTAAATATAGACGGCAGTACACTTTCGAACCTTGGTAGAATTAAGATTAGAGAAATCCTCAGAAACCATCATGGAGACATCATCTTTATTTTTGCATCACCTATGGGGGGGGGGGGGGGGGGGGGAGGAACCAGCAATCAGGCTGGCTGGAATTGAGGCTGCCTGTTTTGGCCTATTGTGGTGCATGAACTTAGGTTATACCAATGTAATCCTTGAAGTAGATTATGAACTCCTCATCAGCTAGATCAAATAGCAAGCACAACCTCCCTGGAAAGTCAGGCAGTAGCTTCACAAACTCACCAATACCATTCAGCAGCTAGATAACTTCAAGTCCAGGCACAATTACAAAGAATCAAACTTTACAGCAGATGCTCTTTCTAAATACAGCCACCAATGCAATACACCTTGCATTTTCTTCACAAATCAGCAACTTTCAAATGAGACAAGGGCTTACTTTAAGTTGGATAAAATTGGCATGGAAAACTTTAGAAGGAGAAAGCAGAAGAGAATAAAAAAAACCTTGATGGTTGACTCTTTGATGGTAAAAACTCTTTTGCTAGGCAGATTTTAGTACTTTCTAATATTAAATTTTTAGAAGAGTTTTTATTCCTTTTTTGGTGATACTTGTAAAGGGAGAGTCTCCCTAATTTATGCTTTCCTAGATTTTGTATCGAGAGGAGTCCTCTCTTTAGGTATTTTATCTAGGTTCCTTGTTTTGTATGGTGATGAGTTAGTCATCCTTAGTAGGAAGACCGACTTATGAACCACATTAGGACAGAGATAAGGTTTTATTCCCCCCTTCTTGTAATTTTATTTTATGAAATGATAAGGTCTGGGGTGTTTTAACCCCCCCCCCCCTTCCCCCCCAAGGGTCGCTAAAAAAAAGTAAGATTTGTCGCAAATCAATGTGTAGTCACTAATCTTACTTCCAACAAAGTTGTTCTTACTGCCAGAAGAGTTAAGAACATGTATGTTGCAGATCTAAAGTCTATAGAAGGAGACAATCTCACATGTCTCAGTGCTTAATCTGAAAATGCAAATTTGTGGCACAGAAAACTGGGACATGTAAGCTCTTCCTTGCTGAATAAACTGGTTAAAGAAGACCTGGTCCGTGGACTACCCAATTTAAGGTTTGTTGAAAATAAAATATGTGAGGCTTGCGTAAGGGGGAAGCAAACAAGATCATCTTTCAAGGCAAAGAAATGTGTCAGCACAACCAGGCCACTAGAACTACTCCACATGGATCTATGTGGACCAATGAGAATCCAAAGTAGATGTAGAAAGCAATATATCCTAGTGATTGTTGATGATTTCTCTAGATTCACCTGGAACATGTTCTTACGAACAAAAGACGAAACAACTAAAGTACTGATGACTTTTGCAAAGGGAGTTGAAGCTAAAATGTAAAATTTCAAGCATCAGATTAGATCATGGCATCGAGTTTGAAAATGCCCAAATCGAAGGCTTCTGCGCGGACCATGGTATTCACCATAACTTTTGTTCTCCAAGAACTCCTCAGCAGGATAGGGTTGTTGAAAAGAAGAACAGGTCCCTGGTGGACATCTCCAGAACTATGCTTATAGATTCAGGACCTGTAATGAACTTCTAGGTTGAAATAGTGAATACGGCTTGTTATGTCACTAACAGATGTCTAATCAAGTTAGTACTTAAGAAAACCCCCTATGAAATGCTAAATGGAAGAAAGCCATCTTTTAGCCATCTAAAAGCCTTTGGATGCAAATGTTTTGTGCTGAATAATGGTAAGGATGATCTTGGAAAATTTGATCCAAGAAGTGATGAAGGAGCTTTTGTGGGGTACTCTTTATGAAGCAAGGCATACAAGTTATACAACAAAAGGACCATGTGTGTAGAGGAGAGTGTGCATGTCATCTTTGACGAATCTGGTGATTTAATAATTTGTGAAGGAAAGGAAGATCTTAAAGTTGAGGAGCTGATGCAAATTCAAGAAGATAACCTTATTCAAGATGTTGTGATTGAAAAGAATTAGAGTGTAGAAAAGGCGGAAGAATCTATAGAAGTACCTGGTCATCTTGATTCTCCAGGCACTACTCATGAAGGAGAGACTCAAACTGAATAATCAAAAGGTGATGTTCAAGTTGATGAACCTGATGAGGAGACTACAAGAAAAATAGGATGGAAATATCAATCATCCCATCCTCTAGACAATTTGGTTTCTCCCATTGAATCTGGAATTCAAACTAGATCCAAGGCAAGAAATCTGGTTGCCTTCTCAGCTTGTATATCCACATTTGAACCAAAGAATATCAAAGAATCTTTACAGGATGTTGACTGGGTAAACTCAATACAAGAAGAGTTGCATCAGTTTGAAAGAAGTAAAGTATGACACCTAGTCCCTAGACCTCTTAACAGAACTATTATTGGGACCAAGTGGGTTTTCAGAAACAAGCTGGACGAACATGGAACAATCATGAGAAACAAGTCAAGATTAGTAGTGCAGTGTTATAGTCAAAAGGAAGGAATATGATACGACCTTTGCACCTGTTACAAGAATGGAAGCTATCAAAATTCTAATAGCCTTTGCCACGTACATGGAGTTCAAACTCTTCCAAATGAATGTCAATAGTGATTTTCTGAATGGATACTTGAAGGAGGAAGTCTACGTCAAACTGCCTACAGGATTTGAAGATGTCAACTGCCAAACCACATACTGAAGTTAGACAAAGCACTATATGGCCTAAAACAGGCACCCAGGGATTGGTACGAGCAGTTGTCAAAATTTCTTCTCGAAAATGGGTTCAAAAGAATAAAAATTGACAACACCTTATTCTTAAATTTAAGAGGAAAGGAGCTTCTAGTAGTGCAAGTCTATGTAAATGATATCATCTTTAGGGCCACCACAGACCCTTTATGCAAAGAATTGCAGCCTTGATGAGTAGTGAATTTGAAACGAGTATGATGGGGGAACTCACCTTTTTCTTAGGGTTGCAAATCAAATAGTCCCCCTATGGTACCTCAAGTTGTCAGGAGAAGTACATCAAGGAATTGCCTAAGAAGTTCAGAATGATAGAGACCAAATTATGGATACCCCAATGAGCACTAATGCCAAATTTGACAATGATAAAGCTGACACTGATGTAAATTAGACTATGTATAGAGGAATCATTGGATCTCTTCTCTACCTCACTGTAAGTCGACCAGATATAGTCTTCAGCGTGGGAATGTGTGCCAAGTTTCAAGCTGCTCCAAAAGAGACACACATGAAGGCAGCCAAGCGAACACTTAGATACTTGAAGGGAACGCAGGAAAAGATATAACTATGGCAAGTATACACTCATGGCATGTTGGCTTAAGAGAAGATATAACTATAACACACAGGTCTGCCTCTAGAAAGGGACCTGGTCCCCCAAAAGGTTAGTATCATTTTTACTACATAGATTTCTATCAACGGTCACAGCCACGTGTCATCTCCCTATTCCTTGTGTCAGTTACAACATCCCTTTATTTTAAAAACCAAAGGTCGCTACTGTTCAGGGACCCGATACCTCTTTAAAAACATCCTTTTGTTTGCTATTAATCCAACCAAATCCTATAGTCTCTCTTCAAAAATCTTTCCATGTTTCTCTAACTTTTCTTCACTTTCCTGTGCAAAATGTCTAATTCGTCTTCTCCCCCAAAATCTCATCTCTCCCAATAAATTGAAAACTCTAGTTCATTCAATTTATTCATTCCTCCTTCTGAGGGCTCTCCATATAGTGTGTGGGGTTAGTGAAACTGGTGAATCTATCACACCCCACACTAAAGTATTAGAATCTCATGTACTCAATCCTACAGAAAACTTGTCGTGTTCTCCAACATTAATTATATCAGGTAAAGACTCTCCAAATTCTGAAGCCCAATCAGTTTTTAAACTTGTAGCTGAGGCACCTACTGAAGATCCAGAGGTTGAGTATCAACCAGGTCTTGTGTCGTCTACCATGTCTGAAAGGTTGTTCGAAGGAGATTTTCTTGAGGCTAAGGGAATAGAGTCTAAATTCTGGCGACTGCAGAGGAACTAATGGATGTGCAAAGTCTTGCCTCGCTCAGAGGATACACACAAACAAGTCTTCTAGAAGAAGAGTGCAGATTGTCGGAACGGGTCCCTCATAGTGTTTATCCTATGTTTGACCAGAATCCTGAGCCAATGAGAGGTGTCAATAAAGAAGAAGATGAAGAAGTTCCCCTTGTTTGGTCTAGAAAGGGGGTTCAAGGAGCAAATGATTCAAATGTGCGTGTATTAGATCTAAAACAAACAAAAGTTTTTCTTGAAGAAAAAGTTGGAAAAGAGCCTACTGAGTCAGAGAAGAAGCGAAAGAGAAAAAGAAAGGAAAAAAATGGTCGAATCCTCTAACAAGGGAGACAAAAGGAGATATGTTACTAGATGGATAGTCCAAAAGCTGCTTGGAGATGCTCTGGCAGCAAATGAGGCACAAACTGAGAGAAATTGAAGACAAAGACGACTTCTTCATATGCCCATTGAAGAACCTGCTTCATTGCCTCAAGAGATAGGCTCAAGTGAAACAGAGTCTAAGGATATTGTTAAAGCAGTGGTGAAATATAAGAAGGAGGCAGAGGAAGAACGAATTAAAGCCAAATGAGGCCTTAAATCTGGAAAGAAATCACCTGTCAAAAGGGTAGGGAGACTAAAAAGGCTCCCTTAAAATCAAAATTTGGTAAAGGGCCAAGTCTGACTGCCCAAAAACAAGTTGAAGGAAAGGTGTTAACAAGGGAGGAGCGTATCGCAGAGCTTAAATGATAGAAGGTCCTAAACAGAAGGGTGTTTGATCCCGACATTCTCATAGAACACGGTATGTGCTCCCTTTTTTATTCTGTCTCACTGTAAAGTTCGGAACACTTATTTAAATGTCCAGTACCATACTTGCATGAGACAAAAGTGCGAGAGTTCTATTACAAAATAGAGCTCCTTTATGATGGAGGCATTCAGACAATTGTACGGGATGTAGAAATCTCCCTGAGTGAAGAAAGTTTGGGGATCATACTAGAAGTTCCTTGTCAAGGGATTCGATCTATTGAAGGGTGCAAGCCTTCTGTTGATTTTATTCGATGGGTTACTAAGCATGGGGATATGAAATGTGAAGGTCTTCCTACGAAATTCCTCAAAGGGGAGTACTAGTTGCTTTTTGAGTTTATTAACAAGGTCATAGTGCCTAGAAGTGAAAAGAGGAATGTGGCCTCTGCAGCAAATCTGTTTCTGATGGAGCAATTGGATGAACTTGAAGCCATTAGTCTTTCTGGGTTGTGCTCGAGCACATGTTATGACATGGAAAAATGCCAAGCATGGCATACCCTATGGGTACCTATTGAATCATGTGTTTGACCATTTCGGAGTGCCTCTTAACAGAAGAGTACCTGGAACTGTGGAGCAAATGTTCTCTCCAACCACATTCTTGGAATGTAAGTGTGCTAAGGGAAAAGTAAAAGCCAAGTCCCATGTTTCTCAAGTGTGAGTTAATGATTTTACAGCAACCTTGAGTGCTAAAGAGGTAGAAATTATGCGACTTAAGGCACAACTATAACAGGCTATTTCTCAAGGACCTGGTGCCAGTGTTAATAGTAAGTAGGAGACTGAACAATTGAGATTTGAGAATGCACAACTCCGTAGAAGTAATGCCTCACTAGTGAGGAAGTTCAGACTCTCAACGAGGACATCATTCAGTCAAATGTTGATGCAAATGCTTGCTTGACTCTTTTATTGTAGTCCTTCTCTCATCGTCCCCTCCGTCCTAAAAGAAGTCTATTGTTTAAACCCTCATGTATTTTGTTGATTCCCCTTTCTATCTAAGTGGCAATTAAACTGTCTTGACTGGACTTAGTGGCCAGTATTGTGATCTAATATAATTATCTCTTTTTGCCCTGTTTGGTATGCTTTTATCTTCTCTATTTTTACCTACTTGCGCATGTACTGTGTGATCCATGGCCCTGAATTCCTAATATTTTTGCATGCAGATCTTGTATGTTTACTGTCACTTCTTTTCAATGATGTCAAAAGGGGAACTGACTGTAAATGATATGCGAAATTAGAATATAATGACATAGGGAATGGTGATAGGGGGAACTAGAACTGAAAAACTCTGATAAATTGATAACTTGAATGAATATTAACTCATGTGAAGTAGTTTGTTTGTCATCATCAAAAAAAGGGGAAATGATAATTTGTAATGTTCTCAGATGTTTTGATGATCCTCATAAATGCAGCGATCCAGTCCTCTGCAGAGTGTTCTCATCCAGGGCAATATATTAGACAGCTGAAAAGTTGTCTTGTCAACGGTTGTTGAAGTCGCAGCTTACTTAACCAATAGGAATGGACGAGGTTTTTTGTGCGATGGTCAATAATTCTTCATGGATTGATATATTCAATATGACAAACAACTAACAAATTATTCATTCAAAGAGAGAAAATTCAAACTTCAAACAAACAACAAGGGACCTCATTGACTGAAGAATTGCTTCCTGAACCTATTGTTATTTTGATTGCTTGTATTTGTGCTTAACTTGTAGGATTCGTTTCACTCTTGTTAGAAACGTTTCAAAACTTTGTGCGAGTCATTGTAAGAACATAGTTAAGGGTAACTTTGTGTCTTACGGTCAAAAGTTTATATTAATCAGTGAGGGTTAGTATAGTGGGCAATGAATGCATTGCTTAGGCTCAGTAAGTAATAGGTCGTATTACTTAGCATTGAGATTAGGAGGTTAATCTCATTATGTGGTTGTAAACTGTGTTTCGCTTTTGCTTGAGAAGATTAGTGAAAACAGTTTGAAAATCGTGTGAGACAGGTCGTAGTTTTACTCCCTTGGGCAAGGAGGTTTCCACGTAAAGTATCGTGTGTTCTCTTTACTTTCAGTGTTTACTTTTGTGCCTCTTAATTGTCTCAAGGACCTGGTCCTGTCGTAGTTAGTGGACGCATACATTCCATCAAGTACCTACTTGTGCATACTCAAAATTAAAGGTCATAATTGCCAGCTGACATCAAGTTAAGGGTCATGTTTATATATTATATATGTCTTTTCAATATGTTATTATATGTCTCAGACATTCAACTCTTACCTGCCATCCATCCCAAGAAATAAATTAAAAAACATTGACACATTTTTCTTTGTTTGAAGCAACGAAATAAATTAAAAAACATTGAACATTTTTCTTTGTTTGAAGCAAAGAAATAAATTAAAAAACATTGACACATTTTTCTTTGTTTGAAGCAACGGTTAGTAAGAAGGATATTTTTGAACTATTTTGCTAGTTAAAGGATATTTGAGCCAAAAATATAACGGTAATTAAAGTATAGTTGACACTTTTCCTCGGAAAAAAAGGTAGAACTTTTATACATAGAAGATGTCAATTCATACTGAATTATTAAATTCTAAATCAATAATTCATACCTATTAAATGAATTTCTTAACAATAAATATATAGAATTTAAAACAAAATTGATCCAATTCCAGAAGTCCTACCCTCGAGCTCCACCCCTGAACATAAGACTATATATGTAGCACAAAAAGATGAAAAATATGGCTATCCCACTTTTATTTTATTTTAATTAATTGTAGGCAAGATAAAAGGTAATAATAGTAATAAAGATAAATGAGAAATCATATATATATATATATATATATATATATCGGTTGCTAAATTCTAGCTAAACCATGCATGCATGGTCACACATGATAACACGTGAACTGTTGTTTTGTTTTCTCAATTGGGGCAAATCTTTGAATTTTATAGCAAAATTTCATAAGGTGTAATGTTTTTTATTCTATAAAATAACAAATCTTAAAAGTCTTTCTTAGAATTAAATTGATATATATTACTACTTATTAGGATCCAATGAACCAGACCAAAAATGATAGAGTATCAGACACTGCCAATATTATTAGATAATTACATTTCCTTAATTTAACTTTAAAAGGGAAAAATATATTTTACGCCTCAAATCTCTTTGAAAAGTCCTCTTGATGCAATGATAAATGGTTAGTATTCAAGGTTAATCTCAAAAAAGGAAGTTAAAAGACTATCCAGATTATAAAATTAAAGTAATTCAGAGACGAATTCATTATTTAAAATTTATAAATTTCTATAATAATTTCAATTTGGTATATACTAACATCACAATCACATTAATTATTTAATTAAATTTATTACAACCTAATTAATTATTTAATTAAATTAATTAATTTTTTTTTAAAAAAAAGGGACAATGATAACTCCTTTATGTTTTCTGGACCAAAAAACTTTAGTAACAATACTAAAAGCTATCGATATCCTAAACAGAGATTTAAGAGAAAAAATAATTCAAGAAATAGTTTATAAACTATCTGAAGAAGAATTCAATAATGAGTTTCCAATGGAATATATAGTATTCGGTTATGAAGTACATATAGACACATCTGATTATTATTTTTCAGAATGAATCTAAAAGAAGCTATTGATCTACTACATGACTTACTTGAAAGTCATAAACAAATAGCCCTAAGGCTAAAATTATTAGAGACTGAAATAAAATCAATTAGAGAAAATCTCCCTGAAAAAATAACAAATATAATAGAAAAGACAGGAATAATTGACAAACAATTGAGTAAAAAATACATAAATGAACTTTTGGCAGAAAAAATTGCGAGAAAAAGTTCATATTAAAAAGGTAGCCTAGATGAAAAGCTAATAAAAGAATTCTTGAAAAAACAAAAAGCTCAAGAAATAGAAAAATTAGACAAAGAAAAATGGAATCTAGTAATAAGCTAGAAGAAGAAGAAAATCTTGAAACTAAAGATATTGAGCAAGAAAAATGAATGAACTAGATGAACTAGTTTTTGCAATGGAAGATCTGGATATTTCAGATATAAAATTAAAAGTTCTTATGAACAAAGGGGATACAGGTGAACCCTAAGGAAATTTCTTTAAAGGAGAAAATTCAAATAACGTAAAAGAAGAACAACAAGAGGAACAAAACTTTGCTTCAAAAGCAAAAAGAAATAAAGATTTTGTTAGTCAATATCACAATAATAAATCCAAGTATATGCCTAACCGACTCTCAACAGGAGATGTAGAAACAACTCAATTTCTAAATCTAGATTGTAAAAGAGAACCAGAAATAGATCTAGATATATGGGCACAAAATATATTTCTCTTTTTTCTATTAGGAAAAGGAATAAATTACACAGACGAAGAAAAATATATTGTTATGATAAATACATTTACTGGAAAAGTAAGTCATTGGCATACAAGATTATCTAATGATGCTAGAGAAATCATTAAAAATAGTACTATAGAAGGATTTAAAAATTCCTTGCAAGAAGGAATAGGAAACATGGTACAATATATAAGAAATGAATTATTAGGTGGAGAAGGAAGTCCTTCTTTAAACCGGGAAAAAATTAGAATAATTGCAAAAGAGCAATTAGAAAAATTACAGATATGTAAAATGAGTTATATTCAAGAATACACTTGTGAATTCGAAGAATATTACTATAAGATATTTGATAGCAGTAAAGAAATGCTACCATATATGGAAAAATACTACCAAAAACTATCAGACTTTTGGGCCAAATATTTCCTAGAAGAATACGAAAAGGAAAATAAGGAAAAAGATACTCTTGGACAAAGAATATCCTTTTTGAATAATAGACTTGGACAATTATGCATGGAACATAATGTTCAAAGAAAAGCCAAAACAATAAATACTTAGATCTACTGTCTAGATACAAATGCAGCAACCCAATGGGGATGCAATGAAAGACCATATAAGAAAAGGAAAAAATTTAGGAAAAGCCTAATAAAAAAAAGAAATATATCAAAGAAAAATTACATACCTAAGAAAAGGTATTATAGGAAGAAAAACAATTTTAAACAAACAAAAGAAAAATGTAAATGTTACAATTGTGGCGAAAAAGAACATAAAAGCTACGAATGTAGTAAAAAACATGTAAAAATATCAAAAATTGATAGACAAGAAATTGATTCATATTTAGAATCAGTAACATCAATTAAAAGCGATGAATTTTACGAAGAATTATATGAAAAATATTCAACTAGTTCAGAAGAATCAGAATAAATGAATAAAGGAATAGAAGAAACAGACAATTCAGCACAAGTTATTGAAACTGAAGAAGATCAAAGAGGCTATGCCTTAAAAGCAACATTTGACAATGAATTATTAAGAAAAATCCAAGGATTACAACTAAGGTTAAAAAGCCGAAGATAACATATTTAGTAGGATGCAAAGAATGTTTGCAAGAAATAAATTTCTTATCATGAATATCAAGAAGTAGAAAAGGTAATAGAAATTACCCAAACTACATGAAAACAAAAATTAAATCTGTTAACAAAGCCAATGATAGATCAGATTTTAAGACAAATTCCAGAAAGAAAAAGGAAAAAAATGAATTATGTACATCTTGGAGGAATCCAAATTCTTGTAAAATCAACATTTAAAGAAGGGATTAATTGCCCTATTGTCATCAATCTCTCAGATGAAAGATTCATTAATGCAAGAGAAGGAAATCTTGGTATAGTAGAAGGAAACTTAGCCTACACCAAACTTCTATTTACCTATTATCCAAAATATTGCATTTCATTAAAAGATGCAGATTTTAATGATGCTTTAAGCTTGCATTTCCAGGTCAAGAGAAATGACCTATTTAAATCAGGTAATCATATTATGAGTATATATTACCAAGCGTTATATATTGTTACAAATTCCAATTATGGAAGTATATATAAAAATAAAGAAATGATTGAAATTAATCAAGAATGCACAGGAATTGCAAGAATAGTTGAAGCAGAAATTCAACAAGCAGTTATTCAAGATGAATATGAAATTCATTTTGGAAAAACAAGAGAAATAGGAAGTTCTAGCAATAATCCTAAACTTTCCTTAGAATATGGAAGAAATTCCATCAAGAAAAGCAATTCGAACAGATATGTTAAGAGAACCCTTGAAATTTCTAACATTTCTAGAATTTCAGGTAGAATTTTTAATGGAGTAGAATGGAAAAATCAAGAAATCTTGATACAAACAGGTGTAACAGCGAATAACATCAAAGGAATATTATTAGAAGGACTACCAATTTATGAAGGTACTCCTTACATTTACAAAACCTTTGAAGGAAATAATTATAATTGTATAAATATGGTAGATATACCTATACAACTAGACAATATAAGAATAATAGTTCCTATTATATTACAAATCATGAAAATGATAATGATCTACTTTTAGGAATCTAAATGGTCTAAATGACTATAGTATAGGAAAAAATGGAATAGAAATAAGCTACAAAAATGAAACTTGTTTTATTCCCAAAAAAAATAAAAGATGCCTAAAGAAATAACCTTTAGAGTATCAGTTTTCATAGAATTAACCTTTTATGATACAAAATTAACAACCTGTTGTCAAATTGACAATGGATTAGAAGCTAATCTAGCAAAATCATTCTTGATAAAAGATTGGGATATTTAAAAAAATAATATCTCGATGATAGGAATTACAGGAGTAAAAGAAAGACTTAATAAGTCAAAAGAAAAAGTATAAATAATATTAGGATCGAAAATTGTTTCTATAAATAAAATATTTGTCTATGATAAATTAGAAACTGATTTATTACTAGGTAATGATTTCCTACAACAATTTCAGGATTATCATCAAACAATATATATGATAGGCCTTAAAACTCCATCTAGACACTTCATTAAAGTCCCAAGAAAACAAAATCCATAGTATCTTGAAAAAGAAAATGGAAATTATAAGGAAAAATATCTAGAAAATCTATGAAAAATCTCGTGTAAATAGGTTAATCTAGAACAGAATAAAGAGAATTTACAAAAATCATATGGTGAAAATCCTTTAGAAAAATGGGAAAGAAATCAAGAAAAAGTCATTCTAACACTTAAAGATCCTAGTGTCATCATTAGAGTAAAACCTATGCTTTATAATGAATATGACAAAAATGAGTTTAAAATACAACTCAAAGAATTAATCAACCTAAAACTTATTAGGATGAGTAAAAGTCCTCACAGTAGTCTAGCATTTATGATAAGAAACCATGCTGAATTAAAAAGAGGAAAAGCAAGAATGGTAATAAACTCCAAAGAATTAAACAAAAATTGTATATTTGATGGATATTTATCCCAAATAAAAACAATTTAATAAACCTTGCTAAAGGAAAAACATATTTTTCAAAATTCGACTGTAAAAGTGGATTTTGGAAGATAAAATTATCAGAAGAATCAATTCCATTAACGACATTTAGTACGCCTAATGGACATTATAAGTGGATGGTAATGCATTTTGGGTTGAAAAACGCTCTGCAAAATTTTCAAAGAAAAATGGATAAAAATATTTTCTGAAAAAGAATTTTTAATTATTTATATAGATGACATATTGATATGTTCTAAAACTTATCAAGAACATCTTAAACATTTAAAAGAATTTTCAGACATTTGTTTAGAAAATGGAATTATCCTTAGCCAGAAAAAGGCAGAAATAAATCAAAATGAAATAGAATTCTTAGGAATGATTATTTCAAAAAATGGAATAGAGCTCCAATCGCATATTTCAAAAAAAATTTGTAGAATTCCCTAATAAATTAACAACCAAAGAAGAAATACAAAGATTTCTTGGATGTTTAAATTATGCAGGAGAATTTATTCCTGAATTGGAAAAGAAAAGAAATATCTTGCAAAAATTAATACGAAAATCTAATAGATTGGGATGGATAGAAGAACACACACAATGTGTAAAGCAATTAAAAGAAGAATATTCCAAACTTCCCAAACTCAGATTACCAGATGAAAATGATAACCTGGTATTACAAACAGATGCATCAGATTATCATTGGGGTCGTTTATTACAAACTGATATGAATGAAATCTGCAGGTACACAAGTGGTACATTTAATGAAGCAGAAACAAGATATTCTACTAATGAAAAAGAATTATTAGCAATTGTTAGAGGAATCAGAAAATTTTCAGCATTCCTTTTACCTAAACAATTTATTATTAGAACTAATAATACACAGGTATTAGGTTTAATTTCAAATAAACTTCCATCTGAATCGCAATACAGGAGATTGCATAGATGGCAGGTTTTATTATCGTTTTATACATTTAAAATAGAGCATATTAAAGGAGCTGACAATTCTTTTGCAGATTTTCTCTCTAGAAACGTCTAATATGGACAATCGTACCCAAATCCTTGTTAATAGGATTTATGAAAGAATGGTAAATGTGGACAAGTCCATAGATGACAAAAGCTACAAATTATTCAGCATTAGGGATGAATTAGCAAATTTATCCGAACAAGCCAGAAAGATGCAATATGAAATCAATCAGCTTAGCGAAGTTCAAGCTGAAAATATAAATGAATTTCTATTACTCTGTGAACACCTATACACATGTCCTAAAGGGAATTCAAAACCCGTCGGGAATATTACTACCAACAAAGTGGCAGGAAATGTCCCACTATCACCTAGTGCCACAAACATCTCATCGGTAAGCTTGGATATGTCGAAACCTGAGACCAAGGACAAAGGTAAAAGCCTAGCAATAAAAAAAGATGCCAATCCTTGAAAGAAGAAAAAGGAACGTCTTCAAAAAAGATTGAAAAAATCATTTCTAGGAAACTAGAGAGCAGTTCTAATAAGGTTTCATCTGGAACCAAAGTTTTTTCTTCTTTTCAGGTAGGAAAGCAGAATCCCAAGAAAGAAGAATATCTTGCTTTTACAAAATATATATATATATGGTCTCCCTGAAGAAAGTGGAGAAACTTTCGGAGTTCTAGGAACAAGCAGTTTATTTTCAAGAATTTTGATATTTTCTAATGGATCACCGAGTTTCACAACTCAATTATTCGAACTTGGATACCTTGACAGGGTGTATACAAAACCCGATCTCCAGAAACTATCCAAGTTACCAGAACAACTACAAAATTCAGTTAAAAACTATGCACGGGGTGATGGAGTCTATTGTAGATTCTTCAATATTGCCATGAAAAGCAAGGACTTGCAATTATTTTTCCCTATGATTAATTATATCACGGTGGAAAAATTAAAGGATTTTAACATCAAGGCAACCGGAGTAGATAAAAAACTCCCTCACCTTAACAAAAAATGGATACAAACTAAAAGAGCTTTAGGAATAAAAGCAATATATTTTATTCTTAAAAGATTTTATCAAGAGAATTACAAAGTCATTGATCATGATTACAATTGGGTCTTAATGACCAAAGGAAAATCCAAATCTTCTATACTACTTGAGAAGATTCTTGACATTGAGCTCCATAGACTGAAAGCTACGGAGGAAACCTGGAAGCTTGCATACAAATTTCTAGAACATAAACATTCAGCAGCAGCAGAAGAATCATCAGATTAAAGACAGTTGTAAAAGAATAATAATGTAGTCGTCAAAAGAAGACAAAGAAGAAGACGTAAGCAATTACGTCATAAAGAAAGAGACAAGGAAAAAACATCTTATCTCTTCCAAAGCTCATCTCTTTAGTCAAAAAAGAGATTCCCAATCTTGTCTGTAACGACCCTTTCCAATTACCATATGCAAATAAATCATGAGATATTTTTATGCATATATTGTCCCTATGCAAGTAAATAATGATAATAAAAAATATCATCAACTTTCAAGTACCCAAACTAATTGGGTTCATGCTTCATACGATCATTCCAAACAAGTAGGAAATGTAACATATTACAAAACTTGGGCTTACACACCCCAGATAAACCCAACATATAGCCATACTTAGATTACAACCCATGGACATCATACGATTAGCCCTCAAAATTTCATGCAAAAATACATCACATAAATCGTGTATAAGTACTAAAATTTATACAAAATATAGATGCCTATATGCAAATGTGATCTTAAAAGTTCTCAAAATTTCCATCTCCCATGGCCATCTTCATGCCTCCTCTCGATCAGCCCCTACGATAGAAACAACTATCGCTAAGCATATAGCTTAGTGGTATAAAAACTATAGGTTCAGAGTCCTCAAAATTCATCAAGCTATCTTTTTCAAGTCAATGAGAAGCATATTTGAAACATAATAAATAAATCAAGTAACAATACATAACGAGTATCAAGTTCGATATTCAAAGATACAAATGTCAAGAACTCTCATAGCATAATTTTCCAAGAGATTCAATAACAAGGATCGCCCGCTATATACCTCATGTCGTCACACCCGGCACAAACAAGTATCAAGAAAGGTCATCGCCCTGTATCTAGAAGGGTCACAGCCCAATAGTCAAGAGAACCAAGAACCATATTAAAAATGGCTTCCTTGTTCGTACTTAAAATGGACAACTTCCATTCTTAAGACGAACTAAAAATCCAAAGTCAAGATGGCAAATGATCTGAGTCAAGAGGCATGCCAATAGTGACAAAGTCACAGCCACAAGAAGGACAAGGTCCCAATAAGAGTGCCAAGTGATCAAACAATCCGTACAAGTGGGCGAGTTACACATGCGTCATACCAGCACGACAATGCAAGGTGACAAAAGGTTAACAAGGTACCAAGATCAACTTTCAGATATACCAGCAGTTAACAAAGTGCAAGTACAAGTTTATACACAAGCCTCAATACTTTAGTGTAGCAACAGTCCAACACAACTCCGCAAGTTCAAATCGTAGATCAACCAACGTATCAAGGTCCTCAACTTGTTCACAAGTATATACAACCTTAAAAATGCAATTAAATAACTTCTTTAATTCCTAATATCTCAATAATATCAAAATAAAATAGGATTATCATCACAAGTAAACCCAGCCTGTACAGATACAGCTATGTTCCCAAAACAGTGATTCTGGCTAGTCTAGTACCCCATGTTGCAACTTAAATTTGAAAAGGGAAACGGCAAAACTAGACTTTATAATCTTCATGAAAGATGTAAATACATCTCTTAAGATTGCAACGCAACAAAAATCACCGAAAAATACATTTTGTACAAAAAGATATCCTAGATGCACTAACAGTGGTTCATACAAGATTTCTAAATCCGAAATCTGGACATAACTTGTCTTGTGTTGCGTCCCATATTTCGAATCCATAACAGCTACATTAGAGTTTCACATTAACATAAGAGTTGTAGGTATATGAATTAGCTTTCCAAATCATATTTATTCACCCAAAACGGAGTTTTAGAGAACGAGATATGCATAAATTACCAAACACTATCCAGCTCAGAAACAGATTTCAGCACTTACCAAAAAGCAGTGGGTGTATCGAACTCCAGCCAAGAGAACCAAGTTTTCCTCTTGTGATTTTGATGAACAAAAGGTTAACAAAGGTTCTAAGGTTTATAGACTTGAAGGACTGAAACTATCTCAAAGAGGAGATGTAAAAATATAGGCTCCAAAAGTGATATTTATCCCCAAATCACAGTTGTCCCTCAAGCTGCCCTAAATAGTGTTGTGAGCTGCCCAAAATACATACATATACATCTATATCTATACATCCTTCACCTTCTTTTAAAAGTATACATAATTTTAATTAGATTAGTACGGAAATACCCCTATAAAATTCTTAAATTACAATCAAATTTATACTAAGCAAACTAGCACTTATCACAACATTTCAAGTTCCCAACAAGATAGTAAAACATATTGTAGTAACTAAGCAACGGTAAATCGACATGCAACTCTTGTTAGCATTTAGGGGTGTTACATTGTCGGCCATCAGCATCTCCCAAAGGATGATTGAAGGACTAGAAGAACAATTACCAAAGTTTTGCGGGAGGCCCCTACAAAATAAAATTTGTAATGTTAGTCCCTCCTTACATCTATAAAAGGAGAGGAAAAACTCCTTAGAAGGCAGACTACATTTCCCTATAACTCTCCCAATAGAGAAAATGTTAGGTACCTTCGATAGTGAGTAAGAAACTTTTCCCGCCAGGGAAAAGTATTTTTCTTTTAAGTTTTATACATGTAAAAATAAATATGGTTTGTATGTTAAGATAATATTATGAAATAAAAAGTTTGGTTTGTATACCTCTCTTCTCATATATCTAGGATAAGTTCTAAATGAAGGTTGCGATCTTCCGCCTAACAGAGGAACAGTAGAGAAGTAGCCAAGTAGACTACGGTCGTGGAGGCGAAAAACTGTTCATAGCCAGAAAGGAGAACTGCTGAGGTGGTGATAGAAACTTTTCTGTGAGAAAAAGAGAGAAAGTCATAAACATTAAAACTTTGTATTTCAAACTTATTATCTTCAAATACAAATTATATTGCATTTTTATTATATATGTTAACTTAAAGAAAAATACTTAGTATCTACAGGGAATTAAAATAATCATGAATGTTAAAATCATTAATGATAAAACAACTTATGTTTAAAATATGAAGCATATTCAATATCATCTACATCAAGTTAGGAAAAGAGCTTGGAAACATAAGATAACTCTATACAATCTAGATAAATCTATACAAGATTTAGAAAAAGCTTATATGACTGTAAGCATGAATTCTTTATCTATGATAGTTGCAATCCATGAGATAAAAATGATCAGAATACAAGAGTATTTTGAATATAAAACTGCTAAAAGGATATTAAAAAATTATGTCCTTTATATAGCATAATAACTTATTCTGCACACCATGTATTTATTACATAAAAAATATGTTAAAATACATCACAACCCCCTTATTGGTATATATATATAATGTCAATAATCTAAAACAATTGGTGCGTTTGATTCTAAGTTTATTGTTATATTATTTTTATTATTTAAATATATTAGAATAGACAAATATTTTATACATAGAAAATACATAAAAACATTAAAAAAAGTTTTCATATTTGTATAGAAAATACATAAAAATTAAATTAGAATTCAAAAGGCTGATTGCATAATCCATTAGAACAATACATAAAAAAAAAGTATAATACTTAAAAAGTACAACTAAAATATATCAAAAAAACATTACATGAAATTTAATAAATCAAACAAATTATGTAATTTTTCAATATAAAAATAAAAATAAGACACCACGAATTAGTCTCAAATGATTGATTGTTTTCTCATTAATTTAGTTCAGATTTTCTCTCAAAATATGTCTCTCGTGTAAAGTGTTCCTTAGCAAGGACCTAAGCAAATTTCTATCATCTTCAACTTTATTCACGTTAGACTACATACTAGACCTCACATTGTTGTATAAAGTAGTTATAACTTCATCAATTGCGGGCCTTTTCTTTGTCGAAAATTATTTTCCCAACAAGAATAGTTGCATCACTACTTCTTACTACATTAACAAATATAAATTCAGTATTGGAAATTAAATATATAATCTATATGTTTTTTGCTATTAAAAATTAACATAAATTTTACTTTCGAATTTCGCAACCCCAGAATTACGGTCAGAATTTTCAAGAGCCTTTAATGTCTTGATCCTATAATGCACAAATAAATATTGAATTGTATACAAAAAATTGAGCTTTCCATCAAACTCTTGAGACATGCCTAATTTGCAACAAAACATAGAGGAAAAAGAAAAAATTGAAGATGAAGAAAATAAAGTAGGGCAAAAATGGAGTATGTCCTAATTTTAATAACTCATATAGCACAATATTTTAATGCGCTATATGAATCCGTAAACTTTAACGACAGTTAAGATCTTATTTGTCTATACAGAATATATAACACATTAATAGAAAAACCACCCCACATATATATTTTAGGGCAATATTACAGGTTTTAAATTCACTTTTAAAATATTACTACTTATAACATTTTAATTTCAAGTTATAATAGATCATTTTTTATTTCTAAATCAATTAAATTCCATTTTATTAAATAATTAATCTTTTATAATTATATTTTAATTAATAGGTGATATAAATAAAAATAATAAGAGAGAATCAATGATAATTATCTATTACTCCTTTTTAGGGAATTTTTTTTACCTTTCACACGTACTATCACATTGATTCTAGGTACTTTTTACCGTCACACATCAAACCCCCACCCCTCGACCACCACGTTTGCCTCTTTCTCACACGCCAAAACAACACCCCACCACCCCACGTTCAAATCACATCTTCATTCTTCTTCTTAGAAATCGTAAATCCCCTCTCTCTGACCATAATCAGTAGTCTTCATATTACACTCAAAAGAAAGGCCAAATCTTCTTCACAATACTAAGAATCAAGATTTTAGGATTTTCAAAAAAACATGTCGAAGAATCAAAAACATGAGCATACACCTAGAAAGAGCCCCAAATTAGTAGTAGCGAGTTCTAATATTGAAATTGAGGCTCCATCTTTTAACATTTTGACTCAAACGTCGCCGACCAACAAGAATGCAAATCCGACGAACAAGAGTGTTACCCGTCACAAGAAGAAACAAAGCCCGGGAAAGGAGAAGAAAAGAGAAGCAAAGAAAATTGCAACTCCTCCAAATCGAAAGGGATAAAAGAGAAAATGGAAAATGGTGGAACCCCCTTCCTCAGAGTAATAGTTGATTGCAGCTTAGACTATTAATTATTACATATTTTTTTATTTTTGGATGATGTATATTTGTTTTTGCTACAATTTTTGACAACAATATAATATGCACTATTTTACATTGTCAGATTTATTCTTCCCAGATTTATACCGGTTGGATATCAATTTCATAAAATTTTATTTTTAATCTTATGTTAAATTTTCAAGTTGGATACCTAGTGTATACAAATTGGATATCAGCATTAGAAAGATTTATATTGATTTTTTAATTTTAAAAAACACCTCATAAACATATACAACAATTGTATACATTGTTACACTTAAGTTTTTCAAATGGATATTAATTGAATATCATGCATTAACTTGTTTTATGTTGACTATTTTGTAGAAACCTCAATTACATATTGTTGTTTCTATTTTTTCAATGGGATATTAGTTGGAAATCAAATAGACACCAATTGAAAATTACATTAAATAGTTTAGGTTGGTTTACTTGGTATCCAATTTGTATACACTTGATATCCAACTTGAATAATTGTCATTTATTAAATAAACGATATACCAAATTCATTCAATTATTATGCCTAAATCCATTACAATATAATGCCAAAAAAATGTTCAATAATATCAGTTTCATACCAAAAACATTATTAATTTTCGTACATGTCTGATATAACTAATATACCATTTTATGCACACTTTCTAATTTATCATTTTATGCACAAATTACATACCATTTTTATGCTCACTTTCTGTACATATTTCATGTCAAAATTCATCATTGATTCTTTCTAGATTCATGAAAAAAGAATACCAAAATAATATCATTTCTAACTAGTCATTTTCATTTATTAAATAAACAATATAACAAATTCATTCCATCATTATGCCCAAATCCATTACAATACAATGAAAAATTCAATCATACCAAAATCGTACCAAAAACATTATCAATTTTCATATTGATATAACTATTATACCAATTTCAAACAAATTTTATATATTTTTTAAACCAAAAACATACTAAAAAATAAAAATGATGCATACAAAGAATGAACAAATTTAATATTCATACTGAAAAACTAACGGTATACGTAAAAAAAAAAAGGTCATAATTCATATCAATTTGTTTTATGTTTTGTTGGTATACAATTATAAACTATTCATTCTCAAATTCATTGCATTTAAACTGAACAGAAAACATTTACACAAAAAATTTCGGAAAAAACACTAACCTAAAGAATCTCATCTATCACCATGCTTTATTAATATTGATAAGAAATCGTCAATTACAAGAAAATGACGATTATTGAATTAAAAAAATTGAATTAGACGAGCGTGACAACTAACAAGAGAGAAAATTGAGAAGAGAGATAAACTGTCGAAATATTTTTGAAAAGAAATCTGTTTAAACGAAATACCAACAAGTGAGAGAAAATGTCAATAAATGTCTTGAGCTAAACAAGGAAAACAAATATTATTTTTGTTATGATTCTCCTATGTTACTTAAAATTCCGGTTTTAATTTATTTATTTTTCAAACTAATTGGTATTAACCTTTTTTCAAATCATTTTTTAATTTAGTAAAATGTTGTAATCTATAATTATTTGTTGTTAACAAAAAATAATGTCATAACATATAATCATTAGTTAGATGTCAATTATAAAAATTTCACCACATCAATGTAGTGTCCAACAGGTTGAAAAAAATCTTTCAAAAAGATGTTGACTATACATGCTTTGTAAAAATTTCATATGCTACACAAGACGAAAGCGCTACACATCACTCTATATGACTTTGGTCAAATTTATCCTTTTTCACGTCATTTAAATTTTAGACTCATCTATGAAAAGATTGAAAGAGTCATGGAAGTGATCGAACCCTTACGATTTTGACGTATTATTCATTTTATTTAAAAACTTTAAAATTGCAGTTAAAATTATATTTTTTTAAAATTTAAGCATAATATTTTAAATATAATTTATACCCCATAGTTTAAAGAACTAGTAAAATCATCAACTTGATTAATTCATCATAAACATATAATTAAAATTGCTCTAAAAGTGTAATGTCTCAAACTAAACAGTCTCATAATGTCATAGATTAGATCTTATATACGAGCTTATATACATTTACAAATATATTTTTACTTATATTTTATTTCTATGAAAATAAAATTGTGTTTGATTATAATTATAACAAATAATGCTTAGTTGTTTGAATGTACTTTTTCTAAAATTATGAAATATGATTTATACATGAAGTATAATTAAAATGGGTCATTTATATTAAAATAAAATATTTAAGGTAAATTTTTTAAAAAGTACAATATAGCGAAATGAAAAAAGATAAATTTGTAGACCAAAGTATTTTTAAATATGACCTAAATTCGTTGGGCACAACTAAATTTGCAAGTAAATTTTTTTAGAGAATATTTTACCGTAAGAAATAACTTCTAATTCCCAGGACAACTTTCTAAGAATTTTCTTAAGGTATGCTTTAGGCATAACTTCTGCCATTAAACTTATGACATATGCAATAGCAGAGGCCGAATTTCCACCAAGGCGTTAAAAATATAAGCAAGCAAAAAAAATAAAATTAATTAGGTTGAAGCTTACATAGGATAAAAATGTAGGTAACCAAACCTGAACACCCAAACCAACGCACAAATAGTGATGTTTTGAACTTGTTTTACTACTTAACAACACATTTGAGTTGTGTTGAGAGAACTCAATATAAAATATATATTCTGATCATATATGAATAGTATAATTTTTCAACGAAAGAAGTTCATCGAACCCTCTAAACTCCAATGTAGCTACACCCGCAGTCATGTGGCATAGTTTGGACCACTAAATCTATCTTGGAACATATCTTATACCTTCAGCTTAAATTTGTCTTTAGCCATAACTTATGTCATTACATTACATCTGCGCATTAAACGCAACTTATCTCTTGGTCATAACTTCTCTTGCCTATGGGCTCGTGCCACTAAACTTATGCCTAAAGAAATACTTATGTTATTAAAACTTATGCATATAGCATGAACTTATGCTTCGTACATTTTCTTTTGCCTTGCAACTTTTTTTTTTTTTTACTGTCAAGGATATTGTTGGGTTTTTTTTTTTTTTTTTTTTAACTTTCAAACTAAAGGGTAAAAATTAAAAACCATAACTTTGAGAGGCAAAAATTAAAGGCCACTCCAAGGGGCATTTGTGCGCATGACCCCACAAATTTCACTATAATGCATTAACAAGAAAAATGGGCTGAAATAGGAAGCTCTAAGCTCTAAGACACAGATTCATAGTCAGCACACAGACGTATAAATACAAAATAAGAAAACTATCTTGAGTTCTATTCAAGTTTTAGGATAAAAGGGGCATACAAACACGCTTCCGAGTTTTGAAAATGCAAGTATAAGTGCAGAAATCTACATACAATTCAGTACATGTGTTTATGGAATAAGATCCCAAATCATAAAATCTCAAAAGTTGCATACCCGCATTTATCCGCAGCAAGAACCACAGGCAGGAAGAGAACCTGCAGTAGGAATAATGGTGGCATTAAGTAACAGCAGAAATTCTTAGGAATAATGGTGGCATTAAGTAACAGCAGAAATTCTTAGGAATAATGGTGAGAATAAAGTGTAAAAGAATTTTCCAAAATGTAATGTGCAAAAATCGAAGATGACAGTTAACATACTGTGGTCAATGCCTCGGACATTGTCCATCCCACGGGGTGGCCCACGTGGACCACCACCATATGGACCACTTCCAGGACCACCTCCATCCCACTTCTTGCTGGATCCTGAACCTTTTCTGTAGGAGTCTGTTTTTTCCATCTATGAAGGTATTGAGGCAGTTAATACAGAGTCTACAAAAGTATGACACTAGCACACATGTGGTTCTTAATCAGGAAATGAACATCCTTACCGAAAACATAGTAACAAAAAACACGCTAATGAAGTTGATGATGGACCAAAAGAAATCAGTGATAGTCTTCAATCGCCATATAGAACGCTTGGATTTCAGCACACCTGCAAAATGAGGTGCTTAAATGAGGTGCTCTCTCACAATATTACAAGTCAAGTATATGTATCCAAACATAAAACATAATGTGTATTAATTGTTCCCCGGTGGCAGACTACATTTATCAATAAGAGACCAACCGACAGAGACATGAGATAGCAGCATATTTTCTAACTGACTGGGATCAAGAGAAGAATTTAAGTTTCTTCTAGTAAGAAGGTAAGGAAGGTCAACTGAATCAGCCAAAACAAGTGCTTAGCATGCAACTCAGATCTCTCAAGCAACTTTATAAATGAGTGAGTACCACACAATCGATCAATCTACTAATCTCAATCCCGAATTAGTTGGAGTACATTATATTGATCCTCTATATCAACTTGGCTATATTGGGCACATTTCATTTCAGACCATAGGAAATAGTTTTCTTTTAAAGGTTAGCAGTTTTCTATAACAAAAGGTGCTCTAAGTTGTACATGCATCTTTTTGGGGGATGAAGTAATAAATTTATCGATAATGTGGACATCGGGACGACCGTATACAAAAAGTATACCAAAAAGTAGAAAAAACTACAAAAGGAAATGGCTTTCTATGAAAAACACCAATCATCTATACAAAAAGAGACCTGATGGGTGCACCAAAAGGAAGTAAGAGATAAGCGGCTACTCCTCAATTGTAAAAAGTTCATCTCAGCATATTCAAAAGCTCCCATGTTTCTTCCTCAACAAATGATCCACATGAGAGCTAGTGGAGCAAACATTACATGCCCCTTTATCTTCTCCTCCACCAACCGCAATATCAACGGAACAATTGATTCTTTCACAGTGCTGGGCATAACCCAACATATTCCAAACCAGCACAAGATTTCCCATCATAATTTAGATGCTACCCAACAATGAACGAGAAGATGGCCAACGTCTTCGACCGATCACCGAAAAGCATCCTTTATTATCTTCTTTTAGCCACTTTTGATTCAATGGATAATAGCATTTATTTTGCGGTGGATTTTAAATCATATGACATAGCAAGAACCAGTGGGACAGCAGAAACATGTTACGAATGAACAGAAAGGGGAAGCAACTTCATCAGAAGAACAACTTTTAGCAGGAACACTATGGTTTGGATTGGTCAGATCCTGAGAGAGGCATCTAAGGTGAATGGTAACTTGGTAAGAAGATGGAAGAGAAGGGACAGACTTGCTGAGATATTCTGTTCCAAAAACTACAACAGGTTTGGCTGGTATATAGCATCATTAATGTACAGGTTAAGAGAAGGTCAGTAATAATCACTCCAGAACTGATGTTCAACTCAGGGTGGAATTTCATAGCTGACAAAATGGGGAGGCTCATTAATAGCCAAGGACAGGAGGAAAGATTGGTTGAACCAATATTGGTAGAGAAGAATAAACACATGCAAACCCAAAATTTAAAACAGATCACTGAAGCGAATAGCATGAGCAAACATTCTGAAGAAGAGAATACATCCAAGGATTTAAACCAGACGGAACAACAGTTGCAGCAAACCCTTGATGCTGAACCAGTGGCTATGCAGAATCTGTAAGAGGAAGATCAGGCTGAAACCGAGGCATCAAATCAGGTCAACTCACACACATTGGAGCTGAGCAACATGTATGGGGTAGCACTCGAAGGATTTGAGAAAGAGACACTTGCACTACTCATGAGAATTGATGGAAGGAAAACAGAGCTTGGTACCAAGAAGCAGGGAAAAGCTAATACCATCCTTAAAAGCAGGCGCATAATGAAATGAAGAAGCTTCAATCTAGTCTCAACAAAGAGGTTGAAGGTGCAAGAAACAGGGGGAGGGTTCTGAGACTGACCTTTAAATGATATTAAGCTAAGCACATGGTGAGGGGTCCTTTTTTTTTTTTTTTTTTCTATGAGGTGTGGGGGTCTTAACAACAACATCAATAAGAATCTGGTTAAGACTTGTTTGCAAAAATGGAAAGAAGATGTAGTCTGTCTCTGGGAAACCAAGGTGAATAAGGGGATTGCATATCAACTATGGTCTTGCGGATACTTCTTATGTGGATATTAAAGCATGGACTGGCACTAAGGTGGAGGAAGGTACCTACTCAATCACTTACAAGATTGAAACAACACAAAACTCCTTTTCCTGGCATTTCAGTAGAGTTTATGCCCCACATAGTAGAAATGAGAAGTAGGAGTGCTGGGAAGAGATGGCTGCAATGAAGGAATTGTGTGGAAGACCTTGGGTCACAGATAGAGATTTCAACACTGTGAGGCATATGGTGGAAAGAAGGGGGTGCAACAGAGTTACAAACATCATGAATGATTTTTAATAATGGGTTGAAGACTTGGAGCTACATGATCCAGTCCTACTGGAGGTAAATTCACTTGGTTCAGAGTGGGGGATGGGGGTGATCATCAAACTCGGGATGCCAAACTGGATCTATCCCTACAAAAATACTTGGGAATGCCACTGGGTGCCAATTATAAAGCACAGGAGACATGAAATGAAGTTTGATCAACAAATTGAGAAGGATCTTTTTGTGGCAGGGTAACAAAGACAGTGAAGCCTATAATTTAGTTCAAATGGTAAATTGTAACACTTTGTAAGAAACATGGTGGAATGGGGATTAAGTATATCAACTTTCATAACCAGAGTCTTCTTTGGAACTCGGAAGTGGATTTGGAGGTTCGGCAATGAGGATAGGTCCTTTGGAAGAAGTACATAGCATAAAAGTATGGTGTAATGAATCACTGGGAAACTAATGAAGTGAAGACTACATATGGATGCAGTGTATGGAAAACTATCAGCAGGATGTGGAATGAGTGCAGTGAAAACCTGAGTGTAAAGGTTGGTGAAAGGGTAAAATCTTCCTTCTGGGAAGATCATTGGGTTAGGCATAAGTAATCTTAGAACTCTATTCCAGGATTTACACCTTATCATTCTTCAAAAAGATGATAAAGTATCACATGTATGGACAAAACAAGGGTGGAACCTCTTGTTTAGGAGGGCTTTAAATGATTGGGAAGTTGATAGCATTGCAGATTTGCTACTAGTGTTAAATTCCTTTACAGGCACTACTATTATTCCAGTCAAACCAGTCTGGAAGTTGTGCAACAAAAGGACCTTCACTTATTTTTTTGGTAGTAACCTTCACTGTTAAATCAGTGTATTGTTAGAAAAACAAAGTTGATAACTTGGCCCTGGAAACTTACTTGGAAAGTTAAAATTCCAACTAAGGTCTCATGTTTGTTTGGTTGGTAACAAGGAAGGCTTGCTTAACACTAGGGGTTATACCAAGAAGAGGTCTACATATATGCTCAAGATGCCTCTTTTGTGGTAAAATGCAGAAAGCAATGCGCATCTTTTTCTACAGATGCCACATGTTCTTTTATATACTAAGAGTGAGTTGGGAGTTACCTAGAACAACTCTTGAACGTGAAATTGGAAAGAAATTGGCAGAAGAGAGGCAGAGGAGGATTGCTGACAGTTCATTCCAACTTGTATATGATGGACAATTTGGAAGCAGAGAAACTCAAGATAATTCAAAGATAGAAGTAATTCCATACAAAATATGAAAATGAATAGTCTTAAGTCACTTATATTTTTGGTGTGAGCAGGATATAGTAGGGGAGGAGGAAATCTGGTTGATTTTTTAGGCAATGTGTGAATTGTAACTAGCAATAGAGTTCCTGCCCCTTTGTGTTTTCTTTTGGGATTATGTTTGTAAAGTGCTCCATCAGCATGTGTTACATGCTGATGTTTTTGGAATGAATACTAGTTACCTTATTCAAAAAAGAACAACGACAACAAAATAGCAAGATAAAGAAAGCAATTGAAGTAATACCTAGTAGTAAAAATGAAGAATAAGACACTATGTGAATCCTAGGTAAATTACTCCATACTTCTTCCTCGTAAGAGTACTACAACACACGGTTACCACTATCCTTCCAAGTCTGCCAAACCTCTATTGGTATTTAGAAAACCTTATTTCTAATAATCATCATGTCAGAGATTTGAAAAACTTAAAATAGAAAAATTACTACAAAATGATTATTAGAATCGTATTTTCTTGAGTTGATTAAATGTAGAATGTTCACGCGAAATTGTCAAAGGGAACCATAAATAACTTGAATAAAGAGATTTAGCAATCCAAGTCACTACTAATCATTTTAAGAATCAGATTTATACCAAATTGTTACACAGCAGCATCAAACAATCGGCATAATACATGAATGTGCCCTTTAACTTGTAACCTCATTTCACATGTATGCCCTCCAACTTCAGGTGTGCACAAGTAGGCACTTAAAGTTGTAATTGAACAAGTAGTCACATGAGTCTTACATGACATAATACACATAGGACACCATGTAGGATGCGTCAATAGGATGCGTGTGTTTATTTATTCTAGTTTATGTAAATTTAAGTGTCTACTTATGCACACCCAAAGTTGAAGGGCATAAATATGATCAGAGACCATTAACTTTTGTTTTGTTTTGCATTTTGTTGGTGCGGGGACAAATTTCAATGAAAATTTAAGACATTAGGAATTTGATTTTGGATCTAAAAAGGATCAATTAAACAAAAAGATCCTCACATCAAGTACACTAAGCAAAGACATTAGGAATTTGATATTAAATTACAACAATATCAAGAACAGCGACTTGTCAAAGGAGAAAAGAAATAGGTGAAACATTTATTCAAGTCCGTGAAAGATCAAATCAAATAATTTACAAACCCCAGAATTTGTTTTACATCATAAATTGAGAAGAAATCACCAAATCAAAAAAGAAAATCCATAACCCAAAAAAAATCTCTAACAATTCCAATCAACAAACAAAAGGGGTTAAGAAAGAAACTGAAGAAATAATTGAATCAAAGATTTTACCTCCCTCGACGTAAGCCATGGTTCGTTGGAGCTGTCTTGCAGAATCCAGAGAATTCTCAACGGGCTTAGATTTTATCAGCGGTTCCTCTCTCTATTTCTCTTGTTTTTCTTCTTTCTTACGTCGGTTCAACAAATAATAAATTGCCACGTCATTGAATTTTCGTCCAACAAATTTTATTGTAGAAACGAAGACAAATATATGTCGAACCATGGAAAATGATATGAAGATACCTCGTTATATTTTTGAAATATTGATGTCTCTATTGTCAAAAAACTAATGCATGTACATCATTTATAGTAACGAACATATACGTGTCATATCTTATTCATTGACCCGATATTTATTAAATATCGAATTGACGGATAATATTATGTCATGTGTTCATATTTAGTCTTCTGTTAGAGTGAAGGGCATATACTTTAGTTTTTGAACGGCAGAGGCACCAATGTCCCAAAAGTATAACGGAGGATATAGGTATATCATTTACGATAGTTCGAAAGTATTTGTGTCATTTTTTCCTTTATTGTATGGTATTTATTACTATTATATATGTAACTATTGATTTGGCGTAATCAAATTGATTATTTCATTTTTTTTTTTTCGTTTTCTTGATGTATATATATTTTTTATAGTAGTTCTATTTTGTATTTTAAGTTGATATGCGTGACATTATATAAGAATAAAAAATGATATAACTTATTTATTATTATATTTATTAAAATAATATAATAAGATATATTATTAAATAATAGCCAAACAAATTATATAATTTACTTATAAGTACTTTTTAAGTTATTCAAATACTCTAAAAATGTTTTAAAATTATTTTGATTTAAAAATATTTAAAATAAGTCAACTCAAACGAACTTTATTTAACTTATTATAATTCGTATATAATTGCAACCTCTATTAATTGTTGTTTGTGAACTAAGCATTTCTTACCACTTTTGCAATTTGGGTAATTATTAATTCTACAAGTTATGTTAGATTTTCAGGTGGAATACGAGAAGCAAGTGTGATTTTGAGATTAGAGGTAAAGTCAAAGTTAAATTTTAATAAATTTAGTTATTCTAGAAATAATTAGATATATGGGATTGATATTATAAAAAATTGTATATTAAATCATTTTTTTTTCCTGCAATTTGACATATTATTTATGCTTGAATAAATTTAGTTATTCTAGAAATAAATTTCGATATATGGGATTGATATTATAAAAAATTGTATATGAAATCTTTTTTTTTTTTTCTGCAATTGGATATATTATTTTGGGCATAATACATATATTGGATCCTAAACTTGACTTCAAATTTTAACTTTAACCTTCAACTTTCATAGTGCGCAAACAGACACTTTAACTATCCAACCTTTAAATAAATAAGCACGTGAGTCCAACCTGGCAAAACGCATGATGTGCACTTATTCTGCGTGAGTTAAGAGTAATTTTTTAGGCCCACAACGGTAAAAAAATGCTGAAATGACAACTCTATCATTAATGAATCCCTTTTATATATATCTTCATATTTCCAAATCAAAATCTCATTCTTTTTTCCTCCTCTTTCAACTCTTTAAAACCAAGATTTTTCCTTTCTTTAGAACGATTTTTGCTCATATTTAGTGCAAATGGCTTCTAATATGACCCATATGTATAAAGCTGTAAGAAAATACGATTTTACACTCATGGTGATAAAAAGATTCTACCTTGTATCAAAGATAAACTTTCAAAAGGGTAAAATTGAGGCATACCTGGACTAAATCGAGGAAGATGAACAAATGAACATCAACGCAGAAATCTTGAACGATTTTTCCCTTTGATTCACTAGATAAGCTAGGGTTTTGACCTTTTGAGATGAACGATTTTGATTCACAATCGGGGTGAAATGAAAATGTTGTTTACTCTTTACCCTTGTATATAAATTGAAATTAATTTTAATTTTTTTTTTAAGTTCTAAAATCGACGTGTAAAATATTTAATTAGTTGGCAGCTATTGAGTGGCTCACTTATACACATGGGAGTGTTTGCATTTCACGCACTTTGACTGCAAAAATCGTGTGTTTATTTATTTAAAGGTTGGATAGTTAAAGTGCCTGTTTGTGCACTATTAAAGTTGGAGGTCAAAGTTAAAATTTGAAGCCAAGTTTAGGATCTAATATATGTATTATGCCTTATTTATGCAAGGTAATTTAAGACATACATAGTTATAGTTTGATTTATTGCCATTTTTGTATTTATCTTAAATTTAACTTTTTCAATGACTCAAATTTATGGAGAAAAATGTTAAAATTATAATTTACTTAAAAGTCCTAAATACATTATAAGGTAAAGTGAAAATAATTTTAAATATAAGTGCTCCTACTAATACAACTAAGAAAAGACTTAATAAGTAATATATTAGTTGTTTATAAAATTATAAGTATTGGGAAATGATTAAACGATATTCTTTTAGGAAAATGGGACAAATTTAACCACCTATTTTTAATATATTGTTTATATTTATCTTATGTTATACCAAGTAGCCAAAATTATTCTAATTGTTAAAAATGTTGAATATTAATGTTAAAAAGATCTTTCATATGCTTTAAAAGTAGAATAATATCACTAATTAGTTTAGTCAGCATTTTAAATTAAAATAATACGTAAAAAAAAAAAAAAAAAAGAATTGGAGGGTTAAAATAGAATAAGATTAAATTAGAGTGTCAAAAAAAATTTTTTAGGGACAAATTAAAGAGTTGTGTATGTGTTTGGCCAAATAATTAGTAATCAATAAATAAGTTGGGAATAAGAAAGATGACATGACATATCTCTTAAAGTATATTCCTATTATATTAGTAGTTTTTATATTTTTGAGCGTATTATTTTAATGCTTAACTATCATTAAAATTTAAAATACATCTATATTTTCATTGTCAACTCGAAAGAAGAATCATGAGATAGAACAAAAAAATATAGAGAGTAAGATCTTAACTTGAGTAAAATAAAGAATCAATTTGTGGCTAGGATAGGAATATACTTAGATCGTCTAACTTGGTTACAAAATGGGAAGATAGATAAATGTGTGGATTGGTTTGCCATATCCCTGCTCAACGATGTAGGTGTGAGACCACTTCGAATAGACACTAGATGATTGGAAAACCATAATCATAATATTAAGCTCGTAGATAAGTGAACTAAGTCTATGAAATCAAATAGCTTACAAGATTGTGAAACAAAGTTGTAATCCTGGAATCTCTCTCTAATAGTGATCACAATCATAATTTATTTTTCCGTCTTTAAATTTATGTAGATATAAATAACAATAAAAAATCCTCTTTTGGTGACTTTAACACTTGTCTAAAATTCCAGTATTAGAATTTACTAGATTCTTGCTAAATCACAAGTCCTTGGGTACGATATCCGGACTACACCAGCTTGTATTACTTGGACGACCACATACACTTGTGTGTTGAGAGTTGTCATCACATGGGTGTCATTTTTAAGGAACACATGTTTCCTTTTGCCAAACCTTTTTCCACAATTAAGAGTACCTCTCACATTTCATGACCTGGGGGCTGGGAGTGATGTATATTCTCATGATCTTAAGTCACTTCACATTCCTGAACCACATACAAGAGCAACAGATAAACAACAATGAGATTCCTGGCATTGAGGATGTTGCAATATCAAATGAGAGTGGTACAGATGAGACACTTGTTGAACCTATAGATGATGATCGTGCAATTGCAACACCTGTTGCGGAAATATCTGGTGAAGCAAAAGTACACAATATTGGACGTCAATCACTTCAATCAGGTTCTGTTGAAGCCAGAAGATCTGATATAAATATCAAAGAGCCATTGTGGCATCAAGATTCAAGACTATGTCAACACTAAGAATGTCAATGGAATAGTCCTATATCCTTTATCAGGCTATCTTTCATACTCTTATAGAGCTCAGAAACTATGCAGAAGCTTCTAAGGATCAAATAGTACATGGGAAATAGTGCATCTTCCAAGGGGAAGTAGACAGATTCAAGGTCAGACTAGTTGCAAAAGGATACAACCCAAAATAAGGGTCGGATTACCATGAGACATTCTCACCCGTATGGGTGCTCATGGTTAAAAACTGATCCAAATCAAAAATCGAATCAAATAGATAAAATTTATATACACAAATTTTATAATTATATATATACAGTATATTATTATTTATAAATAATTTTAAATACTTTGTATTTACATGAAAAATTTATTTATCTCTAATAGGTTAATAAACTTTACACCTTAAGCTTAATTATTAGACGAAAGTCATGAATTCAAATTCATTTATTCAAAGAAACAACTATGAGATTCACCTTGTTAGCCCATATGTTTGGGCTTTTGTTATTGGGCCTATTTTCTATGTTTTATAAATCCTATTAGATTAGGTTTAGTTAGTGGATGCTTATATATAGTCTTTCTATTCTTTTGTATTGAGACTAATTCTATTATATTGTAATATAGTTATTGCCTCTTGTTCTTCAATTAAAGTAATTCTGTTAACATGGTATCAAGAGCTAAATCGATCCATGCTCCTTGATTTGTTGGTTGAAAATTTGGTAGCGGTCACCTGTTGCGCGGATCGAACTCGGGTTTTCGATTGGTGCTGCTGCTTCCGCTGATTTTTTTTGACTTGCTAGGGTTTTCGTTCGACCCAAGGTAGTTTAATTTTTTTGTTTTGGAATTGTTTGTGTCTTGCTGTGTTTGCTTCTCTTTTGATAATATGACTGGAAAAGATGATTCTCTCCAGTCCATTAATGCTCAATTAGATGGTAAAAATTATGCATATTGGAATTATGTCATGAAGAATTTTCTTCGTGGGAAGAATATGTGGGGTTATGTCACTGGGGTTAAAGTTAAACCTAAAGATGATACGGCTGTGGATTTTGCATTGATGGTAGACTCATGGGAAATTGCGAACTCTAAGGTTATCACCTGGATCAACAATTCTGTAACTCGGTCAATTGGTATGCAATTGGCTAAGTATGACACAACAAAGGAAGTTTGGGACCATTTGGAGAGACTGTATACTAAGTCTAATTTTGCTAAGCAGCACCAGTTGGAGTATGATATTTGTGCCCTTCAACAGAATGCTATGAGCATTCAAGATTTCTATGCTGCAATGTCAGATTTGTGGGATCAATTGGCTTTTACTGAATCTATAGAGTTAAAAGTTTTTGAGCCATATATCGATAGGAGGGAAGAACGGCGTTTGGTTCAATTTTTTATGGCATTACGTTCTGATTTTGAAGGACTACGTGGAATAATCCTTCATCGATCTCCTCTCCCCACAGTTGATTCCGTTGGTCATGAACTGATTGCAGAAGAGACCTGTATCAAGTCTCAAGTGGATAAAGGGTCTAAAACACCTAATACTCCTGATGTGTTTGCTCCTTCAACTGATCAGTCTAAACTGCCATGTTCTCGTCAATTTCCTAAAGTTGCATTTGATGAGTGTGCATTTTGCAAACAAAAAAATCATTGGAAGGCTCAGTGTCCATTTTTACTTAACAAGGGAAAACAACCTCAATCTAGACAGCAGCAGAAGTATGGGCAGCAGAATATGGGTCACGCTCCTTTAATGCTCGTCCTCTACAATTTGCTGTTGTACCATCTGTAGATACTGAGTCTATTAGCACTATGTCACCTTCTGTGTTGGATCCCCAGATTTTCGAACAGTTCAAATAGTTTATGGCTTCTAATCCTACTGCCATGTCAGTATCTAGTCCCTCAGGTATTCCATCCTCCCTGTGAATTTTGGATTCTGGTGCGTCTCATCATATGTCACCTTATTTGTCATCGTTTGGTTCTTTGTCCCCTAATTCACCAATCTCTGTTATGTCCGCTAGTGCTGCATCTATGACAGTCGAGGGTGTTGGTTCTGTTACTACCCCTAACATTGCTCTCTCTGATGTTTATTACGTTCCTAAACTTGCTTTGAATCTTGCTTCGATCAGTCAATTATGTAAAGCTGGTAATTGGGTGTTCTTTTCTGATTCTGTTTGTGTTGTACAGGACCAACACACTCAGAAGGTGATTGGGATAGGTCGTAGATTGGGGAAACTCTATGTCTTGGAGATTCTCAAAGTGTCTTTTGTTGCTGTTGTTGCCTCTAGTATTGATTTGTCGTCTTTTCGTTTGAGTCTCTTGTCTTCTCAGTTTTATCTTTGGCATTCCCATTTGGGACATGTGTTAGTGTCACGTTTACGTTTCTTAGCCTCTACTGGTGCTTTGGGTCATTTGAACACTTCTGACATTTCTGATTGTAGTGGTTGTAAACTGGCAAAATTCTCAGCTTTACCTTTTAATAAAAGTGTGTCTTATTCTGTTGCTCCTTTTGATATTATTCATTTTGATGTGTGGGGTCCATCGCCAATATCCACTAAGGGTGGCTCGACCTATTATGTTTCGTTTATAGATGACTTTACTCGTTATACCTGTGTGTATCTTATGAAATGTAGATCTGATTTCTTTGGCATTTACAGTAACTTTAGAGCCCTTGTTAAAACATAACATTCGGCTGTGATAAAGTATTTCAGGTGTGACTTAGGGGGCGAATATACCTCTAATGATTTCACTCAGTTACTCGCATCTGATGGCACCGTACACCAGTCATCTTGTACCGACACTCCTGAGCAGAACGATGTTGCGGAAAGGAAACACCGCCATATTGTTGAGACAGCACACTCTTTACTCTTATCTGCAGAGGTTCCTAGTAGTTTTTGGGGAGAAGCAGTCCTAACTGTTGTATATGTGATTAATCATATTCCTACTGCATTGACTTCAGGGATGTCTCCGTTTGAGAAATTGTATGGTCACCTACCGGATTATTCTACATTACGAGTTTTTGGATGTACTTGCTATGCTCTTCGTCCTCATGTTGAACGAAATAAGCTGGGGCCAAAATCAGGTAAGTCAGAAATTATATGTTTCATGGCATGTCACCTTTTTAGAACATATTCCTTTTTATTCGATTCCAGCTAAATCCCATGATGTAACGAAATCAGATCTTCAGCATATTGATCCTTTTGGCGTTGACATGGAGGTTCCAGTTTCGGATTCATCCATGCCACCTGATGATAGTTCTTCAGCCCCACCTGTGCCTAAGTCTGCTCCGTTGAGATCGGAGACCCACCATCTCCGAGGAGGTCTACTCGTCCTTCTAAGTCCACCAAACTACCAGATTTTGCATACTCTATATACTCAGCCTCATTTGCTTCCTTTATTGCCAACATACATAATTTGTCTGAATCTGAGTCGTATCGAGAGGCTGTGACTGATCCTCTTTGGCAGAATGTTATGGCTGAGGAACTCACTACTCTTTATCAGACACATACATAGGACTTGGTTACCCTCCCACCTGGTAAACATACGATTGGATGTCGATGGGTGTATAAGATAAAAACAAAGTCTGATGGGTCTATTGAGCGATACAAGGCCAGACTTGTGGCAAAAGGGTACTCACAAAAATATGGTATGGACTATGATGAGACTTTTGCCCCGGTGGCAAAGATGACGACTATTCGCACTATAATTGTTGTTGCATCCGTTCGACAGTGGAAGATATTTCAAATGGACGTCAAGAATGCATTTCTGAATGGTGATCTCCATGAGGAAGTTTATATGACTCCTCCCCCAGGTATTGACCACCAGCCGGGTGAAGTTTGTCGGCTTCGAAAAGCTTTATATGGTCTCAAGCAAGCCCCTCGTGCTTGGTTTGAGAAATTCTCCACTGTGATTACTTCTCTTGGATTTAGCCCGAGTAATCATGATTCGGCATTGTTTGTTAGATGTACGAGTGCCGGAAAAATTCTTTTGTCATTATATGTAGATGATATGGTTATTACTGGTGATGATTATGGTGGTATTGAGTCATTGAAGCGTGATTTGACTCATCGATTTGCCATGAAGGACTTGGGCTTGCTGCGTTATTTTTTGGGTATTAAGGTGGCTCAGTCTAAGAAAGGGTATCTTCTTTCTCAGACTAAATATATATCAGACTTATTTAAACGGGCGCGCCTTTCTGACAGCAGGACTGTAGATACTCCCCTTGAAACCAATGCACGGTACTCTCCTAGTGATGGTGTTCCGTTATCAAATCTGAGTCTTTATCGGACTGTTGTAGGTAGTTTGGTTTATCTTACTGTTACTCGCTCGGATATAGCTCATGCAGTTCATATTGTTAGCCAGTTTGTTACTGCTCCTACTTCTGTTCACTGGGGAGCTGTACTTCGTATTCTGAGATATCTTCGTGGCACTCAGTTTCAAAATCTCTTGTTTCCCTCGACGTCATCTCTCGAGTTGCGAGCCTATAGTGATGCTGATTGGGATGGCGATCGCAATGATCGTAAATCCACCACTGATTTTTGTGTGTTTCTTGGAGACTCTTTAATCTCATAAAAGAGCAAGAAACAAGATGTTGTCTCTAGATCTTCCACGGAGGCTGAGTATCGTGCTATGGCTGTGACTACATGTGAGCTTGTTTGGTTACGTTGGCTTCTTGCAGATATGAGGGTTCATATTTCTTTGCCAACTCCTCTGTATTGTGATAACAAAAGTGCGGTACAAATTGCAAAGAATTCTGTTTTTCATAAGCGTACGAAGCACATTGAGATTGATTGTCACTTCACCCGTCATCATTTACAGCTCGGGACCATATCGCTTCCGTTTGTTCCGTCGTCCTTGCAGATTGCTGATCTTTTTACGAAGGCACAGTCGGCATCTTGATTTCGTTTTTTGTGTGACAAACTCTCAATGCTTATTGCTGTTGCATTGTGAGTTTGAGGGGAGATGTTAGCCCATATGTTTGGGCTTGTTATTGGGCCTATTTTCTATGTTTTATAAATCCTATTAGATTAGGTTTAGTTAGTGGATGCTTATATAGTCTTTCTATTCTTTTGTATTGAGACTAATTCTATTATATTGTAATATAGTTCTTGCCTCTTGTTCTTCAGTTAAAGTAGTTCTGTTAACACACCAATATACATTTTTTTTTGTATTTTTCTTATCAACAATTCACTTGATTAAAGCTTATAGACATTAAGAAATTTTCTCTATAATCAAAGAATTATAGCTACCACAATAAAAGGTTAATCACAGATATAACTTGGAAACTGATGAAAAATTCTTTACTAATGAAAAAAGAGAGAAATATCATTATGTTTTTTTTTAAAATAATAAAAGATGAACCAAACCGATGAATATGCATTATATTTGATTTGGTTTGGTTTTAGTTTTACCCAAAACAATTCCAAACCGAACCATGAACACCCCATTCACCAATTGCCAAAATGGTAACTGTGAGATTCGTACCTTAGTTACTACCAAAGGTTGGAGTGTGTATCAAATGGATGTATACAATGCATTTTTGCAAGGAGATTTGTATGAGGAGGTGTATATGGAGTTGCCTCAGGGCTTTAGAAGAGAAGGAAACAAAATGTATGCAGATTAATGAAGTCCTTGTAGGGTTAAACAGGCATCAAGGCAATGGAACATGAAGCTTAGTGAAGCTTTAACAAATGCAGGATACAAGTAGAGTCGGCATGATTATTCCCTATCCGCTAAGCAGCAAGGACAGAAGTTTGTAGCAATTTTGATCTATGTGGATGATCTGATGATTACTGGAAATAGTGAAGAGTTCATACAAAAGAGGTATTGAAACAGAAGTTCAAAGTGAAGGACCTTGGTGAATTGAGATACTTCTTGGGGATAGAATTGTTAAGGTCAAGTAAAAGGATCCTGTTGAACTAAAGGAAGTATGCACTTCAATTAGCTTCAGATTTAGGATTGGGAGGATCTAAGCCAGTATCTACTCCTATAGATCTAAATCAGAAGTTCACTTCAGTTGAATATGATATACATGCTGGGATGAGAGGTGATGCAGTGTTAGAAGACATCACTGAAAATCAAAGACTGATAGGGAGATCAATTTACTTGGCAGTTACAAGGCCAGATATAGTATTTGTTGTGTAAACACTCAGTCGGTTTATGCAAGTACCTAAGACGTCTCATTGGGAAGCAACATTGAGAGTTGTGAGATACATCAAACAAAGTACAAGAATGGGGATTTTGCTAAGCAACACAGGGTAAGATAACCTGACATGGTTCTGAGATGCAGATTGTACATCATGTCCAAACACTAGAACATCAATGACTGACTTTGTAGTGAAGTTTGGTGAATCATTGATTTCATGTTAGTCAAAGAAGCACACAGAATCAAGAATTTCTGCTGAAGCAGAATACAAGAGTTTGGCAACAGCCACTTCAGAAGTTGTTTGGTTGTTGGGCCTGTTTAAAGAGTTGGGGGTGAACATCATAAGTCTAGTAAATGTGCATGAGATAGTAAGGCTACTTTGCAAATAACAACAAATCCCATTTTCCATGAAAGGACCAAACATATAGAAATTGATCGTCACTTTGTAGAGATAAGGTCAGGGAAGGCGGAATTCAACCAAGGATCAACAGGTTGATTTGTTAACTAAAGGACTTGGATATGCTCAACACAATTTCCTTTTGAGCAAGCTTGGACTTTTAAACATTCTACACCCTAGAGCTTGAGGGGAAGTGTGAGAGTTTGCAAGCTGAGGAATAGTTACAAGTTAGTTACAACTACAGTTAGCTGGCAGTTGAAGTTAGGTGGACTTAACTGATAGAGTTAGTATGTATAGCTGTCAAGATACAAAATACAACTGTGTACTAGGATATTTACTGGTATGCTTCATCTCGGTTGTAATTGAATCAAAATGCTTGAATAGATAGTTTACATGTTCTCTCTCCCTTTCTCTCTAAGATTTCTGTTTAGCTCCTTTTCACTGCATCTATGAACGTGTTCATAGAGAATTGAGTGTGTGATTGATGAAATTCATAACAAGTAGCCATCAACGTTTTCAATTCCTGATTAAAAATGCTTGTCTGGCGGTGCTAATTGGAGAAAACTAAAATGCATGCTATACTTGCACCAACCAATCAATGCAAGACATGTATCCATTTAAATAGACATTTCACTTAAATATGTAATTAGACGTTTCGATTTCACAGAGGAACTTATTCAAAGTCCCTCCAACACTGAATTCTCCTGGAACCTTTTTGGTGTTTCATCTAGTGCCCTTTCACTGATCTTTATGCATGATGTCATTACACCAATTTGTATATCATGCAGTGAGTAATGAATTCACTAATCAAATTTGTGCAAAGCTCAATCTATGACTCATATTATCAATTCTATTCAATAAGCTCAATCGTCAAGCTCAATGACTCAGAAATTAGCAAATTGTTTAGCAGAGAGAACTGAGTGAGTTGCAGTAACATTTAAAAGCTATGTTGCTGGGACACTTCAAAAATGTAGATGGGTGCATGTCGGATCCTCCAAAAATAGTGTATTTTTGAAGAATCTGACACGGGTGCGGCAACATTTTTGGAGAGTCCGAGCAACTTAGTTTAGTTTTACAATGTTGAGTAGATACTCAAAAGCACTTCTTCCACTCAAAGTTTTTGGTCCATAATCAAACACTAAAATGTTTTCCTTTCAACTTGGTACCAAGGATAAAAATAAAAACTACCACAAAATAACAGAAAGGAAAACACAACATTTGTAACTAGAGTCTTTTAAAGGGTACACCATTTTTTCAAGTACCGTCAATTTAAATTTTTGAATGGGAGCAAACACTTGGTCAAGTGCTTTAAATAAGAATGTAATTTTTATATCTTGAGCACCAAATAACACTGGCAAAATATTTGTTGTTTCTCTTTAATGCACTTTTGGCAAAAGCACTGCCACACAGAAAACTAAGTTAACCAACTAGTGTGGGATAATCAAATCTGAAACTCATCAACCGTGTCAAAAATCAATAGAGAATGTTGGAAGAGATCTCTTACGTCTGATAATGAAAAGAAGTTTTGATTTGAACTTGGAATCATTGATGCTTCCCAATCATTTTACACCAGTTGCCCATCTGTCCATGTCCTCTTTCACTTCCCAGATTTTGCTTTCTGTTTCCCAGTCCCAAACTCTCTTAATGGTCGAGAATAAATCTCCATCACAATTTGTGTTGGTACTTGAATGCTAAGTGATAAATTCAACAGAAACAAGACAAAGTAAATTAGAAGCTAGTTCATTCAATCAGCAGAGTAAAAATTATCTTTGAAGTTATCATGGCTCATGCTATAAGTATTAGTACTTCCTTGTTGTACGGATTTGACAAAGATGATTCATCTCATTGAATTTTGTAGAGGGAAAATGCACTGGCTCAAAATTTAAGATCAGAATTGAAACGAAACTGGAAAAAAAAAGATATATATTTTTTAATATGTCTAAAAAAAATACCGTGTATTTACCTCTTTGGAGAAAGACGATATAACCAAGGACCCATCTGGATGATCTGGGCTTCCAGAATTAAATCTGAGATGTTGTTTTACAGCAATGCTTGCTATCTCTACATCAAGAAATCCGAATTCCACCATCCTTTTCAGAACTCTAGCTTGGAAGGTTTTTCCTCTGAGATTATCAAATCAAGGTTTATGTTTTCAGACAAGCAATAGAATGCAGAAGTACCCCATAAGAATACCAGAAGTACTCAGGACCAGAAGAAGCTACATCCAACAGGGAAAAATAAGTTACAAGTTTCTATGAGCTACAACCTGCTACTGTCCCTGAATGGTGACCGGAGCTCTGGCGCTGGTATCATTGCTACAAGCATAGCACATTCTCCCAAGCTAAGAAGGGATATGTGCTTTCCAAAATACAATTTTGATGCAGATTGAATACCACAAATACCATGTCCCCAATATATCTGTTTTGCCTTAGGCTCTGTTAGAATTCATGCATAACAAGACGAAAACCAAATAGATTACAGGGACATGACATGGAGGGACGAACATGAAATGTATATCCATTTGATAATATAGTTGAAATATCATCTAGTTGATGATTTTTAACCAAGAAAGGTCAATTTACATCTCTCAGTTTTATTTCCATCCCAAGTTCCACAACTGGACCATAAACAAATTGATCTAATGAAAAAATAAACTAATATGAAGAAAGAAACAAAGGCAAAATGCTTTTATTTTCCAGACGCTGAAGTAATTTGTGAATGAAGCTATGATAGCAATAAATAAAGATGTACTTGACCTTACACAAATAAGCACTCAAGATTTCCATTTTTGAGATTGTTCCCTCGAGTGCTAAAGCCAGAATCATCTCAACAATTTTCCTCAAAAATGTGCGTTCATTCTTCAAGAATGAGATTTTGACAAGCTGCCAAGGATAAGTAGATTACAATGAATAAACAAAAATACACGACTTGAAAAAGAGTCTAACAACACATGCAAAAAGCCAAACTCCTGCACCTCCAATCAATAGAACCAAATGGCAGGTAATTAGTGAAAATAAAGAACATTTTACCATGGTGGACAATATAATCTTTTAAGCAGAGACACAGAAAATTAAGATTGACACAAGTATCAGGGATAATGACGTGAGAAGCAAACAAGTAATCAGTTACGCCATAATGAAACTTACAATTAGTTCTCCAAGATGCCTCATCAGACTGGTGCTTAATATTACTTTTAGCATGTATCTACGACCAAAGAGGAAACAATAGTTTGGAAAAAGAACGAGTAGAAATGGGAATTCTGATGTCTCGTATTCAGACAATGGAGGCATTTCGAAGAAATTGTAAACAACAAGTAGAAAGAAAAGGAAGAACAAAAAAGAATGGGAATTTCAGTGGTATGGAGGTATTTGCCACATAAATGAAACTTTAGTAATGGTACAAACGTGATCTCAACAAACTGAACCTAAATTTTGAATTCCTGACTAATAACAAAGGATGGAGAGCCTTACCAGTTCCAAAAAAAAAAAAAAAAAAAGGACGGAGAGCCAGTTTGGATTGACTTATTTTAAGTGTTTTTAAGCCAAAATAGGTTTTAAGCACTTTGGAAGTGTTTGGATAATTTAAAAAGTGCTTATAAGCACTTGATTTTAAGCTAAAATAGTAAAAATAAGCCAACACTTGATTTTAAGCTAAAATAGTAAAAATAAGCCAAAAGCCAAAACTTATGGCTTATAATTCAAAAGTCAATCCAAACAGCTTGAAGTTGTAAAATGAAAAGCTGGCAGCCATCTGAACTTTAAAAGGCATTATAATTGGCTAGATCTTTAAATTGGAATTTCAAAAGATGTTGTCACATATTACTTTGTGAGCATAAGAAATCATGTTAAATTAGGGATGCTGTTAAAATCACATTTGATTCCTTTGGCTAGTATAGTTGTGTGAGAAATATTGGAGAAAAATATTATTGAATTTTTGTATTTACATTATTACATTGAGACTTTTTTTATAGACTCTACATTAGACTCCTTTTACAACCAAAACACAACATTACAATCACTTTCCAAGTAGGATTCTATATATTATTCTTATTTCTATTCATATTCTAAGTAGGATTATATATACTACTCTTGTTCCTATTCCTATTCTAACACTCCTCAAATTGGTTGCATACAAGTCATATGTACCTAGATTGTAACAGATGTAATTGATATGAGGACCGATAAAGGGATTGGTAGAAATATCTGCAAGTTGATCACTCGACTTTACAAATTTTGTAACAATATCTCCAAAGATATGTGTTTAGTCCTCTCATGAAATACTAGATTTGATGTACAATGTCGATAAAACACAGAGTGATCAAATCCACTACCTACGAGTCATGCCAAATTCTTAAATTATTGTGTAGAACTTCCCAAACCAAGCTCAAGACTATTTCAGACCGTAGAGTGACCTCACAATCGATAAACAAGGCTAATAGACTCTCCTTGAGCAACAAAATCAGGTGGTTGCTCCATATAGACTTCTTCCTCAAGATCATCATGGAGAAAAACATTCTTAATATCCAGCTGATTAAAAGGCCAATGGCGAACGACAACCATAGATAGAAAAAGACAGACATATGCTATTTTAATCACGGTCACGGTAGAGAAAGTATTACTGTAACCACCCAAATCTTTGAGTATATCTTTTTTTTGGGCAAAAGTAAATTTGAAACAAAGAGAAAAACACAACATCGGCTGGAAAGTGCTCGAAATCTCATATAAAATATATGGATCATCTCGAAATCAAGAGATTAGTCGATATTGAACAAGAAAGTCGTTGAAGACTGGCCGTACAGGCTCACACACTAACACGGTCTTTGAAATCCTAGATCTAGCTGCGCATGAGGGATTTGTGATCGGCGACGTAGGTTGGGCTTTGGTAGCCGGAGGTTGTTGGACCTTGAGGTGGTGTTGGATTTTGCACAACATTGTCGAAAATTGAAACTACGTAAGTCACATCTGAGGAGTCATCGAAAAGATATACGAAACTACGCAAATCAGATCTGAGGAGTCACCAGACAGACGCACAGTGCTACGCAACTCAAATATGAGAAAGTAGTCCGGAAAGATACACGGTGCTATGCTACACAAATCAAAAATGGAAAAATAGTCATTGGAAAGATGCATCATTCTACACAAATAAAATATGCAAAAATAGTCACCGGGAAGATGCACAGTGCTACACAAATAGGATACGAGAAAGTAGCCACCGGAAAGATGCATAGTGCTATACAAATCGGATATGAAAAAGTAGTCACCAAAAAGATGTACGGTGTTACGCAAATCAGATATGAGAAAGTAGTCACCTAAAAGTTGGCACGGTGCTACACAAATTAAATATGGAAAAGTAGCCACCGGAAAGATGCATGGTGCTATCAGCTATGCAAATCAAATATGAGAAAGTAGTCACCGGAAAGATGGTTCGGTGCTACATAAATCAATTATGAGAAAGTAGTCAACCGAAAAGATGTGGGGTGCACTTTCTTTGTCTCGAATGCTACTCAAATCAGTCATTCTCAGCATGATTATTTTCATGCATATAGTATTGCCCCAACTTTTGCTAACATAATCATTGGCCAGACAGGCAGATATATGAGTAATAACCACCTATAGAAGATTTTTTATTATTATTATTCTCTACTAGGGTCTTAAAAGCTCTGATACTATGTGAGAAATATTGAAAAAAAAAATTATTGAATTTGTGTATCTACATTATTACATTGAGACTCTATTTATATACACTACATTAGACTCCTTTTCCAACTATGACACTACATTACAATCTTTTTCCAAGTAGTATTCTATTTATTATTCCTATTCCTATTTTAAGTAGGATTGTATATACTTTTCTTGTTCCTACTCCTATTCTAACAAGTTGGATTTCCTGCAAGTGCACCAGATGAGATTCAGATAGGGACAGTTGGAAGGAAAGCACCCTCTGTGTTCTATAAAAAAGAAAAAGGGAAATGATATTTGTGCAACAAATCTAGAGTAAGCTCTTAGCAGCAGTAATCTCCACTTGGTCATCATTTAACTAAGAGATTAGGCTATTGAATTCCTATATGAATTGTTATATTGTGAGGCATTTTCCACATAGAAAGGGAGAATAATAAATGCTTCATAGAGCAAGATCCTTTTCCTAATTACTGGGGTTGGAGGGTGGGCGAAGGGAAAAGGGATGATCGTAGTGGAGGTGTCAGGATGAAACACACATTTCTACATTGAACAAGGAAGTCATAAGAAGATGCTATCTATTTTCAATGGAAGAAATTATTGGGTTTTAGAAATCAGGAAGCTCATCTCACTCTTAGGACCACCTATCTCTCACTACTAAAACTAGAAAAAGCTATTGTTGAAGGACCTCAAAGCGGATATAGAATTCTAGGTCTCATTTGAATGGCTGTTAAGTTTTAGATGTTCCACACCCAAATCTCCTGTTGCTTCTTTTTTACCAAACATAATCTGCAAGTCAAACAAACCTCAACATAAAACCAAGTTACTCTTAATTTTGAGTACTTAATATAGCCCAGACTAGGGGTAGCAATTGGTTGGATTGGATCGGATTTGGATGGATTGAATATGGATTGAGCAAAAATGGTTTGGATTACAATTCACCCAAATAAAATATGGGCAAATATGGATTTGGTCAAATATGGCTTGGGTAAAACAACCTACCCCTAAATTTTTTTTGTTTTCCAAAAACAAAAAAAAAAAAAAAAAACAGTTTTTGCAAAAAAAAAAAAATTACCCCCTCCCACGGGCACCCCCCACCCCCCCACCTTCCACCAACCGACCCCTAAATTTTTTTGTTTTCCAAAAACAAAAAAAATCTGTATTTTTTTTAAAAAAATTTACCCCCTCCCCCGGGCACCCCCCCACCACCTTCCACTAACCTACCCCTAAACTTTTTTTGTTTTCTCAAAAAGAAAAAAATTTACCCCATTCCCCCAGGAACCTCCACCTTCCACCAACCGACCCCTAATTTTTTTTTGTTTTCCAAAAAAAAAAAAAAAATTGCTTTTTCAAAAAAAAATTAATTTACCCCCTCCCCAGGCACCACCTACCCCCCAAGGCGCCCCCCCCCCTTCCACCAACCTACTCCTAAATTTTTTTTGTTTTTCAAAAACAAAAAAAATCTGTTTTTTCAATTAAGTTTGAAAATTAATATTAAATTTTTTATTTTTGAGCACAATTAAGAATTTTGAGTGAAAATGAAAACTAAGTGATCTATTATGGGTCAACATGGATGCCCATATTTAACCCATTTTGATCATATTTGTAGAGACTCTTAAAATAGCTTGAAGCCCATATTTAACCAATTAAAATATGAGTGATCCAAGTCATTAAATATGGGCAAAATGAACTCATTTTCTTAATATGGGCTGAAATTGTCACCCCTAGCCCAGGCATAGCATCCTCCATGCCATTCTATAAAATTCTCCCACTAAAACATCTTGGTTTTAGTATATGCAGTATTAGTTCTTCTCTAGTTTGTTTCGTTTGCTTTTGTCCTTTTTGGTGGAAGGAGCAATACTTTTAAACCTGATCAAATATTGAAATTAAAGACTGTATTGCACCATTTACCGGACACAGTCATCAAACACATTTGTTGTATTTAAACAAGATTGAACCAAGAGTTAAGAATGGCATGCATTCCCTTTTTAGAAATTCAACATTTGTGTTTCTTCATTAGTAACCTAATATACATTTGGACTACAATTTACAAATTATCTGCACTCCTCTTCTATAGAATCAACTAGCATCAACTAGACTCTATCTTGGACCAGAGATTTGTTGGGACGAAATATAAGAGAAGTAGGCATTAGAGACGCTCCGAGAGGTTGTATGAGAAGTATTTGCCCGCGGATATAACATGGCATCAATCTGGTCTCCAGCTTCTTCCATGTTTGATGCCTCTGAAAAACGTCGCCCGTAGAAGCGCAAAAAGTTTAGAGATTCCATTCTTGGCGCAGTTGGTGGTATCTCGCCCTCTAACATGCTAACAACACTAACCATAGTTGGCCTGAGACATGGCTCCTCATGGACACAGCACAATGCTACCCGCACAAACTTCTCAATATCTCCACCACTGACCCGCCCTTCAAGTTTTGGGTCAGCAAGTTCAAGGTACCTTCCTTGCTCATGCATCTCTAATGCAAATAAAGGGAAATAAACAAGTCCCTGTGCAGATGAAGATGATGAGTGATCTCCAGCAGCACTATCATCAAGGCTGTGACTTTGTGTTCTTAAAGAGCAGTTTTTCCTTCCACTGACAATTTCAAGGAGTACCATTCCAAAGCTATACACATCCGTTTTGTCTGAGATTGCAGAACTTGTGAGCCATTCAGGAGCAAGGTAGCCACGAGTCCCCCTCATAGTTGTGAATAGACTGGATTCTTCACGATTCAGCAGCTTGGAGAGGCCAAAATCAGATATTTTTGCCTGAAAATTATCGTGCAAGAGAATGTTCTCTGGCTTCACATCACAGTGGACAATCTTTTGTTCACAGCCACTGTGCAAGTATGCAAGTCCGCGGGCAGAACCAAGAGCTATCTCAACCCGTTCTTGCCATTCCAATACAGGTACATGACCAAAAAGAGTGCGATCAAGTGATCCACGGTTCATATATTCATAAACCAATAGGCGTTGTCTCTCTTGAGCACAGAAACCTTTTAACTTGACCAAGTTTATGTGGTGAATATTGCCAATGATTGCAATCTCAGTACAAAAGTCTCTCTGCCCTTGAATCCCTAAATTTATTATCTTCTTTACTGCAACCAGAGTGTTGTCAGGGAGCACACCCTTATATACAGCACCAAAGCCTCCTGTGCCGATCTGAGTCTTGAAATTATCAGTTGCAGCCTTAAGTTGTTTGTACTCAAACTGTACAGGTAATCCTGGGATGGAGAAGGCATCCAGGTCCTCTGAAGAAGGAGAACTGGGTTGGCTTTTTTTGGATTCTATCCTTCCCATTCTTTGGGCTCTAGATCTTCTCCACATAATGAAACCTAGTGCCATGAGTAGGAAGATTCCTGTGAAAGGTAAGATCACTGTTGCAACTAAAGGAAAGTCTGCAGCTTCCTGATCAAAATTATCATTGTTTCCTAAGGTTGTTGAAACTCCAACCAGGGTCTTAACAAATCCCAACAGATCATCATTTCTACTTGTCCTTAACATAATTGACCCTATTTCATCTTCAAGTTTGTAACAAGAACCAGACAAGTTTGCATAAAATATCCCCAAGCATGAACAGTCTACCGAGCAGAGACTTTGACAAATGGACAAATTTACCCCATCCCTGAAGGGCTTGGTAAAATCAGTAGTGAAGTAGTCCACACCAAAGCCAAGTCCTATGTACGACATGGAGGAAGAATTCGACATATTACTGTGGTTGGTGGAATTACAAGAAACTGGCAAAGAATAGGAACTATCACTAGGCACACAGCTGCTTGAATCATGTGATCCAAGATTGAAGTTAGCAGGACAGGAACATTTAGGATTATCTGATAATACATCAGAGGTGCATACACCAAGCCCTCCGCAAACATAAGGTACTCTACACCCATCCACTGGCCCAACAAAATCTCGTTTGATGTCAGAACCAACAAAACTAATAACGATCAACTGACCTGAACCATCCAATTTGGCAATTCTAAAAGTGGATTGTAACAAGTTCACCATTATCACAACTACAGAACCACCTTGACCAAAAAGATAAAGACCTGTTTGATTGACAGACATGTATTCCACTGCATAATTTGAATTAGTATAAGCTTTGGTTTCCATGGACAATTTCCAGTATGTCAGACCTTGCCACTGTAACACAGCATCGGAAGCAGACAAAGAAAGCCTGTAATGACCCTTTGACAAGTCATCACCTGCTATTGCACTTGAAAGCATCATGCCAACATGCAACTTCTGTCCAATTACAATTGTATCTGTCGGATGATCAAAGCTTTGCCAAAGTGTCCCATTAAACTGATCAAGGAGAAGCAGATTTCCAGTCTCAGTTAGCTGCATCGCGTATACTGCAAACTTTAATGGTGGAGTTGACCACTTAAAACTGCCATCTTTTTCAGTAATACTAATACCATTCTTGGTCAACCTCATAATTCCTGAAGTTGAAATAGGTGCATCACCATTTGCAGACCAGATAATGGTATTGGATTCAGCATGAATAATACACAAATAGAAATTAACTTGCTCAGGACCGGGATTGAAGATAGCAGCTTTGAATGTTCCATTGTGAGAAACCAAGAAACTTCCGCTGCTATCAACAAATTGGAAATTGGAAGCGGTAAAGTTGGGATAGACAAATTCTGCCGACGTAAAACCAAAGACAGGAATACTGGACAAAGATAAAATGAGAAAGAATAAGATGAACTCCATATAGAGTAATGATGAAAGAAAGAACAAAAACAGTTTGGCTGGAAATTGTATAGATGAGGCTGGAATTGGTCTACTATTACTTTCTGCATTTGCTTTTTCATTCTTTCCTCTAATGCTTATAGTTGACTACATGAATTAACTCTGTTTACACCAACTTGATATTGATTGGCGACCAAGTAGAGATTTACCTTCACATTAGGTGATAGCAACAACTGAGGGCATAAAATATGACATTTCCAGCGTCTATGTGGCATTACCACCTGAATCCATGGTTATTAATAGTATAAGAATATTGAACACTCATGAACCATGACCTCATAATATATTCTCTAAAGTCATAATTCATATGAAAGGTATCGTTTACTTTAAATTTTATATTCACTTGAGGTGACAATACCATTTTTTTTAGATTAATAAATAAGAGTGGTGGTTTCCCACAACTCTTGAGAAATAACACAGAATGTGACATGTAATCCTTCTGACTAATTGTAGTATACATAGAGTGATGGTTTAATGATTTATTTTATTAAAGATTATTGTCCTGACAGCAACTGTTACCTAAATTAAGTCTTTAGTGAGACCCATCATACACTTGCGCACATTTCTGGCTTTTCTGACAGCTCATTTCTTCTCTAAAATAATCTACCATAGACAGATAACTCTACTTCTAAATTTAGCATGTCTAACCTTAATAACAGCCCACTAAATTATCTAAACTGATAAAAAAATCATATCCATAATTAAAGTAAATAAAAGTTTCACTGCTAATTTACTTTGTCAGCTTTAGCCATCCTAACCTCAATCCCACTAAAACAAAAGAAAATAAAGAAGAGTTTTGGCTTTCTCTTTTATGAAGACACAAGGTATTCTAAAATTACTCACTCCATTCATTTTTACTCATCACATTTTACTCACCAGAGTTAATTTGACTCATCTTCAAACCTAAATTGAATTTATTAATTAAATATTTTAAATTTAGATGTTCGAAAACTATACAAAATATACTAGTATAAGTTGCAATATTTCTCATACTAATATAATAAAAAATAAACATCTAAAAATATCAATCAAAATTAATACACTTTGACTCTCGAAAAGTGAAAAAGTGAACCAAGGAAGTAATATTTAACTGCAGTGAATGCCCAAAAATGAATACTCTCTGCATCCCATTTTATGTGACACTCTTTTCTTTTTAGTTCGTTACAAAAAAAATGTCTAGCTTACTATAATTAAGAAAAATTATTTTAAAATTCTCATTTTTGACTCTAAAGAAATGATTTAGAATCATACAAATATCTAATATCGTTTAAAACTAAAAAAAAAAAAAAAAATCCTTAAAGTAATGTATCAAGACAAAGGATGCCACATAAAATAAAAAGAAAAAGAAGTGAGTATTATCCAAAGAGGTTATTCTGGCCCGGTTGTTTAAAACTCAATCAACTATACCAAACTTCCGAAGGATCATTCATCACTGAGACATAAAAACAAACACCTTATCTGCATACTCATACCTGCTGGGTAATAGTGCTTCCGCCACCACGAGACGAGAGTGACAAAACAGCACGAGCAATGCCAACTGGGTCGATGCCAAAATGGCGAAAGAATCGTCTATCCTCATAGGCAACTACAGCTCGGATCAAATGCTGTGGACAACTACTCATCACCTCCGACTCAGCTTGTTTAGAGAATGCGATAAGTCGACTCCATCTTTGAGGAAACTCAGGAAGAAGAACTGTGGAAACTATACGAAGGGAAAGAAGAGCGAATGAGAAGATTATAAGAATGAAACCTTTTGTCACAAATGAATGGGGATTTTGGTGAGTATTATTGTAGAAAGATTGCGAGAAGCAAAGTTGGAAATGGGAGTGATGGTTGTAAAGAGAGATTTTAGGGAAGTGGATTAATGGGTTGATTTTCTTGAATGCTCTCACAGAACGTACATTCATGGTGAGTATTTGGTTATTGTGTTCCGCCATGACTGTCCATTGATTGGGGATGCCCAGTGAAGTCATCTTCTGACAGAGATTCAAAGGCGAAACAGTCATCAGAAATTTTTCACTTATTTTTTTGAAGTTATTTTACTTTATTCAATTTTTGAATTTCCTTTTACACAATCACTTTAGTTAAATTTATCACTTCAACAAATTTTTTTAAAAAAAAATTGTCATGTAAATCTGAATTCCACTCTAAAAACACAATATCAAAAGATTCTATCCAAAATTTGGTTTTTAAATTTACTAATGGGCTAACCAACCTATAAAATATCGGTTGGTTCGATAACGAATTATCAATTATCGAGCGGTGTATCGATTAACCTCTAATCTTTATAGAAGTACCTTTTTTTCTTGATGAACACACCTTACAAAAAGGATGGCTTTTTAGCCGTAACAAGATCAATTCTATAAAGAAAACACTTGATAATTATAGAAAGGTAAATAAGTTTTTATGGTTTTATGGCATTAGTATTTAGGAGTTGGGACTAACAAAGGAAAAATGTATAATTACTCTTACGTATTATGATAAAATATTAATAAGGCTAATATAACTAGAATAAAAATCTAAGTATGTTAACTCTTAACGGGTTAATGTTTACCGGATAAGAGAATTGAATAATCTGTACTCACACCATGTTGATTTAACAGTAAAATCTTTATTTGTCCAAGCATTCACCAAAGTCTGTCCATTTTATTATTACCTTCTAGAGTCAAGATTTCGTCCACAATATGTTTTGTTATATCTACAAGAAGATCATTTTGTACCACCTCATACATACAAAGTGACTAGCTTAGTAATACGAGACTCATGAATCGTTTCATCAATTTTACATTATATATTAAGGAAATATCTAGAATTTAAGACGTATGTGCGAAGTTGAGAAAGGGGAGGGACAAAACATGTAGTAATACTTACTTTCTTTTTTAGTCAGTCCCAAAAAATGACACATTTCTATATTCAGTAATAATTTACAACTTTTAAATGTCAATTTTATTTTTAATGAAATGATTTATGATCACACAAATACATTTATAACTTGTTTTAGACCACAAGTTTCAAAAAGTTTTCCTTCTTAAACTCGGTGCCAAATCAAACTAACTCATATATTTGGTATTACTATAATCACACCAATCTTCCCCTTTTTGGGGCACATAAAATGGAAATTACGATGATCAAAACTCGTCCCTATCTGTATCACTGTCAATTGATTGACGCGTGAATGAAGATGCAACAAAGCATGTACGCAACAATCAAATATAGCTTTGCTAATTATCTGTAATGAGAAAAAGAAAACTTGATCAGATAGTTCATGCATTTTTGGCCTAGGGTTCCATCTCTATTCCTGTTTGTATATGTTATTTTGCCTCCCCCTTCTATAGTTTCTTTGTCTTTGTTTTATTAAAACTTCCTCTTTCTGTTTGTCTGTCTTTCTTCTTTGCTTGTTCCCTTTGTGACTCTTCACTTCTTCGCGCCTCAGCCTGAAGAGATTTTTAATTCTTCATTTTTATTTTCAATTGTAATATTGTAATTCTGTTATTTTGTAATTTTTTTCACTAACAAAATGTAGTTATATTTGATATAAATTCAGTTTTCCATGATCTCTCCCGACTTCTTCCTCACCTTTACATTATTTCTTTTTGAAAAATTTTCCAATAGATTTACTTGAACTTTGACTCTTGCACAACTTGCCCCGTTTTATATTGTAAGTTGTCATGTCTACTTGCAAAGGCTTTCCTACTATTGCAACTAGTGACAAAATGAATCAAATGAAGAATTCAATTTCAATGATCTCATGGGATAAGATCAATTTTGTGCGTTATATAAAATTGAGTCTTAGAAAGTAAATTGACATAATCTCTAGGTTTGATGTCTGTATTGGCATATATTTATAGCTCAAGAGCCATATATTTGTATCTCCTTTCAACTCAAAGTACTAGTATTTTGGTATTAATTACAGATTTTGCATTGTATGTAAAGTCGCCAATTACAATATATTGCAAATCTTCATTGATTATCATCTTATCAACTTCTTCATCCTCCCATACAATCTGTGGTTTTCCATGCAAATATTGAAGTTGTTTCGTTAGAGCTTTTTGCTGTAGTAAAACAAGATTGAGAATAGATCCATAAATTTCTAAGGGTATTGGTGTAAGATTAAATACTTTAATACATAATATCAGGATCTTAGATAAGATAATCTTATATAGAGATCATTAGGAGCACATACCTGATGTGAAATCATCACAGAGAAAAGCGGAAGCATTAGTCGTAAATTGATTTCTACCTACTTGCCCTAACTTTATGTTAGGGCACCCGTCAGCAATGGAATTAATGTAGATAATATGTGATAAACCTAATGGGTGGAGGGAGGAACAATTTATAGAGGTTATGACTTAATCTGGTACGTCCATCAAGCAATCAATGTACGGACGAGATCTATTATTTATTAAATATTATTTATGATATTACTTGGGCTACAAGTAAACTTGGGTCATAAATAAGAAATAATTAATAATAATTCTTACATTCTCCCACTTGGCCCAATGACCATATAACATTAATATTTCATAAACATTAGTTGCACATATAATAAATCTCTTCTATAATGTTCATCATACATACCACAATATAACAAACTATTAATGCGAGTTATGGCGGTTGTACATAAATTTTAAGCTACATGCTTCCTTTCATATACTACTGCATTAGCAACTTATCATACTAGGTTCATAAGTTATAAAAACATATAACATTACGGTCTACAATAATGTCTCATAGAGACTTATCTTGTAATATCTTAAAACAATAATGTGTACACCATTATGAGAAACAAGAAATTCATTAATGTATATCAGAAACACATAATTGAGCTCAGAGTGTAAGAACATCATAAATGTCTCAATCATACGTACAACCAAAACCCATTTTTTGAACATGTTCTTTAAATGTCTTTGGTAGTAAGCCTTTTGTTAACGGATCTGCAATCATGAGATCAGTTCTAATATTCTCAAGTAACACTTTTTGTTTCTGAACTTCTTCCTTAACAGTAAAGTACTTTAATTTCATATGTTAGTCACATTTGGAGTACTTATCGTTCTTGGAGAAGAATACTGTTGCAGTATTATCACAATAAATTTTCAACAGCTTTGTAATTGTGTCGACAACCCCAAGTCCTGAAATGAAGTTTTGCAGCCATAATGCATGAATTGTGGCTTCATAACATGCCACAAACTTTTTTTTTTTTTTGTATTTTTTTCAATGATCAATTTCAAGATTACTTTGATATCTTCCTAGCATTTTGACCGCAAAAATAATATCCGGTCCTGTGCAAGTTTGAACATACATCAAACTTCCAACAATAGAAGATGTAGGAATTGATTTCATTTCTTTTCGTTCTACATTATTCTTTGGGCATTGCATGAGATTAAATTTGTCCTTTTTTTTTTAATAGAAACTATTCTTGCTGAACAATTGTTCATGTTAAATCTCTCTAGATCTCTTTCGATATAGCCCTTTTGAGACAGTCCCAATAATTCTTGTGATCTATCACGAAATATTTATATCCCTATCACATAGGATGTCTCACCCATATCTTTCATTTCAAAGTTCACAGAGAAAAAATCTTTCGTCTTACGCAATATGTCTAAATCATTAGCAGCAAGTAAAATGTCATCAACATACCGGACTAAAAATATAAACTTACTCCCACTAATCTTTTGATATATGCACGATCAACGGTAATTTTCTTAAATCCAAAATATGTTATGGTATCATTAAATTTTATATACCATTGTCATGAGGCTTGTTTAAGTCCATATATTGACTTCTTTAGCTTACACACCATTTGATATTATTTTTTTAATTTTAAAACCCTCTGGTTGGTCCATATAAACATCCTCCTCGAGGTCTCCATTAAGAAAGGCAATTTTCACATCCATTTGATGTAACTCTAAATCATAATGAGCTACCAAAGCCAAAACAATTCTCAATGAGTCTTTCTTTGAGATCAGTGAAAAAGTCTTTTTATAATCAATACCTCATTTTTGAGTGTATCCCTTGGCAACAAGTCTGGCTCTATATCGTTCCATATTACCATTTGAATCGTGTTTGGTGTTGAAGACCCATCTACACCCGATTTTTTTAGAACTTCCAAGTAATTGAACAAGATCCTGGACTTTGTTGTATTCCATGGATTTTAACTCTTCATTCATGACATCAATCCATTTATCAGACTCAGTGTTTTCTATGGCTTGTGAAAATGAAATTGGATCTTTATTAATTTCAATCTCAAAATTTGACTCTTGCAAATAAATCACATTATCATCTGAAATGGACGATTTTCTTTCTCTTTGAGATTATCTTAATGACACTGTTTGTGATTCATTTGCATCAGATACTTGTAGGTTTGTTCCTTCTTGAAGTGTTTCACCCAAAAATTGTTCAACATTGTTAAAGTGTTCTTCAACAATAGGGACAACATTTGTTATTGGTGTGGAAGTAGGTACATTCATGGGCAATGGAATATTTACCCCTACCTTATTAATTTCCACACTTTGTCATTCAACACTCCCACTAACTACATCATTCTCAATGAATTTTACATTACCGGTTTCAATAATTCTCGAACTATGATTTGGACAGTAAAACCTATGCCCTTGAGATTTCTCTGAATAACCAATAAAGTAACCACTTATTGTTCGAGAATCTAATTTATTTTCATGTGGATTATAAACTCTACCTTCCACTTGACATCCCCAAACATGTAGGTGTCTTAAACTAGGCTTCCTTCCAGTCCACAATTCAAAAGAGGTCTTTGAAACTACCTTACTAGGAATCCTGTTTAATAAATATACAGCAGTTTTAAGAGCATGCATCCACAGTGATTTGGGTAATGAGGAATTACTCATCGTACTCCTAACCATATCCATAAATGTTCAATTACGCCTTTCTGCAACACCATTTTATTGAGGTGTTCCTGGCATAGTATATCGTGCACATATGCTATGCTCTTCGGGGAACTTTGCAAATGGACCTGGACATTGTCCTGATTCGTTATAGTTTCCATAATATTCACCTTCTCTATCTGACCTAATGATTTTCACTTTTCTATCTAATTGGCTTTCAACCTCATTAACGTACACTTTGAGAGCGTTCGCTGCTTGAGATTTTTCTTCTTTCAACAAATAGATAAATTCAAAACATGAAAATCATCGATAAAGATGATAAAATATTTTTCTCCACCAAAAAATGAAACATCAAAGGATCCGCAAATATCAATGTGTATAATTTCAAGAAGCTGAGTGCTCTTTGTGGTACCTTTCTTGGTATGTTTGGTTTGCTTTCCTTTAATGCAATCCAAACATATATCAAGATCAGCAAAATTTAAATTCGGTAGAATCTCATTCTTTACTAATTATTTTTTAATCATTCTTTGGATACATGACCAAACACTTATGCCACAAATAAGTAGAACTTTCATTTAGCGATAGTATCCTTCCTTTCTATAGAAACGACACACATTAGTCTTGAGTTCCTTATGAGCATCCTATGGAGCATTAACATATGCTTTCTTTTTCTTAAACTTGTTGGCCTTCACTTTAAGTCCTTTACCAGCTCCTTGACCCATGAGGTTAATGGAATGACCTTCTTGTTTCTTAAGTCTTAACTCCTCTTGAGTAAGCATGTTGGACAATTCACTAACATCCCACTTATAGTTAATTGGAATGGTCCATACTTAAAAGGCAATGAGTTTAGAATAAACTAAACCAAGAAGGTGTCATCCACTTTCATCCCCAAGTTCGAAAGTCTTGTTGCAATGTTAGTCATCTCGATGTTATGATTTTGCATACTACGCGACCCATCAAACTTCATGGTCGTGGGTTCAGCCATTAGTGTACCAACGAGAAACTTATCAGCTTAACGAAAATATTCTTCCACAAACTTCAGGTGTTCCCCGGCATTTTTTATTTGTGGAATAACACTCTTAATGTTGTTAGCAATAGTCATTCGTATAAACATAAGGCTTAATCTGTTAGAGCATTTCCATGATTTATGAAAAGACTTCACATCCCCATTGCTCTTATCAGTAATGGCAGTAGGTTTGTCATTCAGAAGAGCCAAGTCAAGATCCATCACACCTAAGTGAAACTGGATTTGCTCATGTCATTCAGAGAAGTTCAATCCATTGAACATAGTAACAGACGAAGCATGTGAATGAAGAGGAATAACTGCAAAATAGATATATATGCTCACAAATCAGAAAAATAATGTAAATTCAGTAAAACGATAAAAGTATATCGTAATTCTCCTTTGGGTAGATACTACGACACATTATCATAATTTAAATGTCATTTTAATCTTTAATATGTAATTGAATAATTTTTTTTATCAAACATATATGACATCTTGGATATACAATATATGTTTGACTAAAATATTAATTTACCTCATAATTTTCACTATTCGTAGAATGATATATTCACCTTTGGGTAAATTTTTAAGTTCTAGCAATAGTGAAAGTCAATTTATCTATTTATTTTTCAATATAGGCATTTAATTAACCTTCACAGATAAACCATACTAGTTTGGCCACTTTGGTGACTAACAAGCTATATAAATACAAATGCATACATAATCTCATAAAATTTTGTGCATGTGGATAATTTTAAATATTTTAGTTTGGCCACTTTGGTGACTAACAAACTATAGAAACATAATGCATGCATCAAGTGATCATAAATATTATATGTGTAGACACTAATTTCTCTAGTTTGGTCACTTGGTGCTAACAAACTATATAAATACAAATGCATACATTATATCATAAAATTTTGTACATGTAAATAATTTTATACATTTTAGTTTGGCCACTTTGGTGACTAATAAACTATAGAAACATAATACATGTATGGTTGTTCATGGTTATGGTTAAAAAATCAAACCAACCCGCAATCCGAACCAAACCGATTAAAAAAAATGATATTTGATTTGATTTGGTTAGATTTGGTTTTAAATTTTGAAAATTTGATATTATTTGATTTGGTTTTGGTTTTACTAAAATATAACTGTAAAAATAACCAAACCGAACCAATAAATTATATATATAAATTTTATAATTATTTATATATTATTCATAAATAAAATATAAATATTTTGTTAAATTTTAAGTAACTTAAGTCTTTAACTTTACCATTTTCTAAAAGTCCAACACTTAAATTTTAGCCCATATATTACAATCATAAGTCCAAGTCCATCAAAAATTATTACTTTAGTCTTTACCTACCATACCTTTCATAAGATAGTTACACCTTCTCTTAATTAAATCATTTTGTTCGTGTAATGATAACTTTAGTATTGTTTAATTGCTTAATTGAACCAACAATAGTTTTTCGGTGGATTGCTCATGTAGTAGGTGTTTGTGTCTATCAAGATACGTATGTCCTCAAAAATTTATTACTTTCAAACTGAAAAAACCAGAAAAACTGAACCAAATCGAACCAAACCGGCTATTATTTTTTTCGTTTGGTTTGGTTTGGTTTTAGATATTTAAAAAACTGACTAGATTGATTTGGTTTTGATTTTGGTTTTAACCAATAACTTATCCAAACCAAACCACGAACACCCCTAAATACATGCATCAGGTTGAAAAATCAGACCAGTCTCTCTTTGGAATACTGAATATGCCAATAAATAATGAATTGTACTAATCCACATATGTCAACTGATGTGTAGACGTTAATTTCTCTAGTTTGGCCACTTTGGTGACTAACAAACTATATTAATACAAATGCATACATAATATCATAAAATTTTGTGCATGTGAATAATTTTATACATTTTAGTTTGGCCACTTTGGTGACTAACAAACTATAGAAACATAATACATGCATCAGGTTGAAAAACCAGACCCAGTCTCACTTTGGAATACTGAATATGCCAATAAATAATGAATTGTACTAATCCACATATGCCAACTGATCATAAATATTATATGTGTAGACGTTAATTTCTCTAGTTTGGCCACTTTGGTGACTAACAAACTATATTAATACAAATGCATACATAATATCATAAAATTTTGTGCATGTGAATACTTTTATACATTTTAGTTTGGCTACTTTGGTGACTAACAAACTATTTTGCACAAAGTACATACATATTATTTATTTCTTAGTATAACGACCACTTTTACACAATTAGAAAATTATTTTATTATATACAAATTCATACATTCTTACGCAATATTTCATCAGAGATCATATTCTGCAGACTTATACTGGGGGATTAGTGCTCGTGCAAGGCACGGGAAAATTTTGTATTAGTGTTGCACTGGTGGATTTTCTATTGGCACGAAAATAAAGAAGACGTCGTGATGTTTTAAATATATTACATTACTTTTGTGCAAAGCTTGCTAATAAAGAGGGAAAACGGATGTTAGTGGTGCAGTTGCATGTAAGGTCGTGGAAGTTGGATTATAAATGGAGTTCTGGCAAAAAGATTTGATTGGCCTTTGTGGTAAAGTAGAAATTGTACAAAGTGGTGGAGCAACTGATTGATTTGATGAGATCTCCAAAAGTGAGCAAGCTTTGTGTTCCTGTAAGGCAGGAATATTACGTTAAATATTTGTATTGGAGATTATAGCATAAACAAATGGTATTGCACTTACCTTTTCTGTACAGAGGTCAGAAGTGGCTATCAAAAAGCTTAGATTAACTGTAAAATTTGTTTTGAAAGAAAGTCTTTGGTTAGTATGTGATAGAAATAGTAGTTGAACAAAGAATTAGGAGTGGTAATCACCTTTAGTTTGGTTTTTCTGGAGTTGGTGGCTCCAATTTCTGCTTCATTTTTGGTGATGATGATTTTGCATGTTCAATCACTTGTTCTGGTTCAACCTGTTGCTTTCTTTTGTTTGCTTCCTGGATATTGTTCTTGTTTGGTGTTGTAGGAGGATGTGTGGTGTATTCCTTTTCCATGCACGAGTGGATATACAGTTTTGTAGCTGTTGTGTTTGGAGCACGTGTAAACGCCTTTTTTGCCCGGATAGAAAAGATCTTGTTGATAAAGGCTGTGTCGAGATCTTTCATAGGTGGAAAATTGTTCTATGAGAGTGAAATGAATATTTATGAAATTATTTTGATAAGTTTATTAATGTAAGAATCACACATATATTATTTAGTTAGAACTTATACCTTAGTGAAAGTTTTCGTAAATCTGTTCTGCAGTTAGAGATAATAATTTCTCTCCTTCTTTCTTCATAATCATCGTTGTTGTTGTACCAGAGTTATCTTCTAGATTTACATTAAATCGACACCTGTGATTGTATGTTGAAAACACTATTATTTCTCATGAAGAAGTAGAAGAATTTGATATGATTGGTGTAGTAATAGAGTACCTGGGGATAAGCATTCCACAGTTCATACAGTGAATTTGCATGATGATCAGATAACGAACGTCCTGTCCACAATTGGAACATACTAAAACATAGTATTTCTTTTGGTCAGGTGGGAAGGATATCTTTGCTTCAATTGAAAATATATGTCCCTGTGTAAGGAAAAGAGTGAATGCAGGTGTTTGTATTGAGTGTTATGATTAAATAATAAATTAATTTTTTACTAACGTCTTCTTGGGATTCGGCATTTGCAATTAGGATGACTTCTTCATCTACTGGAATGGAGATGAGAGTTCCAGATTTGGATGTACTCCTCGAAGTAAATAAAGTAAGTGTTGTTTTGTTCTCTGTGATCCTGCAGAGAATTCCCAAGAAGGCTAATTGGTGACATTGTTTAATTTATTTATATAGAATAACACAGTAAGAATATGTGAAAGAGTAGAGTAATACCATGCTCGTAGTTGTTGTTTCTGTCCATAAGGGGGATCAATTAGAATTGTTGTGTTGAATTTGGTCGTCAATGATACCCTTATGTGAGTTTAATTAGCTAGTAATAAGTTTGAACTCAAAGATGATTTGTAGTATGCTAATTGAGATTATTTAAACTGGAATGGAAAAATAATAGATTTCTCCTAGTATAATCTCAATTGCACACACATGCGTACGTAAACTCATATAAGTGTGTTGCAACAGTTATCCAATACAAATGCAGATTTTTCTTATGAATAGAAGATCTTTTGTACAAATAGAAGACTGATGTAGGCAAAACGAGTGATATTAAAGCGTATAATATTGGTAAGTCATTAGGTTAAACATAGGCTCTAATTTTTTTGTATGATGATCTTTTGTACAAATAGAAGACTGATGTAGGCGAAACGAATGATATTAAAGCGTATAATATTGGTAAGTCATTAGGTTAAACATAGGCTATAATTTTTTTGTAGCTTACCGTTGTATCTTGATCCTCCAATACGACGTGCAAGTATTATAGGATATTCATGGAGTTGTTGTAACAGTTTATTGCCTTCGTTATCCATAATGGTTTGATCCCATATAGTGAAGGTGAAAGTATGTTTACTGTAGACTGCAAGAAATTTATGTGCATATTTATTGTTTAAAAGTTTATTAAAAGAAACAATCAAATTCCTTTTAAGTTAAGCAAATATACTTACAATATATCCATAACAATAAGTTCCTGCAACCATTTGTTCATACTCATAAGATATCTCGGTGGAAAACAATTGACAACGATTGCTAGTATATCTGTTGAGGACGACATTTAAAATGAGCATATGTACATTTAAAGTAGTAAGTTCACAATTTTTATTAAAGGGTAAAGCAAACATGCCAAACTCTTTCTTGTTTAGATCAGTCGTTGCCCGTAGGACCTGCTACTTAATATATGTAAAGGATGTGAGAGTAAGTTTTGTCGAAAGTGGCAATGCATCCACATCATTTTCTTCAAGTTCGAGCAATACGCTTTTCTTGTCAAAAACCAATTCAAAAGAATGCGGTGGTTTTTCATATTTGGAACTTGACGGTTGCATGCGTGTTCCTGCTATGTAGTAGGTGTGGTAGAGCTTGATCCGATCTTAATAACAGGGAATGTCATCACTGTAAACAATGCCCTTTATTTGATCTTCCTGTAGTTGAACATGAACTTTAGCTATGCTTAGAAGTGGAGTTGACACAGATAGTTAAAAGAATGTTGAAGAATATAGAAATCCAGGAAAGTAAGCGAAAAATGCAGAACCAAAAACAAAGATTTTAAAATCTAAATAGTAACACTTCGGATTGAAAGAGAAGTCATAATCATTATGTTATTCTTCTTTTTAGTTTTAGATACTTCTGAGTTTACTGAAGAGTGACATTGGTCCTTTTAGTCTCAGTTGATGTTTAAGAGCACATTAGTAGTTGTAGCAAAAATATGAAATTTACGATTAAAGATAGTATAATACATACAAAGAATGCATTATCTAAGTTAAGGATGCAGTTTGTCTTTGTTTCTTTTTCTGTTTCGATTGATCCCCTAAAGTTATTCTTCATTGTACAACAGCATACCCCGCGTAATTTCACAAGTAGGGTATGGAAAAGGTAGAGTGTACTCAAACCTTACCCCTGACTCATATAGATAGAGAGGTTGTTTTAGATTTATTCTTCATTATAGATGAACCAACTCCAATCACATTAAGCTAATCTGACATAACAGATAATAAGTCCCATATGAAGTTTAGGTGAGACTTTGTTCAAATTCAAATCAACTATATGTTGTCATTTTCCAACAAGTAAATAGGCAATTATAGAATGGTGTTTAGGTATATCGAGAAAAGCAAGTCTCAAGTAAAACATTAATTGTAATTCCAATTAAACCTAAGGTTATCCAAGTATGAATCATCTTATGCATAACAGTGAAATGAAAGATTTATACTACATAATCATATAAAAGCCAATATTAAACAACAAATATGAAGTCAAATCGGCTGACAAAATCACTAATGTAAAGATGCCTGATAGATTAATTATGAATCATCGAACAGTATCAATTTTCTACTAATGAGGAAATGAGAGCAGCGTGAAGCGCAGGGATAATCTTTACAAATTCAGATGGATGAGCGACAAAGGAGACTCATCAATATTTCAAATCATCGTTTTGTTCAGGATATGTTGCATAGAATCTCACCGAATGATTTAGTTGAGACAAATTAGAATTCCTTTTATTTTCAAAGTTTGAAGTCGAGGTATAAGTGATTGTTCTTTTTTAAACAATTGTTTTTACCTAAGTTTTCAGTTTACCAAAATTTACAAACGAAGACAATAGGAAATTTCATATGGGATTGAGAAGGCTATTGTGTGTTCAACATTGAAGATGTAGAGAAAAAGAGGAAGATGATAATGGAAAGGCTGCCTGGACTATTAGAGATATATAAACGGTGAATATTGATTTGCTCCTGCCCTATTAGAGATATATAAGTGGTGAGGACTGATTTGTTGATATATGAGAAAAATATTTGAAGCGGCACAACACACATGGTAATTGAAACATTAAAAACAGTGATGTAAAATCAAAAGTTAGAGGTAGTGAAAAGAAGACAGTGATAAAGAGTAATGTAGTACCTGTTTATCTTGAAGGATAATATTTAGATATTTTAGCCTTTTTTTCTTGCTATTGGCTGGGCCACATATATCTACAATTTGTATCTTATAGATCCAGTCTGAGCTCTGCGGAGCTAATTCACATATACGAATATTTTGTTCCATCTTTTGATGAGACGTGGGAAAAGGAAAGGTTAGTACATATTATGACTTAGTAGTAGAAGTGAAGAAGAATTAGATGGAAAAAATAAAAATAGAAGTAATAACTCGGATGATATTACATTCTTATATGTTATATATGGATAATTCATGAACTTAAAAGAATGTCTTTTTAATAATTTCATTATACACTATATTGCAAGTAGAATTATCATCGTAACTGTCTAGTATAGTAGGTCGAATTAGTATTTTTACATGGTCAGAACTTTTTGCACATGACAAAGCAACATAGAGTTGACCATGTGAAAAAACTGTTATGGAATGGAAGAAACTAGAAAGAGAAATTAAAGAGAGAATGAGTGATAACTCTTTGTATTGATTCTTGCATTGATTCAAATAGAAGAGTACATTCCTATTTATAAATAATCACGGAGAATCCTTCCTAAAGAATAATTCTTCTAGATACTAAAATAAAACTAAATATTTTGCAATTAATGTAAACCCTAGACTTGAAAGGAAATTTAATACTATAAAATATTTTTAGACTAAAGAGATAAAAGTAAAAAGATTCTACCAAATTTCAACATTCCCCCTCAAACTCAAGTTGGTGTATCTAACTTGAGTTTTAACACTTAACTATTCTTTAAAAATATCTTCTACTTACTTTTGTTGTGGCAATTAATAGAATTCATCCTCACATTCTTCTTCTACTAATAATGCTTGTGATTTGTCTTGAGTGTCTTTGAACTTGCACACTTTTGTAACATAACCTGTTTGTTTGCAACTTCCACATAATGCATCAGATCTCCACCAACAAAATTTTTCTAAGTATGCTTTCTTTTTGCAATATCTGCAAGGAGGATAATCAATTTTTCTTTTTTGATAATTTGCATAAAAGATACCTTCAACAATTTTATCTTGTCTGAAAGCTCTTCTTTGTTCTTGTGCTTGAAGAGAACTTATCAATTCCACGAGAGAGATGGTAGAGAGATCTTTAGACTCTTCCAAAGCAGAGATTTTAGACTCAAATCTCTCGGAAATAGTTACAAGAATCTTTTCAACTATTCTATTATCTTTAAAATCCTCACCAAGCAACCTGATTCTGTTGACAATCAAAGAAATTATGTGAGAATAATTAGTGATAGTCTCACTCTCTTGCATCCTAAGAGATTCAAAATCTCTTTTCAAATTCAGAATTTGATTTTGTCTGCCTCGTTCACTTCCCCAGTACTCATTCTCAAGTTTTTCCCAAGCTTCTTTTGTTGTCTCACATGCAATGATTTTAGAAAAGATTGAATCTGCAACTGAATTTTGAATTACAATTTTGGCTTTGTATTTTTTGATTTTCTCATCTGAGTGAAGTTTGATTTCAGCATCAGACGGTTTTTTAGAAAGTTGTTATATGGGTTTGTCTTCCATTACACCTTCCCACAAATCATAAGCCTCAAGATAAGACTTCATCTTAACGGCCTAGATTTGATAACTTTCACCATTGAAGGTTTGTGGGGCATTGAAAGAAAGAGTATTGCTTGCCATGGTTTGAAAATAAGGTTTAAAATAGTATAGATTAAAAATTGGTTAAAAGTAGCCCTGCGTTAAAAATAAATGCACAGGTTAAAATTGGTTTGAAAATAGATATGAATTAAAAGTGGTTGAAGTTCTTCTTCAATGAACTCACAAATCCATTAAGATCAATGTAAGGCTCTGATACCACTGTTATAGAATGGAAGAAACTAGAAAGAGAAATTAAAGAGAGAATGAATGATAACTCTTTGTATTGATTCTTGCATTGATTCAAATAGAAGAGTACATTCCTATTTATAAATAATTACGGAGAATCCTTTCTAAAGAAGAATTCTTCTAGATACTAAACTAAATTAAAATCCTTCCAGATACTAAACTAAAATAAAACTAAATATTTTGCAATTAATGTAAATCTTAGACTTAAAAAGAAATTTAATACTATAAAATATTTTTAGACTAAAAAGATAAAAGTAAAAAGATTCTATATGCATGTCTAGATTAGATTTAAAAAAATGGAAAATTTGCTCAAAATGAAGTAGAATAAGAAAAGTTTGGTCAAAAAACACTTACCACAACTGAGAGCTCAGACATAAAACAAATTAGCCACAAAATGTATGAACATGGATACAGAGAGAGATCAGACAACAAGATGAATGAGAGAGAGAACAGTGAGACAAAGTGAAGCAAAAAAAAGAGGAAGTAGTGCAGCAACCTGTAATAACAGTGAAAAGCCATGTATTGGTTACATGTTAAACCTGGAGAATGATAAGAAATTAAATTACGGGAATACCCTCCGAATGTCCGACAAAACCTTCACTTAGAGATTTTAAAAAATGAAAAATTTGCTCAAAATGAAGTAGAATAAGAAAAATTTGGTCAAAAAAACACTTACCACAGCTTAGAGCTCAGACATAAAACAAATTAGCCACAAAATATATGAACATGGATACAGAGAGAGATCAGACAACAAGGTGAATGAGAGAGAGAACAGTGCGACAAAGTGAAGCAAAAAAGAATAAAGTAGTGCAGCAGCTTGTAATAACAGTGAAAAGCCACGTATTGGTTACGTGTTAAACTTGGAGAATGATAAGAAGTTAAATTACGGGAATACCCTCAATTGGTAATAGAAAATCATGTATTTCTGGCCATGAAGGATTACATGTCATAGTTAGGAAGATATCAGGTTTTTCAAATTGTTGTACTAATGCAATAGCATCCATGTATCGACGACTCATGTCTCGTGGACCTCCAGTAAAGCTAGTAGGAAGGAATGTTTTTATTCCAATATTTGAGGTGTGTCTTTCTCCTAGTCGTAGAAGATCCACTAATCCGGATAGTACCTCATACCTAAATAAATCTTGATTGAATAGCAGAAAGTCCAACCTTTGTGTCTCAACTTTTATAAATTCATCTACAGAATATTGTTGGAATAATCTACCAGAATGCAAAGCAGTATTTTCTTCAGTATCTCTAATTTGAAGTTTATAACAATAATACTCACAGCATAAGACTATGTTTTTCTTTTGTCTTTGTTTATGTAAAAGTTGTCCTTCAACATTAAGAAAACCATCAATTGAGCAATAGTTAGATACAGCAGGAAGGCCCTCATTATTAGAAGTAGAACGGTTTCTTGGGAAACTGGGTTGTCGTATTATTTTTTGAATGCCACAGTGCTATCCATTTTCTCCGTAGGGAAATAACAGAGGATATTGTAATGAATCATAACAACCATAGTAATAGTGTACCAGCTCGCTATTATTGAAGTGAGTTTGTATTCGAATATGGGGAGTAAAAATAACATTGTTTGATTCATCATCAACCCATATACCAGCAACTTCTGAGACGGTGGGTAAATTATATGTTCATTGATCCATTGCAGAAGCACATTTAAGTGCAATGTAGAAATCAGGTAAGTTTGGAATGCTAGTTAAGGATTTGAGAAATATAGAGTATGGATTGATCTTTAGAATTTAAATCAGTTTTGCAATAATTGATTAGTTGAGATATTCGGAGAATAACATTTTGTTAATTACGTCAGCATCATTGTTGTAAAAGTAGATTTGTAAGTTTCTTACTTCATTATTCGTAGGAAGAAGGCTATTTATGAAATGATGAATTTGTCCTTGAACTTTAAATGTGTATATACCTTGAGTCCTTTTTGCTAACACTCCTTATCATATTTGACTCCAAGTGAAGTAAAGGCAAACATGTTATTATATGTTCTAATGTAAGTACGGAAATGACTGGACTCTTCATTAGTTCCAAAGTAAAGACTTTTTAATGCAGGAGGCAATTTATGAGAAACTAATTTTATAGAACCATTACTACAACAGAAACCAGGAGATTCATATTAAAGTCTTTTAGCTGCACAAAATTTGCAGTTTGGAACTTTCTTTAATAGAGTGGGAGTACAGGGCAATGTATTAAGATTAGAGCATTTTACTCATGTTGGCTCATGTTCTGCAGAGTAGAAGGGCAATTTAGAAAGGAACAAATGAAAGAAAGGATGCCAAGGATAATATAATAAATACAAATAAACCTCTGATAGCTGGTCGTGATTGGTACAAAGTAGAATGGTCATTACAGGTGTTTGACGTTGAGCCTACAATATTGTATGTAATTAATGTATATAAGGTAAATGTTCATTTATTATGTATGATTAATTTTAATTGGTACTAACCTATTTCGTAGATGCTCTCGCATTGAGATGCCGAAGTAACAAGTGATGGTTTATTTTGAAGGAACACAGTAGGTTACGGTGGAGGTATACTTTTGACAGCCAGAGTCGGTCTTTGTAAAATGGATAGCAGGAAGATTTTGGGGAAGACCATGCGTTCGAGTAGAGTATTCTACCCGGTGACGTGCCAGAATAGTTACCTTTTTTTCAGTAGGCATTTGTTGGTAAGAAATTTGGCTTCTAAGATTTTTGGCTTCCTTTTTGGTAGTACCCGTTTGTTCAGGTAGGGTTGCATTCATTTTTCGTTTTGTGCTAGACATCTGAGGGCAAGTATTTAGCGAAGTTCTTTTATTGAAGGTAATATCTTAGTGTTCAATTAGGGTCAATGCACATGGAATAACATAGTATAATATAGAGTGAGGAAGACAGCAGTGCAGTAACAGAGTAAAGAACTATAGAGTAGGAAAATGCAGAAACTTACGTTTGTCAGGGAAAAGTACTTTTCAATATCATTGTTCTTAATATATTTTTTTTATGTTTGAGTTGTATAGCAATACAAAGAAAAAATCGCAAAGAACACCAACCTGAAGGATCCCATCTACCACCATGCTTTATTAATATTGATAAGAAGCTGTCCATTACAACACAAATGAAGATTATTGAATAAAAATCAACTGCAACTAGTTGTGACTGACGACAAATTACAGAAAAAATTGAGAGGAGAGACAAACGTTTGAAAAAAAATATGTTTTTTTGAATGAAATTTGACTGATTTGAGTAAAAAAAAGGAAAACAAATATTCTCTTTTTAATGAATCTCCTAATTTTATGGCACATATTAATTATCATTAATGAATTCAAAATTCATTACTACTAACATATCCATTTTTTACTTTATATTTTTTCCAAACAAATTAATTTTTACTAGTTTTTTAAAACATTTTTTTTTTTACTAAAATGCTAGAACCTGCAATTTTTTATTGTTACAACTTGAAAGAATTATTATAATGTCATAACTTGAAATTATTAGTCTTATATATGTCAATTATAAAATTTTCACAACTCAAAAAAAATAAATAGTTGAACCTTTAATTTTAACTCTGACATTGGCATCAAAAAGATAATTCTATTAAACCACCAAAAAAAATATAATTCCATTAAATACACCAAAAACTAAAAGATGACGGTAGTCTTGACACCAAAAGCAAACAAGGGGTAAAATTGAGTTACTTCTGATAATTCGAGGGCAATTTTGCCCTTTTTTTGCCTCGATGAATTGTTATGTTAGCAATAAATGGCTTACGTGGACATCCATTAATTTGGAGGGCATTTGTTGTCCAAAAAATAGACGGGAAAAATATTTTTGAAACTAAAAACAAATAGAGACTAAATGTGAACTACCCCTATTCTTGTAAAAAGAAAAAGATAAGAATTCGTCATAATTTTAAACTTACACAAGGTAGTTCAAAGATCTTCTCAATATACACTTGAATAATTATTGAATTTTCCTTTTACGAGATCCTATAAGACAAAAATCCCCCATGACATCTCAAGCAAAAATAACTGATCTCCATCAAAATCATATTATACAGATTCTGTTTTTGCCTTCATCAATTTAAGATGTAGACTGCTGCAGATTTCCCTTATCATCAAAAAAATATATATCTAGCCTCTACAAAAACCCTATTACATCTTTTGACCTATCAAAATTTCTTAGCAGCAAGAATGATGACTACAAAAATTTAAAGACGCGATTATTGTCACTGTGATACAATTAAATAACAAACTACATGATAGAAGAAAACAGAAAGGGAAAAAAAAATAGAGATTAATTGAACTCAGTAATCTCCTCTCCTACTAGTGACAAGGTCGCTAGCGATATCATCCTCCTCATTTTCACATTGTAGCAGAAATTCTTTGTAAGACTCATCATAAGCAGTAGCCATTTGCAGATAAATAATTGCATCATTCTTGCGGCCAACATTGATCAACGTACTGGAAAATAATCATGTACCATTTTAATCAATTGTAGAATTGGAATAACAAGAGGTTTTCTAGAACTTGCTTTGTGAATATAAACTATGAATCAAGAATTAAAACAAACCTTTACCTTGACAGTAGTACTAATCCGCCATAGTAATGGGCCTTGCTCTTTGGGTCGTCTGGCTCTTTCAACGTGGCTATGCGTTCCAGGTGTGAAAGTCCCTCTCCCATCTTACCCTATAGAAGAAACAGAATGGTGCAATATCACTATGAGAAACCTACTTCCAGTATATAACTCAGACATGAACTAGCCCAGATTTCAGGTTTGGCTCAAGAAAGGAGAGGCCTTGAAATATCTGCCACTGACCGAGCCCAAAAGCATGGCAAGTCAAGCTCAAAACACCACAAGGAAAATAGAAGTTGGGTCCAACTAAGCTCTACTGAGAGAGCAACTTAGACAGTCATCATATTTAGAGAGCATAAACAATGTCTAGAATCCTTAATATGAAGATTCAAGAATCAAAAAAAAAAAAAGGAATTGAAGACTACATTAACCACTATTCTGGAGGTGTCAGCAGCCTTTCAGCTTCATCCACCATCCACACAAACTCCAGGCTCTGAGAAATCAGCCGACAACCAACCCGCATTCATATAATTTGTTTGATTCAATCTTAATTTGAGTCCGACAAGTGGGATGAGGAAAGAAAGGGAGTGAGGTTTAGCCAAAAGAGATCTTGAGAACCAGTATTCTTCAGGATTTTAATGCTGGAGACCTCCAAAAACAATGATCAAATTGTGGTCTAATACAAACTAATTACAAAGACCCTAAAAAGACTCTCAACTGATCAGCTTCCTCTACATGTGCTTCCATACGCTAAAAATAAAAGTTTATCATGCAATTCCACTTATTCATATCAAAAACATGTAAGTAGAAGACACCTTTCGATGTAAGTTGACGCTGGCCTTAGGCTAGACTTAGGGTCGATCCCACGAGGAATGATGTCAACACACTGGCTACCGCATCTTCATCTGCACCACTTGGTCCTTCACCCGCAGAGGTTGGAGAGAAGGGGTACTATTGGCCCTATTTGGAGATGCAGACACTACTCGTGCGGCTGGGAGGTATTGGCGAGGGTGCTAAGGAGCGCGAGAGGAAGCGGGAGTGACGTGCACTCGAGGCAGCATGGCGATAGTGAGGATGCGAGATTGGAGCGATTCCGGCAGCAGGTAGCTGGAGCTTCGAGCTCGGGGACTACAGATGGTGCTCCCCAAACTGTTATAGAGGCACACACTGATGCAATGGGGACATTGTGGGGGTGAGATAAATCTGTCTAAGAGTGTAAAGGATGAAGTCTGAATAGCCGAACACTCGGATCATGCCTAGGGATTTTCTTGCCTAAGTTCTTTTTCCCCAAGGACTATTAAATTTCTGTTGAACCGGGCATATATAGGGTGTTGATTGTGAAAGTCGACTAGAAACAAAAGCATGATGGCAGTATTGATGAGATTCATATCCCTCCAAATTAATTTTTTGTGTGCTTTGTGCTATATTTGTGTTATTAATTAGCGAATTGTGTAGGATCTTTGCACTACATGATAGGAACTGATAGGATAACATGACTTAAGTTGAAGCATGAACTAGATACTTCGATAATATGATAGTGAAATGACGTGCCATGTGGGTGTTTATTCATTCATACAATATGTGTCAATCTAGAACTTGCCCCGTTAGTATTGCTAGGATGATTAAACTACTAATTAGGAAAGGATCATAGTCATTGTTGAAGTTAAGTCCACCAAGCCTAAAAGCAACTAACCTAATAAAGAACTCCCTTCGATCCAAATTTGTTGAGCCTAAACTAGACCGTTCTTTCAATATACCCATTTCACCCTGGTCCTTCCTTGGACATTGTGCACCTCAACTCAGGTTAAAAGCCTAAGTTGAGGGTGGCTACTATAGAGGAAAACAAGAAAAGAAGGGGCTATGAGAAGAGTGGTGTATTGAAAAAGGAGGAGAAAATTAAGATGGTGTGGCAGCTAAAAGAAAATAAAAAGATAAGAGAATAAAAAGCTGAAGAAAAGTTTGAAATGGAAAAAAAAGAAAAAAAAGTCAAAAGCCACATTGAGCTTTAATGAAAAACGAAATGAGGAGAACAGAAAATAGAGGTGACACAAGTATTGGTTGTAAAAAAAAAAAAGAAAATAACCAATGTAATTAAGAAGGGCAGAAAAGTCACTTTAAATCTAAATACACCACACCTAACCCTGAGCCTACGTTACAAGCTAAAAAAGTCCTATAGTTTTTTTTTTTTTAAAAAAAAGTCCTATAGTGATCCTAATTTAACAGTTCAAGGGTCTAAGTGTAGAAGATAGGGGCAAGCCTATGGTCTTGAGCATGTATTGTATTGAATACAATTGTGAGAGTGAGTGTATGTATACCGAGACCTTGAACTTGAAATACATGTTGCTATCTCTATGAAAAATAGGACGTCTTTGCGGTAAGGGCACAAGTTACATCGTCGAAACATCAATATCTTGTAATTGTTATATGTGTATGTGAATGTATATATTTGTATTTCTATGTCATGAATAGATCCTCATGTGTTGGCTTGCTTTGAACTTAATGATTGCACTGTGTTGAAAGATAGAAATGGAGGATGGATTATTGAGGAAAAGGCCATATGATTGCTTGAGTTCTAGGTTTACTTTTGCATCTTGTCCTTTTTGTGTTAGCAAGTGTCACTTGAGGACAAGCAACAATTTTAAGTTGAGGGAGTCGATGTACCGCGAATTTACGGTACTTATCATGCTTTAAACTTGGGGTTTTGCATGTCTTAAGCATTTGTTAGTAGATTTGATGGTATTTTATGTGTGTTTTGCAGAAATTTCTACGGTCTGTAGTCTGTACTCATAGATTCCAGGTATGTTTCTAAATTTTGCTAAGTGTAGAGTCAAACTACGGAAGCCTTCTGCTAATCATAGGAAATCCTACAGCCCGTAGACAGGCTTTCGTGGAACCCAGTAAACATAAATAAAAAGACCAGACCCGAACCCTCCATTTCAAATTCATTCCCCATTTCCCTCTTCCTAAACCGTTTCAACTATTACACCCCTCCATTTCCCACCCTTTCATCATCCATCACACCACATTATAAACCCACAACTCCATTATCTTCCTCTTCTTTTTCATTTTCCTTTTCTTTCCTTTTCCCCCAAAATTCTCATCCTCCATTTTACAAGAGAAAGTTGTGGGTCACAATCCGTAGGAGTCAAGGAATTCGAGTCGTTGTCAAAATCAGACACACTCACACAACCTAATTTCACTGGAAAGGTATGGATGCAAATCCTAAAAATAGCAATTTTGATGTTGAAATTATGTTGTACTTAACCTAGGGTTGAATGTATTGTGTTTCTCGTTGCTTATAACAAATGATGATGTTGAACCCTAAGAATGATGAATTGTGAGTGCTTGTAGTGAAACTAATGTGTGTCCATGATTAAGAATCTTAGGTTCGGCTATTAGTTTGATTAATTTGTGATGAGAGTGTGAAATAGACACAGTGACCTGGGTTGGTTGCGACATACTAGGGTCTTCTACGGAACGTAGAAAATTCTACAATTCGTAGTTGTCCCCTGTAGACAAGTCCCAGGTATCAGTGTTGCCTTGCGATTTCTATCTACGAGTCGTAGGATCATCCACGGATAGTAGGATACGACTCGTACAAACATCTAATGTTTAAAGATATATGAGGGGGACTACAGAGCCTGTCTACGATCCGTAGAAATTTCTATGGCTCGTAGATCAATCTCGTAGTCCCAAAGTGCACAAACCAGTAGCCTAAGTTAGGAACTACGGGTCAACATACGGTTCATAGGAATTTTGACAAACCATAGTTCCAACTTCAGAAACTTAAAAATTGGCCTCCTTTCCTACGACCCGTAGAATGTTAGAATCAAAAATAGTGTTATTCCTGAATTTTATTTTATTTTTAGGTTTTGTAGTTTTGTTTTCAGTTCTTGCTTTCTTGTGGCACTTCTAAGGTACTAACAATGCCTCCATAGAAACAATGCCAAGAAGGGGGCAAAATCCACCGGATCTTCATCTCAGTCCAAGGCCTCATCCAAATACCAGGTGAGGGACTAACCTACTGACGATGAGCTAAGTGGGGATCTCATCGCAGTCGGGAAAACTCACTATTAAACATCTCTACAGTAGATCCTTATCATCAAAATGAGGGGGGAAACCATTAATGTCTTCTGTTCCGGAACTATAGTAGGTTCTTAGCGTGTCCACCTATTCTTGTGGACTGCTTCCTTGTAACTTCCTTCTCTCTTGAAGGATTGGGCTAAGAAGAGAGCCAAGGACTAATTTGAATTCGCGCTCAGATAAATATATTAAGGAGAGTAAAGTGAACAATTTATCTCTGAATTTCATTGAACAAGACAAAAATGTTTTATCACATGATATCTGTAAAACTAATTTACTCTGTAATTTGATAGCCCATATCTATAGACAGTATGCTTCAGCATCATCACAAGCTAACAGCCCATATCTGAGTGTTATATATATATATATATATACACACCTCAAATTCTTTACAAAGACATACATCCACTCATTAGCTTTTGATGATCTTCAAGCAGAAACAATTACATATGTCTAAAAGTTAGACAAATTGAGGTGAGCTAATATTGCTACTCGTATTAGACATGAACTTCTCCATCAAAACAAGCAACTTTTGATCCATTTTCATCTGTATACATGTTCAGATTGATCTAATGCTACTCCAAGTCTTTTACTTTCCCATCAGAAGAAGGCAGTTTTCAGTTTATATTCGGTTTAAATAACCTAAGACTGGGCTAGTAATTTACATTAAAGACCCCCTGTTTATTAAGCTTGCAATGCGGCTTACAAGTCCGAACCACCCCTCGTTAGGCTTGTTTCCAGGGATAATAATCACTGATCTAGTTTGATCATTCACAATAACCAAAACAAATCTACCATACTTCTTGTACTGAGGTTTAGCTAATTTAGAATAGTGAAAAAAAGTAAAGAGAGAACATGCAATGGCTAGGATTTCCTTCAATAAATGGACAAGGCAGAAATACAGGGAGGAAGAGTAATCAGTTTGTCTAGAATATGGAGAGGGGAGGGGGAAGAGCAGCTAGGCATTGGGGGAGGCCAGGTTGACTCCTCACTATCATTATATAGAAGAACAGCAATCAGGCATCAGCAGGCCTTTAGGGGAATGTGGGGTCTATAAGAATAAAACATACTCCCTCCGTTTCAATTTGCTTATCCTATTTTAACTTGGCATGGAGTATAAAAAAGTAAAGAAGACTTTTGAATCTTGTGGTCTTAAATTAAAGATATATCAAATGTATCAAAATGCCCTTTAATCTTGTGGTCTTAAACATGTCATATGGAAAGTTGGAATTAAGGAGTTGCCAAAAAGGAAAGAGGCATACTTTTTGAAACGGACTAAAAAGGAAAGTAGGACAAGCAAATTGAAACAGAGGGAGTATATAAAAATGGAAGATGAATGATTGAGGAATTTCAAGCTAAACATACTGTAGATAATGAGGAATTTCACAAAAACATTTGAATAAAAACAAGAACTAAGATGAAACTTCTAGCAACTAACCCCAGAGAAAAAGGAAGAGGGAAATTTTGTATAGAAACCTTCTCGTCTGAAAATCATTTAAAATTATACCACAATAGTGTTTCAATAGTCCAACCCACTAAAAGTGTACCCAAAATAAATCCCCTATATACATGGTTTCTCTATTGTCGGCACTTCGCCATGTCACATGGAATCAGGTAAATGATGCAAGGTACTCAATATCTGTGACTAGAATTGTTATTGATTTATGTCAAGTAATATGGTGTCTCAGATGAACTTGAATGGAGTGGTCAGTGAGAATTCATATAGCAGATCCCAGTTTGCTCACGATCGGGGCATAGTAGTTGTATTTATAAGTCAATCATCAAGCCATTTTCTCAAAATACCATTACCTGCCGTATACAGGCAACACCTGCCCATTGTGATGATAGAATCAGCAGATCTACATCTTCAATTTCCATTTGATTCTCCTTTAGCAGAAGCTGAACTTGCAGAAATTGACTTTGATCAATGACCAGTAACAAATCAACTCTGCTGGATTATAGCAGCCAAGTTAAGTTCACTTAGAAAAATGAAGTTTTCTGCAGAGTAAACTGCATACTACATAAACTGTAAAAGGTCCCAAATATAGAAAAACAGATTTTGACTTTCCCAAATTCAGTCACCCTTTCCATGAACTGAAAATAATAACGTTCAGGAAACTCTTAGTCCACGAAAGCAAATTGATCTTCTTCATCAAGAATATCAGTAAACTCAAACTGAAATGCAGGACTTCAAACTCAAACCTTAGCAATGGTACGTTCCAAGTATTCAGTAGCTTCTGGTAAGGAACCATCTTGCAACAGTCTCTGGCCAATAATAAGCAAAGCTCGAACATTCTCAGGATCCTTGGCGATAGCAAGTCTGTAACACATATATTAAAAAGAGGATGCTACAGAGAAGGAAAAAAAGAAATGAGGCGGTGAGGATTGCTTTTATTAACGGAGAGAAGTACCGTAGAAAGGACATAGCTTCATCTTTACGTCCTCCTGCTAAGAGTTTTATCGAGAGCTGATGAGATTTCAACAAACGAAGATTTAGAAAGCAGCAAGAAAAATTCAACAATTCAAGTCTCAATATCAGGAAACGAAAATAGTTACTAACATTAACCAATTCATGAGGTGATAGGTTCTGGACAGATATTTTGCTCTGATTTTTTGATGGATCTATTTTGATTTCTCCAGTATTACCCAACTCTTTCTGATGTGCAGCTTCTAATTGAGTATCCTTCTGAGGTAGCCCCAGTTTCTTGCGAACATTTGGATGGTTTAGAGATAGTTGCTGTATATAAAAAGGTAATGAGTTCTAAGAAACTAATTTTTCCAATATTCACCACACCGATTGATTCATGAAGATGTGTGAAGTGCAACCCTAAGAAGCAACATTTTTCAATGACCACTATTGGACAAGGAAAAATTTACAAGAGAGAACGTCAGCTACATACGATTTGCTAGACAGACTGTGTCTAGAGGGAGCGAAAGTGAAATAAAAGAGGAGATCATAGACATTTTCCAAGGGAAGTTTGAAAAAAATTTCTATCTTCATTATCCAGTAGCTCATCTATCATGCTCTCTTTCCACATTAGGAGGAAAAAGCAAATTTGAAACTTGATGCCTTTTGTGTAATAAAACCTCTTGGCATCCAATGCATAACATGAGAGGTTACAAAACTTCCTAACAATAACAGACTACTTTAGCATTTGTCGGCACGCCCAGTCAAGTAAGAAATAAAGTTGAGATGAGGAACCTTAGGAAGAATACTTCAAAAAATATACCTGAATAACAGTCATCGAACTATTGGTAAGCCAAAAAACTAAACTCCCCTGAAAAATAGAAATATGAACAAAAACTTCATGTCATGCACACAATCCTTTGTCAGGTATACCAAGATAGAAAGGCAAGCAAATGAGTCAGAAAGACAATGCAATTATTTTATTTTGCAATCCCCTCTCCTGCTCTCCAACCCAACACCGAAAATTTTAAGATGATTAAAGAAAAAGTTAGTGACCCATCAATGTAAATATCTGTTTGTATGTGATCAGTCCACCACTGTTACCATTCTTTCACATAAACCTGACAGACAACTAAATCAAGTTTCTCCATCCATCATCAACTTCAAAATCCATAGGGGCTTCCCGTTCTGCCAAATTTTATATTGTACTATTGGGGTAGTCTCGTCAGGTCATATTTCAATTGGCAACTCATTAACTTCCAAAGCTCAGCTTTCACCAATTTCAAACAACCATTGATGTGCCACTTGTTCATCACTATATCAATTACATTAATTGCATGTCTTATACCTAACAATCCATCTCTGAGGCTATAAAAAAGAGAACAGTTAGCAAGAGAAACTAACCCTATCAGACAAAAACATTAAATCATGATATACTACTTGCAATCCATCTAATTATAATAAGGTTTGAGTCTAGTAACTTTATAAAAGCAAGAGATAGGCCCATAGAGCTGCAAATTACAATGACAAAAATCTCCTACCGTGGCTGACTGACTGTCCAGAAATCCTAGGTAGACATATTCAAGCTAGTCATGATGCAAACCACCTAGAAAAGCAAAAACATCCCCCGACTATTCCAATTCACAGCTCTAACATGATGAATTGCTCAGGTACTGAGATACTCAGGTTCAAAGCAGAAAAAACAGTATATTTACAATACCATAAACCCCTTTTTCCTTAAATGGAGAAAACAATTTTAAGATAAAAAAGGGTCACAAAGAATGGACACAAAAGTCAAAGGTGTGCCTCCATTAACAACTTTCAAGAAAACAATGATTCCAGCTATTGTTGAGGCCAATAAATTAACAGGACCAAAATAATGTTCCAGGGAAACCAACATAAACAGTTCAAAGATCAAAAATCAGTTTCCTTCTTCAAGTTATCTTAAAATTGGACCACAAAGCTAAAAATAATTAAGGAAAACATGGGATGCCAAAGTTCAAACATAAAAATGGACAAATCCTACAGCACATATTTTTTTTGGAATCAAATGGTTGATTACCTGGGGTATATTGAATGTAATTAATAAAATGGGTAATGTCAGGACTTCCAAGTACTTCTTGTAGATCTGTAACCAAAAAATAAAAAAAGTGAAAGTGTTGAGACGTACATCTCAAAATTATTATCAGGAAAACAGAAAACTATAGATAACATACTAATGATCTATGTTGCTTGGATCTCCAAAAATGATGCCGCACCTGTGCGGATCTTTCAAAAATGCACTACTTTTGAAGGATCAAACAAGCACCCGTTGACATCTTTAAAGAGTCCGAGCAACATAGCTAATGATCACTAGTTTCTTGAGGGGATTCCAGAATTTAGAGTAAGTGGGTTTAAAGATGTACACCCCGTCTGTTTAAAGTTGTCCTTTGTTTTGTGTTGAAGGTTTACGAGCCTAAATTTGAGAGTTTTCCCATAACACCTCCCACGTTCATGGACATTCAATTTGATTTATTAATATTTTAACAAAGATATTTTAGTTTTTTGATGAAGCAAGATGTTGTATTTGAAAGGCATCAAGGAGATGCAAGTTACACACACAAAAACATGGTTAACTCCTGAGAACAAAAAGAATGGTCGCTAATGATATCTAAGAAGGGCAATATATCATTAACAAGGGATAAATTGCTCCAATGGGAGAGCTTAATAAGGGAAAAGGATTTCAAACTGCTACTCCAAAAATGAAGGATGAATTGTAATTTGATTTTGGGTGTGAAGAATTTTGTATAAAGGAGGCAGACTCCATACCAGACTTTGTGAAATATATAGGCCTTTTACTTTCTGTTCTAGAGTGGTCAAAACCAGCACTAGCTTTATGCTGATGAATAATATGTTAACATTATCAAAAAATAATTTTATATATCTAGATACTTAAATTATATTTCAAAGGATTGAGAAATCAATATCCGAATTCACTTCACAAATTCTATGATTTGATACTCGTACTCCGAAACTAGGCATTCTTTTTGGATAGGAGGATAGAATTTTCAGATTTTATCAAATTCGTCGGATAACTGTGGTAATAAGATAATCGATAAGTTAAAGATGTACCTCTACAAATGGAGTTTGAATAGAGATTGATTGAGTCCCTTTATTACGCAGCAAATTGATGAAAATCACTTTTAGATCAAAGTATGAGGATATATCACATAAATTTCTGACAGATTACTGAGTACTGACCTTGGCTATTAATCCCACGAATCCACTCATTTTTTCAACTGAATATTTCTGAAAAGATACCTGAAGTAATAGAAAAAGAGAGATCATCTCTATCAAAAAGCATGGAGAAAAAACACCTCGAATATCACTTGCATAAGAAACTAACCAAGCTCACTATACTATATACTCAAATACACTGTGCGGCATTCTCAAAATAATCAATTTCAAGAAAGTGTTTCTGGAAACTTGTTTTCCCCCCTCATATTCCCTTCCCATTTACGAGACAAAAGTTTGTAAACGTCATTTGGTGCGCAAGGGCAGGAGAAATTTTAGGAAAAAACTTCTTTTAAATGTATATCCTTCGGGGTGGCCCAGTGGTTTGAGCTTGGGACTTCCATGTTGGAGGTCTCAAGTTCAAAACCCCTTGCCAGCGAAAGCAAGGGGTTTGCCTTTTGGGTAGAGCTAGTTGCACCTGGCCTGCCTAGTGCGGGTTACCTCTCCTATGTGGTTTGCAGGCTATTGCATAGGAGCGGGGGTTTTACCCTATGCGCACCCAAAGGGTAGCGACTACGGGTTTCCCTTGTCATCAAAAAAAATGTAGCCCCTTGATGTTTTTCTTTCTTATTTATTTATATTTTTTATCACAAGTAGATAACACTATTTGGTTTAGCTAACATCATATCATGTTTTTCAAATTTCGAAAGCACACGAGTTTCTTTCCAATTAAGTGAATTCTGCTATTTGAATCCCATCGTCAATAAATTACCAACTACTTATAATATTCTTCCCACTTTCCTCGTCTGTTTCTTTCCCTTTCATCTTTTGGTTGATTATCTTTCTTCCTCATTCCCAGCCCCTTTTATTGGTGATTCTTTCTCTTTCGCTTCACATTTGACGTCACACTATCAGTATCTATCTCATCCTCCGAAAACACACTGTTATTTCCCCAGGTCAACCTTCTCTATTCTTTATAACTCACAGCCACAAGAAATACGGGCACTATCAGATAAATCTTTTCCATTGTACTATTGCATCATTTTTTGGGTGAAAGCTTTTCGGCTTAGGCAGTTGAGTGAAATGAAAATTGAATTATGCCTTTAGATAGACCCTGGTCAAGTCTTATCTCATACCCTGAAACAGTAGCTTACTTGAACTAGATTTTGCAACTGTGACCATAAAAGATGGCTTCTTGAACCAATTGTTAAAGTCGTGTGTGGTAGAGAACATTCTTGTTCTTCTTCTTCTTTTCTAGATAGCGATGGTGTCCAAGCAACTTGCACACACCTAGACTTTTCAGGCCTGCCCCAAACATTAAACAGTATCCAAGACCCACCAACCATTGCAAGGTGGGCACCAAGAGAACATGTCTGAACATAAAGTGATGGTTAACCAGCACGAAATTGGTCATGTTGACGATCAAATACCTAAACATAAGTAATATTGGATAACAGTCCACCCTCCAAACAGAAAAGGAAAAAGAAGTTATATATGAAAATGTATCTAGTATCAAGGCCAAGAACAAGGTACAGGTCTCTTAATCCCGTAATGAAACTCTGTTACCAGTTACCACAAAGAAAAGACGACAACAAAACAGAAAGGCAGTAAATCTCACGGTTGATAAAAGTAATATACCTGAACGTTGATATAATGCAATCCAGCAATCAGTAATGGAAAGACTGGCCCTAAAACACCACTAGGGACCTCGGTCAAGTTCTGGAACCAAAGAATGCCCCCCTACAATGAAATGAAATGGAAATAAGTATCATCAAGTGGACAGAATTTATTTATTTATTTTTTCGAAACAGAAGTGGACAGAATATTTAAACTCAAAAAAGTTTCAAAGCTTTAAGATTTATCATATAGATACAGGAATTAGACTACTACTCCCTTTGTCCCAATTTATGTAGCCTTTTTACTTTGTCCCAAAATGAATGTCATTTTTCTATAATTAGAAACAATTCAACTTTAAAATTCCCCAATTTACCTTTAATTAAATGATATATAGTCACACAAATATCTAAGGAGGGAGTAACTAAAGCAATTTGGTAAGAACAAACTATATACTTTTTCTATTAAAATCCAAGCAATTTGGTAAGAAAAAACCATATACTTGGCTATTGAAGTCCATAAAAAATTTGACGTTCTCTATCAACTACTATTCATAGAAAAAGTGAAGACAACAGTGAGGAGCTTGTAGAGGGGGAGGTGGATGAGAAAAGAAATGACTTCTGCTAGAGGCAGATCAGGAGAATTCATGGCATAACTGAGTGGAGTTTTGTGGGAGTTCATGGACTAGAAGGTGAGAGTCCAAAATAGAGAGTTGGGACAATAATAGACTAGTCTGGGATAGGAAGTAACATGGGTTATAAAAGGAATTTCAATAAGATTAGGTTCCCTGATGAAAATGTGGGACGTGAGACATATTCTGAGGCAAGGGAGGGATCTTTAAATTTATTACTATCACCTACTAGTTGACTTCCCTCGGACAGGTAACAAATTCACTAGGTCCAAAGTAAGGATTCAAGACCAAATCAACACTTGAGATCTTAGTGTAGGTGTTTATTAGGTCTAGACATCCTAGTGGCCAATGAAGCTCTTGGCTGGAGATTGAACTCAGCTGAGTCTGGGATCAAATGAGTTCGATGGATCAAGTTTTGCATCACAAGTGACAGATACTCGGTGCTAGTAAATAGAGAGCCAGCAGGGTTTTTCACTCCTCATAATGGGATTACACAGGCCATGGAGTGCTGTTTGGAAGAGTGTGGCTCCCACTAAAGTGAAGTGTTTTGTCTGGTTGGTAACTAGGAGAGCTTGTTTGACTCATGAAGCTTACAAGAAAGGAGCATCAAAATAGCCTCTAGATGCTTACTAGCAAGGAGACACTGGAAACCAACAAACACTTGTATATGCCAGAACACACAGCAGACTTATTGAGTTGTTTGATCAGAAGGGGGAGCAACAGCCAACAAGAGTCAAAAGAAGTGGTGGAGGACCGTAACTGCCTGTATCTGGTGGAGCTCAGTACAGAAGATTAAATGGAAAGTAATTACTTCCTTAGGTTTTTGGTGTAAAGAACAAAATATAGAAGAGGAAATCGAATTAGTGGATTTCAAAGGTTCTTGGTAAGTATTTCTGTTTTCCCCTCCCTTCTCTGTTACTACTTTTTGGAGGTGGCCACCATAGCCCTTAATTCTGGGGAATCCAAGTTACTAGTTCAAAAAGAAAAAACGAAAACCTCATTGGATGTGTGTAAAATGCGCTCTTTGTTTGCAGGAGGAGATGCGACGAAGCAAAAGAAGAGGAAAAAATTAAGGCAAACGAACTATTTACTATTTATGTTGCATATATTGAGTGCCTCACTTACTTGAGAATTACCATTTAGTTTCACCACTATGTTGTCGAATCGCATGTTATATGCATCAACAATGCTTATACAGTCAGTTTCTCACTAGCATGTTATATGTATCAACAATGCTTATACAGTCAGCTTTTCACTAGGTGTATCAGTTGAGCCTTGTAAAAGATGATGATACAAAACCAAACTAAGCAAAATTAAGGGGAGAAAGAAAAAACTTATAATACCAGAAAGAAAACCAACCCTGCACAAGAATTGCATAAATGAAAAAGGGTGTTCTTACACAATCAAAGCCTTCATGATGATGCAGTGACATTCTTCTAATAGTCGTAATCCAAAGAAGAAAGCAGGGCACCTAAAATGCATAAAGATCATGACCAAGATGACAAAATTAATCTACAACATCCTACTATCATCAATGAAGTACCAAATTTCATGGGGAGATTTCAAAAGCTTCAACTGAATGTGACAATAAAAACAACATCAATATTGATCTACTTTTTTGTGTAAAGTCTTCTAAAAATAAAGCAAACAGACACGGAAAAAGAAATATAACTTTTTGTAGTCTAACTCCTACTCATCTAAATAGGCAAATAATGAACTCTAAAACATGAAGACTTTCAAATTTTTGTTTTCTACACATGGTTTTCAAATAAAAGAGCAATTTCCTCAGTGTTCTATAATGTATAATGAAAAATAGTCAATTATGTACCATATATGGAAAGTCATCAGAGGCAAATAAACTTGATATAATAAATTATATAGGATTATCACCTCAACTGTCAGAGAGGCGAAGTACCAAAAAAATGAAGGACAGCCTGCCGCTCGTTTCTCCTTGAAAAAGATTTTAAGTTGGTCTCTAAGACTCCTTCCTGACATAGGCGGAGGCAGTGGAGGAGGCACTTAAAAATGCATAAAAAGATCAGTTAAAAAGCAATAGCTTATGGAATGCATACATCTCTATTAAGAGGTAAAATACTATGTCCGCCATCTCAAACAACTCATTGAGGCTAGCCTCTTCACTCTTTCTTTTTCTTCTATATTTGTTAGGGTGGACATGTCATTATGAGATTGATTCTTTACAGAACAAAGAAAATAGCAGCATCAGCAAAGTTATCTTAGTTCTTTTTTTCATGTCTTCTTTAATCAGTAGTGTGTGGGCTAGCTTGAGAGTACCTCCTCAACTGATCTACAGGGCAACTTGGCTGGATCACAAGCATAGGTTTCCCAATTCATGCCCATCAAGGCTGAAGCATACGGGGCATACCAAGTATTGTAGCTGGGATTTGAACCTGGCCTATCCACATTGTTGCTCTCATGCCTCAACCACTATGCCATCCTCTTGGGAACATTGTGTAAGTTTCATTTTAAAGAAGAGCACCTCTAGAAACATGAATTATTAAATGAAACTATAGCCAACTCTACTCTAGGGTGAATATATAGTTATATACTGAAGCACTTGGAGGGAAAGAAGTAGAACTGACGATAAGTATATACAAGTTTAGTGAATCTTGGGCAGATTTTAATACTCTAAATAGGCATGTCGACAATTTGAACTTGAAAAGAGTATTGGGAAGTTTGTTGAGTTTGGACATAATTTCACTTGGAAACAAACGTTGAAGTTTAGAGAGTAAAAAACATTGTTTCACTTGAGATACTCCTCAAACATTGACTTCAAATTCTCTATTTCAAGTTGAAGTTAAAATAATGGACCAAATTGTAAAACACACATTTATGGGCAATTAACATCTCAAATTGAAGTTGAGATAATGAAATAATTTGTATGGACAACAGGCCTTAAATATCTTTGTTCCGAAATTCCAACAAAAGGGAGAAGAGGCCCACCTACTCATTCCCCTCTTCACTCCATACTACTTTTTGAGTTCCAAAATTAGCATCAGATAAAGGGAAATCAATGATGCTGAAAACAAAGCCTCACATATAGGAAATAACGCTCCAATTCTCTTCAACTTGTGGAGTTGCAATAATACAAATGGGAATAACGTAAGCCTCAAAGCCACTGTTGAAGAAACTATAATGATCCACCTGCAAACCAAGTGCGTACAGCGTATGATATCAAAATCAAGGGCCCATATACTAGCATTGGATAAAATTAGAAAAAGAAGATACTAAATTAAGACATTACAGACTGTTCTATGGGCTTTTAGAAGGAACTTCGTCAGTAAAAATGTTCCTCAGTGTATGAAAAACTGGCCAATCCTTGTGGGTAATTAATAGCCCTTGTAATAGTTGAGTTCCTATTAATGAAAGACTGAATTTTTTTTTGCAAGGTAAGGACAGAGCAGTTATTTTTCCACCATATATTACAATTCACAAGCTAGAATTTTCTGCATTGTTTGCTTAACTTCTGTATATGAATTTCTAGTTGGGTACCATGGCTCTTCTCACCTTACTGAATCAATTATCAAAGCCATTTTTTAGAACTACATTTCAATTTTACAATGAAACTAGGAATTTTTAAAATACCAGCAAAAAGCTTAGAATTTCTGAAAATTTATATAAAGGTGCTTAACAAAAAATTTGGAACGAATGGAGTATGTTACCATGGGAAGCCAGTGAGGTCACGATAACCATCCAACAACGAAATCAAGGCACGTACTGGAAGAATGGACTCCTCAGCACTTGCACTAATATTTTCGCTGATCAACAAATCCGTGCTCTCATACTGAGTAGCCACTGAGTCGTCACTGATGTTACCAATTCGCGAGTCGCCAGTGCAGAAGGAACGGCAGAAGGAAACACTGGGCTGAATAACAAACTGCGGCTTTGATGGTAACAACGAGTTCAGAAAGTGGCCATACCAGTTGAGCCCATGGCTGTGACAGCGGTAGTGATCGGAAGGGTTTGAGGGTTTATTGTGAGAATCTGAAGAAGTGAAATTGTGGAGAAAGTATATTTCCGGCGAATTACGAGAGTAACGGCGGTGCTGGAGGAGGAGTCTCTGAACCGACATGATGGAGTGGTGGTAGGTATCGGCCGGCGGGTTACAACGAAACCAGGATTAACATAACTTTCTTTAAAATTATAATAATGTTTCGTTAAAAAAGCATAACTTTCTTAATCAAAAGTGTTAATATTGGTAAAGCTTCACTAAATTAATACTTGGTTAATTAATAATTTTTTTAAGATAACTTTTTTCTCTGATCCGATTTGGGCCAATGAAAAAATCACTTCAATAAGATAATAAACCACTATATAAATATATGATCTCATTAATATTACAAAATTAATAATGTTTAAAAATACAATTATATCTAAGACAATTTAGGGTGTGTTTGATATGAAGAAAAATATTTTTCGAAAAATATTTTTCAATTTTCTCATATTTGGTTGGGTTAAATATTTTAGAAAATATTTTCCAAATCAACTCATTTTTCTCAAATTTAAGAAAAATGACTTACCTTTAAAACTTAAGGAAAACATTTTCCAAATGTCTCTTCCAACTTCAAATTACAATTTTTTTTTGTACCACCCCCAAAAAAATAAAATTTAAAGTTGCCTAAGTTAACTCTGTCCAGTGAAACAACTCCTTTCGTAGCAAACCAATCAAAGGCCTTGCCACAATAGCGTAGTGATGAATAAAACGCCGATAATAACCAGTGAGCCCTAAAAAACCCCGAACGTCCTTCACCAACTTAGGTATTGGCCATTGTTGGATAGCTATGATTTTACCGGGATCGACAACAAGACCTTTGTTAGAAATCATATGCCCCAAATAATCAATGGTCATTTGGCTGTATAAACATTTACTCCTTTTAGCCATCAATTGGTGAAAGCGAAGAAGCTCTAGGACAGTGGTGAGGTGATCCAAATGGGACTTCCAGTTTGTACTATACATAAGGATGTCGTCGAAAAAGACCAACACAAAACGTTGAAGACAAGACCGAAATACCTCATTCATAGTCGCCTAGAAAGTGGAAGGTGCATTGGATAACCCCAAAAGGCATTACCAAGAACTCATAGTGCCCCTCATGAGTTCGAAAAGTTGTTTTGGTAGTGTCATCAAGCTTGACACGAATCTGATGGTATCCCGACAATAAGTCAAGCTTTGAAAAATAATTTGCGCTATGAAGCTCATTAAATAATTCATCAAAGGTGGGAAAAGAAAAACGATCACGTATAGTAATGGCATTCAAAGCTCGGTAATCCACACAAAAACGCCATGTACCATCCTTCTTTTGTACAAGAAGCACCGATGATGAGAAAGGGCTAGTACTTGGTCGAATAACTCCGTCATTGAGCATATCTGTCATGAGTTGCTCCATAATTTTCTTCTGAAAATAGGGGCAGCGATGCGGCTTGACATTTACATGTGGTAAGCCATGGGGTTTTTGGAAAACATCAACAAAGGAATCCAATAGAGGCGTTAATAGAGGAGGCTCATCACTAGGGTTGTGTTCCCAGTATAAGTTACCGTCAAGCAATAAAAAGAATCAATGGCATCTGTGGTGGCCAAATGTCACAAACTATGGAGTTATACTGGTTGCAACTCAATTGGAGAGTCCCCCACCCAACGAACAGGAGAACCATTCAATAAGAATTCGAAGATGCGAGTTGCATAGTCAGTAACAACTGGTCCCAATGTTGCTAACCACGAGACCCCCAAAACCATATCTGCTCCATGAAGAGATAAAACATACAAATCCATAGGCAAATCATACCCCTAAATGTGTAAAGGAACTCCACGCACAACTCCATCACAACGGAGACGTTGGTCACTGCCAACTACCACAAAAAAACTAGGAATGGATTCAACCACCATGTGCAAATATTTGGCTGCCTTTGCTTGTATAAAATTATGTGTACTACCCCATCCACAAGGATTTGAATTAGGGAACCATTAATAACGCCAGTAAAATGCAAAGTAGTTAGTAAATCTCCACCAGAAAAAGCTTGATAAGAAACAAATAAATGATCTTGTACCTCCAAAAATTGCAAGTCTTCGGCCAAAACTCCATCAGATTCGAATGATTCTAGCCACTCCAGCGATAACTCCGAATCTTTAGTAAGCAACAGTAATTGGGGTAGCGCCTTACATTTGTGAGAAGGAGAGAATTTCTCATCACAATTGTAGCATAAGTCTCTCTCACAATGACTCTGTAATTCAATAAGAGATAGATGTTTGAAGCGTATGCGATTCGGGGGTGCATGTGGTGGTACAACAGGGACTAATGCCGATGAGGAAGATTTGAAAGATTAGTGCATCGGAGGAGGACTAGGATTCATGAGCCACCACTATTGATTTTATTTTGGGTCGGAGCTTAGAAATCCAAAAATGTACCAACCAATGCTCACCGATGGGAGTAGTCTCATTGGTGAGAGCTTTAAATCTGCTTCGATATTTCACCACAGTCGTAATCTGTTGTATCTTAGCCAAACTACCCTCCGGTGCTTCTAACTCCCGTTTTCGAAATTGATGAACCAATTTCTCAACAAAATGGTCCTAATCAATCAACTGCTTATTGCGATACAACCAATAGTACCATTCGAGAGCGTCGCTATCAAGATAGAATGAAGCCAGGGACAATTTATGGTCATCAACTATACGATAAAAATCAAAATATCGTTTTGCCTGGAAGATCCAAGCCTCTGGATTAGTTCCATAAAAACGCCCCAAGTCCACTGAGGTTGGCTTGTGACGAAGACTTACAGGGGCAGGCAATGGTTCTGGGCGGTGTTGACACCCAATTTTGACCCTCCCCGATAATGGTTAATTTTTAAGCTTCTTAGATTTCAAACGATTTAAAATAATTAGTTTTATAAATTTCAAAAATAGTTTGCAAGTTATTTTAAATAAGTTATGTCATTTATTATAATTTTTAGACAATACTTATATTTTACATATTTATATATATAATTAGTACATTTTATGAATATTTAAAAATCGTCTCAAGAGAGATAGTCAAATTAGTTTGATAAAGTAGAAGTTTAAATGATTCACACACGCGCATATTTTATGTATATATATTGTTGCTTATTTTAGTACATTTAAATAGTTATTTCTCCAAATACAAGATGTGTATCCTCCAAGGAGAAGATGATATTACAAAATTTTACACTTTGCTTATTAAAAGAAACAAAAAATAGTCTTCAACTAGAGGGATATGAGACCCCGCGGTTATTTCACATAATATACGTAGCATGGCATGAGTGTATGAGGTGTATATAACTTTGTGTAGCACATTGGGAGAATAAGTTCGCAAATGGGTGGTATGATCAAAGAATTAGACTAAAGTTATAGGTCAAGGATGCCCTTAAACAAGTTCGAGTTAAAGAATTCCTCTTGTAACACTCCACCCGTTCAGAAGGCTTACATTAACAAGTATCTTCGGGGTAAGACTAAGAGTGTCGTATATGCTAAGAATGATGTTTTATAATGTAATATAGTCGCGCAATAATCGTAAGTTAAGTTTTGAAGTCAAGCAAGTTGTGAAATAAATGTTGGCAAAATTTAGAGTACATTTCTTTGATAAACTTTCTGAAATTTGGGTTTAATGTCTCAGAGCTTTTCTCCCAATCAATAAAGCTTTAAAAATACCCCAATATACCAAACCGTTTATTCATAAGAATTCAGAATAGAGAGATGTTCACATTTTTGTGAGACTGCACAAGCAGGCACGTGAAGATGGCCCCATAGCCCCTATGTTGGTTTAGCTTTATAATAGTTGTTTTTCCTTCGTTGTATCTCATTATTTTAGCAAAAATAAAATAAAACGATCCTAAATTGCCTCTAAGGCTTCCCCTACCACCCAAGTTAAGATCTATAAGATTTCAACATGATTTCACCCTCGGAATGTTCGTAAAGATTGTTACTTGTTTTCTCCCCGTTGATTGTGATTTGAAAGATTCTTCATGATGAAGACGTCTCGTTTTTAGGTGGTGTTGATGCTGTTTGGAGGTAATAATTCTCACCCTTCATTTTATTGAGTGAATCCAAGCTATAGCTAAGCTATATAAGCAACAACACACAAATATATGGTTAAAAAATCGTATTTGGATAGTTATGTAATGTTGGGCTGTTTTAAAGTATTTTCTGATGTTATTGCTGGAATTTTTGGCAATAATTTGTATGTGTGTGGTTGTTGTTGATATGAATCTAGAAGAGAAGAAGAAGTATAGATGGGTGTTGAATTATAAGATAAATTAGTGTAACGTTAGTTCTATTATTGTATTGCAATTTTCAAATGGTTTCTTATAGTTTCAAGATCTTGCGTTTGAGGAGAGTGTTTGTTATTTGAGGAGACATTAAAATACTATAGACTTCATCAAGTTTAAGTTAAGGTTCTTCCCTCTTAACCGCTTATTACTTATGAGGAGAAAGACATGATTCCAAACGTAATTATTGGACGAACTCATAGAATGGTGATCAAAACCCGTGATTCAAATTATATATATATTTCTGGCTTTAATGGTTTGAATACTCATGGTTGAAATTTGGTTGTGGATATTTTGGGATAGGAAATGAGGGGTGTGGTGATATGCCGAGTTTTTATTATTGTGCAGGTATACTCTATTTGGTTGTGGTTTACTATGTCCTAGGCCTTCACTTGTTAATATCTGATGTTTGCATAATTAAGACACAACTTCCAATTCAAGTGTCTATGGTCGTACAATAGTAATATAACCTAACCGAATGGGTTGGAGTCGAGTCCTAAGTGAGTGGTTTTGAGAATTAATAGAAAAATAAAATTTAGTTCTAATTAGTCATAGCTATAGACATTATTGAATATAAACATACTAAATCTAAAAGGGGTGACACAAGTGTCAATTATCAACGGGGGTTTGTATTCTGGTAATAACAAAAATAGTAAAAATATAAGAAAACGAGATGGAGAGGCGGGATTATTGGGATGTGATAGGAATACAGGATAGACTAAATTATCGGGTACATGCTTTTGATAGTAAATTGTTGAGTATTTGTGACTAGGTTAGACTATAGTGGGGGTAAATTCTCTCTCGAGCAACTTACCCCAAATCAACTCGGTTTCTCTCGAACACCTAGTTACCGCATTAAGTACAACCTCCGCCTTAGTCCATTCACTCTCTCGAGCTGAATGTGTGGGAGAAAGACTAGGATTCACTCTCTCGAGCTGAATCCATGTCGACCCAATACCACCGGCTATCAATTTAGTAGTCTTAGTTTTACGACCTCTCTCTCGAGCAAGCAAAAAATACTAAGATGAAATCGTATTTGCAACTACAATTCCATTAAGTTCATACACAACTACTAAACGAAATCACATTTAAACAACAAATAAACCATCAATAAGCAAGACGCAATAGATAATTTAACTCATATTCACAAAATCACACCCCAAGAATTGGAGTTTTAGCTAGACATGTAAAAGAGAAAAAAAATTATACCAATATCAGTTTCCATCAACTGGGTATGAAGAATTAAGTCTTAAAACACGTTAAGAGTGAAGAATCTTTGAGACCCAAGTCTAATCTCTTGGAGATGAAACCCTTTGAATCTTCAAGGTCTAAGAACAATGTCTCTCTATTTGAAACTTAGAAAAATAAATATTGTATCTGAAATTGCCTGCTGAAATAAAATTTAAACAAGTATTTATAGGTGTCAAAAAGTGTGCTGCGAAGGGTCATTCAGCGCAGTTAGTCGGGATCACCGATGCACTTGGCGATTCGCCCTTTGATCTGCTTCATCGCCTTTCAGCTCTTGCCTTCAATATCTTCACATTCTGGATCATTGGGTGGTACAGTACTGCATCGCGAAACTGTTTGGCGATGCGCCGACTGCTCCTTTTCATCGCCAACTTGATTTTTTCCTTCAGGGCTTAGCACACTGAAACTTTCGGCAACGTTCAGGCCATTCAGCGACTTGCCTAATGCATTAGGCGATCCTCAGGCCTTCTTTTCTCCGTCTTTTCAGCCATTTTGTGCCTTTTTGCCAAGTAGTGTCCATGATTTGTCTCAAACTCCAACTACCTGAAACTTAAGGTTTTACATCAGTTATTAAGACAAAATATGCATTTGAGGACACTAATTCTATTAAAATCACGCCCTAAATGAGTCCAAATTATGGACTCATCAATATCTTTTGAAAAAAATGTTTGTTATGTCATTAATTTGTGGTTGTAGTTTGGAGAAGAAAATGTAATGAATCATATAAGTCCAACGAGCTGATCACTCTCCTAATAATCTCTAAATTGCTACTTTGATCCTGATGTGTTAATATTTTTCTGTAATGGTTGTGTCACATGATTTTGCGTACATAACATACTATAAAGTAGGGATACAATCCATACTAATACCACAAGACCCCAAATCGAGGTATGTTAAGGCAAAGCATTGTACTTCCTTTGAGCATGAATTTTAGAAACCTAAAAAATCAAATTATGTTTTACTATTCTATTGCTAAAGACTTTCAGTGAAAGACATTGAGATTGCAACTGAAGTATTTTTGTGACTCCATTATGTTGACATTCCACTCGTTCAGTTATATAGGGTACTCGATGTTTATATGTCATTTTATTGATTCCTTTAACTATAGGTCTATGTGTATATAATCTTATTCTTCTTTAGATGTTGTAACTTAAAAAAGATTATGGAGGAACATTAAGAATTTGCAATCAATTCTCCTTTCTCGCTAATTTATTTTTTTGAAAAACAATAAAATAATACTCCATTCATCTCAATTTATGTGACACTTTTCGCATTTCGAGATTCAAACAAATTTATCTTTGACTGTAATTTTTCATACATATTTTAAATATTTTGAATTGTCAATTATTGTGACTTATAGTACTTTTTACGTAGTTTATAAATATATAAATTTCATTTCCAAAAGTTTGAAGATTCCATTCGTAAATTGCCGGTCAAACTTACACTGTTTGACTCTCGAAAAATGAAAAGTGCCACATAAATTGGGACAGAGGGAGTACGTCGATTTCCAAAACTCTAAATGTAACTCGTATGTTTAAACTACAAAATGACATGTTTTTTTTAAATACTTTCTTTTACAAACTACTAAAGAAACAAGCGAAGCACCTTAATCTCTTTATGAACATCCTCAGGTCGAGTTAAGTGTTCCAGTTTAATCTACAAGTATATGAGGTTCTATGAGATATTTACACGTGATACGAAAGTGATTATGAAATTATGAGAACAAGAGTACGAACATACCAAGATTGACAACATAATTATGGTGACATAAATGCATTATGAATCCATGACATGACATGTTATGCATTCTACTCCCGAGCTATAATCGGGGGGTTGGGGCCTATTGCCTATATTTATACATATGAGACACATATGACCACAAATTGGTGAATATGATACCGGTTAGCTACCGGAAGGCACCACCAATGCTAGCACTTGGTTAGGTATGACATGCATTTGCATCTATATATATGTATTCACGACATACGATTCCACGAGTATACCATGCATATTTAATTTAGGGCTAACCCATCGGTGGCCCCCTAAACTTGGCACCAACTTTCACTTAGACACCTCAACTAGACTTTGTTCATTTTAGACACCTCATGTGATATCCCACTGTGTCATTTTGACACTTTATGCTGACATGACATAGCGAATGTGATACACTCCTTGCCACCGCGTGGAGAGCTTATATTTAACCTATTTTTATTTTATTTTTTTCTTCTTCTTCCCTATTTTAGCCACCATTTTCAAAACTTAAAACTCCTAAACTCCTTCCATGGAGAAATAGATCTAGTAGTACTACAACACCAAGAGATTTCAAGCTTAAACAACTTTTCTTATTTTGTTGCCATTCTTCCTCCTTGAAATATTTTGAAAAAAATCGAAATATATTTTTTTAAAAGAAAATCTAGGATGAATAAGTTTTTAAAAGAAAATCTAGGACGATCTAATAGGGAACTCTTTGTTTAGATTTGAATAATTTGGTTTTATTTGAAGTTATAAGTAAGATGAATCAGGGGTTGGGGGGGTGGGAGGTGGTGGAGAAGATGCATTGAGTGTGGGAGGGGTAGGGGTTGTGGACTGTGGAGAAGACAATCTGATGGGAGAGGGGTTGAGGATCAGGGGTGGGGGGTGGTGGAGAAGACAACATAGGATGGGCTTGTAAGTCATTCATTTGAAGTCATTGGCCTTTCTTTTAAAACTCAAAATTCATTATTTAAAAATTATTTTCAATATATATGTCATATGTCTTTGTTTAATTCGTCATTTTGACACGTCATCAGCGAGTGTGTTACACACGCCTTACATATTTGGCTGTTTATAAAAAAAGTGTCAAAATGACACAGCGGGATATCACATGAGGTGTCTAAAATGAACAAAGTCTAGTTGAGGTGTCTAAGTGAAAGTTGGTGCCCTTTAATTTATATAAAGTCGGATGCCAACCATGGAGGCTATTAGAGTTTCTGTTTTAGGTGGTATCGTTATTACCCTTTTTACAACAACTACTTATGATTCTACTTTCTACCTTACGTACCGATACATTTTTATTCGTACTGACGTCCCATTGCCTAGAGATGCTACATTTTTATTTCGTGCGTGCAGGTTCAAATAGAGATTCTGATTAACCCCACCGCTAGAATTTGGGGTATAGCTGTGAGTTGGTAAGCTCCACTCTTTCCTGGAGCTTTCATGGGATGCTTAACTTTGTTGTACAAATTGGGTATAGTCAGGGTCTTGTCCCAACCAGTGTTTATACACTCTTAGAGGCTATTGTGGAGACGATTTTCTCAAGCCGTATAAATATCAACACGAGCAATGAACACACACAATTTATAATTTTTCTTACTAACTACACAAGTTCATTAACTTGATATTGATCAAGGATATTAGTGGTTATATTAATCAATGTATTGTTTCAGCATATCACAATAATATAGTGATATTGATCATTACCGAGTAAAAAAGCTTAAAATTATTGGAGAAGAATTCTGAGAATGAAAAAGTGTTAAATTTGTTGATTCTAAAAAAAATGAAATGGTTTTGATTTTTTTTTTTTAATTTAGGAATTGTGATACGTCAAATACTCTAAAGTAGTTATACATGTGATTTTCTTTTTAATTTATGTCCTTAGTTACATTCCTTATTTAGATACACTTTCATTGTATGTATTTCGTTAATATGTATCTAAATATGTCGGGTGATGTCAATTATGATAGGATTCATAATATAGCAAATTCACAAAAAAAGAAGATAATTAACTACTCCATGTATTCCAAATAAATTGAATTTGTGAGACCATATACACATATCAAGAAAAACGTTTAGTTATATAATTTTTACTATTTTCCTTTATGAAATCACAAATATAAATTTTTAAGTAATGCAATTAATTTCCTAGAAAATATAACTCTATTAATGAAATGATCAACAAGGAAAAAAATTCAAACATTCATCTTGAATTTCGAACAATTCAATTATTTTGAAAAATTAAAAAAATCTAATTTTTTTACCTAATATGAAATAGAAAAAGTACTAAATTAGTAAAATTTATATTGTTTGCGCTAATTTAAATAATATATATATATATATATATATATATATATATATATATATATATATATATATAAAAGAGAACCCTAGGCCTGCCGACGTGGCACCACCACAAATCAGGATTCCCTTTGAATTTATTTATTTTCAAAATTAGCATTCCTTTTCATGAAGAGTTGCGACTATTATGAAAAGTTGTGACTTTTATAAAAAGTTGCGGCTTTTATGAAGAGTTTGCAACTTTTATGAAGGTTGTGACTTTTCCAAAGAGTTGCGACCTTTCCGATAAGGCACAATAATTATTTGTTCACACTACCCTTTGTTGTCTATAAATAGAGAGACTTCCTCTCATTTTAAAACTACAAAAATTCTGAACTTATTCTTCTTCTTCTGTACAATTAAATATTTCAGTACTTTGCTCCTGTTGAGTGGCTCACTGACACTATTATTTTTGTATCAATACACTGGTGACTATAATCGTTCTATCTTGAGAGGATCTATTATTCCTTTAAAACTCGGGTACTAGAGGGGAATAATTTCCTTAAGGGGACAATGTGAATTCAGTGGGCTCCATTTTTTCCTTTCTATTTCATTCGATTGTTACATATGCTGGTATGATTTTTTACAGTAATTAATTTATGCTTATGTTATTAATTGCTATTTTTGAGTACATGTTTTAAACTTTGTTGTTTATGCTTATACATTTGATCATTATGTTGAAATAAAGATATGTTAATCAAGAGTTTAATGTAATCATTAGACTATTGGTGTCATGTAGATTAGAATTCTTAAACTTGTGAACTGAATGACATTGATCTTTATAGAGTTTTCAGTGGCCAAAAGATCCATGGTATGTCCAAGAAGGGACTTTTGAGTGTTCAAAAATTGTGGTGGTTCCACACTACCTTGGAGTTTTAGTTATTCAATTTTCTATCTTCTCGAGGTATTCAATCAATTAGTGACATAACAAAAAGGAATGTAGTGGGATGGTAAGTATTGTACTCAACCTTAATCAAAAGTTTGGGGTTCAAATTTCGGATTGGAATCAATGAATTACCTCTCAAAGTAGGATGTTTCCATATTAATCAAATCTTAAAGAAATAATTATCTCCTTATAAACATTAGATTAAAAATCACAAAGAAAATTAAAGTTTTAACCATATTGATCGAAACATAAACAACAAAATATGCCTTTGGCTATCAAAGTAGTGTCATCGATTGCGAATGATTTTGAATAAAGGATTTGCCAAGACATCATTTAATCCAAATTATTTGAGCGACATACGTTATTTCATTGAACTCCAAGAGATGTGTTTTTATATTTTAATTAACTTATCAAGTACACAACTAATTACATAAGATGTATAACATTTAGATTCTGTATGTAGAGACCTTGAATAGAAGAAAAACTCTCGCAATTGATGAATAAAATGTTTGTACCATTTTTTGAAGATACAATTATAGACGGTGAAACAATTACATATCTTCTCTAAAGAATTTGGCGATGAAGAACTAGAGTAAAATGAAGAATTAATAACAAAATGCATAAACCATTAGAATCAAATCTTTTTGATTTTAAGATTAAAATAACATTTCATTTTATCTTTGGATAAAATATTCTTGACAATTTATCGTAGGACTTTACCCAATCGAAAAGACTTATATTATCAAATGTTCAGAAGCAGATTATTGACGTATTCGCGCGATAATATAAATAAATAGAAAGATGAGAATTGACCACCCCATTCATCTTTTTTAACCTAAAACCTTCAAAGAAAAAAGTCCCCACATGTTGTCTTATCCCCCACCCAATGCTCCTTTCAGTCCCTTCCCTCAAAGCAAATGGCTGAGGTAACATATAAAATAAAAAAGAGCATATTCTACCTAAAAAAGGAAAAGAAAAATTAGAAAAATAAATAAATAGAAATGAAAAACAAAAAGTAAAGTAAGGAGAAGAAGAGAAGACAAAGGAATCAATAGTCGGCGCCCTTGTCTACGCCGACCAATCATCACAAACCTCATATCATTTATATATATATATATATATATATACACACACACAAAAACCACACTACTAATTCTCTCTGCTTTCTTTCTTCTTCCGTTAATTTTTATACATCGGAAGATGCTTCATGCTTGATTTCTACTTCGCCGATCGTTTTTAGTTTATTTTTTCTTTTTAAGTTTTAGGTTTAAATTTCAGGGAATGGGGGTACTGGTTGCGGAGTCTGGGGAAAATCAGAATCAGACTGCTGTAGTTGTTGATAAGAAGAAAAACCGTCGATCTAGACGATCTAAGCAAAATTCTCCTCCAACAGGTATGTTTTTAGTATGTTCTATGTGATTGTATTGGTATTTGCAGATTTCGCCGTTGGAAATCAAATGTTATGTGTAAAAAATGGTGAAGGCAAATTGTTTTTTGATTTTATTAGTTGAAGTTCTTGCTAAGTGATTCTAACTTTTTCTATGTATAATTATTGTAACACTTTAAGGCATACATGAATTAATTATAGTAGTCTTCTATTTACGTGGGTGTAAGCAATTGAATGAATTAATCATAGTAGTCTTCTATTTACGTGGTTGTAACCAAATCTATTGCTGATGGAAAGCAGAGATGTATCTAGGATTTGAAGTTTATGGGGGTGTCAATTGACATCTCTTCGGTAGAAATTTACACTATCAAAGATAGGTAAATGATTGTGTATATAGGTGCACCCATGTAGTTCCTGTTGGTGTGTGTGTATATATATATATATATAGGATTGAGTGTTTTTTGGAGATTGCGTATATTGGTGCACCCATGTAGTTCCTGGCGGTATATAGATAGGATTGGGTGTCATTTGGAGAGTATTATTTTTATGGGTTTCTCCTCTTTTTGGCACGTTACTTGAAAATGGCCAAGTTGGCCTTGTTATTATCAGTGAAACCTTTTACTTGGTAAAAAGAAAAGATTGTGTATATATATTAGTATATGTTAAATCTTCTTTCATTTTCTCTTTAGTGAAAATTTGGGTTCCATCACTATTCCTATACTAATACTGACCTCAAGTTAATATATATATATATAATAATAACCTGACTAAGAAATGAGTAACGGTATTCGAAGTATATATTTAAGAAATAACGAACCACTTAAACAAAATATATGAATATATAACCGTTTCATTGCACTTGTACTCAACGACATGACATGTTTTGGAAATGATCAATGATTGCATTTTAAAGTGAACTTTCAAATATTTCATTTTTAAACAACTAAACAATCATTCAGAAATTCATCACTACAACTATTTTGCAACTCATTTATAATATGATTATCAAAGAAAAAGCTATTTCAATAGATGCAATAACATGACAATTTTAGATCCTCAAGCCCTTCTTACTTTTCTTACTTTATCTGAGAGTTGATTTTAAAAATCAGAATTTGGGCAAAAGTGATACTTTTAGCAAGGTTTTTACTCCTCGCAATTCATATTTAAGTGAATTTTAGGGGTTTCACCCATTAAAAATATCACTTAAGAATATTAGTTAAGTGAATTATTCTAAAAGACCCTATAATATATACATGCAAAAATGTAAAGAAATTTTAAGAACTTCTTAGGAATTTGTTCAACACTTAATAAACAAGTGTAATTTTGAAAAAAAATAAATACGTATTTTGGAATAAATTGAAGAGCTTAAAAATCACTTAAAAGGGAACAGGGGGATAATTTAACTAGTTCTTCTTTAGTTTGACTTTTCATTTGTTGTGTTCCGTTGGAAAAAAAAAAGAGAAGCAGAAGAATTAGTACTCATCGCCTCGTCGGCATGATGTTTCTTAAATAGCAACTGTAGTAAATGTTAAAAAAATGCAGTGCATGGAAGCTAAAGTGCAATGAATGGAAGTAACAGTTGAAGTATGCAGCAAATGGAAGTAAAAATTTAGTGTATGCCACGAATGAAGTAAAAGTTCTCTACCTTATTTTAAAAAAAAGACAAATGTAAGTAAAAGTTAAAATATGCACAACGGGGATCAATCCCTCGCCGTTTGCAAGAGCAAAGCTGTAGTCGGTTCCTCGCTTACCACGGAACCAATAGACTATTTTAGTATTCTAGAGTTTTGGGTTCCCAGTTAAATATACTTTAAGTATGGTATTTTCTTAATAAATACCTACCCTTTGTTATAGATCCGCCCCCAAAGAGAAGTTAATGTGTAGAGCCATTAATGTGTGCTTGCTTGTGGATGTGTTAAGAAAATAACCGAGCTTCACTCCTATTTATCAAAATAAAAAGAATTAGGGATAATTTCAGAGACAACAGTGAAGGGTTGGCTTTGTAACACTAATCTCCCCTTTAATTTGAGATATTTATTGCACCCATCTCACTTATTTTCATTTTCTTGTAACAAAATATTTTTAAATGATAATTTCTTTGTTATATTCCACAAATACACTCTTTGGTTGAACAAGGGGAATATTAGTTATTAGGTTGAAGAATGCTCTTCAATCATGTAGAATTCTGATATGGAAAAAGGATATGAACTGGTATATTTAGTAAAATACACGCCGCTGCATAATTGTGGAGTTCAAGGTCTTCTTAAACCCGAAAAGAACAACTTTCAGAACGCTGTCACGCTTTGTGACTGTTTCTTCGCAATCTCCAGATTGCCTCTTCCATTAATTTTATCTTGTTATTTCCACAAAAGCTTATGATCTTTTATCGAAAGACATGTCAATCTAAAGTGTTAGGATCACATGAAATATCAAAACGAGAAACCAAAGATAAAAAAAATCATTTCTATTTGGAAGTTCATATCAAGTTGATCCTAAAATGTCCAGTTCATGACAAGGCACCGAACCTATCAAAGCATTGTAAACCAGGAAGATGATACTTACTATTAACTATAGGAGCAAATAATTGATGGGAAAAATGTATTACAAACTTAGAGGAGGAATTAATGGCGTCATGAATAGGTTTTGAGAGAGGAGACAAGAAGGGAAGTCTTTGAGAGGATTTAATGTCATAGAAAGGTAGATTTGAAAGGCATAGAAAATTTACCATATTGTTTAGTTACAAAAAATACCAAAATAAGGGAGGTGAGTCTAATAGCTCAAATCACAAGGGAGGTTAGTTTAATCAAGGCAAAACTGGAGGGAGGTCTGTGATTAGACTGGCTACTCTTCTCGGACCACATTAAGTTGGTGGAAACTAGAGCTTGATGTTAGAGTTGAAATGCATTTATCTTCTTTTGTGTTCTTTTATGCTAATTGTGTTTCCACTTTATGTTTCTTGCAAGTTATTGTACTTCCTCTTTGATTTCTTTTATAATGGATTTAACTAGTTAAACCAATAGGTAATTTATAATGAGGCATTTAGTGTTGTGTGAGTCTTTTTCTTGAGTGGGGAAAACAGTTGAGCTTTTCTTGCATGACAGTATGGATCATGGTTTGATAGAGTCTGTCGTTTGTACGCTTCCTCTCACTTATTTGAGCTTGTACTTGCAACAGCAAGTAGTTCGCTGAATGGCTGTCTTGGGGAATCAAATTTTAAGGGAGGTGTTCCCATCTTGAATCATGAAGGATCTAAAGAGTTTTCATTGCCTAGAGCATCAGACATTGCCTTTACTTCCTTGCCCACAATGCGTTTAAATGAACAGGCAGCAGATACTGAAAGTCTCCCTGTGCAGCTAACGTTTTCACCGGGTGTTGGTGGACAAGTATATTCAGGTTCATGCCCAAACTATATTGCTTATGGTGACCAGCCAATTACTTCTTACCCACAGAGGAAATATTTTTCTTCACATTGGCCAGCAGAAGCCGTTCATAAAGCACTGGAGGTCAGCCTCATAACGTGCCTTGAAACTTGTATATTGATAGATAAGTTAATTAAACGAATGTGTGGTTGTTGAATGGAAGTTTGATGATATGCTTTTGTTGTCATGCAGAGGGGTCATGTCTTTAAAGCATTATTTCGTGTCAATGCCCACAATAGACTTGAGGTAATCCATAGTAACAGATTCAATTATCTCTTTGACGCTCCATTTTTAGTTATGCGTTGATTTGGTAATTCTTCTGATGCTTTCATGAGAAGCATATTTATATAACCCCTGCTTCTCAGGCCTATTGTAAAGTTGATGGTGTGCGAACAGATGTTCTTATTAGTGGAGCTGCAGCTCAAAACAGAGCCGTAAGTCTGGTGTATATTTTGTCCTTGATTAGTCATTTATGTGTGTCAGTTTATTTGTTGGTTGCTGAATGTGCCATCTGCAGGATTACATTTTCTTTTCTACAATTTCTTGCAGGTTGAAGGAGACATTGTTGCTGTTGAAATTGATCCTCCTTCTCTTTGGACTAGAATGAAAGGATATACAGTTAGTGTCGAGAGTTCCGCTTTGGTAGATGATGGTATGTTGGAGTCTGACAATTCAGACTTTGTCAGAGAGAGTTGCAAAGGGAAGAACAAGGTAGACACAGATAATGAGTTCAGTAGTTTTGGAAATTGTTCTAGCCCCTTGGAAAATGTGTTAGGTTGTAGAAGTGGGCACTCCTTTGGAGACATTTCACATCCTGAAGAAAAGGTACCTGCGGAGAATGATTATGTCAATAGACATAATATGACTGCTCCGAAACCTTCCATGGTTGGGTGCTATAGTGAAATAAATGATGCTATGCATGCAACAGAGAGATTGTCAGCTGCTGTGGATTCATTCCCATCTAAACGACCAACAGGCAGGGTTGTGGCTATCCTTGAGGGGTCACCTCGTCGGGACACTATTGTCGGTTTTCTCAATGTCAAGAAGTGGATGTGGAGTAGAGAAGGTAACAAAAAGGACTTGAAGAAGAATAAATATTTATCGACTGCCTTGAACTGTCAATATCTCTTGTTAACACCAAATGATCCTCGGCTTCCAAAAATGATGGTGCCGTTTAAGAGCCTGCCAGACCTCATTTTGAAAAGATTGGAAGCTGGTGATGTGGCAGTGGAGATGGACCTAGTAGCCGCACGGATTGCAGACTGGGCAGAAGAGAACTATATCCCAGAAGCTCATGTCACTGACATATTTGGACGAGGTGGAGAACTGGAACCACAGCTTGCTGCAACCTTATATGAAAATGCAATTGATTCTTCAGAATTCTGTCAACAGACCCTATCATGTCTTCCAAGTATCCCATGGGAAATACCTAAAGAGGAGCTTCAGAGTAGAAGAGACATCAGAAATTTGTGTGTTTTTACAATTGACCCTGCTACTGCCACCGATCTTGATGATGCACTGTCTGTTGAAAGGTTGCCTGACGGTATTTTTAGAGTTGGGGTCCATATAGCTGATGTCTCATACTTTGTTCTACCAGACACGGCTTTAGATGAAAATGCCCGAGCGAGGTCAACAAGTGTGTATTTGTTGCAAAGTAAATTGCCAATGTTACCCCCATTGCTCTCTGAGAATCTGGGTTCGCTTAATCCTGGTGTGGACAGACTTGCTTTTTCTATTTTTTGGGACATCAATCAATCTGGGGAATTTATTCAGCGCTGGATTGGCCGCACTATAATTCAATCTTGTTGCAAGCTCTCATATGATCATGCTCAGGATATTATTGATGGATTGCTTGATAATCCAAGTTCTTATAGAGGAGAACATTCTTGGCCAGTGTTACATGGCCTTTTTAAATGGTTTGATGTTGTTACATCTGTCAAGAACCTTTATGAAATCTCTAAAATCTTGAAGAAAAAGAGGTTTGAAGATGGGGCTCTGTCACTCGAAAGTCCCAAAATAGTTTTCTTATTTGATGAAGAAGGGATACCTTATGATAGTGTGCTCAGTGGAAGGAAGGAGTCAAACATGCTTGTTGAGGAGTTTATGCTTTTGGCCAACAGGACAGCTGCTGAAGTTATAACTAGAGCTTATCCTTCCAGTGCACTATTGCGAAGGCACCCTGAACCCAACCCGCGTAAGCTCAGAGAGTTTGAGTCCTTCTGCTCTAAACATGGTCTGAGATTGGACACTACTTCTTCTGGCCAGATTCATAATTCGTTGGAGTGCATTAGACGAGAGCTTGCGGATGACTCTGTGTTAACAGATATTCTTACGTCTTACGCTGCAAGACCCATGCAATTGGCAACTTACTTCTGCAGTGGCGATGTAGAAGATGCAAATGATAGGGGTCATTATGCCCTTGCTGTTCCTTTATACACACACTTTACTTCTCCGCTCCGGCGCTATCCGGATATTCTGGTGCATCGGATGCTTGCTGCAGCTGTAGAAGCTGAAGAGGTGTACCTGAAGCTCAAGTTGTTGCAAAATCCAGATCGGGGAGAAATGAGACGTCAAAGATGTTTGACCGATGTATACTTCAATAAAGATGCAATTGAATCACCTGAAGCTCAAGAAGCATTATCTGCAGCAGCATCAAAACATAAGGCGCCCTGTGCAGAAACTCTTGCTGATATTGCTTCCCATTGCAATGAAAGAAAGTTGGCTTGCAGGCACGTGAAAGATGCTATGGAGAAACTCTACATGTGGGTACTTCTAAAAAGAAAGGAGGTACGTAAAGTATGTCTAAAGCATTCTACTCTTTCACAACAAATGAAGGTTGGAGGTAGCAATTGGTGTTGTGGGATGACCTCTAATTAGTGTGCCTGTTAAACATAAATGCTGGTTTAGTCTTGACAAGATGAATGGATATCTTGCACTAATATCAGATCTTTTGTGCTTCTTTCTTTTGGGGTGGGTGGGTGGGGTGAAAAAAAGTTAAATCTTCTGCCTTGAGTTTCATGCTTGACCATCTGCATTTCTCGATGATAATAAGCTAACAGTGAACCTGAGTTTTTTCACCCAAATTGCTTTATTTGGTACCTGAAATGCTATCAGGTCTTAGCTGAATGTTTGTAAGTCACAGATCTTGAAGCTGAGCTTCAGCCATTGACAAAAGAGTGGGTAATGGTGTGAACTTGGTATTTTTTTTGTGAATCTAGCAAACACATTAGGCTTGTTATATTTTTGAGTGAAGAACATGAAATTCTTTGGAATTACAGCAACTAGTGTGTAAGAAAGACAGTTTACAGCCTGAAAGCAACAGAACTCTAGAGGAACTTAAAAATTTGTCCTGTCATTTAAGCTACTAAATTCATTAGCATGCTGTTTGACTGTTTGTACATCTCTGATCTTGAAGCTGATTTCAGCCATTGAAAAATGACCTGAACTTGGTAGTATTTTGAGAATTTAGCAAACACATAAGGCTTGTCATATCTTTTGATAAGTAAGGTGGTTTTATATATGAAGCCAGCATCAAGATCGCTGGAGAAATGAACAGTTACAAGCAAAGTTAGCTCTTACTGACTATGTAAACAATTAATGAAATTTGGCTACTTATACTTTGAATAAAGAACATGAAGAAATCTAGAAGTTCAGCGTAGTAGGTTGTAAGAAAGACTGTTCGGGGGCTGAATTTACAGCCAAAAGAGGAAGGGAATGCTGGAGATCCTTGTACTTCATTCTGTGCTGCTAGTCTTTTTGTCTTGAAAGTTCTAATAGCTTTACATGGGAAAGATGTGGGAATCTTTCTTGTACTGTACAAAAAATTTTAGGATCAAAGTAGTCCTCTGATAACTTGTGTCTATCAAGTTTGGAAAATCAGAAGGGCTGAATGGCAGGATAATAACAGCATTTTGTACTCTTTAAAAAAAAATAAAAAAAAATGGGATGTTTTGTACTGTTAGTTGTGCTGCAAGCTATGTTACTTGGATATGGATGTAGGCACCCAACACAGGTGCTGATCTACAAGTCGGATTCGTCATCTTCTAAATCTTAGGATTTGGGGATATATATAGGAACTGTAGGTTTAACCAAATCAAGTATGGATCCCACCCCCACGCCCACACCCACACCCACACCCACACCCAAATCGTATCAGATTGGGTGCGGCATGGATTTCGAAGGACCTAATCAACAGAAGTTGCAAGTTTATCTATAAAAAGGCGCAATAGCTACACATAGGGAAGATGAGAGGATTACAGAACCTGATTATTTATATAACCTTTTTCCTTGCTCATTATTGGAATTTTCACGATGCATAGTCCTTTCACCTTTGGCCACTTATCTTGACTTCATCCTTGTACATTATCAATTTTTCAAGGACACGTCCTTTGATTTTTTCAAGGACAAGACTAGTCCTTTGATTATTAGTGTGTTATCCTCCATGCAGATATTGTTCTCAGAAGCAAGAGTTATGGGTTTGGGACCACGATTCATGTCATTATACATCCACAAGCTTGCTGTAAGTTTGTTACCCTGATTGATTGATCTATTTATTATTTACAATCCAGAAGTTCCCTTGAGGACCAGTTTTCTCCGTTGGATCCTAGCAAGTTGTTCATCCCTTCTGTCTCTGTCTTGTTTATACTTGGTATGTATATCTGACATGCCTTATTCTCAGAATGTCTTGTTTATATGGTTTTGTACACTTTCAGACTGAACAGCGCATATATTATGATGAAGTTGAGGGACTGACTGTGGAGTGGCTTGAGGCTACTTCAACATTGGTACTTAGTCCGTCTACAAATAAGCGCTTTAACAGGAGGGGTAGTCCAGGGAAGTGCAGATCACTTGAAGAAGTAGCACTCATTCTTAGCCCATGTGAACTGAACCAAGAACTGGATTTGTGTGGACCAAATAATCGGGAAGGGAGCGGTGTGTTACAAATTGGAAATGCTTCAAAATCTTGTCTTCCTGGTATACCAAAGATCGAACCTGCTGTTTTCCCTGTGACTCTGCGACTTCTTTCAACAATCACTGTTGCTCTTCACGCTATTGGAGGAGGGTATGGCCCCCTTGATATTGGGGCAAGGCTGTTTATTAGTTCATATTTCAAGTAACTGAGCCTTTGTGTGAATATTATTCTGGTTAAACTGAAAGTTGGAAGTGTGATATCTTGGAAGTAAGTGCAACTCTGGTGTGTAGATACCAAGGTAGTTTATAGGTTGAGTAGAATTCAGATCTTCTGATTAGATTGCCCGATGCGTATATAGCAAGGGCTCAATGCTGGAGTGACATCTAATGGGATGTGTAGATAAATGAGGTCTTCTATATAGTGGCTGTTTTTACCAAAGCTACCTTTAGGATATGGTCCTTATTTTTGTTGGCCGTCTCCTTCCTATATAAGTTAAGCCGACTCTGTTGCATTGACATTCTAATGCTATGATGCCCAATTTCCGAGACAAATTTCTGTTTAATGTTTTTCTCCCTAAGTTTCTGCTGGACTAGGACCCATGGTTTTTGAAGTTGGGAATCCTTGACAGTTATACTTTTGTATGGTCATATTTTGGGCTGTAATTCGTGGCTACGTAAGTGTACTATACTTTTTCTTCTTATAAATCCTTAAAGATTCCTGCGTAGGTAAAATGTCAATATTTTCTATTTTCCTTTGTAATCTGAATGTCAGAGTGGGAACGAATTCTCCATCCGCGAGAACATGGAGAATGCTTGCATCTGAATTCTGATGATGGTTGGATGCGAAAAAAAGCTAGGTGTTCTCATTTGCCAGAGCCTTGGTAGGTTTTTTCTATTTGCCATTGTGTCTTCAATTAACAAATTGAAGAGAATAAATAAGAAGATTCTTTAAGCTCTTGGAAGGATCAGAATATGCAGTCGTAGAGCTTATAAAAGTTTCTACTTGGGCAAAGTTCATAAAAGATCCTAAGATGAATTGGTTTTAACCTCTCCTATGAGTAAAGTCTATCAAAAATGTCATTCGCAAGGATGGTTGTAACTTTTTGGCCTTTTGCTTGATATATTTTTTAAGGGTACTCTTAACTTCAATTTTTTAGAACTTCTGTAACAAGACAAATGTTTAGGAATTTCAAAATAGCAAACCTGTTTAATTGACTGGGTATTCTACATTATAGGCAAGAGTTAAAACTTACGTGAGTTTTTCATTAGATGTAAATTCTTACTTTTATCTTGAGGCAGTCAACTTGCTCAATTGATCAGAAATTCTGTCTAATAGGAAAAAGTTAGAACTTATGTATTTTGCATCAGGCATAAATTTTAATCTTGAACCGAGATAAACATGTAGAATATTTCTAAACAATATTTCAAAGCTCATGAAGGGTTTATCACCCTTCGTCTAGGAGTCTCATATATGTTGTTATGTCAATGTCTGAAGTTGATTATGTCGAGCGTAGTATTTCCAGACTGGTAGAAACTTCACCTCAATCATCTTTCAGACCTTTAGACCATGGAGGGTCTTTCGGTCATTCAAGTTGCTCTCATCTATGCCCCGTAGGGATTGTTTGAGTGTGGTGAAATAGGACATTTTGCGAGAGATCATTTCGAGCTTAGACGGGGTGGTTCACATCCGGGTTTTCAGGCTTTGACCTTTAAAGTGACACAAACACTGACCCTTAGGAGAGGTGCACAAAGTGACATAGGTGGTTTCTATTCCCGATGAGGTGGTGGTCATGAAGGTTCATAGTCTAAGGGTGGTCGTGCCTAGTGGTATGATTTTCGGGTAGGCTAGAGGCAGTAATGTTGTTTTATCACATGTATTATTTTGATTTTTCATTCATCGACTGCAATATTATTTGACTTAGGATCTATCAATTCTTATGTGTCTGCATACTTTGCTTTGAGTCTGAATATATTATGTGACTTGATTTGCTTGTGCATATTTCTACTGTTGTTAGATCGGGTGTATCAATAGTATATTTTACGTGCAGAATAGATACAACAACATCCTTCATCTCTTCTGTAGTATATCTAATAAATATTTTACGTGCAGAATAGATACAACAACATCCTTCATCTCTTCTGTAGTATATCTAATAAAATATATTTTGGATTTATAAAAATTAACCTGCTGTCCAGATGCATCTTGATAGAGCAGTAAACATTGTTAATAATATTAGCCTCTGACTCCACAACTTAAAAAAAATATAAGGCATCATCTGCGAAAAAAGGTGAGTAATAGGTGGAGTCTGTGGAGTGACTTTCACTCCATGAAACGTAGCTTGGCGGGCATGAGCACTTAATAAAGATGAAAGACCCACTGTTACAGTGATGAAAAGATATGGTGACAAAGAATCCCTCGTAGGCCTAGTGATTGAATGATATCACCAAAATTGTTATCATGATATATTTGGTAAGACACAGTACAAACCGTTTTCATGATCATTGTAATCAAATCCGATGAAAATCTCATCTTTATCATCACATTTCTCAAAAAATTCACCCCACTTTATCACAGGTTCTGCTCATGACTGTTTTCAAAGCGACAAATCTTGTCTTTCCCTGTGTTTTACATTTTAAATAGTGATTGACCTCAAAAGCGATCATGACATTATCAAGAATAAATCTTCCAGGGATAAATACACTCCAGGCTTCAACAATACAATCCTTCAAACAAAATTTCATATGATTTGACAACATCTTGCAAACTATATGATCAATAACATTACACAGAGAAATTGGTCTTAGATAAGAAACTAGTTTGGGTTGGTTCTTTTTTGGAATCAAAATAATTTTAGTAAAATTATTTCCTGAATGACTCCATTTTTATTGAAAAAATTGAGTACCACATTCGCCACATCTTTATTAAATACAACCCAAAAATTCTGATAAAAACTCTCATTCAACCCATCTGGACCTGACACCTTATCTCAAAGCATTAAGGAAACTGCTTCTTTCACCTTGTCAATAGTGAAAAGTTGATTCAAGGATGCATTTTGATCCGTTGTAATTTTCCCTCAATCTTATTAAGAATTGAGTTCATATCTCCTTGCTCAAACGTGAATAATGATTCAAAAAATTAGAAAAAATTAGAGATTACGCCTTCCAAACTACTATTCCAACCACGCCATTGTTTTGCTTTATTCTTCAAATGAGAAAATGTGTTCTTCTTTCACCTGCTAGAAGTTATGAAATAAAAGTATTTTGTGTTTGCATCACCTTCCTTCAATCAATATTGTTTAGCACTCTGCTTCCACTAAATATTTTGCTGCTCAAGGGCTTGCAAATATGTTGATTTGACAATACTAAACAGCTGCATATGATAATGGTCAGTGCTGTTTTTATAGATGGTCATTTGTGCCTTGACCTGTTTCAATTTAGCCTTAAACTGTTGCTTTTGTTTTTCCCCCAATCATGCAAGTATTCTCCGCAATGTTTAATCATTTTATCAATAGGTAGACTCCTCTTTTTTTCCCACGTCGTCTGAACCGTCTGTTTAATGTCCAGTTCCTTCATCCAAGAATTCTCAAATCGAAAAGGCTTAGCCACATAAAAAATAACTATTGACTAGTGCACAATCTAATCGCTCCCTTTCCCAATTAGGGAATTATGTTCCCAGGTGAATCAGTTGCCAACATACCCAAGATCTAAGAAATAATTAGAAATTATATCAAAGTAAATACTTTTATTATTATATATATAATGTCGGATTGATTTGATACTGAGTTGACTGTTTTTTAGTTAAAATCAAACCAACTTAAGTATAATTTAATTTCTTCTAATATCAAACCTAATCAAATTAAACCATTAGTCAATATTTTTTTTTCAATTTAACTCAATTTGTGACTTGGTTCAATTTTTGAATTGATTTTGTACCCCAAACCAACGAGGCCATAATTTCGTCTAACGTCTGGGCCAACTAGGCCCGGGGCCTGCCGGCCCTTTCAAAGACAGAAAGAGAAAGAGTGAGAGAGAGAGGACTAGGGAGAGGGAGAGATGAGAGGGGTGGGAGGGCCATTGTTATGCATCGGCGATCTGCTGAATGACGTTGGAAAAAGCGATGCCGGCGGTGATCAGCTTCCGTCGCACCCAATCAATACACCTTCACCGGACTACAATTCCAGCCTCCAACCCTCCGATCTAAACAAGTTCTTTCAGGTTCTCTTCCACCCAACGCACTCTCTTTATCTTTATTCATTCTTTTTATGACTGTACTAAATTTTTGCCATCTTTTATGATGAAATGATTTAGTTTCAGATCCCCAAACCAGATACCGACTTGTTGGTATTGCATATATAGATTGTCTTCTCTATTTTGTTTTATTCATAGTTATTTTTGCATTTATTCCGAGTGATATTAGAGATATAGTGCACTCTTGGGAGCGTTGGAGATGTATTAAAGTAAGCCTCCTATAGTGATGAGAAGTCAATTCGTGTTCAAAATTTTGAAATATCCTCCGTGTGAGCAGAAATTTTAGTTAAATTTGTTGTTACTGCCATAATTTTGGAGACACTAATGCTTTGGAACTGTTATGAGGTTAGTCTAAAGTTTGCAGTAGACAATATGAATTGCTAACCGGGATACTATACTTGGGTGATATAAAGAGGTAGTTAACTTCATGCACAATAATGCTTTCTCAGAAAAAACTTCATACATCATATGACATTACAATTTGTGTGTTTGCATTTTCCACTCTATTCAGTGTTGAAATTCTGATGTACGTGAAACTAATGTGTTCAAAATCATTTGATTTTCTTACTGCTGCAACTAGGTTGGCAATTTTGTTCTCCTATGGTGATCAAGGGCTACGATTTCTCCTGCAAGCGATTGGTTCTTGATGATGAAAATTAGGCTATGACAGGAGGATAAACATAAAATAACTGAAAGGGGAATTTTTTTGACACATCAAAACCCCCGTAGTTCCTCGCCTAAACCTACATTCTGAATATTGTTAGCACTTGATTTTGATCAGTAATTGTGAAGTCTTAATAGAATATGGTGAAACAGTGAAGTATGTTTTATTCACGTTTTTTCCTACTTCAGCCAGGCTTAGGATAGTTTGCTCCTTGATTGGGGAAGTTTAATTCATCCACCATACACCTTGACATTTTATTCTTTTGGAACGGAACTGTCTGCTTTTATATGATCTCTGTTAATAGCACTAGTTTGCTATAGTGTAGTGTTTGGGCGTTCATATTTCTTTCTGAATGCACTGCTAATATTCTTCCTTTGGATGTTAAGTCACATAGCAAGTTAATATTTTGCTTATTGTTTAGGAAAAGTATGAGCAGCTGAACATGGCACTTGCTGGCACAGATCATTCATGGACGCATCTCACACTGGAGGTAATACCCGTAATAGAAGTTGATTTCATAGGAGAAGTTATAGAGGATACGGGATACCTCAATAAGGCACTAATTGAGACCAAATGAATTTTTCACTTTGGTCTTTGGGATCTTAAATATTTCTATTCAACCTTATCTAGCGCTGGTAGTAATATGTACCAAATTGAATCCAGTGGCATTGTGATTTGCAGCATTCACATCCTTTCGTTTTTGACATGGAGTAATGATTGTATTGTTTATACTCTATGCATCTGTAATTACCAAAATAGGTAAATGGGTGACAAGCAGATATAGTTGTTGGTCACACAATTCCCTTTTTATATCTGACACATTGGATTAGCCCCATTTTTTAAATACCTCTAAAAAGACACTAAATCTGTTTTACTTAATGAAAAACAAAACAAAAAAGACTAAATCTGTTCTTATCCAAAAATTTAAAAACAATTAAGAGAGGGACTCTAAATCTATATCTTTGTATGTTTTTTAAAAAAAAATTGGTAACACTGTATTCCTCTGCATTATGGATATGCTGGAGACCTTTAAAAGGAAGCAAAAGAGAGTAGGAGGAAGTTACTTACAGTGATCCTAACAAATCTACTAGTTCTTATTTATCTATTTCAATCTTTTTACACCAATAATAAAAAGATACAATACAATTCCATTCAACTTTATTAAAGAATTGGACCTATCTTCAAAGCTTCTGCTATTTCTCTCTTTCCTTACATTCCACCATATGCAGTGTGTCTCTGTATGTTTTCACTTTATTAATGCGTTCTTGTTCTTTATTGTATTCTAGCTATGCACTGCACTGGAGACTGCAAACAAGTTGGTCCACTCAACTAATTCTAATGTTGGCATGTTGAAAGATACGGTTGAGGAGCTTTGTGAAGTCATTAATAGAAGAGACGCAACTATTGAAGCTGCAAAAGCATTTGAAGGATCTCCAAAACAACCTGAGAGCAGTTAGTGAGGATGTCTGATCAATTACCAAGTTGAAGGTCAGCAGTCTTGCTTTGCACTGGACTTATCACTTCCAGGTTTTACAAGGTCATGCTTAGCATGTTCTTGCTGTAAATATGCATGAATAAAAGATATTGGTACTGGAAAAACTTAAGCTGCATTTGCTGCACCTGCTTCCTGGTCGTCCCTTGCCAAAGCTTACATTTTATTTTGTTCATTTCACTATGTACTCCTTAGTACTACTGTAATCCTTGTTCTGATTATGTGTAGTGTAGTTTTGTCTTATGCTGAAGCAGTGATATATCTCATAGAATCCCATTATGATAGAAAGGATATTCTTCTGGCACTTTTTAAGTATTTTTAACGGCGCCTTCTTGGTGCTACATTAATAATACACTATCATTTCTCAAAAAAAGATCGATTTCCTTGTGTAAAGGTAGAAGGCTTTGCTTGCTTTTCCCTATCAGTATGTAAAGCTTCTTCTGATCTTGTGAAGAGAACTACAGTAGTTAAAAGGCGTGCATGAAGTGCTGGTCATTGTTTTTTTGACGTACTGTAAATAGAACCTTCATTGATATATACATTGGCTGTTAATTTATTTATTTTTATATGCAAAAACCAGCCCCTTCCCATCCACCCACCCACATAGAACCACCAAATCCATTCCTTCTGAATGCAACTTTAAGTATCATACCAAGACCTTCTATAACTAGGATGAAGAGAAGTGGAGTTAATCTCCTCGTCTTAAACCCTCTCCTCCACATGGAATTAGTCCTTCAGGATGATGGAGAATTTGATTGTGGATAGAATTGATCCATATTTCCAAACCTTATTTGACTTGGTATGTTTATTAGATATTCCAGTTGAAATTGTATGAGGCCTTCCTTATCTTCTTTTTCCTCATATCCAAACACAATTGCCATAATATTACGGCAATGTTTCTTCCCTTAATGAAGGTGAACCTTATGCCATGAAGTCCTTCAGCTCCAAAGCACCATTTTCTTGGGAAAGTCAGTTCTATGTGTAAAAAGCACTAAAGCTTCTTTAAATTTTAGGCCAAGTAGCAGTTTTTCGCAGGGCATAGTTCTGCCAACCAATTGTGTTCTCCCTAGAAGGTGCCTTAGCCTTTTTTTGTCCTCCTTCAGCCCTTTCCTGCTCCATTTGCTCTCCAACACCTTACATAGTATCACAATTATGGATATCCATTTGTGTTCCTATAACTAGATTGATCTGAATCCCCAAGCCTCCAAACGTGGTACTCTTTGCATGAATCATGACAGTGACTCTTAAACATCTTCTAGTTAATTCTTGAAGATCATGCAGCCCTGTAGCGGGCATTCCTTGAATGTGTTCCTGGACTGGAGTGAGTCGATAGTCTGTTAGAAATATGAAATCATCTACAAGGTGCTGCGTAGCCCGAGTAATCCAGGATCATATCAGGCCTCAGGGTTAGCAGTTTGCCCCTTTTACTTGGATTGAAATGTCTTAACTCTCGAATAAAATAATACACATTCTCTTCGTTTTTCCCAACTTTCAGTTATCGAAATATCTCGGAAAGACACTAGTCAAACTCACTCCCTTTTAATTTCTAATAACTTACCACCAAAAACTGTGGTGGGGTGGAATGTATCTCTATCCAGAAGAAAGGGTGTACAAAATCGAACCAAAAATCGATTCAAACCGCAAATTGAGTCGAATAGGAAAAAATCTGGCTGATGATTTGTTTTGACTTGATTTGTTATTGGAAAAAAAAAAACTCGACTATTCTTAGGTTTGGTTTTAACTAAAAAAAAGTCAACCCAAGACCAAACCAATCCGATATTATATTTATACTAGGTAAATTACCCGTGCTTCGCACGGAATTGAACTCTTTTATTAAGCTTACATATGATTATTCAGTAATTTTCGTATTTTCGATACGTACTCTACATTGTCAATAACATTTTATCTTAAGGCAAAGCATTCCTCCGAAATCCTAAAGCGCTATATTAATAACATAAGCATAAACTAATGACGGTAAAAAAACATATTGGGATCTGTACCAATAGAATAAAACAGAAAGAAAAATATTAAGCCCAATGCACATTGTCTCCTTAAGAAAATTATTCTCCTCTAGCACCCGAGGTTTAAAGGAATATATCCTTTCAGGATATAATGATTCTATTCACCAGTGTATTGATACAAATACAATGGTGTAGTAAGCCACTCAACAACACCGAAGTACACGAATATTTATTTGTGGAGAAGAAGAAGTTTAGAATTTTTGTTGTTTTACAATGAGAGGAAATCTCTCTATTTATAAACAACAAAGGGTAGTGTCAACAAATATTTATTGTGCTTTATCAGAAATGTCATAACTCTTTGGAAAAGTTACAACCCTTCGAAAAGGTCACAACCTTTCATAAAAGTCACAACTTTTTATAAAAGTCGCAACTCTTCATAAAAGTCACAACTTTTCATTAAAGCTGCAACCCTTCATAAAAGTCACAATGTTTTAGGGGAAGGTTAGTTTTGGAAATAAATAAATTTAAAAAGGAATCCTAGTTTGGGGTGGCGCTACGTAGGCGGACGTAGGCGGACCTAAGGTTCTCTTTATATATATATATATATATATTTGTTTTTATGTGGTATAAATGACATTTCTTTTCAAAATTCCTTTACCATTTTTGTATTCAAAATATTCTTGTATTTTGATCATTTTTATCTCGTGGATTGCTACAATCAATTTTATTGATTTCATGCTTACAGATAAGGTTAATAGAAAAAAAAATGATTAGCCCTTTATGGTATTTAGAAGAAAAAACCTTCGTAACAATACTAAAGGTAATTGATTATTTAAATAAAGATTTAAAAGAAAAAATCATAGAAAAGATAGTTTATGAAAAATTTGAAGAACTTCAAATGGAATTCATAATACATAATTATGAAGAAATTGTACTAAACAAAATCGATACTTATTGTTCTGATTATTATTTATCAGAATAAAAATCTTATCAAAATGAGATTAAAAGAAGATATTGATATACTTAATGCCTTATTAGAAAGTCATAAACAAATAGACCTAAGGCTAAAATTAATAGAAATAGAAATTAAAACCATTAAAGAAAATCTTCCGGAAAGAATTACAAATTTAATAGAAAAAACAGAAAGAATTGACAAAAAGGTAAGTCAAAAATATATAAATGAACTCTTAGCAGAAAATTTTGCTAGTAAAAGTAAATATCAAAAAGGCAATTTAGATGAAAAACTCATAGAAGAATTCTTGAAAAAACAAAAAATTCAAGAAACAAAAAAATCTAGTAAAAAGAATTTAGAAGAAGAAGAAAATATGTCTGAAAAGTATGAAAAAGGAGAATACCTTGAACAAAGAAATGAATGAACTAGATGAACTAGTTTATGCATTAGAAGACCTTGATAAACTTTTATTGGAAAAATCCGAGGTTTATTAGTTTGGTTTGATTTATAAATTAAAAAATTCGACACCAATGATTTGGTTTGATATTTGAAAAATTCGAATCAATCCGAATTTTATTAATTTGGTTTGGTTTATAAATTTAAAATTTGACACAAATAATTTGATTTGATATTTAAAAAATTCAAACCAATCCGGTTATGTACACGCCTAATCAAAAGTTTCATGTTAGAGTTTGGGGAATAATTTTGCCTTCCCTAATCAACATTTCTACTACTGCATCTTTAAAAGTAAAAATAAAATATTTAAAATCATTTTTAATAATAGTATTTTAAATCTTGTTTTTAACTCTGACAAACATTAACGATGAAGATTATTCTGGATCAAAATTATTTTGCTATTTTGGTAAGGGGAGATTTGTCAGGAATTGCCCTTAATTTTCTACTTTATTCAGATTCTTTCATAGATTGTATTTTACTCAAAAAAGATTTTTTTGGTAGGAAATAATTTTTATTTTTGTGGAAAAGTATTCTACCATATTTATTTTTTCATTGGAGGAGAAGTTTTGGACTTTTATAAATAGAAGATCAATTCTTCTCATGCGTAACATAATAATATCCACGATATAGTTGTTTGGAGAATTATGCTTAGAGAGATTATTCTCTTGATAGTTATATATTTTTTGTATATTAAATTTTTATGTGGGTCAATTGACCAAATAATATAATTGTATTATGTGTCTTTAATCTACATTTTTTTTTGTCATTTTTCACCGTTCAGGGTTGATAATTATTAGATTGATACTATGATTATTTTTAACCAATCACTCCATTAGTTTGTGATTATTTAATGATACACATCTATTAGAAGACTAGATATTGGCCTACCTTATGAGATATCTCTACTTATATCATTCGGTATATCAATCGACCCTTCTTAGTTCTTAGTATAGCTAATCGTCTTGCAAAAAGTAAAAAAAAGAGAAGAAAAATAGAATGAAACAATGGATAATATAATGACTTTAACTTCATTAATTAGATAGCTAAATGAGTAAACATAAGATAGACTAGGATCAAATCCTAAGACAAAAAAAGGGATCAAAACATAAACGAAGAACTTAATTAAAAAGGTGCTAGTTGTTCTTTTGATTCACTAATGGATCCTTGGATCCTTTGATGCAGAGGCAACAACTTCAGTATCACTGCTTAAAAATTTTCTTTTTCATTTGTTTCAGACACGACACTGACCAAATCCTCGAGAATGTCATAAAGAGTTGTCAACGGATAAGCATCCATCAACATTCCGATTCTTATCTGCTTTATCATACTCAACATTAGCAATTCGATCTCTGATTTCAGATCCTTAAGCTTATGACAAATTTTCTTGTACAAAATATTATGATTGACCGGAGACTCATGTAACCAGTGTTTTGGATGGCGAAAGGCGACCAGGGTCTGCCTCGCCTTGTGGAGAGACACTCACCTTTTTGAATTGATGCGCCAATTAATACCAAAAACTTAAAATATTTAATTGTATATCATATTCAAAATCTCAATAATAATAACATATATTATCAAATACTATATTATTTAGTATAAAACTAAATTGAGTAGGGTAGAAATAAATATGGAAGGATTGAATTTATTTATTTTTTTAAAATGTAGGCAGATTGCAGTAATGCAGTCAGTTAGCAGTAGCTTCAAAATAATAAAAAAAAATGAGTAAAAAACAGAGTCTGCACTTCTTGTTCAGCATATGAAAGAAGAAGAGAAGAAAAAACTAATCTAAAATCGTACATGCTGAGCGCAGAGCAGTTGAGGTCTCGTCGTCAGTAGTGAGGAGAACTGGAGAAGAGAAGAAGAAGAAAGTCGCGAAGTAGTGAGGGAGGAGAACTGGAAAAGAGAATCGCGAATTAGTGACGGAGGAGAAGGGAGAAGAGAGTTGCGAAGTAGTGATGGAGGAGAACTGGAGAAGAGAGGGTCGCAAAGGTGCGAGGAGAGTCGCGATGGAGAGAAAAAGTCCTAGGTTTGCAAAAACACCAAATAAACCCCAATATTTCCTTTTAATTATTAAATCAGATTTTTTTTTAAAAAAAAATAATCGTCATTCGCCTTTTGGTCGCCTTTTATTGCCTTTCTTAACTCGCGCCTCACCAGTAAAAGGCGACAAGGCATCGCCTCGCCTCATCGCCTTTGGTGAGAGACAAGTGTCTTTCATAACACTGCATATAACGACTCACTAATAATCTTTTTTAAAGGGGTTCTATTCATTTTTTTTTTCACTTTTGCTTGAGTTGCTTGAGGTAGGATGCTGAAATATTTTTTGGCATGAATAGAAACCCTTCAAAAATAATTACGAGTGAGCTGTTGCATGGTTCTCCGGTCAATCATAATATTTTGTACAAGGAAACTCGTAATAAGCTTAAGAATCTTAAATCTGAGGTCGAGTTGCTAATGATGAGTATAATAAAGCAGATAGGAGTCGATTGTGTGAAGCAAATGTTAATGGACACTTATCCGTTGTCGACTCTCTATGACATTCTTGAGGAGTTCGTTAGTGCCGCGTCTGAAACAAATAAAAAGGGAAATTCTATTATTGTTTTTATTAGTGATACTGAGGCTGTTGCCTCTGCATCAAAGGACGCATTAGTGAATCAAATGAGCAACTAGCACATTTTTAATCAAGTTCCTTCATTTATGTTTTGATCCTTTTTTCTATCTTATGGTTTAGTCCTAGTCTATCTTATGTTTACTCCTTCATCGATCTTATTAATGAAATTAAAGTTATTATGTTATTCACTGTTCTTTTACTTTTTGCAAGACAATTATCATACTAAAAAGGTTCATTTGATACACCGAATGGAATAAGTAGCACTTATGTCAATCTTGTATATTTTAATTCTATTGACTAAACGAAATAACATTTGCGACCATATCGAAATGGGTTGTTTTCTGTCTCGTGTTTGCTCAAGAAAATGAGTTAATTCATGAGTTTATTATTATACTTTGTTATTGTATTTCAGTTAGCTCACTTATTTGTTGTGGTTATTATTTCTTTCCTCAATGCACTACACTACTTTTCTTATTAATATTATATTTTTTTCACTATTATTTTTTCTTGTCATAATTACTTTTATTTATTGCCATTAAATCGAAAATCCTTTAAAAATAATCTACCTCCATAAAGTCTGAGTAAAGTTTGCATCACTCTATCTTTCCTATACTTTGTAGAATTTATTTTGTTGTGTTTATATATATATATATACACTTGTTGAATATTGATTGTTAACTGTAATTAGTCAACTAGAAACGAAAAAAGGATCACAAATACCCCCTCCCCTCACTTACATATATTCAGTATGTTTCATTTTTATGCAGTAATGTTTCCTTATTCATTCCTTCAAAAAAGTATAGTCATTTTTTATTTGAATATATTAATTTAGTTGTAATAACCTGCTTTTATAACAACAAGATTCTCATAATCTATTTAAAATTACAAATTTTAAAAGTTTTTTGTTTATTTTTTTTCTTGTATATATCGAGTCAAATGCTATGTATAGATTGAAACGAATAAAATAATAAGCAAATTTACCAAATCTTTTGTTGTCAATGGTTATTTTTGCAACATATTTTGCCAACTCATAAAAGTTGACAAGTTCCAAAAAATTGTAAAAGTTGTCTTGATGAGAAGTGTAGTAAATCTAGAAAAGGTGAGGGAAGAAAATTTGGTTATTTGTGAAATGGAAAAAAAAAAAAAAAGAATCTACCCTCAATGGAGTAAGACATGAAAATAAAGTTCATTCCTTTTTAATATTAGGACAATAGATGTAACAAATATATATTTTATTACATGGAAGTTTCATTAAAGAAACCCACCTTCCATTACCTTGCATGTGCTTGCATGCATGAAAATAATTAAAACCCCACATATACACTTTTTTATTTCACTAGAATTCTAGATGCCATATCTCTAGCTACTTTTCTAATTTAATAGATAATACCATCTGTTTTACTGAAAATATCTTTTCATATGTTTTTGTATTTGCTATATCTCTACTTTTTTAGTTCAATAGATAACATCTACTCTATTCGATCTATTTTTGTTATATCAGGTACCTAGCTAGTGGAAGGTAAATGATATTCCGTAAAATTAATTAAAGTGTGAGAAAGTTAACCTAAATATTATGATCATAAAAAAAAGTTTCTTAAAATTATATATTTACTAAAAAGGTAATTTTATTATATTAAACTTAATTGTTTTTTATCTTAATTTAATACTCTCTCCCATTCAAAATAAGTAATTTTTTAAGGTATGACACATGTCTTAAAAATCAATTAATTATAAGGTCACTTGACAATTTTATCCTTTTACTTTTCCTAAACTTTTTGAAAAAGTATAAATAGACAATGTTTGGATTTGAAAACCCCATTTGAGAGAGGTAAATTGGAAAAAAATAAATAATTAATACAGTACCTCTTTAGACTTTGAAAAATTCGTTCCAATCCCAGAAAAAGTGTTAGAAATAAATTGATTTTGGACTAGGAGTACTACTCTCTTTTTAATCGCATTTATCTCTCTACATATTTATTAAGTAATTAAGGGTAAAGTGATAACAAAGAATTAATATTATATAATTTTCTAAAATAATAATTATTTTGAATCAATAAATTTAAATAAGCACAATAATTAAAATGAAACGGTGAAAGTATATTAATGAAAATATCTTTTTGATGACCTTCTCCATTTTTCAACTATTTGGAATGGGAAAGGCCAAAAGAGCAAAAGGAAATAAAAATTAATTTTCTCTTTTAAAGAACTAATAAAGTACAGTAATATTTCATAACTCTTTGCATATTCATAAAGAGACCAGGAAGACATCAAATATTATCTCTCTCAAAGAAATCTCGAATATTTTATAAACTCTAAAAATATTTATAAAGATCACATATCAAGAAGTGGTCGAACTCTTCTTGACGATCAAATACTTCAAGAAGATCCACAAAATTCTTTTATGGAAATCAAATAAATTTCAAGGAGATTCAAATTAACCTAGTTCGAGAAATACGCTTCTAACGGTCCTCAAATCATAGAGAAAATCTTAATTGAGAAGAATCATGGGATCAACGGAATCAAGGCCGTCTTAACCCCTAGGCCATTAAAGTCATCGCTTGGGGCCCCCATTTTTAAAAAACAATTACTTATGTATGTTACTTTTTTAAAAAAATTATACGTACTATGAGTGATATGATTTCTACTAAGGAAATTGCATATGAGATGAATATAAACCTGAATTTTGGAAAAAACAATTTGATGAAAATATGGATAATGAAATCACAAAGTTCATTGAAGAATCTTTTAGAGTTGATTACTTTATATATGTAGAGAAGATCAAACTATTTTTACATTTCAAATTAGATTTGAAGCAATTGAAGCATATGAAAATGTTTTTGATTTCTTATTTAGTGGTAAAATATTGAGATTTCTAGATGATGAGAATTTTAAAAAATATTGTGTTAACTTTGAACTTTCTTTAACACGTATTAGTTATTCTGATATTGATGGTTTAGATTTATTTTTTGAATTAAAATTGTTAATAGAAATAATACAAGTAGAAGATAATGATCCAATGAAAATACTCAATCAAATAAAAAGACTTATTGAATGAATTAGCTATATTATCATTTGAAAAGGAATTATTAAAACAAATTGATTATAAAACAATATTTCATGACTTCGCATCTAAAATAGCTAGAAAAGTACATTTAAATAAAAGTATATATGATAAAAAAAATATATATTAAGGTCCCTCTCTTAAGATTCGCTTTAGGCCCTCAATATTGTTAAGTCAGCCCTGAACGAAATTGTACTCAATTACTCATATTATTTTATCAATAATATTCTTATTTCTTAAAAAAAAAATTGTACGGTAAGAAATGGTTATTCCTATATTAAAAATAAAATAAAAATTCTAGCAGTGAGTAAGACGTGAAACAACAATTGATATTAGCATACTTTCCCGTTACTAAATTATGGAAAATGAACAGAAAACGAAAAAAGAAGAAGTAAATATCATGCTTTTGAACTTTTATATATACATAAGAAGTACTATGGAATCTTTAATAATTCAATTTCTTTTCCAATTTCATCCATAAAAGTTTTTTCATTTTAAAAGGTCAGTACACTAGGCTCTTCTTAATTTATAAATTATTAGTAAGTTATTTCAAATCTTGACCAATGAACCAATTACTTTTAGATATAAACCTTAAATCAAATCAAAGGATATTTACTAGATATATATTTCCTTTACCAAATGATGTCTTTTCATCGAGTAAAAAGTAAAATATTCTCTCATTTACCTAATAAAACAAACTTAATAATATTTACTCGATAATTTTTTTTAACCAAATAAAAGACGTACACTAATTTTGAGGAACAAAGGTGTAAAGCAAAATTGGTGCAAATAAAAGAAAATCTATAATCAACAAACAATTTTTTTTATCGCCAATTAAACGCAAACCAAATCTTTATTTGGAAGTTTGGTGCTTGTTTTTCATGGAAAATTTATTAGTTTGTCCGCCCAATGTAATGACCGGACGGTCAATTTTTTTTTTTTTTTTATGAAAATTACCCTTTTTTCATCCGGATGAAGACCCCGAGTCATTTTTGGTTGAGTTTGAAAAGTTGGTTTTGAACTTTGAGTTGAAAGTTGAAATTTTTGGCATGTTTGAGTTTGAAAGACTAAGTTGTTAAGAAAGTAGTTTTCGGTATCTTTTGGAGTTTCGAGTGTCGGAATGAGACTCCGTTGATTTCATAAGTCCCAAAATGTGAAATCTGATCCATGAGAGTTGTCGGTTTCAGTTCCCGATTTTTTTTAGGATTTGAGATCCTAAGTTGTCAAATTGTGGAATTTTAGCCTTTGAATTGACTTTGGTCAACATTCGGAGTTCGGATGCTCGGATCAGGATTTCGAGAGTTCAGTTGGATTCGGGGGATGATTTTAGGCCTAGGTGAGGTCTTGATTGATTTTTGAGAGGTCTCGAATTTGTTTTAGCCTTTTTAGGAGTGAGTTGGTTTCTTGTGGTTTTCACAGATGTCGAGTCAAGGAGACCTCAAATTCGTGTTTTAGCAGTTATATAATTTCAGAACGTCCAGTATAATCGATTTGCATATGTGATTTGTGTTTATGGGGTTCCGAACAAATTTCAAGTGTCCTTTCAATGATTTTGAGTTGGCTGGTTATCTGTGTTCTAGTGCAACCCTCCGCGTTCGCGGGGGCAAGGGGGTGAGAACCCCGCGTTCGTGGAGTCTCAACCGTGTTCATGGGAGGTCAAGGCGTTGACCTTCGCGTTTGCGGGAGACCTATCGCATTGGCAGAGGTCCAGATCAATAAAATCCGCGTTCGCGGGCAGGGGTCCACGTTCGTGGGCAAGGGTCCGTGTTCGCGAAGGACCCTGGCAGTGTTAGACCCAAATTTGGGGTTTTCTTCCCCCATTTTCATTTTTGGAGCTTTGAGAACTCAGTAGAGGCGATTTCAAGTGGGTTTTTCAAGATAAAATTGTTGGGTAACGTTTCAGAACTCTAAATCTTCGATTACCCATTATTATTTATTACTGAATTTATGAGTTGAAAACAAGACTTTGGGTTGATAAATTGAGAGTTCTTCATGAACTTGAGTTTTGAAGTAAAAGTGAGTTATGAACTGAGTTTCAAGACCATTTTCGAAATAATTTTCCCTAATCAGTTCCTAATTAAGCCTTGAGTATTGTTTTCAAGTATTGCCTTTTCGGATTCAAATCATAATTTTAGAATTGGGTTTGTGTGTTGATTGACCCACTGTTCAAGGGAATGGTTGTGGGTGTTATTGTTTCCGGAAAGTGATTGTAAATACTTTCTTATTTATAGATTGTGTAGTTTCAGAAGTAATTCGGATGGGGAAGACTCAATTATTGGAGTGATTGTTGATTGATTTAAGGCAAATGGCTTCCTAAACCTTGTATTCTAGTTTGAATTTGTATGCTTCTTTTGTTGATTGTGTGTTGGGAGTAATGAGAATGAGGTGAAAGGTTTAAATTGTCCACTTGCTATATCTAAATGAATAAAAAAGGGTTGAAATGAAAGGCTATGTGTTGAACATGACGATGTGAATTGCCTTAATGTAACCCTTATTGTTTGATTGATGAAATGGTTGAAAGCATGAATGTGGACTTGAATTGTGCAAGTTGTTGTCTCTTCTATGTGGTGTGATATTGCTTGTGTGCTTTGATCGTTGAACACCGTGATGAGACATGTGATGAGTTATTATGCCCATACCCTCTTTGACGCATTAAAATACAATTACCCTTGATATCATCAGAGTATATATATACCATAATAGTACTGCCTTTTCTTCTTTGATACTATCAGAGTATATATATATACTTTGATGGTATCAAGCATCAATTTAGCTATTTTTCACTAAATCACTACCTCTTCCTCCTTGAGACCATCAAAGTATATATAAACTTTGATGGTATCAAGAAGTAATTGAACAATTTCTTCACTGAAGCACTGCATGTCTCTCCTTGATACCATCGGAGTATATATATACTCTAATGGTATCAAGAAGTAACTTAGCAGTGTTTTCACAAAGCACTGTTTTTTTTTCTTTAATATCATCCGAGTATATATATACTTTGATGGTATTAAACATCAATTTAGCTAATTTTCACTGAATTACTGCCTCTTCCTCCTTGATACCATCAGAGTATATATAAGCTCTGATCGTATCAAACAATAATTGAGCAGTTTTTTCACTGAAGCATTACATGTTCCTCCTTGATACCATCCGTCCCTTGATATCATCCGAGTATATATATATATATATAATAGTATTAAGGAGAAACTGAGGAGTGTTTTGACGGTCTACGTTCTCATGTTGAATTATAACACCTTCAATAGGATCAGACTCAATTGTGTCTGCAAATTAGATTAGTTCTGTACTTTTATGAGCTTTCAAGACGATGAATGTTGGGCATGATTGTGAGACAACCAAGGCTGGACACGGTCAATTTGTATATAGTTTCACGTTTTGGGTATAAGTGTTCTTTTCCCTATTTTTATGACAATTTTCACATATGAAGAAAATGATATTATCAGTTGTATTATGTCTTCTAGAATGTAGCTAGGGTGCAATTGAACGAATTAGGTTAAATTTGATTGGATCACAATGTGTTAAGACAACAATCAGGTCAAAATCCAATTCAATTCAAATTTGTTTGGGTTAAAATGAATTAGGTAATGGATGTATAGCGGGTCAAGACTCAACTCCATTTTTACTAAGATTAATTGTTTTACTTGATCTTTTAAAATATTTTAGTATCTATTAAAAAAGTTTCTTTATTATGGCTATATAACATATCAAATTGAAAATAAAATAAGATAAAAAATTTGACAAGATTTTCATGCATCTCGTGATTTGAAATCATGAGATGAAATCTCAAATTATCCAAAATGTTTAATTATGAAATTTCATATCATGTCCATACATAATCAAAATAAGTCCATAGGTGAAGTTTTTTCTTTAGTTCGACCGGATCAAATTTTTCTTGTTTGCTGTAATTGAATAAATTAAGGAGCTACATTTAGGGGTGACAAAATCAAATATAACCCGTCCAACTACCTAATCATTTTAAGTATGTGTGAGTTATTAATGCGCTCATTCATTAGCTCAACTCATGTTAATTCAATACATTTCAACCCATTAAAAGTTAATGCAACTCAAATTGGCTGAAATTGCATGTCCAAATTAGGTGTGTGCACTAATTGGATTAGACCGAAAAATCAAACCAAATCAAATTAAATTCTAATTTGGATTGATTTTTTTTATTAGGTTTTGGATTAGTAATTTACTTTATTTGATTTTTTGGTTGGTTTCGAATTCATAAAAATAAAAATTTTGAAAAATTAATATATATATATATATATATATATATATATATATATATATATATATATATATTCAAATTGCAAATATAACTTTGATTATATTTTTAATTATTGACATGGCCGAATAATCGAATAAAAAAATCAAATCGAAAAGAGAAAAACCAAACCAAACCAAATTTATTTTGGTTCGAATTGGATTACACTTCTTCAAAATCAGAAATTGAAAAATTCAAATCAAATAGTACAAAGTCATCATTAAAGATTTAACATATTTAATTTGAAATATATACGCTACTTGTAACATAATTCAAACTAATTTAATTGGTTTTCCTAATAAGCAAATTTTTGGCTAATCAAGTTTACCAAAAGAAAGAAATTTTGCCTAAACAAATTTGTGTGTTGTAATATCTTTGACAAAACAAACATGATGCCCCTTCATCTTATTGTGAAAAATACTCAAATTAAATGAACAAATGTAGATAGGGCAAAGAAAATATTAGTTGAGTTTCATACACATTGAATTGAAGATAACACATATTGGAATCTTCTTTTTTGAAAAATGTGGAATGTTGTATAAAGAAGCAAGCAAAATTTATGGTGAGAAGATACTTCATGTCTTCTCACGTTGCCATGTCCAACATATGTGTGACATGGTCATGGGGATTTGATCACTAATAAACCACTTGATCTACTAACGGTCAGAGCAATAACTTACTAATAAAAAAAATACTATTGAAGATATATATCTTATCTTATTATATATGTTGAATGTGTGTCTCTTATTGTGTCTTGATGTATAATTTAATATATAGAAATAAATATCTTAAAATTTTAAGTACATGTACTTCACACATCAGCCTAATGTGGAGTATTTTTGGACAGGAATTTCACTCTACTACCATCAAGACGTGTTTGGTATCGGAGGGGGGTAGGGGTGGCAAGTATTAAATAAGATATTCTGAAAAATATTTTTCTTAAAAAGAAAGAAATAACTAGTATTTGTTTAGATTTTATATATGTGTTTTAGCGATAATATTTTTGTTATTTATTGAATATCCAAAAAAAATTATTGAAAGACTGCTTTTAGTGTTATTGTGTATTTTAATATTAGAAATTTAAATTAATAGGCATAAAGTGGAGAAAGTGGAGTCATAATTCTTTGCAACTCATGTAACAACAATGACATACTCTTTTTATTATTTTATATTAATTGCCCCCACTAATCCTCAAATAACTATCCATAGTCTTGACATTTATTTGTGAAAAAAATTCTATAGCTATATAAATAATGTTTTCTTCCTAGTATTGAATAGATGAAAAACACAAAAAGTGGATGAAATATATTATAGAGTGTTTATATTTCAAGATTAGTACAGTGAAAAATAGAGTTGAGACAAAGAAAAAAATATGATAATTAGTCACCAACTTATTTACTATACAAAAAGAGTAATTTTATATTGAAAAAAAAAAGTATTTTTTTGGTGGAATTTTGGACTCTTCAGCTAATTCAGAATTGTTTAAGTTATACAATATTGTTTGATTGTTGTATAATAGAGAAGACAAGTCAAACGTTATATTATTGAATCGACGAAGATTATGCTACAATATAAATGAATTTCCTTAAAAAGAGCGAGATATACACATCAACTTGCGGCACGAGAATTTTAGTGGAAAATATTTTGATTTCATGTCGAACACACTCTTACTATACTACTAAATAAGTCGTTACAATTTTTAAGTTGAACACGTTACCTGCCAGCTGAATGGTTAATAGTTATTCCAACAAAATGATGTCTACTTCTAGCAAAAGGATACTGTGGTCCTCATTAAATATTCTCTTACATTTTTAGTTTTCCCCCAAAACGATGAGTAATGAATTTATTTTTTTCCTATACACAAAGCATTTATATATGAAAGTAATTACTGAATTATGCCATTTATAATAATAGTATAATTGTCAAAAGATTATTCCATCTTTTAGCTGCTTTCACATGAGCAATAATCAGATCTGAATCTAAAGAAAAAGTTGCTGCATTTTCAAATTAAATTTCTCTGTTTGGCTTTGTATCCTGATTAAGAAAAGGGGTTAAAATTATGACTTACATTTATTTTCTAAATATCTTTTATTAATTTAGGTTTAGTTTATCAATAAGGGTTATGGTAGAGTGATAAGTATTATTTCATCCTTCACTAGAGGTCTCAGGTTTGAGTCTCCTTGAGTATGAAGTTGTCTTTGTTAGGAAACATTTTACCTCCAATATGAGACTTTTTGATGTGAGTTTAAATTTAATCAGACTCTAACGTGGATACCAAAAAACCAAAAAATTAGGTTTAACTTGACCCACTATTTAACAGGTGAGTGATATATGAATGATGATGTCGTAAGGAGTAAGACTAAACAGCAGTCCAAGCACAATAATGCTTTACTTTCACCCACTAAAGAACACCTATAATACCTTAACACGAGCCTCCCTGCCGCCCCACCTATAATATAGTCATATTGCAATTTTTTTTTATTTTTTTTTTATACGTGAGTCATTTGTATAACGGTAAGAGTATATATGAGTCACTTTTATAACGAGGGTATATCAGCTCTAAATGACAAAATTGAAGAGTATATCAGGCCATTTTCCTTTCTTTTTTTTTTTTAAAGTACTTGAGAACTAATATTAGTATAGTTTTTTGAAGACTTAAAAAGTGAAAATTCATAATAGGGATGAAAAAATGAACAAAATAGAACTTGAATTCAATAACTTATAAAATTTGCTTTTCTTAAACATTTGATATCGACTTCATAAACACAAGAAGAAAACATAGTCAAATGTTTAGTTGAAATTTGTTATTTCTTTTTTAATATAAGAGACCTATGAGATCTGAAACGATCATTTTCTTCTACGTAAAAGATTATCTTAAAAATGCCACTTGACAAATAAAACCGTAGGGAAAAAGCCTCATTCTCATATTAATGATATACATATGGTGAAGGACATTGATTATATACAAGTTACAATTGTGGTTAAGTAAAAACTTTGAAAGCAAAATTACACTCAACCACCGGCTGCATTTGCTTGCCGGGGTGGCCTAAAACCATAGTAAGTTTACATTTTACCAAACTATTACTTCTTGTAAAAAAAAAGTTTGAATTGTTAGCTAGTGTCACAAAAATTTCCATTCATTTGGTTTTGTGCTGCTTTGATAGCAGCAACTCTAGCAGCAGTGGCAGCTCTATTCGCAGCGGTCACTGCTTTTTTCACTTGTTCATCTACTCTCCTTAGTTTAATTGCGTTTTCTGCTGCCTTCCTAGCAGCCTGCAGAGATCAGACAATGACAATTCAAACATTGAGTAATCAATATATGCATATGCATCAACAGACTAAGGTTAAATGTGCATTAAATGCCGCGAAAAAACTGTTATTTTTTTACCTGAACAGCTCGAAGAACAGCATCAGTTAGTGGGGGCGATGGAATTTTCAAATTGCCAGAGTCCCATTCCCCACATCTTGTGTCACCATTTCTAAATGTATACATTCCGTAACCTTGCTTACGACCTTCATGCCATGACCCTTCATAGCAATGCCCGTTCGCGAAATGATACACACCAAAACCATGAATCTTATCTCCGAAATATTCACCCGCATACCAATCCCCGTTCCTGCATAACATACATTCAACCATCTCCATTTACATAACCTTATAATTCAACCAATTCATCAAACGAGACAAAAATCATGAAACAGGATATTGCATTTTAGGAAAGCATGATCCGATCCGTCACTAATAAACAAACAACAGTAGATGCATTCATCCTACAAAATTATGTTCCTGATCCATCGCTAAAAAACAACAATTAACAGTCCTAAAATAGCAAGCAAGAACAAAATAATAAAAGCATCCAAGAATTATAGCTAGCACTATCGATCACCAATAACATACTAATCAGATTCCAGCCATGGAACAGCTGGAAAGTTGTTATTTTACCTGAAATGGTAACAGCCAAGGCCATGTTTGACTGCGCATTTAAATTCACCAATGTAACAGCTACCATCAGAGCAAGATTGTGAGCCAACACCATGACTTTGACCATTACACCATTGACCAGCATAGGTATCTCCTGTATAGAACTTGTAAACACCATAGCCATGTCTCAATCCTTGCCTGTATTGTCCTCTATATTTGCTACCTCTAGCCCAACTCTCTATCCCATACCCATCATACTTCCCGTCGACCCAATCACCTTCATATCTTCCCTTCACAAAATAATTGTAAACTCCACTACCATTGCACCTCCCTTTGTGATATTCACCTTCATAGATATCCCCATTGCTGTAAAACTCAACTCCTTCCCTCACGACCTGGTTTTCATTTTCAGATTTTCCCTCTTTATGCCCCAATTTTGTTTCCCCAATGAACCACTGAACCGGTTTCGAGTGGGTTCTCTGAAACCCAAACCGTTTCGCATACTCATCAAACAAGTTCCTAAACACATTATACCTTTGGTGAATTGACTCTCTGTTCTTCCCAGCGAAGAACAACAGAACCGCTACGAAAATCAGAGCTAACAGGAGACTCTCCGACGTGGGTATATTATCCCTGCTAAAGAAAACGAAAAGGGTGTACATTAAAACCACCGAAACTACCAGAACCGGACCCATTCTCGCCGGAGCCGATCGGAACGGCGATAAAAACGAACCCCGACGAATCGGAGTCGAACCGGGTTTATGCGGCTTCTGCTCTTCAATATCCGGTTCATGGTCAATTCCGAATTCGTTAATCGACGAAAAGCTCTGAATTGACGACCGGATAGTTGGAGAAGACCGGAGAAGTGAAGACTGTGTCCTCGTTAGCTTCGCCTGGCTTTTCTGACCTTCCATTTTCAAGTACCTAAAATCTCACCCGTTGAATCTTTAAATTTTTTCTCAAACTTCACTCTCCCCTTCGATACCTAGATATTTTCAACTCCAACGCCGGCTTCATTTCTCAGGCGACCGGAGTGGCATAGGATAAGTAGTGAACAAGTGCGCAAGTTAAAGCAGGTTTTTTCTTGGGAATAGTGTATTAATTTGACAGAGATGAACAGAATGAGATAGAGAGAAGACCGGGTTTTATTTGAGATTATGGAGGCACTTAGATTTAACGTGAACCGTTCATTTAAATATTCAACGGTTAGATCTAAATAAGTATTATTAGCCGTTAGATTAAGTTCCCGGTTTCGACGGGCAAGGTTTGGTCGTGGGATCTAGATTCCACTTTTTTTTCGCTTTATTCACTGTCGCAGCCCCGGCACGTGCCCCACTGTCCGAGTTTAAATTATTGATTCGATTAATTTAAATTTAAATATATATAAATAATTCAGTTTATGAGTAATTAATTTTTTTTAATTGTAAGTATATTCTGATCTGCGTAACGCTAAGACAACTTTATGGTATAAACTTATTAATTGGTCATGTGTACTCTGTTTCTGTGTTTTTTGTTTTAAAACCAAAATTTGGACAAGAGTCTTGGGTTCGAAGAATTGGTCTTCAATGAAGACAGATTCACGAAAATAGTTAATTATAAATTCTTTTTGGTAGTTTATATTATATTATTTATTTTCGATTAAATTATAAAAATAATTTGTGGTAGGAAGGCGGAAAAAATGGCTCATTAATAAGATTTAATGATTCTTTGGCAGTTTTGAAATATAATTAATTAAGTTTCCTATTTTACAAGGAAAATATGTGTGACAAAGAGAGCTAATTAAAAAAACACCTTACTATTTTTATACTCTGAAAATTTGATATTCCAGTTGTATACGGAAATTAAAGAATAGTATAGTAAATTGTTTTACAAGATTCAAACATCGATAAATAATATAATTAATTTAAGTTGAAAACCAGGCTACCTAACGATGTACAAAGAAAAGAAAAAGATAGGACAATCCCTCCGCTAGGTTTTGAATTTCATGTATTTGCAACTGTTATAAGAGACCAGTTTCGATACGTACATAAAGCATTTCGTATTAGTAATGTTCAAAACAAGGATCGTACCTTAAAGAGTGAGATTAGAAATGCATATTTTTTTAAATCCCCCTATATTCATCTCTATACGCTATATTTGAAGTAAGGGCATACATGATCGGGTTGGTTCGGATTTTTCAAATATCAAATCAAATTATTTGTGTCGGATTTTTGAGTTTATAAATCAAACCAAACTAATAAAACTCAGGTTTTTCAACCTCTGGATTTTTTCAGATTTTCAGGTTTTTCCGATAAAGTATTCATACAAACATTTAATTTACATGTACTTCAAATATTTCTTTAGCCCTATCAAAATACAACTATCTAAGTTGTTCTTAAGAAAATAACACAAAATATGATATGATTAATGACACTAAAATATCCAAAAAAATAATAATAATGAAATCGCGTAAAACAAATATTGCAAATTAATAAGTCATAATGAAAATGATTATAATTTAAAAGTACTAAATTATGCTAAACTAAGTTTAATAAGTATTAGTTACAACTTACATGACTAAATATTAAAGGAAATTAAAATTAGATTATATATTTTAATTGTCTTAACCTATGTAAAACTAAAGAACAAATATTCAATATTATTGTCATTCTTAGTGTTGAATTGATTTTCTTTTTGCGTTAGTATTAATTTGATATTGATTTAAGCTTCATTATAATTACCAATATTTATGGATTATAATCTTTATTGGGTAATTAAGAATTCTAACTTTCAATCATGAAATAATATATTAAAAGATAAAACTATGAAAAAGTATAAGAATATTTAAAAATTATACCAAAATAAATATTTTACGTATAAAATAAAATTTTAAAATTATACATATATAATGTCGGGTTGGTTTGGTCTCTTAGTTGAAACCAAATCAACTCAATTATAGTCGGGTTTTTTTTCCAATACCAAATCAAGTCAAACCAAATCGCTAGTCGGGTTTTTTTGGGTTTGACTCGATTTGTGGTTTGGTTCAGTTTTCGGTTCGATTTTGTACACCCCTAATTTGAAGGGAGAAAAGTAGAGATGAACAACTTCAAGCTATTTGTCTTTTTTTTTTTTTCCTCTATACTCTATATTTGAAGAGAACTATTATTCATTATCGCTATCTCTATTTCTTTTTATTATTATTAATTATATTATATGACATTTTATTTTAACATATTATAAGTCATATAAGACTATTAATTAAGTCTTAACTTAAGCATTTTTAGTCAACACATTAGGTCTTGTGCTATTTTGATTTTTATGAGTATTTTTTTTTAAAATAATGTTATTCTCGTAGAAAGCGGGTTACTTTTACATTCACATAGGTAAAATTTGTCGAGTGTACTTTTATAATTTGACACTCCACTCATACAAAATACAAACTTTTATTAAGAGTTTAAATACTCAACCTCTACAAATCATTATAGGATAAATGCACTCACACCACAGGAAGAGAATAAAATAAATATATAGTGCACCTCACAATAAGTCACTATATGATTTTTGTTTCTCCCATTCATGAACGTGGTTATAGTACTTCTAGTCCTCAAGTTGGATATTCTTATGTATGACTCAAAATTCATGACTTCAAGCTCATTCCCTCAATGTGTTTCAGATCATTTTTCTTGCCATTGTCTTGGTTAGTTCATCGGTAAGATTATAATAAATTTTGACAAATTAATATTGATTGTATACCTCTAATTAATATGATCTTACAATATTGTGTTTTCTCTTTATTGGTCTAGGTTTATTATTGTAAATAACAATTTGATACTCTATCAATAATATTGATACTATCACAATAAATCAAATTAGAAAAAATAATTTATCAAAATAAAAGTGTTTGATATAATAAAATCAATTCACCTTTCACTAGTTGAAGCTAAGAAAATACTTCAACCTTCATCGTAGAGTTCACAAATAATAGTTTGATTTTCTCATTTTCAACAAATAGCACCTAAATTTGTCAGCTCATCAATAAAATATTTAATTATAACAGATTTTGTTTTATAAAATAAGTCACATACTTTGATATCAAGTAAACATATCTGATTTGCTTGTACATATTAAGTATTTCTATTATAAATGCAATATTAAGTCAAGTGCAGTTAGTTGCATAGCTCATATTTTTTTATAAGAATAACAAGTATTATTTTTTTTGTATTTGTCACATCATGTTCACAAAATTGAAAAGATTCATACAATCAACACAATTGTATTTCACAAATTTTTCAATATAATGTGGCTTGTCAAGAAAATTTTCATATCGTGTTTCATATAGTATTTTTTATTGCAAGAATGAAATTTACCTCACCCAAATATTTCATATCAAAATGACTACTCAATATGTTTTTATAGTTTCTTTATAACACTCATGTTAGAGTCAAAAATCAAATCATATGTAAACAATAACATGTGATTTATTTCAAGATCAATATATGCATTCTTAATCTTTCTAAAAAAAATCAGCATTTCTCAGAAATGCAAAAATTACATTTTTCATGATGAATTTTTTTCTCATTTCATGAATCCCCACTATTTCTAAAATTTAAATATCATTTGTTTATGAAAAGTAGTATCACTTTATTATGAACAATATGAGGTTAAAAAATTTTAACCTTCTTTTTTTCACTTGAATTGATAAAGTAGAAAAAAAATACTTTAGCTGTACATGTTTTCTCTTTCATCTCTAGAAGAAATTCATCAATGTTGAAACGAAATGGTATTGAGATCTCCTATTTTGATATTCGCTCTTTTTCAAACTGAAACTTTTTAAAATTGTTAATGTCTATACCATAGATTATAATAAATTATAGTTAAAAATAAAATGAACATAAAAAAATACCGCTTTACCCTTGGTGTCCCCTATCTTCAAATCTTGGCTTTGCTTCTGCTTTCTATAAACCAGTAATATTAATTTTTGAGAAATTTCGTAAGTAGCATAAATTGTGCTCAGTTATACGAAAAATTGTGAACTTTTGCTAATTGAGAAATGTAACATTATTTTGATCTTAAAATGTAGCGAAATAATTGTATCTGGGTGCATAATAATAGTGAAACATATTGTAGCAACATGCATGATAAATATATACGTCTGTATACATATCTCTATAGAAAAAATACATTGTATTTGCATGTATAACAATAGTGAAAATACATTTTATTCACAAGCTTAATAAGTGTATCCATATGTATACAAATATCTCTATCTAACAATATTGCACGGAGTGTATTTATGTGTATATCAGCTATAAAACCTCAAATTATCAATATATTATATAGTTTTTTTAAAAAACCACAACTATTTCGAATAAATATAAATTTTAATTCGTTGTGTTACTTACTTAGTTTATTACTTTCTATGTCTCAATTTATGTGACACTTTTCTTTTTTCGAGAGTCAAATTAAATAGTTTAAGTTTGATCAGCATTTGCGCATGGAATCTTCTATTGTTTTGAATGAAATTTATATATTTGTAAACTACGTAAAAAGTACTATAAGTCACAATAATTAATAATTCAAAATATTTAAAAGATCTATGAAAAATTTACGATCAAAGATAAATTTGTTTGAATCTCAAAATCTAAAAAGTACCGCCTAAAATGGGACCGGAGGGAGTAATACTCTAAGCCAAAGGGGCTTGTCAACGTCTCTAGCTCCTACTGACTCCCTTTGCCACCCATATTAAATTGTTTGACTCTTAATAATTTCCAACTTTATTTATTGCATAAGTTTGATTGTTCAATAGCTTTTGCATCACCACTTACGAAATAAACCAAAACCACTCAATTTAATGATGTTGTACATTTTACATAAGCCTATTTGACCTTTGCTTTTATGTGATTGTCATACTAGTCCAAATGGCAAATATAGATTGCATAATTTGACCAAAATTTCTACAAATTCAGACTAATTAAGACAAGCCTCCCTATGTCATTTTCTTTTACTAGATCATCTACAATTATATCTACTTTTTCCCCTTTTTTTCTATTTGAGTTTTATTTTTTGCACCCTAATACTAATATAATATAGTTTTTACATTATCAGATGTCCTTAAGTATAATAAATTATTGTTAGTTGTATGAAATTATACAAGTCAGATTATAACCTATTATGTCATATTATATTACATTGATATACAATATAATTTCTTATGGTATCAATCCATACAAGTAATTAACATTTTCTTGTCAATGGTCAATATAATTTTCTTGACATTTAAAGAATTTTGTATTTGATAGATGTGAATTTACTAGTGCAAGTATGAATATGTATTTCAGGAAATATTAGTGAGAGTTCGATTCTCATCTTGTAATCTCCTCTCCCATTTCTCTTTCTGCTACTCTCAATGTTTATTTAAAATAATAAAAGAATACATGTATGTATTTTATCAAATGTGTATCGATGAAAAGGACTATTTTTTCTTCTATAAATACTTTCTTGCACTGATATTTACACCAAAATAAGCTAATTCACCTTATGAATATAATTTAAATGAAAATACTTATGATAAGGTGATAAATATATGTATAAAGACACTTATCTTACATTTATTTATTTGATGTACACATAAATTGTAGATAAATTTTTACCACTTTTTCCTTTTATGGTTTAAATTGAGAATTTTACCCCTGGTAATTGTTTAACCTAAAATTTGTCTATTAGGTCAACCAATTAAATTTATGAGATTAAGGCCACAAGCAAGATGATTGAGCCAAATCTGGTTGACAGCACACCAAATAATTTGAATGAAACAATAAAGATTATAGACATATATAATTATTATTCATCAAAGTGAGCAGATCGATAATCGTACAACAATTAATGATCGTGCTACAATATTAGTATTTCTATATGTAATTATATAAAAACGTGTATATAGATAAATTTTAAAATAGTGGAAAGAGGAGGATATTTATAGGACAATCTAACTTTAATTAACTTTGTGCACCCCTCTTCCACACGTTTTTAGGATAAGATCATGATTATTATACGTCATTGGCCAAGATGGCACCGGCTAATTTGGGGTTGACTATGAATTCTTTCTACACTTGCCATGTATTAATGAGTCTACAATAGCATATCTAGTGTAATTGCAGAAGAGGAGTTTGAAAAGAATAAAGTGTACAGGGACGCTGTCATTACTTTGTGAGGTAGAAATGTTGTTTTTAATAGACCCTCGAATCAAGGAAAAATATATCAAAGCAAACTGGAGAAATAATAAAAGTGAAAAAAATCTTGACAATGTACTGTAGAAAATGCATGATAAAAATGAATACTATACCAATTACAAATAGTATAACTATTTTCACTTAATAACCTAATATAACAAGATTTTTAAAAAAAATAGCCAATTAGAAAAACAGGGTTTTCCAGGGTCAAATTTTAACAATACAATAATATTTCTAAGGAAAAATTATATCTATCATATTTAACAATATAATAGTTTGATTCATATGAATAGTCAATAGAGTAAAAGTAAAGTAAATAATTTGATTTTGGTTTTTTAAGAACACTTCAACTGACTCATTTTATTTTAACTTGTCGTTATTTTTAAGTTTTATTTCTTCTAAAAAAAATAACAATTTATTGACTGTTTTTTATAAATAAAATTTCTCATGTTCAAGAATCTAAGTTGACAAATTGTACAATATATTTTTGGTTGTGATCACAAAATATTGGATAACGAATCATAATTAATTCGATAGAATCATAGAGGGATATGTTTGATATGGTCTCCAATTTTGTACCATTCTTTTTGAATTTTCAAAAATATTAAAATGTCATTTTCAAATGACTTCTTCAACTAATAAATTCTAAAAAATAAAAAAATCAATTTATCATTAATGAATAATGAGAATTGTTCTCCGTTTTTCTTCAGCGAACTGTCAGCATTATTTAATTTCCAATTTTCCACGCTAGAAATGCAAGGAATTAAAGTTATGAATAGAAGGATATTTTTAGACCTTTTTCTATAGTTTACGGATATTTTTGATTATTTTTTGTCAGAAAAAAGCTAAATGGCTAGAAATTTTATTAAGAGTGTCCATTAATCTTTATTAAGGGTGTCCAAAAATAATAGTGTGTGGCTATCAAAATAAAATAAAAAAATATTGTGATATTTGGGTTTTTATTAAGGGTGTTCAAGAATAATGGTGTGTGGGTGTCAAAATAAAATAAAAAAATATTGTGATATTTGGGGCTTAAACCCAAAACTTCTTCATTCAAATGGACACCCATTACCATTGCACCAAAGTCATTGCCTTTGTCAAGGGTGTCCAACTTCAAATATATATTTTTGAAATGTAGAATTTGACATATATATATATATATATATATATATACATCGTAATTTTCCGACGAAGGGTGTTCAATTGGACACTCTGGATAGGCAGTAGCTACGCATTGGCTAAATATATCCTTGAACTATAAGCAAAGGTCTAAAAATATCCTTCATCTATCTTTTGGTCAAAAAATACCCTTCTATCCATCTTTTTGATCTAAACATACCTTTTCATTCATCTTTTTGGCTCACTTATACCCTTGTGACTAACAAACGTGTCTTTATTTTGTTTTGTTTAGATATTTATTATGTATCATTCTCTTATAGGATGAAATAAAAACCACATCTCTATAAATTTTCGCATAATTTACTAAGATGTATTTCTCCTAATAATATGTATTGAGTAAATATTTATTTGCATTATGTGTTATAGGAATACAAAATCAGTTCATAAAATAATGATTTCATTATAAATTGTTCACGATAAAAAAAAATAACCATTAAAAAGAAGATTATTTTTGATCCATTTAAGTAGTAGAAAGATACTATTGTACCAAAAATATAATCCCAAGTACATTTTCTGAAAACACAAGAGGTGGTTGGGGGTTAATTTAGCTTATTTTGCATAACATGGCTGGGCGTGAAAAAGAGAGTTTTTTAATATTCCTTTTCTTTTAATTTATTTTGTTATATTACTCTTTTTAAGAGTTAATTTGATTAATTTTTAAAGCTAAATTAAATTATATTAATTTGATTTAAAAAATATAAAATTTAAGATATTCAAAAAATATACGGAAAATATTATATAATATATTTTTTACTTTAAAATAAATTGATCTTTTTTCCTTTTTTAATTAAAAGGTATTAAAGTTAAAAGGACAAAAATGTTCAAAAAGATAAAATAACATAGGTAAAATATCATTCTGGCCAAATTTTCTGGCCAAAAGGATTTTAGATTATAGATTTTACAATCCTTGAACAAATTAGGTAAATTTATTATTGTACGCTTATTTAGTATTATCTTAAAGTCAAATTTTCAATAAATGCACATTAATAATTTATTTTGATTAGTTAAATTGACTAATGAACATGAATTAACCATTTAGTTTTTCTGTGTTGATCAAATTCATACTTTCAAGTTTAATAATGCTCAAAGTTAAATAAGAAGAATAATATTATTTATGAATTGGTTTTGTGAAATGACATATACTATTACAGAGCATATATTTATAATAAGGGAAAAAGGACGGATTTACCCCCAAACTTTAATAAATGGTACGTATATGCCCTCCGTTATACTTTCCGTCCGCATAAGCCCCTGCCGTCCAATTATAGGTGCACATATACCCCTCTCACTAACGGACCCCTAATTTCTTACCTGTTCAATAGGATTAAGACACGTGTAAGAAATTAGGGGTCCGTTAGTGAGAGGGGTATATGTGCACCTATAATTGGACGACAGGGGCTTATGCGGACGGAAAGTATAACGGAGGGCATATACGTACCATTTATTAAATTTTGGGGGTAAATCCGTCGCTTATCCCTTATAATAATGATGACATATAAATAGGAACATAATGAGTATTAAGGGACATCTATTTTTAGTAAGGAGAGGGAGTACACCCTCCGTTCATTTTTACTTGTCTACAATACTAAAAATAGTTATCCAACAATACTTGTCAAATTTGGAAAATCAAGAGATAATTTACTTTGTTATCTCTATTTTACCTTTGCTATTAAAATAATATTCAATACTCCCTCCATTCCTTTTTATATGTCATCCCTTTCTATAAATGGTTGGATCATAATACTTGTCATTTCATAAAATCAATGCATAAATTACCATATTCTTTCAATTATACCCTTGATAGAGTATTTAATTAGTCTTGAAAAATATATACTTTGACCAACCTAGGAAAAGTAACAAGTAATTAATATTCATTGGAGTACTTCATACATTGATTAATTACTCTCTCCATTCACTATTCTATAAAATCTGATTTTGAAAATAAACTAAAAAATTTAAATAGTCATCCAAATGCATTTTAATTTTTGAAATCTAGCATATTCATCATTTATGGAAAAGTTTGACTTAAGAAAACATTAAATAAGGGTAGAAGGGTAAAATTACTTAATTACTTAATGCAAGTGCAATCTAAAATGTAACATATAAAAAGGAACGGAGGGAGTATCTGATACATTGTTCAAAACATTAAATTTAATATATTCAAAGGGTAATATAGAAACACTACTATTATTAATTGTTTCTTAAGGTGTATGTCAAGCCAAAAAGTGGATAACTATTGTTGGACAGAGAGAGTAATACTATTCCTTCCGTTTCAATCTATTTGTTTGATCATCATTTGATTCAAAATTTAAGATACTTAAAAATACTTTTGATTTTATGGCATTAAATTAAAGATATGTATAATGTATCAAAATATCCTTAGAACTTGTTTGACACTAATGTTGGGAGGTAAATTTTTTTTTTTTTTTGAAAAATCAATTGTTTGACAAATCCTTAAAACTGTTTTTATATGGAAGCAAAAACAAATTTTCTATTATTGGAAAGAAGCTAAAAGTGTCATTACCCAAAAATGGACGTGATGACATTTGTCTATTTCCACCAAGACAAGTCAGCCTCAACCTAACGAAAAACGAAAGAAATGCGAAGAACCGTAAAGCAAGAACAAGATAAAGCGAAAACTTTATTCTTCTATCAAAACCCTAAAATTTGGTTGTCACGTGTACAAACCACTAAATACATAAAGTGCAAAGTTAAGAAATAAGTACAAGTCTCGGTCTTTGTTTCTCAAATAGAAAAAAGCTTAAAGAAGAAGAAAAGAGGGTCCGTCGAGATGACAAACAACTACCTCTCAAGTCATTCACGAGCCTCAAAAAAAGAGAAGAAGAGTGATCATGTTGTACCGGGCTCGGTATCTACACAAGTGTAGAAGCAAAGAGTGAGTACCAACTACACGGTACCCAGCAAACAACTAGCAACGTAATAAACAAAGCATCTAGCTAGAAATCGAGTACCCCTTACACTCTAACCGAACCTCCTCAAACTACAACCTGTATAAAAATCAGTCCAACATAGCAATTCTACAATATCTGGCTCACAAGGCCTAATATCCACAATTCAATAGTCACAATCAATAATCAATAAATCAAGTAATTTAATTTCAACGTCAAGTAGTTCAGTCACATGCAACAAGTACATCAATCACAAGTAACAAGCAAGTCATGCATAACCATCAAATGTATCAAGTCACAATAATCAATCTCTCAACGGAACCATTTTCCATGGGCACAATATCACTAGCCGAAACCATTTCCCATCGTCTTTATGTGAAATCACTAACTGGAACTATTTCTCATCAGCTTTATATCTAATCACTTGCCGAAACCATTTTTCATCGGCTTAACATCACTAGCCGGAACCATTTCCTATTGGCTTAATATCAAATCACTTACCCGAACCATTTTTCAACGGCATTAATATCACTAACTGGGACCATTTTCGATCGGCTTTATATCACTTGTCGGCAAAGACCTCAGCATCATAAACCATCACATGTCTCATCTCGAATTTCAATAATTAATGCAGGCAAGCAATGTCACACCACATGGAAGAGACAACAAATTAAATAATTCAAGTTCACATTTGAGTTTTCAAGCACTTCATCAATCAATCAATAAAGTTCACAACAAGGCAATTCGCATAATCATGTTCATCGCAAAACTTTTTTCATTTCAACCTCTTTTCTTTCATTTAAATATAAAAAGTGAACAATTAAACCTTTAACCTCCTATAACACAAACAACGAAGGAAGTACACGAATTCTATTAGAATACAAGGTTTAGAAGATCATTTGCCTTAAATCATTCAATAATCACTTCAAGAGTTGAGTCTTCCCCTTCTGAATCACTTCCACAGCCACACAGTCTATACACAAACAAGTATTCACAATCACTTTCTGGAAACAACAATACCCACATCAATTCTCTTGAAAAATGGGTCAATCAACACAAAATTCAATTCCAAAAATAAAGTTTGAATTCGAAATTTAATACTTGAAACATTACTCGAGACTTTAGGAACTCATTTGAAAAAATCATTTCGAAAAAGGACTAAAAAATAGCTCAAATTCTTCATTTAAATTAAGAACTTGAGTTCTTGAAAAACCTCACCATTTACCAATTAAAATATCATATTTTGATGTTAAAATCCATAAATAATCAAAAGGGAATGAAGATTTAGGATCATAAAAGCGTACCCAATTGATTTAGCATAACAAATCATTTCAACAATCACCACATAGGATTCCCCATGCTCAAAAATAGAAAAATGAGGCTTAAACCCCGAAATTTACAGGCCAATACCCTTTCAGGTATCGCAAAAGAGACTAGGGGTTCACTTTAGCAAACCCTGCTAAAAATGTGGCTCTCGCAAAAGTGAAGCCTCCTTTGCTTAAGCAAAATTTGCTTAAGAGACAAGCCCTTAGCTTAAGCGACGATCGCTTAAGCGACAAGACCTTCGTAAAAGTGAGGCATGCAGCACCATCAACTCAGCCAACTCTCAAAACATCAAATGGACCTTCGGGATTCATTTGGAACCCCGCAAACACAAACCATATATGCCAATCAATTATATTCGATGTTTCAGACTCAACGAAACCGTCAAAATATGAATTCTGGGTCTGCTTGACCCGACATCCGTGAAAACCACAACAAACTAACTCATGCCTAAAAAGGCAAAACAAGCTTGGGACCTCACAAAAATCAACCAACCCCCCTCCCCCCCTCTAGGACTAAAATCATCCGCCAAATCCAATGGAACTCTCGGAATTTGGATTCGAGCATCCAAACCCCAAATGTTGACCAAAGTCAATCCAAAGGCTAAATTTCCACAATTTTACCACTTAGGACCTCAAATCCTCAAAAAGACTCGAAATCTCAAACCAAAAACTCTCTCAGCTTAGATTCCACATTTTGGCACTGACTGAATCGACGGAATTCCATTCCGACACTCGAAACTTTAAAAGACTCCAAAAATCACTTTCTTAACAATATTAGCCTTTCAAACTCAAAACTTATAAAATTCTCAATTTCTAACTCCAAGATCAAAATCAACATTTGAAACTCAATTATAAAAAATTCGGGATCAATATCGGGAGGGCAAAACGGTAAATTTTACGAAAAGCAAAAAATGACCAATCAGTCATTACAAAAAAAATTGCTTCTTAAAAAAAGCAAAAGTAGAAAATTATTATTTATGAAGACTAAAATATCTCTTCCGTACATACATATTTACCAATATATCCCTTATTAATTAATTACCATATCCATAAGTTTGGTTAAGTTTCCTTCATTTTTTTCGTAAGTAATAAAATTTTGTTATAGGTTATGTTTAAATATTATTATTTTATATCTTATATATTATTTTTACAGAATTAGAAATAAAAGTAACAACAATATTTTTGTAGAAGTAAAAAATATGAATGACTTTATTTATTTTTGTGGTGAATTTTTCGTATGTAGTGATTTAATTTGCGGAATGATTTTTAAATTAATTTTGCTTGATATTTTTAATTTTATTTAAATCATCATATTAATATTTTATTTATTTATTTAGGTACAATATTGATTATAAATTTGAATATGTACATGTTAATTTAATTAAAATTAAAATTTTTGTATTAGATTTTTAAAATAGTTTTTCTCTATATAAAATAATCCTAATATTAAAAGTACACTGATACCTGCCCTTTTTCGAAATTTGATTCTCAAAAACACTTTTTAAAAAAGGATATTCAAACACAATTTGCTTATCAAAAATACATTCAAATGAATTAGTCAAACACAAATTGGTTTTTTTTTCAAAAACATTTTTTTAAAAAAGTTATTTTAAAAACAGGAAGAGACATCATTCTTGAATTGAAAGTAGTTGGAAACGTTTGAATATTTCATTGCGATATTCACTTGTACGTACGAAACTCTTTTAATGTGGTACGCAGTGCTGGAGCCAACTAGATGAACCCGTCAGTAGATAATTATATTATTTATACATAGTTCAAAATGATTTTTAGGTATATATAATAGATGTCGAATCCTCATTCGACTATTTCATGTGTCTATTTTTTCAGATTTTGTACCTCTTTTTGAAAATTCTGACTCTACCAATAGTACGTACAGGTGAATAACCCAATTTGACCTTAATTGGTTTTGATTATTGATTGTCAAACGTAATGGTCCAAATAAGAGACAACCTTATACCTACTTCACCATTAAAATAAAACATACTAAACCAAAAGTCGTTGCTAAATACAAAGTGATTAAGACAAGTATATCTCTGTACCTGTTTCTTTTGGTATCTACAAATATATCTAATTTATTTTTGTCATTTTAAAATGATCCAAAAAAAAGTCCAAAGGTCTTTAATTATATTGTTTATACAATTTGAAGCTTTTATATGAACTAAACATTGGTAAACGAAAACTTGCTACAAGGGTATGTTTGGCAGGAAGAGAGAGAAAATATTTTTCAGAACATATTTTTAAATTTTTCAATGTTAGGTTGGCCAAGAAAATTTAAAAATTTTATAAGAAAATAAGTTTCTTAAAATAAGGAAAATGAGTTTCTTAACAAAAAGTAGGAAAAACAAGTTATATAAGTGACATTCCACATTAATTGTCTTTTTCTCGCCCTCTAACACACCTCACCTCCAGCCCCACCTCTATAGCTCCTATTTCACGCCACCCCAGCTCTCATCCTCTATCCTTATATATGTCGTGTTTGTTTAGATTATATAAAATGTTTTTGGAATAATATGCTTTGCTTGCTTACTTACAAACATAAAAAATAAATAAGATACCATATAAATAGAGTATATACACTTTGAGGTTTCCGTGACTGCGATTTGTAACTTTGTATGTATCGATGACATTGGGAGCTTTCTTATCTTACATTCAAATCTTCTTGTTCTCTCCACAATGATGGCTATGCATCAAATAAAATATAATTGATTAAATTCTACTTAATCCTCTAAATTAACCTTTTGAGTTTGAATATTAATTACACCCCCTTAGTGGGATGGATGTATCCAAAGGTATAGGGATGTATGTGTGAAGGGATAGGATGTATCTGAAGGGGATAGGGATGAGAGGGGATATGAATGTATCTAAGAGGGGATAGACAAGTATCCGAGAGGGGATAGAGATGTATCCGACAGAGGATTTTTGTAATGTTTTTAAATGATAGAAAATTTTAGAGATTATGATATTTTAAGTTGTGTATTTATGTAATTTTCTTTCATTTTTTTCAAAATAACTCATTGCACTTATATAGTCATATTTTCATTTTTCACGTGCATATCCAAAAAAAATCGCAACAATATTGTTTCCACACTTGGTATTCCATGTTATACAATATTATACATGAACTATAAACGATGCATCAATCATATATACTAGTGTATAGTAGTCTATAAGAGGTGTTTATATACACTTTTACGCTATTAAGTATTATATAATATTATATAAGCTTATATAAATAGGATTTCGTCTTCTCCGAAACTCCATCTCAAATGGATAAATTTTTTTTTTACCAAAATAGCTCAAAAAGTAATAGAGATTTGAATTTTAATTTCGAAAACAAATAAACTTTAAGTAAAGAATGATTCACTTTTAATCTTATAAACCTAGGAGAAATTGACTTAGAAGAACAACTTTGGAAAGGAAGGGCTCAGGTTGGAAAGGAAGGGTTCAGGGTTTTGTTTAATAGGTGGATTTGGGGCGGGTTTATTAATTGGGTCGGGTTTGGAGCGGGTTTAATTAGTAATGGGTGTGGGTGATGAGTGGGTTTATAAATTATATTAATATATTAAATTATAACTAATAATTGAGCGCCACGTATTTAAAAAAAATATTTAAATAGTTAAAATTTAACACCATTAAATAAGTGGTCAATTTTGGACCCAAAGGTGGATGACAAAGATACTTTGGAGCCAATAGGTGGATGGAGGGTAGTTTTATACCATTTCCAATATGTCGAGGGTATTTTAGGTCATTTTCCGTTAAATAAATCATAATCACAAATTAAGAAATAATCATTTTTCCTCCAAGTATTTTAAAGGGAAAATTATGAAAAATAGCAAATATTTAGCATATATTAGGTGTTATAACTACAGTTTAAGAAAATTATAATTCGCGGCTATGATGTCTCCAATTCTTGCTATTCGCCTGATTTGTATAATTCGTCTGATTTATATAATTCGGTTCCTTATTGTATAAATCTAGAATTTGTATATGCTTATCCTAGCTATTTGTATACAATTTATGAAAAATTCATAATAAATTACCTTGTTTTTATATTGGCAAGTGAAATATACAAATGGACATCGGAAAATTCCTGAATGTATAAATACAAAATTTGTATATATTTACCCTATTTGTATATTCGCAAGCGAAATATACAAACAGATAGATGTACGAACCACAACCTCTATAGCAAACGAAACTATAGCTATGAAGTGCAATTTTTAAAATTGTAACTATAAAGTCTTATTATTTCTATTATATTTGTTATTTCTAAAATTTTGTGCGTTTTTGGATTATGTACAAAATGGACTACATAGGGTAAGATATAAATATGTGGGCTCATAATTTCGGTTACAAGCTTGGACCAAAAGATGCCGATTGCCGAAGGTAAACTTTTATTTTTATTGTCATCTTAATCCAACGTAATTTTTATGTAGCAATTATTTGAATATTTTGATTCATAATTATTAACTCCGTCAATTAATGTGAAAGTGTTTTGATTCAGTAAAAAGTTTTAAAATGATTTAAAGATTTTTGAAATTTTATGAAGTAAAATAAGTTATAAATATTTGTGTGACTATAAATCATTTCATTAAGGATAACATAAAAAATTTAAATTTAAATTACTATTACCAAATATAATGATGTCATTTCTTTTTAAACTCACTAATTTTTTTTAAAAAAAGTCACTTTAATTGAGACGAAGAGCGTATACAAATATAAAAATAACAATATGGTGCGAACTGCAATTCATTTCTCCTCCAACAGGGAAAATAGAGGAAATAAAATTGAATAAGTGAAGGGAAAATTGCAACTGAAACTTGAGGAAAGCAGTGGAATTAGAAAAGATATTGTAGGTAGAGAGATGGTATATGCATTATGCACAAATAAACTTAATGTATTTCACTATTATTATAGATGCAGACACAATATATATTCCACTACAATTTCTTATGCGCGCTAATACTATGTATTACACTATTATTATTATGTACACGGATACAATGTATTTAACTATATTTAGAAATGAAAATGGTGGTAGATTTTGTAACTAAGCAAAACCTCACTATTTTTTGTAAATTTGAACACAAATAGTGTTATTTACGAATTCTTCTCCACAAATAGTGTTATTTACCAATTGGGCTACCTTGAACTTGGGTTCCTTCGCAGCTGAGCTTCAGGCCCAATTCTCAATTTTGACTAACAGGCCTAATTGCTCTTTAAAGCTCTATAATGGAAAAATTACAGAAATTCTACATTTTAGTTTACTTATTAGTATTATCCCCTATAAGTTTTACAAATCTCTAAAATCCCTCATTTTTGCACATCAGATTAGTGTATCTTGCGCATCAGATTAGTGTATCATGTATAAAATGTACATCAGATTAGTATATCATGTACAAATTAGTGTATCTCGCGCATTGTAATTTTTAAAACTTATAGGGGATAATGGTAATAAGTAAATGAAAAGGTGGGATTTCTGTAATTTTTTGAGATTAGTGTATCTTGCGCATCAGATTAGTGTATCATGTATAAAATGTACATTAGATTAGTGTATCATGTATAAAATAATGTATCTTGCTTAACGATTAATGTATCTCGCGCATCAGATTAAAGTATCAGCGGCTCAGGGCTTATATTATTGTATCTGTTTTTTCAATTTTTGAGGGATTTTTGTAATTATAAACTTTTAAGGGACAAATGATAATTTTGCCTTAAAAGTTTGTGATTTCTATCCTTTGCCCTAAAATTTATATTCACTCAAGGCTTAGAATTTTACTCATAACGTGTATGAAAAAAGGGTATAAAATTGATATGAAATATGTATCTCTCTCACAAAGCTTAGAAATTTTGTGTATGAAAACGGTATAAAATTAGTATGAAATGTGTATATGATTGTATAAATTTTGTATAAAATTCATGTTATGTTTACAAAGTTCATGGTACTTTCTGCATACTTAATAAATCTGCAACAACATTGTATACAACTTTCATACAAATATAATATATCTACAACAACATATAAAATTTAACAATTTTTTTCAACTTAACATACAATTATAATACAACTTCACTATAAATTTGCTAACATTAGATTGTTGTAACTTTAAACTTCAACGAACTAGGACTGAAATTCAGTCCAAAACCAGCTTAAATCTTGTCCAAGAAATCTCAAATTTTAAATTAAAACGCTCCTGCATATGTCAATTCTTTTGAAGTATCATCCACTCGTCTTATCACGGTGCACTCATAGGCCATTTGATGTAGATATCTCACATCATATCCTAAAAAAATGATGGCAATGGGAATAAATTAATCATATTTATCCTAGTCTTACTCTATTGGCAACATTAGTTAAGTAGTGAAATATTCTATTGCTTAGCAACAAAAACGTTGCGATATCATGCAATAAATTTTTGCTATGTTTGATAAATAAGCAAAAGTGTATCTATGTTTAATAATATAAGGTTTTATTTAGTAATGAAGTTTGATTTTTTTTTTTCTAGCTTTTTTCCTTTTGGGAAATGTTTTAAGAATATACAACCTAACACAATATATTGCATTCACGTGGTGATTGTATTGGGACATTGAGGAATGTATCCGAAATCGGAACACGCGTTTTGGAATGTATCTGAATTCTATCAAATTTAAGGATTTTGTAATTTAGAAAATTAGATCAGTAGGGATAAACTTTAATTAGCTCTCATCACTATTAGATTTTTAAAATTCCCTTTTAATTTACTTTTGTATGATTATGTTTTTTGCAACAATGTTATAATTAGTCCTTACACACCACAATGGAAGGTCAAAAACAATTTTGGAAGACTTGAACAAGGTAATATAATTTATGCCTCACACCGAGAAACTATTCTAAAAAGGGTAATCCGATACATAATCATAATCGATTGGGCTGATTGAAACCAACTACTTCAACTCTCTCCTCATTCTTATTAATTCCAACCCACACAAAATCTTTCGGCTAGCTGAATAACCAAATGAGAAAATTACACAATAAGGTCAACATGTGATATATATTTACGATAAATTACTATGGCTTAAAATATTATAATTTGTAGTTATATATAGGGTTTTATAACAAATTTCTCTCTCCTACGTTATCTCTCTCCTTCCACTTCCCTCTCATGTATAAGATTAGTATAATGTTTGATTGAGAATTTAAAAATCCGCATAACTAATATATGTATAAGTTATGATGACAATATATATATTATTATTTTTGGTGTTGCTTATCATACATAAATTCTACTCCATATTTTTGTATTTTGTAATATATCAGAATGTTTGTATGGATTAATTAACATGAAATGCACATGCACGTATCTAAAAATTATAAGTTCATAATATATGTATATTTAAGGAACGAAAGAATAAAATGAAAGGAAAATAGAATAAACTAGAATTTATACAAGATCTCAATTTATTTTCCTTCTTGTGGAAGTAACCGTTGGAATTTTTTTAATAAAACAAAATTTATTGGCAAATATAACCATATGCATATCCTGATGCTTTTCTTCATAAAGAAGCAGCAAAAACACCTAACAAACAAATATAGAATCGCTTTCTCTGCTGACCAAAAGCCATCCTTTTTCCCTCTAATTATCCCATTCTTGAATATTTTTTTTAATTTTCTTTTGAAATCATAGTTACATATAAAACTAACACATTTTCCTGTTTCTGTTTGTACAATTACAATATATTTTTCTAAATCTAGATTAAATTTTTAACCAAAAACATGTCCTCAACAGAAAACCCTAATAATGGTAACAGGAACTTCCAGCGTTACTGGTGTTATCAATGCCATCTCCTCGTTAGGGTATCACCGGAAAACCCCTCGGAGATTATCTGTCCTCGTTGTTTCGGTCACTTCCTCTACGAAATCGATGAAGCAAACCCTGGACAAATCTTAGACTTTACTGCATTTGATCCTTCTCCAGAAGCTAGAATTCTCGAAGCTCTAACTCTCATGCTCGACCCTAATTTATTCAACACCTCTCAAGGCAATGTGGTCCCTATTTTCCGTCGTTCAGACGGAACTGAAACTCTCGTACCACCACCTACACGTGGACGGCATGAGAGGATTCGAGACTTTTGGTTAAGGCCGAGAAGGAGATACTCATTTTTAAACAACGACACAGATGAATTTACACCAGAGAGCGGAATCCTAGCACGTCCGCGCTCATGGATTGTCATCCGACCATCCGGTGGACCTGACCGCAGAGAAAGAGGGCAGTTAGGTCCACACGAAGTAAATAATAGTAGAGATTATTTCACAGGTCCGGGTCTTGAAAACCTAATAGAAGAGTTAACACAAAATGATCGGCCGGGTGCTGCACCAGCACCCGAGTCGATCATTAATTTGATTCCGACGGTGGTGATTGTGGCAGCACATTTAAAAGATGATTCAGAATGTCCGGTTTGTAAGGAAAAATTTAAAATAGGTGGAGAAGCAAGAGAGTTGCCATGTAAACATATATATCATTCGGATTGTATTGTCCCTTGGTTAAGGCTACATAATTCTTGTCCGGTTTGTCGGAATCCGTTACCGGTTTCTTCTGAAGCTCAGATGGATAGTTCTGATGATTGTCTTGAAGAAGAAGAAAGAGTGAACAGACAGCGGCGTTGCTTCAGACTTAGACAAATGGCAGCTTCTCTTTGGCCATTTCGTTCGAGGTATCGTCCTATGCGTAACCATGGTGAGATCTAGTTCATATACATTGTAATAATAATACGAAACAAAAGTTGAGATAAATGAAAATGGAAACTCATAGTACTCTAAAGAATGCAAAACAAAGAGGAAAATGGAAACTCCCTCGTTTCAATTTGATTATTAACTTGATATGAAGTTTAAGAAAATAAAGAATGATTTTTATTGTTGTGGTCTTTAAGAATGTATCAAATGTCATTTAATCTTGTGATTTTGAATATTTAAAAACAAAAAGGGGTATATTTCTTTTGAAGAAAAAGATCAAATGCATTTTCTGTTGTCTTTAGTTTATTTATATTTTCATAATTTAAGTGGGAAAAAATTATTGTGTGCCTACAGATGAACCATCCGTGCCGTCGTCATGTAATATTCTTTAGCGGATAAAGAGGGTCGGGACTGACGTGCACTCCAAACAAACTACAAAAGATTACTTGAAGAAAAAGGTTACTACTGAAGGGAAGAAGAAATTATAAGAAAAAACGAAGAAATTTAGAAAAAGAGATGGAAGAATCTATAAAGATAAATAGATCAATCATGTCGTATGTGCAATCTCTTTGATTCTTGTAATAATTAGTTGAACCTATAAATTTTATTTTTATGAATAAAGCTTCAAAAGTTGGTCCACCTGATTCGTGAACAATTTAATTATAATTAAACAAGGGAAGCAACGTATAAAACAAATTGCTGGAATTTGTTTATCCATAGTTAATTTTTGGTAAATCTTGTTGTCATTAAACTTCAATCCATTACACTATTTGTTTTGCTGTCTGCTGTAAATTTAAGTCTGTAGTGCATGCTTTATTTTTGTGGACAAACAATTGTCTTCACATCTCTTATGGTTGAAGTTTGTAAGCACTAATTGTACTACGCTGTAATTGATAAACGCACATGGCATTCGGAGGAATGGACACTAGGCAATAGGGTACGATTAAAAGCGAAGTTTCGAAAGAGAGAAGGATCACAACAAAGACAAGGCAAAGGATCAGATCCGATGATCTGGCTGACAAAGAGACAAAGGGGATAAAGTGTCAGAGAGACCAGGTGCGCGGACGAGCCTGTACGAACTTAGGTGATACAAAATTGATACCATGTGACCCATGATCATTGAGCTTAGTACTTTAGAGCTTCCTTATTGGTTGATGCCTCACTATTGTGATATATAAATAGTTTCATATGTAAGAGCATGCATGTAACAATGATCGACCTAATTCAAGAGAGGTTTATCGATCGTAATTAGGATGTGAAAGAATTATAACTTATAATGATATTTTAATTTGAAAAGTTCATATATGTAAGTCATGCTTTCGTTTAGGCATCACATCATGACTTATGGTTCACAGTCATAAAGGTCATATCATAACTAAAATTCTTAAATAGGAATTATCAAACTTAGATTTTAAAGAAAAATACTCACATTTTATAGTTTTCTAGTGAAAATCATAGAATTTTTGGAATGAAAGAACAAAGAGAATTCAAGAGTGCCTAAGAAATTTGTAGGGAGTTCATGGCATCCATAACGAGTAGCACGAACAAATTCATACTTAACCCAAATTGTTCATATGGTCAAATTTGAAGAAAAGGTAGTACGTGTGAAGAACAATAACGTTCACGCACGTGTGATAACTTTAATTGCTCCAAATATTCAAGAAAAATATGAACTTTGAAGAAGAACAACATCAAAAACTTTTCTTGAACCCTAAAGATGTTTTTGGAAACCATAGATTGTAGCTTAAAATCTTATTACGAATTCATAATTAATGATTAAGAATGCTTAAAAACACTTTAAAATACATGGGAGAAACATACCTTGTGTCACGCCCCAAGTCCCATTGAGACGGACACGTACTCGATGCCCTAAAGGTCCGAGAGAACCACTTATAACTCTTGCTTATCATACATACAACAAATGAAGTTACAAATCTTTGATGAGTCTATGTAAAATATCCTGATAAAATACCCACATAGATAGGCCCAAAATAGATATACTTGACTGCTCGTTGAGGCCTTAATTACTAGAAAACAAGACATAATCACGCTTCACTTTGACATTGGGCTACAAAGCTTCTAAAAGATAAACACTTAGATAAGGTCGGGACAGGACCCTGTCATACCCTTAATTGTAATAAAATATCAAATATATGTTAGAGACTCGACGAGATCCGAATCAACATGGAGCTCACCAAAGGCTGCTGAGTATCTTGTGCTTATCTTGAACAGATCCTATTATCTTGAGTACATGTACCTGTGGCATGAAACACAACTTCTCCATGAGGAACGTCAATACAAAAGAATGTACTGAATATGTAAAGCATAAAGTATCCATAGGTAAAACAAGAGCTCAAGTAAAATTATGTATCAAATTATAATTTCATAAATAAGGATGAAAGACCAACTTTGCTTACTCTTTTGGGGTATTGAGTACCTTACATTCTTTGCTTTACTTTACTCTTTTTTTCTTTATAAACTTTGTAGAATTTGATACGATGACCAACTGATCAGTGGTAGAAGAGGATGATACATGCTATACGTTTTAATTAGGATGTTGTCCTCATACATATACAAATTAGGATCGGCCCATGCTAGGTATTATAACCCTTGAGCTACCACCCGTATATATATCAATTGGGATCGGTCCATGCTAGGTATTTTAACCCCTGAGCTACCACCCATAAGTATACAACTTTGCTTTCAGGATCGACCTATGCTAGGCTTTTAGCCCCTGAGTTGCCACCCATAATAATACACATTTGCTTTACGTATTTTCTTTAATCTTTGAGATTGTTCATAATTCTTTTGAGCTTTGGTACTATAGACCAGTCAGTAAACAGGTGAATAGAAGACTTGAGGCAACAATAATGACACAAGAAACAAATGTAACATCAATGTAGTAATACTTAATAATTTATATGACACAATGAATTTTATTGGGCTAAAACATATTCGTAAATGGGCCATAAAGACTCACAACAAGTGAGAACATGAGGACATGTAGAAAATGAGTCATTATGTGGTATAACAAGTGAGCAAGTGATTCTACTAGCACATGGTTCATTTAAAACACATTTGGACATCTCAAATAGAGGCATACATGCATTTCAAATATAGACTATAACTCCTCAAATGGAGAGGCGAGGAGTGCATATGATGATACGATAGCTACACACTTAGTACATGATATCAAAGGTAAAGGTGCATAAACATATGAACTAATGAAGCATAGGACATATCACAAATAACGGTTGCACATTCCACGTAAGGACATATAAAACGAATAATAGACATAATGTGTATCTGCCATACAAATACTCGTAACATGTATAATGTAGGATCCTATTGACTCAATGATCCTCATTTGACTTGGTGAATAACTCATGAAATTTTTTGTTTAGAGTACCTTTGTCATAATAATACTTGAAAGTATAAACATACTAATATTGGAGAAAGAACACGCATAGAAGTAGCTTGACACATTTTTAAAGTATGAGGGAGATTATTATTTTTGGAGACTGTACACCCTCACATTGTATCTTTTACTATGAGAATGACTTAGAGATCTCACTTGGTTAGTACACAGAATATAGGACTTCATGCCATAAAATATGAAACCAAATAGTCTTACATACCTTGTCTCCCAACCAATACTATGTGGTACCATGAATCAGCCTTTCCTTTGAGGCATTAATCTGCATTAATGGCAAGTAATAGAGCTAATATTAACAGCTAATAAACAAGGTTAGATCACTTCGACTTACCAAAACTGTAGCTGGGCAGCAAGCTCAAAATCCCTCTACTAGTGGGTGTTCTTTTCACTAATTCCTTTATCACCATGTTTACACAATTTATGACCTTCCCATGAGGTCATCCAACACTACCTGAGATTTACAACAACCAAAATAGTAAATTCACACCTAAGGGGCAACACGCCCACACTACCCACAATTTAAATGGTGTATCTTCATTTCTTTCCTAAAACATTTCACATGACTTTCTCTTATGGCTAGCCAATATTACAAATTATAATCTACAGAATATATTGATTACATCAAAATCGGGTCAATAGGTTAAGCAATGGACCACTACGATATTATGTTGAACACCTAGCAGGCATAAAGCTCTATAATTCATGAATGGTGTTTCAACACCCATGTAATGACCCTTTTCAATTACTATATGCAAATAAATCACGAGATATTTTTATGCATATATTCTCCTCATGCAAGTAAATAATGATAATAATAAAAAATATTATCAACTTCCGAGTACCCAAACTAAATGAGTTTATGCTTTATACGAGCATTCCAAATAAGTAGGAAATGTAATATATTACAAAACTTGGGCTTACACACCCCAAATAAATAAAACATGTAGCCATACTTATATTACAAACCATGGTAACATGATCCGATTAGCCCTCAAAATTTCATGCAAATATACAACACATAGATCATGTATAAATCTCAAAGTTTATACAAAATATAGATGCATATATGCAAATGTGATCTTTTTGAAGTTTTCAAAATTTTCATCTCCAATGGCTAGCTTCATGCCTTCTCTCGATCAGCCCCTACGATAGAAACAATTATAGCTAAGCAAATAACTTAGTGGTGTAAAAACTATAGGTTCGGAGTCCTTAAAATTCATCAAGCTATTTTTTTTTTCAATTCAATGAGCAACATACTTGAAACATAATAAATAAATCAAGTAACAACATATAACGAGTATCAAGTTCGATTTTCAAAGATACAAATAACAAGAACTCTCGTAGCACCATTTTTCAAGAAATTCAATAACAAGGATCGCCCAATATATACCTCATGTCTTCACACCTGACACAAGCAAATATTAAGAAAGGCCAACGCCCTATATCAAGAAGGGTCACATCCCAATAGTCAAGAGAACCACAAACCATATTAAAAATGGCTTTCTAATTCGTACTTAAAATGGACGACTTTCATTCTTAAGACGAACTACAAATTCAGAATCAAGATGGCAAAAGATCTGAATCAAGAGGCATGCCAATAGTGACAAAGTCGTAGCCATAAGAAGGACAAGGTCCCAACAAGAGTGTCAAGTGATCAAACAATCCGTACAAGTGGGCGAGTTACACAAGCGTCATACCAACACGACAATGCAAAGTGACAAGAGGTAACCAAGGTATCAAGATCAATTTTCAGATACACCAGCTAGTTAAAAGAGTGCAAGTACAAGTTGATACACAAACCTCAATGCTTTAGTGTAAAACAATCCAACACAACTCCGCGAGTTCAAACCGTAGACTAACCAATGTATATAGGTCCTCAACTTGTTCACAAGTATATACAACCTTAAAAATGCAATTAAATAACTTATTTAATTCCTAATATCTCAATAATATTGAAATAAAACAGGATTATCATCACAAGTAAGCTCAGCCTGCACAGATGCAACTATGTTCCCAAAACAGTGATTTTGACCAGTCTAGTATCCCATGTTATAACTTAGATTTGAACAGAAAAAGGGAAAAACTAGATTTTATAACTTTCATGAAAAATGTAGGTACATCTCTTAAGGTTGCAACCCAATAAGAATCACCGAAAAATATATTTTGTACAAAAAGATATCATCAATACATTAACAGTGGTTCATACAAGATTTCTAAATTCGAAATCTAGACATGACTTGTCTTGTGTTGCGTCCCATATTTTGAATTCATAACAGATAAATTAGAGTTTCACAAAAAATAAGAGTTGTAGGTATATGAATTATCTTTCCAAATCATATTTATTCACCTAAAACAGAGTTCTAGAGAACAAGATATTCTAAACGTAAGACATACTACTCAGCTACAAAAACAGATTTCGACTACTTACTAAAAACAGTGTGTGTCTTGAATTCCAGCCAAAAGACCAAGTTTTTCTTTTGTGATTTTGAAGAACAAATGGTAGGCTAGGGTTCTAAGGTTCTAAGTCTTCAAGGAATTGAAATTATCTCTAAGAGAAGTGAAACAAGTGATGTTATCACTTGCACACTTGTCCAATGAAGGTGCTGCCCAAAATAGTGTTGTGTGCTACCCAAAATGCGTACATATACACCTATATGTCACGTCCTGCCACTTCACAGTTCAAATTTGACACCGAAAGAAGGGGGAATAATCTATAGTTGTGGGGAAGTTAGTGGAAGACTCTAGAATTCCCTAAATCTTTCCTTAGAATTCTCAAAAATAACTTAGAAGATATCTGAAAAGGCCTTAGAATTCTCTAGACTAGTAGAGAGTTCTAGAAGGGGAGCTAGATATTTTCCAAGAAATCTTTAGAATTTCCTAGAATTAGTAGAGAATTCTAGAGAGGGACTTGTAAAGTAATTTTTTATTTGCACTTAGGCCCTTAGCAAGTAGTATAAATAGAAGGGCCTTTCATTTGTAAATCATCCAACAAAGTGTAAGCAATCTTCCAAGCAATATAAAACCTTTTTCCAAAATTCTCTAAGTCTTTCCTTTCATTCTCTTAGCGATCTTAGTCTTAAAGGCTTACTTGAGCTTACGAGATCTTGAAAGAAAAGTGAGTAAGTTGTCAAGTGCCGCACGGACCTTTAGCCAACACTCTAAGTTCGTGACATATATCTATATATCCTTCACCTCCTTTTACAATTCTACAAAATTCTAATTATATTATTACGTAAATACCCCAATAAAAATTCCATAATTTACGATATAATTTATGCTAAACAAGCTAGCAATTATCACAAAATTTCAAGTTTCCAACAAGAGAGTAAAACATATTGTAATAATAAGCAACGGTAAATCGACATGCGACTCTTGTTTAGTATTTTAGGGGTGTTACACAATGGCCTCATAATTACAAACAACACTCTCACTATCATATATAGGAATAAAACCATGCCCTTTACCACTAATACATTCAACCATCCATCTAATATTTCTCCAAACTTCACTACGTATAGACAGTTCCAAACCTTTCTAAAAATAATCAATAAAACTTTGACTCACCGCTTCTAATCATTTTTTCATGAATTTGTAGTAAAACACATAGAGAAATCTCACCCAATCTTATATATATAGTGAGACAAAATGGGGCAGTAACCTTACCTCAAATTCTGGGAAATTGTTCTTTTAATTTGTACTCCTTCAAGAGTTTTAATTACCCTTCACACTTGAACAAAATAAAAAGAGAAACTCTCTTAATAACAAAGAAAGAATGAATAGGCAACTTATGGAAAGGTCTGCACCATATTTAAACATGAAAAACATGAAATCTCATGGAACAATCAAGCTAAACCACAAGGTTTCTACCTACCTTGGCTGAAAATTAGGAGGGTTTCTTCAAGCACCCATGGAGTATTTTTGAGATGGTTGTGAAAATCATTGAGGGAAAGAGAGAGTACTGGAGATAAATTCCTTCTTTCCTTGTAAGAATTAAGAGATAAATGAGTCAAATATGACCCTATAATTGTTGGCACTCCACCGCCTCTATCTTCTTCATTTTTGTCCACAAATTGCCAAGTAGGTGGATCATCTTGCAATCCACCTTATCCGGTAAGTTACCTAACATAAATTGAAACTTTGGCTCATTTTGTTTATTCTTTAACCTGGGTCTGGCTGCTTGACCTACTCGACCATTTTTAAGCTGCTCAAATGTCAAACTAGGTGATGCAACTACTTCTTCTTATTAAATCTATTTAGCTATGTCAGGTGATACATCTACTTACTCTTATTAAGTTGGTCAAAAAGTCTAAGTATGTGATGCATCTTCTTGTCACCTATTATCTTAATTTAGTCAAGCAAGCACCTCACTTATTTTATATCATTTTCCAAATTCTAATCTTTTAATTTAAACTTAACACTCAACTCTAAAATTTAAGCTTAATAACCACCTTACTTCTCGAGTTTAAATACTTTCATCAGTATTAACTTAGTCGTATACATGTTGAAATGTACGAGGTGTTACACCTTGATACTGTAAATCGAGGAAAGGAGAGAAAATTGATCGACTTAGAGCTTATAGGGATGAAAAATAGAATCGAATATTTAAGAAGACAAGTATTTGTAGAACCCCATCGATTCACTCTGCGCTAAGCATAATGGGCATGCTACCTTCTGATGAGATGATTGAGTTTGTAGAAAGATCCAAATGAGAAACGAAATTAGACTTAAATACCTTTAATTTGATAGACAATACATTACGTGACTCTTCATAATCTATAAGATACACTTGTTTGAAGTTGAATCTTTCATGAGCTTATATCAAAACTTAATATGTGGAAAAACTTACGATCTAACTTTGTGCTAGAGTTTCCTTATGACCATAATTTACATCCAACCCATTTTCTGTACTTAGACATTGACCTTTAATCCTAGGTACAATTAAATCAATCGAATTCCAATTTAATATAATACATGAAAAGGTTCAAACCTTAACACAAAAGTGAGAAGTGTTACACAATATAAAACTATTTATCTACTAAATAAAATTAACTATTCAGTAAATTTGTTTCACATTCTTACTATATTATACAAAGTGTTTCTCATCAAAAATATATTTTGAAAAGTATATATGTAAAAGTCCTTTTCAAAATAAACTAATTATAAAAGCCTAGTCAAACAAACTATAGATTCCACATACATACAAGCTACTATATACTATTACAAATAATTTTTTCACTTTATTTGAATTTTTGAAGTTGAATTCGAAAATAGAGTTGTGTTTGCTTATAGTTTTTCCAAATAATTTTGGGTTTTAATGTACTTTTCTAAAAATATGAAATATAATTTAAATGCAGTTATTTTTATTTTAAAAAGTTAGGATAATCTTTCTTAAAAAATATAGTAAAATGGAAAAAAAAAGTGAAAATAAGATTTAAATGTTTTCTCCAAATTTCAAATACAACTTGCACTAATTTTCAAATGAAATAATTGAAAATGTTGTTCCCTTAATTGTTATTTAGTGCAACACTTAAAATTCTCAATTGAGACATCTGATATAATTGACATACGAGTAAATGATTATATTGTTTAATGTCATCTCTCAAAAATTGTGTTAGAAAAACATACTTATCAAAAAACACACAAACAGACACATCACTATGACTTGCCCCTTTTTTTAAATCATATTATAAAAGCCTAAATATAAAATAATATATCTAAACATTAAAAACTATAAATTAATATTTAAAATAGTTACAAAGTAGATTATAATTAATACCATCTATGTATAGAAAATTTAAAAATTATATATTATATTATGTCAATTTAATTTAAATTCAATTTGATTTTTTTTTATTAATAATAACAAATTCAAATTAAACCAAATCACCACTACCTTCTTCAAGTATTTTTCATTTGGTCTCTTGCACTCAGAGCACTTGTTTGTCTCGGGTCTTCACCATGTTCGATCACCTCCAACGTCTCCCAGTCCTCTTCTTCTTCCTCCTCCTTTCACTCTCATTCTCCGAATCCCTCCATGAAAACAAAGAATCAGACACACCCATTTCCCGTTTCCAACAATATCTCAGAATCAACACTGCCCATCCTAACCCAAACTACACTGCCGCCATTAACTGCCTCACTAACTTCGCCAACTCCATCCCTAATCTCCACTCCAATGTCATTCACCTTACCCCTACTTCACCCCTCCTCCTATTAACATGGCCAGGTTCAAATCCTTCACTTCCCTCCATTCTTTTCAACTCCCATCTTGATTCTGTCCCTGCTGAACCAGATAAATGGACCCACCCGCCGTTCTCCGCTCACAAGACTTCCGATGGAAGAATATTTGCACGGGGAGCCCAGGATGATAAGTGTATTGGTATGCAGTATTTGGAGGCAATCAAAGCGATTCAAACTAGTGATTCAAAATTTGTGCCTCTGAGAAATGTTCATATTCTGTATGTGCCTGAAGAGGAGGTTGGTGGGTTTGATGGGATGGGGAAGTTTGTGGAGTCGAAAGAATTTGAAGAGTTGAATCTTGGGTTTATGATGGATGAGGGGCAGGCTTCGCCTAATGATGAGTTTAGGGTTTTTTATGCTGATAGGACTCCTTGGCATACGGTGATTAAGGCTGTTGGAACGCCTGGACATGGGTCTAAATTGTATGATAATACTGCTATGGAGAACTTGATGAAGAGTATGGAGGTTATTACTAAGTTTAGGGAGTCTATGTTTGATATGGTCAAGGCTGGACTGGCTGCTAATTCTGAGGTCATCTCAGTGAACCCGGTGTTTCTCAATGCTGGAACTCCTTCCCCAACTGTGAGTTTTCGATTGAGCTCACTCTTTTAAGTTCTAGTATATTTTTTTTTCCAACAGTAGTTTTTTTTAGTTAACTGTACATTTTCATTTATAACCAATCAAAGCAGTATTGGACTACCTGCTCACTCCTCAATATATTAATCTACTAATATATAAACAGATAATACAAACAACTTATATAGTTCAGTGATACATTCCAGCTATAGTCTATGCAGAACTAAGGATAGGCGTTGAGTTGTTGTAGTGTAGTCTGCCACTTTTCCCTGTTCTGACTCTTGATGTGCATATGCATCACGATTCCCTTCAGCACTTATACTCAGCTCTCATGCTTCCGTTTTGAAATCTGACCTTGTTCCTTTCTCTCCATATAACATACACTATCATATCAAACACACTATTTGCAATTTCAGCTCGTCCTGCCTTCTGTTTTGCCATCATACATACCCATCGTAGTTCATTCCCCCAATCTTGAATAACTCTGTGAAACCCCAGCCATCCACACAATCTACTCCACAATGGCTTTGTCACCTGACATTCAAAGAATAGATGACTGAACGCTTCCATTGTCAATCCACAGTAAGCTCATTATGAGGTACTAGGATCCCATACTTTATCAATCTATCTACAGTTGCTAATCTTTTCTGGACTGCTAGCCATACAAACAATTTAAATTTTGGATGAATTCTGGGGTGTAGAGCTATGGCCCTCCAATCATCTTTGGGATATTGAGGCATTTAACTTGTGTACATCTTATACGTTGATAACTTATCACCTATTTGGATTGCATTGAAAGCTGAAATCAGTGCACCCTGCCTTCCTTGCCCTTGTAGAATCCAATCCCTTGAAGCCAAAATCTTCTTCACAACCCAAGAAGCATGCTTAGGTATTCAGACTGTTTCAATATCTTGTTGTCTTATAATATAGCTGTGTACTCACTGGATCCACAAACATTCTTTGTTCCTTGCTATGTTCCACAATTGCTTCAAAATAACAGCTCTATTCCAAAGACATAAGTTGATAATATTCAATCCACCAGCTGCAAGGGGTTTACATATATTCTTCCTAGACACCAAAGCTTTCTTTGATATAGTTAATGCATCTGTCCACAAGAAAGTTCTACAAATTTGTTCAATGCTTTTCATCACTTTCTTAGGAATCAGAGAGATCTGGGACCAGTAAGCTTGCACCCCAAACAATACAGATTTAATCAGTTGTACTCTCCCAGCATAGGAGAGTAATTTTAGCAGACCGACAAGTAACCTTTGCAGTGATTTTCTCTATTAATGGCAGGAAGTGGCTTACACTGAGCTTTTTAGATGCTAAAGGAACATCTAGATATCTGAAAGGCAGTTTACTGTCAACATATCCCATCTCCTCAAGAGTAACTTCTTTTGTGTGTCCAGCAACCCCAGCAATATATAAAGAACTCTTATCTACATTTGCCTGTAACCCAGAAGCCTGGGAAAATCTCATAAATGCTGCATTTAACATCCCAACAGAACTAATGTCTGCCCTGCAATACGTCAAGAGATCATCTGCAAAACAGATATGAATACTACCCAGTTTCCTGCATCTTGGGTGGAAATTGAAATTTCCTTTCTTTGCTAACTGATTTAGCTCTCTCCCCAGATACTACATAGCCTGTACAAATAGATAAGGGGACATAGGGTCGCCTTGTCTCATACCTCTTTAAGCAGCAAAAGGATAGATCAGACCTCCATTTAGTATCAAAGAATATGATACTGTAGTCACACAAGTCATAATCCAGTGGGTAAATTTTGCAGGGAAGCCCATATCAGTTAGCAACTTCCTCATAAAACTCCATGCTAAAGTATCATAAGCGTTTCCTAGATCCACCTTAAGAACACACCTTGATGAGATCCCTTTTCTAGAATAGCATTTAAAAATCTCAGGGCTAAATAAGATATTATCAATAATACTCCTACCCTCAACAAAAGCTGATTGGGAGCACCCAACTCTCCAATCACATCCTTAATTCTTCTAGTCAATACTTTTGATATTATTTTTTAAAGAATAGTAACAAGCTATAGCTCTAAAGTCCTTTACCTTTGTAGGAGATGGCACTTTCTGGAATCAAGGTTATAGCAGTAGTATTAATAGAAGGATAGAGGATACGAGTAGTCAAGAATTGTTATACAACTTGCACTATCTTACATTCCATAAACTCCCAGTTCTTAGTGAAGAATTCAATAGGGAAACCATCAACCCCTGGAGCCTTCTCCTTGGCATGGAATTAATAGCATCCTTTATCTCTTCATGTGTGACCTCTCTGATTAATTCTTTTTGTTGTTGGATGGACAAGCATTTCCCATTTCTCACCACCATAGAGTCCAAGCAAGGAAGCTCAGTAGCACATTATCTCATTAATCTTGAGAATATAGTAATAAATTCATTTTCAATAGCCTGTAGATCAGTGAGTTTGACATTTCCTTCAGTGTATATGGATGTTGTTGCATTGTGGCTACTTCTCATGTTCCACTACGCATGAAAATACTTAGAGTTACCATCTCCACTCTCCACCCAGGTAGCTCTTGCTTTGTGCCTAAGAGCTTGTTCCGTTATGTTGCTCCATTTTGCAATTTCCAGTACCAACTTCTTTTCCTTGTTAAACAATTCCTGATTCAGCATTTGATTCTGAAGTTGGTCTTGTATTATAGCTAACTCCTCCCTTGCTAAGCCAAGTTTCTGCTGGTAAGAGGCCATGTACCTATTGATATCTTTAATTTGTAGTTTAAGCTTCTTCAACTTGCACCACGCATTTTCCATTGGATGATCAGATTCATCAGTAGTCCACACTTGTTTTAATATATTGCTAAAATTAGGATGCTCCATGACATTAGGGAAGAACCTGAATGGTTTAGGATGTAGGTTCTGTTGCTGGCAATATTTAACAAGTAAGTTGGATGGTCTGAGACTGCTGGATGGAGGAAATCAGCTTCTACCTGGCCAGATTGTTGTAACCACAGAAAATCCCCTAGTGCCCAATCTATCTTGTTGTATACCCTGCTCCCTGTGTCCTGTTTATTGCACCAAGTATAATGCCACCCTTTACTCCTAAGAGGTGTAAGCTGCACAGTAGATGATCGTATTGAAGGGGGGCTTACTGTCATTTGGGAAGTGATACTGTAATAATTCGGAATTTTAAATTTAGTCATCCGGATTGTAATTGTTGCTCTTTCCTATTTGACTTGAGAAATATGTGATGTAATTAGTACTTACATAAGTGATTAGTCTTTCAAATTTTCTTTATCTTAAAATTTATTGTTGTGTTGTTGTTCTTAAAGTATATTGAAGTATTATTTTTTTTGATGACAAGGGAAACCCGCAGCCGCTACCCTTTGGGTGCGCACAGGGTAAAACCCCCGCTCCTATGCAATAGCTCGCTAACCCCATAGGAGAGGTAACCCGCACTAGGCAAGCCCGGTGCAATGAGCTCGACCCAAAAGGCAAACCCCTTGCTTTCGCTGGCAAGGGGTATCAAACTTGAGACCTCCAACATGGAAGTCCCAAGCCCAAACCACTGGGCCACCCCGAAGGGTAGTATATTGAAGTATTATCTAAAGAAACTGTAATGTACATGTAAAAATAAAATGGAAATACTGTAAAGAAGAAGGAATTGGACTCAAAATGGAACTCTTTATTGATTCAACTGAAAGGTTACAATTGAATTAACAAAAGAACTACTCCATAACCATGAGCTCCAATGACCTGTAATGGTAGAATTAAGGTAAGAAGAAGAAGAAATTTTCAATTGATTCTTCAACCCCCCCCCCCCCCCCCCCCCCCCGTTAATATATTGATAAGAAAGTGATGACGCATCACCTCTGCTCATATGACTTTCAATCAACTCAGATGTCTCTTAATCAATTCAAATCATGACAGAAGCCTACCAATTGGAAATAACTTTTATGGATAGGTAGCGAATTATGAACCTATTCCTGTTAACAACTTTCTATGTATTAGGTAACATTGGCTTATGCCTTGGTGTATTGAACGTGTTCTCTTGTAATCTATGGTTGTGCTTATCATTGTTTCCTTGCATAGGGATTTATGATGAACATGCAACCCTCTGAGGCTGAGGCGGGATTTGATATTAGGATGCCGCCAACAGCTGACCCTGAACTTATGAGGAAGATAATTGAAGAGCAATGGGCACCAGCTTGGAGGAACATGACATATAAGGTGAATAGTTGCTTTTCGCAATGCTTATCAATGTTATTTTGCAGACCTTAACTTATCTTTCCACTATTGCTGTATGATTTTTCTGAACATTCACATAGAAATATCTTTCTAACCTTTCTTGTAATGCATAGTTAGCATATCTGAAATTTGGAAGTTATATCAATTGTTTCCAGCCATAGTTCAAATGCCTTTAGATTAAATGATGGTGCACTTATTAGCTTTCTGGAACTGTTCAGAGCATTTTGAGGTATATCATCTGTATAGTGAAATATTTACATCACCGTGTAATGTAAGTTGGTGATTTCAGCAAATAGGTTTCTGGTGTAGAATTCACTATCCTCTGACTTGTCGATTTAAAAAGAAAAGGTTACAGGTAAGCCAAAACTTACTTGTTGAAATAGTAAGCCTCCTAGGCCTTACCCATGTTGACTTGCTTATACTGAAGGTTATTGTGGCATTGAATAATCATCTCTATATACAATATAAATAACATAGCCACAAGGAGCTGGCCATGCAAAATTTGCCATCTAAGCCACAAGATTTGATGGAATCTGCCACTCTCCCCGCCATTGAAGTTTTGTGTGCAGTAAGGAGAGCTCATGCTGAACTGCGGGCTTGGTAGGCCTCGGACAGGCTGGTAACTGAAGTTGACCAAAGAGTATTTTTTTGGTTGTCTTGTTGGCTTGACCCTCCTGCTTTTGAGCAAAATGGACCTTGCTTTGCACCATGGATTCTACTTTTCCAATATGTTGGGGAAGTGGTGTATTATTTCATTAATATCCATATCGATTTACTCCTGTATGAATGGCGTGGTTATTATCGTAGGAGGTGGAATCAAAAAGTCATTTATCAAGAAGCCAAGATGTGCTGATTCAACTCAAGGAACTATCAGCCAGTGTGGAGAATCTTCCAGTTTCATCTGTCCGAGTTGGGAGAACCATGAGTTTCTTTACCCCAGGTTCTTGCCCACCTTCGAGTTCTTGAACCAAGTGAAATTGGGTCCTAAAGAAGTAAAGCTTGAAGGACTATTGGGTCTCACCATCCGTACAATACCATCTGTACCTGGGAGTGAGCTTGTGCTGGAAAATCACCTAGCAGAGTAGGCATAGGGCACTCATCCACCCTTAGCTGCGAAACCTTTTGTTGGTCCGAATTAACAATACATCTGACCTCACTAGCCCGGCAAGTGAATGCAAAACCAAGATCAATCCAACCTCTGGTGACCTGTCTGAAACCTTGCATCTGACCAGAAAACCCATCAACTCCACAATTCTACACCTTGAGTGCACTGACCGAAATAATGAGGCAGTACTTTGGCATTAACTTGAAGCCAGTAAACAAGTCTGTACCTGTCCTGACATGATCATCTGATGTGCCTCTATCAATAGGTTTCTTTTTTTTTTTTTTCTTTTTTTTTGAGAAGATGACTAATCTGCCCTAGAGTGAATTAGCACGTTTACTGCATGGGTAGGTCATTCATACAGAATGACATAAGCTTCAGCTCTTTCCTTCTTGCCTATAAAGACCGTCTTTTCCTAATACTAATCGCTGTTTGCCAATCAGTTCAAACCCGGGATGATATGGAGCGATGTTCCATGACCAATTTTATAGGTTACAACCAAAAGTTACATATTGCTGATCTGGTCAACTTGAAGCAGCAGTCTGATGAATCAGTTGCGTGAAGAGATTTTAGAAGATGCAACTAGATGGGATGTTCAGTTGTCAGAATCTCTGTATGTCAGTATCTCAGTGGTCAACATACATCCTTGGTACAAAGAAATGCTCATAGAATAAAAGGAAAGGGTCTCAAAATCTCATCTTGTTTTCATTGTTGATTACATGACCAACCGAACTTAAACCTTCTTACTAGTACAGTAGTCTGTGTAGGTTCATGCAATCGAAATCATCGGGAAAAAAATGTATTCTTGTCCCCTCTCAAGTTGTCAAAAGCTATGGAGTTGGTGAAGATTAAGAGAAAAAAATAATGCTACCTCTTTGATGTTTCTACTTGATATTTGACCAGTTCTTTAGAGATAAACAGATCACACTTCTGGAAACATACAAAACTTACATCAACCAAAGAATTGAAGAACATGCAGTATTGCAAGTGACAACTCTTATAATCATACTAACATCAACTGTGTCATCTTTGAAATGCTATCTAGAAAGCAATCACCAATGACATGACCATTTCATCGAAAAGTTTAAACTGTTAGGAAAACACACTTCCATTTACATAATTATGTCTTCAATACGCCATCTCACGTGCAAACCTATTTCTATTACATCGAGGCACACATGTAGAAATTCTTTTTGTTAATGGGGGCAGTGAGATTTGATCCCATGACCTTTTCCTGCTCTACTATCATATTAAAGTGTGTGACCATCTCATCTAAAAGTATAAGTTGTTAGAGAGATACACATTTATTTGTCTAGGTAAATCCTCTACATATCCCATCACGTGCGGGCCTGATTCTTTTTCATTAGAGCAAACACATCGAACATATTTCGATAATGGGTGACAATGAAACTTGAACCTAGTATCTCTGCTTGCTCTATTACTATGTTAAAGTGTGTGACCATCTCATCTAAAAAACTTATTAAAAAGAAAACCTTTTGGCTTAAGTCATATGCAGCCCCTTAAAGTTGTCTGCATATTTCACTTAGACACTTCAATCTATCCTTGTACCTGTTGAACACCTTATTTATTCCAAACTCATTCCTATTAAACACAAAATGTTGACATGGCAAAGAACATGTGTTTCATCCTCTTTAAGCGCGTAAAGCAATTGAAAATAATTTTTTCTTCTCTAACTTATACACCTAAATTAATAAAAAAAATAAAAATTGGATTACCAAAAAAAAAAAAAAAGAGGCAGTTTTCTTCCTCACCCAGTGCTCCCCTCCCCGCAACTATTCCCATCCACCATTTCCATCATCTCTTTAGCATGCACACCCACTCCCTCCGCCTCTCTCTCTTTCTCTCACCCTCTCCAATTCTTCTTCTTTTTTTAAGTTTCAAATATTCCAGCGAAGCTCCTTTCTTTCCGATGAAAAAAATATGAACTAATTTTATTTTTTCGGTTAAAATTTGTTATCATTTCTTGTAATTGTGATAATGATTACTAGTGGGAAGAAGATGAAGGCAATAAGTAGGAAGGCTTTGATGCTATTATAATGAAAGGGGGATGAGTATTTTGTTTGGGTAGACAACAATGGTGTACTGCCGATGCTGGTGAAAGGGGTAAGATTAGATGGAGAAGAAGATAGGGGTGGGGGCGATAGTTAACAGGTGTTCAGCCAGTGTCTCAGTACATCTTTAGAGCATACTCTCCAGTGAGTTACGACTTGGAAGAGTTAGAAAAAGATGTATGTGCAGCGAAACAGATTGGGTTGTGTTGACACAATATGAGATGGAGTGATAGACCAGTTACTAAGTGTGGTAAGAGGTGGTTGGATAACACTAATTAAGTGAAGCTTGACGTCACTCACCTGTTTCCGGTCTGAACTTGAGCAAAGCGAGAAGCTCTTGTCTCCAGTGTTATGAATGGCGAGCGCCATTCGCCAAAGGCGATATGGCTAGGCGAGGCTAGGCGAGCCATTCTCGCCATTCTACACTGAGGCGATGCGATATCAAAAAGGCGACCTAAGGCGACGTAAATGGAGGCGCCATTTTGGTTTTTTAATTTTTAAAAAGATTTGACTTGATATATTAGTCAAAATTAGGGTTGTTTTTTCTATTTTCAAAACGCGCGATCTCTTCTCCACCTTCAGTCGCTTGCTGCTGCTCTTCCCCTTGCGTCTCTTCTCCTCCTTCATTGCACGACCAGCCGCCAGGTATACCTCTTTTTTTTCTTCTTCTTTTCAGTGCTTCTTCTTCTTCTTGAGTTCTCTTCTTCTTCAGATTTCTTCTTCTCTTCTCTTTAGAGTTCAGTGACTTCAGTCCTCTTCTTCGTTTCTCCTTCTTCTTTTTTTTTGAGATACAGTAGGCTGCCTTCACTGTTATGTTTTTTTCCTCTGTCACTGCTTACTGCCACTCTTATAATTTAAAAAAAATTTATAAGCAGAGCAGTGATACTTTAAAAAAATTATAATTGCTGCCTTCACTGCTCTTTTTGAGATACAGTAGCTTGCTTCCAGCTGCCTTCACTACTCTGTTTTTTTCCTCTGTCACTGTCACTGGCTCACTGCCTAATATATGTTATTGACTTATTTGCTATTGAGATTTTGGATATTTATATTTTATATATGCAATTAAACAAATTGAGTTAAGGAGGAACAATTTTTTTTTTTTTTGTTGTTAGAGCAGAAAGTTCAGGGAAAGAAAGAAGATGATATTATGCTTTGCTAATTTTTAAAAAGTTCTACTATTAGTTAAATGTGCTCCCAGGCACTTTTTCCGAGGTAAGCCTCTAGCGGTCCCTTCTGGGCCCTAGAATCCCTTTCCAGTGATCTTTCATTGCCGAAAACATACCTGCACCTTCTTTCCCTTCTTTCTCCTCTTCTTTCTTCTTTTACTTCTTCTTCTTCAAGCTTTTCTTCCCTTTTCTCTCCGTGCAACTATGGGGGATGATACAATTTTCTTTGCTGTTGGTTTCAAATCGTACGACATTACCAAGCTGGTATCCAGAGCCGAAACTTGGTACGATTGGGTAGAGAGAGGCCGCAAGAGGATGACGAGGATGAGTATTAGCCAGAAGACGATGGAGTGGCTAGCCTAAACCCTTAGGGAAGCCTCAAAAAGCCATGGATACACTGTACGCAGATGGAAACGTTAGGATCACTTTACTGAGCTTTTTTGCGCTAGGAACTACAACAAATCTGGTCGGTATATTAGTATTATAAAGGTGCAGGACAAGAGAAGAGATGTCATCATCATACCTGAGTGGCCTTTAAACTTTGGATGGATGGACATAGCTACCAAAATATCAGTCTTCATAAATGCTAAGGGCCAACCGATAGGTAAAACATCACATAGGAAAATCGAGAAGGCTTTTATTATATTCAGACATTGTCAGGAACAATAAATGGTCTACAAGGGAATTAAATGGTGCGAGGATTCAACAAAAAGGGAATTCACTCATTATATCAGATGCCATCTCAACAACTCAGAACGAGTCGCTGGCAAAGAGTGTTGTCGGATCCCTACCGGAGGAAATCCCAAACATCACTTTATCAAAGATTCGACGATGGGTCGCAAGCACTTGGAGGCACAATCATGGAATCAATATCTTCAATCTGGGGGGGAATCGTTTTCTCTTCAAATTCCCCAATAAAACAGTTTCTGATCACATAGTAAGGGGGGACTGGTTGTGGAAATCTTACAAATTCAGCCTTCAATGGTGGTCACCAACCACAAACGCCATTTTTGAGAGACCGAATCAAGTCTGGATAAGAGTAGTGGGACTCCCTCTCCATTTGTGGTCCCAAAAAGTTTTTCGTGAGATCAGAAATCTCTGTGGAGGCTGGATCCGTACTGAAGAAGAGACAGAATTACGCAATCACCTCAAATAGGCAAGGCTGAAGGTGCGAGGAGATGGCGAGTCAATTCCGAGCATAGTGGAGCTGACCTACAGAGATTTGACATTCAAAGTGCAAATATGGGTGGAGACATCGGCTAGAGTGATCTCTGATGAACGGAGACGAATACCCATTAATACCCAACGGTCTGAAGAAGTGTCCAGTCAAAAGGGGGAAGATAGTCTTCTAGGGTTTATAGAAGTGACTGGCCACGTGGGGTCCTCGTATGATCTAGAAATTTCAAAATGGCTAGTTGGCCCAGCACGTGATATCATATGTAAACCAAGGGCCCACCACTCTATTCTTCCTAAGAAATCAATCTTAGTAAATAAGGGAAAAAATTGGGCCCAAATATTCTGGCCCAATCCATTTCAAATGGGCTGCTTGTAGAAATTTCTCTCTCTCTTTTGATGGACCCAATTGTAGTGGAGTTAGAGGCTAACTTAATTACCTCTGCCTCCACTACTACACATCAGGCAGAAGAGCTCGTAACAGCGCAAGGGTTATTTTGGAGAGAGGAAGAAATTTTGAAGGAGAAGAAAGGAGCAGAAACAACAATGGGAAATATTGTAGATACCTTTGAGATTCTCTGGCAGCAGGCCAGCACATGCGTACAAGGAAACAACCCTCAAAGCACTAAAGTAGTCAGTACCAGTTTGACTCCGTTTGAAGAACCTGTGCCGCTAAATCAACTTAGCCCAGAAGAAGGGGATGATCCAGAATTTGATGCCCCTATCTGGATCCATCAGAACATAAAACAAACTGGCCAAGGATTTGGAGTGGACATCAATGGGTGTAAAGATGAAGCTTTATCATTATTTATGAAGATTGACGGTATGAGGAAAATCAACAAAGATAATGGGGCAAACACCAGTAAAGCAACACCAATAATAAAAGGGTCAAGAGAATTGAAAAGCTTAGAGTGTGGAAGCAATTTCAGAAGCAATGGCACAAGAAGCAAAGGGGGATATACCGTTCCAAGTTCCCAATGACAGTGAAGATAATCACATGGAATGTGAGAGGCCTTAACCAGGCAAACAAGAGGTGTGTTATCAAGAATCTAATTCATGAATGGAAAACAGATGTGTATTGCTTCCAAGAAACTAAGATTGAGGGGGATATCAGTAACATTGTAAAAGATTTGTGGGCTAATAGAGGAGTAAAGTTCTGTCAACTTGAAGCTAGTGGGACTAGAGGGGGCATTCTAATTTTATGGGATGGGAAAGTCTGGGAGGGAGCTACCAGCAGTGTAGGAGCTTATTCTATATCTTGCCAGTTTACAGGCAAGAATCAAGAATTCACCTGGCTCCTTACCGGTGTCTATGCTCCTAACAATAGAGAAGAAAGAGAAGAAGTCTGGTGGGAGGTTGGATCAGCGAGAGGTTTGGTAAATGGGCCCTGGGTGGCAGAATATCAAAGTTTGGTAACACAGTTCAATATCCATCGGAGAAGAAGAACTGTGGCAGAATATCAAAAGCAATGAATGAATTTTCTTAATTCATTATGGACCTGAATCTGTTGGACCCTCAACTAGCAGGTGGTAAATATACTTGGAGGAAAGGGGACAGACATGATGTTGCAGCTAGATTAGACAGATTCCTAGTGTCTAATGAATGGGATGAAGTCTTCAAAAACATTAAGCAATCAGTTCTATCGAAAGTAACATCTGATCACTCCCCGATTATGTTGCAATGTGGGAACTGGAGCCTGTGAAATCTTATTTCAAATTCAAAAATTGGTGGTTACACACAGAGGGTTTCTTGGAAAGAGTCAAGGAGTGGTGGACTTCCATAACATGTGAAGGAAGACCTGATTTTATTCTAGCTTTCAAACTAAAGGCATTAAAAAACAAACGAAGGGACTGGAGCAAGTCTGGTCAGGGCAATCTAGCCTTGCAAAAACAGAGTATACTTAGTCAACTTGCTGAACTTGAGGAAACACAGGACCAGAGAATTCTCAATATGGAGGAGATACATTCAAAGGCTGAACTTTTTGAGTTTGAGAACATTGCCAAGTATGAGGAGATATCATGGAGACAAAGGTCAAGGGTTAATTGGTTGAAGCAAGGTGACAATAACAGTAAATTCTTCCATAGAACTGCCAATGCACACAAAAGATACAACTCTATTGATGAGTTAAATGTGAATGGGGAAGCAGTCAAGAGTCCAGAAGTTATAAAGAAAGCGATAGTGGACTTCTATCGAGAGTTGTACGCTAAAACCGAGACCTGGAGAACCTCAGGCAATTGCAGGGGAGGACACAGAATCTCTGAAGAAGATAATCTTATGCTTCAAAAGGAATTTGAGGATCAAGAGATATGGGAGAGTGTAAAGCTTTGTGCCGGAGACAAGGCACCTGAGCCTGATGGTTATACCATGGCTTTCTTTACTCACTGTTGGGAAGTCATAGGTGGAGAAGTTATCAATGTTGTTAAGAACTTCCATGAGAGATGTGTTTTTGAGAAAAGCTTCAACTCAACTTATGTTGCCTTGATTCCCAAAAAGATAGGTGCAAAGGAACTTACTGACTTCAGACCAATCAACCTAACTGGTAGTGTTTACAAGATCATTTCTAAGCTTCTTACTGAGAGACTCAAAAAGGTGATGCATAAACTAGTGGACACTCAATAGTTGGCCTTCATTAAAAGTAGGCAAATAATGGATGCCATCCTCATGGCAAACGAGTGTGTAGATTCTAGAATCAGAAGCAATGCTCCAGGAATTCTCTGCAAGCTGGACATACATAAATTGGCAGTTTTTGTGGGAAACTCCTGATAAAAGAGGTTTTGGTGGTAGATGGCTAAGATGGATGAAATTCTGCATTCAAATTGTCACATACTCAGTTCTTATCAATGGCACCCCTACAGGCTTCTTCTCTGTTTAAAGAGGCCTAAGGCAAGGTGACCCTCTATCACCTTTTCTATTCATCATTGCAATGGAAGGGCTAAGTGATATGTTAAAAACTGCTCGAGAGAACCTTTGGTTAAAGGGATTCAAGAGTGGGATGCGAACTGGAGATCACCCATTTACAATACGCAGATGATACTCTCATATTTTGTGATGCCAATAAAGAACAACTCAGGATGCTGAGGGTGATTTTTATTCTCTTTGAAGCTATATCAGGACTTCATATAAATTGGAACAAGAGCTTCTTATATCCAGTTAATGTATTTCTTGACCTATCCTCTCTGGCTAGGACCCTTGGTGGAAGAATTGGTGACCTCCCTACGACTTATCTGGGATGCCTCTAGGAGCTATCCCTGATGGAGTAATTGATAGATTGGATGCTCCAAGAAGGAACTTTCTATGGGAAGGCAACAGCGAGAAAAAAAAATTCACTTGGTTAAATGGGCAGCCTTGATTGGGAATAAACAAGTTGGAGGTCTAGGGGTGAGAAACTTGAAGACTCATAATCAATGTCTACTAATGAAATGGCTTTGGAGACTAGCCTCCAATGAACAAGCTTTGTGGAAGGAGGTGATTCAGGCAAAATATGAAATGGAAGATCATTGGTCAATCAGCATAGTGATCAACACTTATGGAACTAGCCTTTGGAGAACCCTAAGGAAACTATGTCCAAAACTTAGAGGGAATTGCAAAATTAAAATTGGAAATGGTGTGAAGGTCTCATTTTGGGAAGATAGTTGGCTGGAACAAGGTCTCTTAAAAACAATTTTCCTTGATGTGTTCATCCTCAACCAACAACAGAGGGCTACTGTGGCAGAGGTTTGGTCAAACCAAGGATGGAAGTTGAGCTTTAGAAGACCTTTCAATGGTTGGGAGATCCAGAGAGTAGTAGAATTCTACGGAACTCTGGAACAATTTAGAGGAGGAAACACTATCCAAGACTGCTTGGAATGGAAGGATCACAAGCAAGGAAGATTCAGTGTCAAGGGGGCTTACAAAAAGTTCAACCCTTTCAATAGCCAGATTAATGGGTGGCTCTGGAAAATGATTTGGAAAGCCAAAATTCCCTACAAAGTGTCTTGTTTTACTTGGCTACTTGCTAAATAGGCTGTTTTGACTCAGGAAAATCTCATGAAGAGGGGTGTCCAATTGAGCCCTAGATGTTTCCTATGTGGGGAAAAGGCTGAGACTGTGACTCACCTGTTTCTACACTGTAGGATAACCAACCAACTGTGGGACCTCTTCATCAATAAAAAAGGACTGAAGTGGGTGATGCCAAGGAGAGTAACTCAAACCCTGAAGATCTGGAGTAGTTATGCCAACATCTCAGGACATAGGGAGAGATGGAAAATCATCCCAGCTTGTATTTGGTGGTCAACGTGGAAAGAAAGGAACGCTAGATGTCATCAGAACAAGAGCAACACTTTTCAGAAGATGAAGATGAATTGTCTTGTGTTGTTTCATTTTTGGTGTAAACATGAGTATATGGAAGATCTAGAATCAGTTATGAATGTCTTAGGATCCCTATAATTTTTTCATAGGATTGAAGATCTTCTGTTAAACTATCTTTAATCTGTAATTAGGAATCTGTAACATGTTGTGGCAGGTTTTGATTTTTGGAAATAGAAATACAAATTGTTACCTTCTCAAAAAAAATAAAATAAAATTTGGCATTAATTGGTGCCTCGATTCAAAAAGGCGAGCGCCTCGCCGCTTGGCGAGGCAGGTCCTCATCGCCTTTTGTCGCCTCTCGCCGTCCAAAACACTGCTTGTCTCATAGATGTTCCTATTTGATTGTATCTATTGTTCTAACTCCGTTTTATTGGAGCCTTCCGGTTCACCAAATTGTGCACCACTTGCACTTCGCGAGAAAGTACATTCTTGGTTTTAGAGACCGCTTCATCATTTGTACAAAGGGGGTTCTATATGCTGAAGTTTTCACTTATCTGTGACCTACCACCTCCTAATTGTGGCTATCCATGCATAATCTCTGGAGCAATAAGTGGGAGAAAAAGAAAGACGTGAATGGTGATATGATACCTAAATATTAATCTGAATTAACATGAATTTGACGATGAACTAGATTTTGAAGGGATAATAGAGGAAGCTTACAGTTGGAGAAGAAATTCCTTCGCCTTGAATTTCGTCATTTTGTTTGCAATGTCCTGCCACCAGAGTTTGATATGATCAATCTTGTCCTACTCCCTTCTACTACAGTGTTTCTATTGAATTCTCAAGATCTGTTGTAGTCTGGGATGATGTAATATTCATATATATGTTCCTGTTTGTTCCATTTCCGACATAGATCGCCCTAGTTCTTCAGATGTCTTCATCAATACTTTACAATTCCAAAAAATCTGTTGGTTTTAATGAAGATTTCCTTCTTTCTATCCATTCAAACCACGCGGATGGCTCTCCCTTTTTCTCAATGATTTCATATGACTTTTCCCCAGCTAAGAAGAAGGCTTTCCTTTCCATCTTAAATGGATTTTATACTAGTTTTCAACTGATGACACTCCAAAGTCATAGTAATTGCTATTATATGATCAATTTTTTGATGAAGTGCTATTATATGATCAATTTGAAACTTGTGTTCTACCAATATGGACCTAAAGATGATAAGTAAAGTGTAACTGCTGTGGAGAGACATGTTGAGAAGAGAGTTTTGAGAAGAGGAAGGATTGGAGAAGTCGAGAAGACGGTTGGCTTGGAATTCACAAATTAGGATTAATTAGGCTGGAAATCTGGAAAGAAGTAAGAGCTTAAGAGTACACATTTTGATCCAATGGTTTTTTTCTTGTATTTCTGAAGCTGTTCCATGACTGAAAATTCTCTCCTTAAGGGTGGGTTCCATAAGTTTCTTCTTAGGAAGTGGTCACAATATTGGGGAAACTCTGTTTATCAATCTGTCAATCAATTAGCTATGCCTCAATATGAATCCTCTGTAATCGTTCAATTTATCAATCTGTCAATCAATTAGCTATGCCTCAATATGAATCCTCTGTAATCATTGTAATCATTCCGCTGAACAATTCTGTTTATTCAAAACAAACTTTATTTAGGGTGACAACTCTAAACTGAGCGTATATAAGTTAATTTAAAGTAGAGACGTCATTTCTAATGTAAGTAATGGTTGGCTTCGTTGTTAGGTAGATGTTTTTCCTCATTCCCACTCGTCTGTTTGAAATCACCAGCTTTAAAGAAGTTTACATTTGGGTTCAATATGTTATTTGTTTTACTAAACACAAAAAAAGGATAAGGTGTACTTTTGGTCTTCTGATTCTCAGGCTTTTTGTAATATGGCAGATAACCGAGAAGGGATTCCTACGGGACATCATGGGACGTCCTCTGATGACACTTGCTTCCGATTCCAACCCTTGGTGGTCCGTGTTTTATGAAGCTGTTGCTAGAGCTGGTGGCAAACTCTCCAAGCCTGAAATATTAGCTTCGACTACTGATGCTCGATTCATGAGACGGCTGGGTATTCCTACCTTTGGTTTCTCCCCAATGAAGAATACCCCCATCTTACTTCATGACCACAATGAGGTTTGTCTCTGCTTCTATCTATGACAAAACAGTAATCACTTGTTTCTCTAATGCCATTCGTCTGTTCTCCTGGCAGTTCCTCAAGGATACTGTTTATTTGGAGGGGATTAAGGTGTATGAATGCATTATAAAGTCATTAAGTTCCTTTGAGGGATCTTATGAACACTGATGCAATGGGTTTCTCAACAATGAAGCATTTGAAAACTTGGTATGATATTCATCTCTTTTGAGTTTTTCAATTTCGAGGCATGCAAGTTTTAAATCTGCACATGCTATAAACATTAGTCCAGGTCCTTTAGATGCAAATCTAAATTTGTTAACTTCTCATTTAGTATCTTTTTAACTGTCTAATTGACATTTAATGTTTGTCTCTTTACAAAATCTGTGACATCATTGAAAATGTACTGGAGGAGTTCTCCTTCTATCAGCTGGCTGGTGTTCCCTTTCATGCTACTTGGGTGAACTTGCAGTTTCATGCATCGCTTGGTTGATTGATTCTGTGTCGTGACTAGAATCTCAGTTGCCCTGCCCGACACGAAAACAATAATAAATTGTTTATCAGATGACCTGTCCTGCCAATACCTAGTTGATTGAGTCCGATAAGGAATATTTAGTTCAGTGTAAGCATTATGTAATGCAAACAGATGATGTTACAAATGGAGTGAACTATATTTGTTTCCTTTCATTCATCGTAATTTGGCTGATTCAAAAGGTTGTCTGCTTCTGCCCCCAAGGCCTAGCTCAAGTGGCAAAAGGTGGAGGATTTGTGGCTTAGGTCGCAGGTTCAAGCCCCACACCATGCAAAGCGAAGCCTGGTATTTAAGTGGAGAAGGGTAGAGGGGCGGGCCCATTATCCACCGAGTTTAGAAGGCTGTGATTGTTCCAAAGGGCGGGTCACAGACGGATTTCTTGGTTATCAAAAAAAAAAAAAAAAAAGTTTGTCTGCTTCAATGTCTGGATGAGTTCTCAATCAGTAGTTTCTTAGACGTTCTAGCATTTGCTAGTAGATTTAGCATCACTTATAAATCTACCCCCTGAAAGTTAATTGCAAGTGACATGAGTGCAACCCCTGGAAACATAGAAGGAAGAAGTGCCTGACTGCTGATAATTTGGACTACTCCAGATAAAAAATTACTGCAAAGCATAACTAGAGCGTTGCTGCAAAGGGGAGATTATCACGTCCCTCTGCATAGGAATTTTGAGAATTTCAGGTTTCACGAGAATTTTTCCAGCACATGAACATTAACCAACAATTAATTATAAGAAGTTTCTTTCCATTTGATATAGATCCTTTCAGCACATGAATGTTAACCAACAGTTTTACTGTTAAACTTTCACGATCTGAATGTGGAAGCAGAGAAGATTTGTCAAATAGCCCCTACAATATTTGTGATAATCCTTATCGACAACTACCTTATTGCAAATGTATAATGCAAATCAGAAAGCGTGTCCTTGATTTTTTTGCACATAATGTACCAAATTTGACTAGCACCCAAGGGTGTGGCCTAGTGGTCAATGAAGTGGTTGTGAATCCTGAGGTCTTGGGTTCAAAATTCAATGGAGACAAAAACACTAGGTGATTCTTCCCATCTGACCTAGCCTTGGTGGACAGAGTTACCTGGTATCTGTTGTTGGTGGGAGGTGGCAGGTATCCCATGGAATTAGCCAAGGTGCGCAAAAGCTGGCCCGGACACCACTGTCATAAAATAAAAAAAAAATTGACTAATAGATTTGATTGCCTTTCAACTGTAATAGGTCATTGATCTTAAGCTTTTGATGCGAAAAGACCACACAACTGCCTATTTTTACTGGAACCTGAGCTTTTCAAATAAGATTGCCCAAATCAGAATTCCTCAAGGGTTGTAGAAAGAATCAGATATGAGAAACTGGATTTGAATGTTAAAACCTTAGACAAGTCTAAGATTCTTTTACTCTCTTTTTGTGTGTTTTAAGGAATCCCCCAAAACTAATATCTTTTCTGATTTCTAAATGAAACAAAATGATATACATTCTTATTTTTTGGTAACCAATTCATATGATGGTTTGGTTGCTGCATCTGAGATATTAAGCAGTAGGATTAACTTCTTTTTCTTCAGTACAACTCATGCCCCTCGGGCTATGAGAAAGAAACTACACCAACATACCCTAATGGAAGGATCTTACATAGATGATTCAAGCACAACTCAATTTATTTGGGTCTGAACAGTTATCAATATGGGTTACTTGATCGATTTTGGATTTACCAAATGAACTTAGTGGATTTAAACACTCATCAAAATGTTCATGTCATTTTTGTCAAAAGAGATGTATGAATCTTTGTTTCTTTTATATGCTATTAAGATACTGTTAATTCCACAGGACATCTCTAAAATTAACTTCTACTCACTATGTGCTTTCTGTTTTTGGAAGGGATTCCCATTACTTTCCATCTTTTGCTAACAATTTACCAGTGAGTTGCCTGTTACTGTCTCCTAAGTTGCCTTACAAATATGATCCTGAAATAGTGTTTTCCATATCAGTAGAACCAGTAGCTTGTTTTGTCTGAAGTTTTAACCCTCCACCCCTTTATTTACTTTGAGTGTGCTGGAGTTTATGCCTGTTCAAACTTTGGACTTGAATGAGCATGTCAATGCTAGTTGTCTGATGTATGAACATCTCATAACTGCTGATTTGATAATTGATTTTCATAGTCATGTTTCCAAGAAACACTAGGTGTTGACATAGAATTAATCCAAGCTCTGAAATCACGTTTTTTTTTTAGTTTTGCAGGGCATCTCTCTTTTGGAAAAGATGATTTGTGCACACAATATGGTTTTATAACATCATTTACAAAAATAACAAGATCATCTACAGGGGAAAAGTGTTTCACCCTTTAGACTCATGTAAATGTAAGTGTACCACTTGCAATAAATTATGTTGACAAAGCATGCAAGACTATGCTTCTTTGGAGCTTCTATCAATTATCCTCTGATGTAAATACCCATATGGAGTTTAGTCAGTCAATGTTTCTACCTATGTCAAACAATAAAATAAAAAGTGCAGCTCGGTGCACTAAGCTCCCACTATGCACGGCCCACGAGGTTCGAGTAAAGGCCGGATCACAAGGTTTTATTGTACACAATCTTACCGTGCATTGTTTCTGTACCTCGAACCAATGACCTCTTGAGTATACATGTGATATTGTTATCCTTCTAGTGTTATTGAGATCCTATTTTTCTTTGCAAGTCTATCTGTCTAGATGAACATGTTTGTATATTATTTAGTGGATAATCAATATAATGTCCAATTTGTGATTGGAATTTGGGTGCTTCCAGGATGCTGCTGCCTTGATGGTTGTTGCCTCTTTTTCATACTACACACATCAAGATTCAGAGCCTCTATATGATTTTTTTTGCCCATAACCTAATCTCATCAACAAATATTTCAAAATTGGGCTATTTGACTTGAGTTGATTTGTTTCATCTTATTAGCTGGCAAACCTCTGCATCTATTGATTTAATATGTTGGGTCACATTATTGCATTTTGTCTTTTTTCCAATTTAATATGCGATTGGTACGGAACGTCCTTGAGCCATGGTACTAGTACATATTATTTCAAAGTACTCCCCCCACATGATCATTTCAAGAAGATTGAACTAGTTTTGAAGATTGGATAGGAATCTTTCCTGCTCATTAATGTTAAATGTCCTTTGGTGTCTAAGAAGTGACTCATTAAATGGTGTCCGTCCACGTAGTGGCGTAGTTGGGATCCCTTTGATCTTAAACAAGTTTGACTCTTGGGAAATGAAAACTTTTTGGAAGAGCATTTTACTCCTTTAGTAGACCTACCCTAGTATAGATTTGAATTAATGGGGTTGAAATTTCGAATATCAAATGATTAAACAAAAAAAAAATGTACTATTGAAGATGTAGTGAAAATTGTTGAGATCTCTTCATCCTTAATTAAGTTTGATCTTTGGAAATGGTTTTCGTTTTTTTTTTGTTGAAAGTGTTTTACCCCCTTGGTGGACTTACCACACTGCAAATCTGATTGATTGGACCAACAAACTTTGGATATCAGATGATTAAACTTAAAAAAAACGTCCTTGATTTGCCATTGAGTGGTGTGATGGGATACTGATAATTAGGAGTTCTCCACTCTTAATCAGATTTGAGTTTTAAAAACAGAGAACTACAAATACTAGATTGTTAAACTAAAAGAAAATGTTATTGATTTCTCCCTTTGGGTTATGGTCTCTTGGATCAAATTGTTAAATTAGAACTTCTTATTATACCAATTACCAAGCAAGAGTAGCTCTTAGAACAAATGGTTTCTTATTTATTTTTCTCCTTTTTTTTGGTTTCCTACCCGGTGTCTGGAGTCAGAGGTAAAGCGCTCCCCTAACAAGGGTGACTCCAAACCCAAGAAGACTTGAAACCGAGACCTCTAGTTAAGGAGTACTTACCACTCCACCACAACCCTTGTCGGTGAACTAATGATTTCAATTGTAGACATTCTAATGGTGAATGTTATCTCCATCACTACATATAACTAAACATGTCCCATCCTTCCATACAAGTACTAAACAAATCCCATGGGACCAAATTAAACATGCAATGGAACACAACTCATTTTGAAATGGAAGATTAATTACCAGTTATCAAGTAACTTCTAGGAAATAGAGAACAATATTTGTGGATAGATGAAAATAGATACACCGTACAAGGAACAATATTCTTGCTTTGGTTGGTGTAACAATATCTTTAAATGCTGGACAAGTGGGGTGAACAATCAAACATCAAAGTAATAATTCAAAGTATGGTACCTCTAAATTATTATAACTCTCACTATGAGGTCACTACTTAATTTTAAATAACTTTATTCCCTTTCATACATTAGTTTTCCTCTTAATATAATGATCAAGGAGGAATTAAAGTTACTATAATATTAAAGCAAACTATACATTATTTTTTTTAACACTTGATACTAAACTGATTCGATCAATTACAAGATTTTTTTTGTGCGTTTGTTGATTGTGTTATGTTTTTCAAGTTATCTTGAACTTCCCTAGCATCGCATTTGATTGCCACGCTCCTAATAACAAATGGTGGGTTGATGAGGCCAAGTCAAGGTCGAGGACTGACAAACTTCTAAGGTGGAAAACTCTACAAGAAAGGGTACATATTATTTAAGTAAATCTCACATCGAAAAGGAAGGAAAGAGTGAAGTGTTATATAAGACAAAGTACAACTCCATATGGTACGTACATGACTTTTGGGCTCGATGATGAGAGAGTTATTTTTGTTGGTATCTGAACTTGAATCTCGCATAACAATGGTGGCCAGCCTCAAAAAGGATGTTGAGTCTCAAGGATGGAGGGGGGGTGGGGGGTGTATGTGATGCCCCTTGCGAAGGGTAGGTTGATGTCGATGGCCGAACTAACAAGCTTTATGCTGATAAGCTTTTGAAAAAGGAGTTCATATGACATATTAGACAAATTCCATATCAAAAAAGAGGGAAAAAAATTCACATAATACGCACACTTTTAAGCGTATCTATTATTTTGACTGGTAATTAGAGTGTCCCACTGGAGACTAAAGGAGGGCAATTGAGCTGGAAAAAATTGTTTATGTGGGAATTAATCATAAATGAACTGTTATGAAATGACTAATAGTGAAAAGATTGTTATACATGGTTACTTAATTTGTGCATTTTTCTCTTTGCATAATTTAATCTCTACGTACGTTGGTACTTGATACACATATTTTTATTTCATATTTGACAAGGCATAATATATATAATACATCAAATCATATCGATTGTAAGCAAAATTTCATGCACATATTAACTTTTTTTCCTTATGCGACCAATCGATTGCATTACATACACTTGTGCTTACTTATCATGATTTGAACCCTCAATCTATCGGTTCGATGATGAAGGTGTTAAACTACTTGAACAAGTTTCACTCGTCAATCTTCATTTGATTTGTGTGTCAAGTAGTTATTTTGTTTGAAATATACTTTACATTAAATTTAAATTAAATCAAAATTTTAAAATTTATGGAAGTTGCTTAGAAATGATATATATTATGATGGAATATTGTCAAATATTTTGGTGTAGAATTACTGTTTCAAAAGGGCAATTTGCCAACTGTAAAAACTATGTTCACATTTTTGGTTAATCTATTTTGTCGGTCATCTCTAAATTAAATTGTCCAACAGTTTAGTTAAACCAACCACTTCATAAAATGGTTAAACAAAATTTCAGTACATTAATGCATATTGTTTTTAAAATATTATTGTACTTAATTTCTCCAAATTAAGGTGGTGTTAGTTTAAACTCACATTTTTCCTCTTAAACATTTTTTCTTTGGTCTGTTAAGCACGGAGACATGCAAAGTTCCTTAAATTAAGGTGGTGTTAGTTTAAACTCACATTTTTCCTCTTAAACATTTTTTCTTTGGTCTGTTAAGCACGGAGGCATGCAAGTTGAATGTTAATTAACTAATTAGTCAATAATGATTTGTCCATATTTCTTGTCAAATGACGTAGCTAGCTAGCGTTCGACTCAATTAGGTCAAACATCAATCAATTGACTCGCGTAGGCTTGGTTAACAAACAAGTCGTTTGGTTGCTGATTAGAGCTATGTACGTATTAGTAATGTAAGAATGAGTTATGCAGAGTTTAACTATTCATGTATTATTTATTCGATCTTCTATTTTCATATATAAAATAATACATGAGCTGACTCATAAAATATACATGTTTTATTTAAGCGGAATTGTAAAATGATTACCAAACGTTGAACTTGATCATGTGGAAATTTTTATGAAAAGTAACTAAAAAGTTACCAAACATGATATTAATTATGTTAGTTTTAATATATGAATAACTCACTTTCTAACTGCTAATCAACTACCAAACGAACCCTTTAGGTAAGTAATGCAATTATTACATTTTACTTATGCTAGTTTTGATATGTTTTTACCATAAACACTTTGGTTGAGCTCAACTTCTATTTGAACTTGATCAACTCAATTTTAAAAGCTCGATTCAGCTCAGGCTAGCTCAGCTCAGTTAGCTTGACGCTCAAGCATAGGAGTAATCAAGGGCAATCAGGAATAGACATTTTTTCTCAATTTCAAAAGATTTATCACAATTTTCTTTTTGAGAATCAAATGATATGAATTTCGACGAACATATTAAGATATATATTTTTAATCATATTGGTATAAGAAAAATTGCAATTTACAATACTTTTCGTATAGGTTTTGAACATTTAAAATTTTGAATTAATTTAATCTAATTTAACTTTAAAAATTAATCAAATCAACTCTCACAAAGCGAAAAATGACAATTATTTTAGAACGGATGAAAAACTAAATATCATAAAATTTTTGATTAAAACTTGTATAATAAGAAAACAGGCAGAATCAACAAATAATTACGTGTGGGAGGAACATGTGAAGGGTTTTTGTACACATGTGGAGGTTGCTTTGTACCATAATCATTATGAGAAATAATTAGTACTCCCTCCATTCCTAATTACTTGTCCATTTTTGAATTGGCACGCATATTAAAAAAAAAATTAATGATATAGTGAGTTTACCATTTGACCCTATTAATTATGAAGTGGATGAAAAGTTCTACATTTTTCAAAGTAATTAGTTATTTAATTGAGGGTATAATAGGTAAAAAAAATTTGTTCTTTCTTGATTTGTCAAAATGGACAAGTAATTAGGGACAACTATAAAAGGAAAAGTGGGCAAGTAATTAGGGACAGAGGGAGTACTTAATTAATTAACATGAATATTTATTCTGTTAGCCACCTGATAACATAACATAGGACCGTGTTTGCAATTAATTAATTTTTTCTAAAACAATGTGATTAGAAGAGATCTTTAAGTAAATGATTCCTTTTTGAAATAATTTTAATTTTAATTAATTAAACTTTGTTTGGGAGGAAGGAGAAAGGATGGAGAGGAGGGTTTGTACGGATTTGACCCGACATTGTTCTTCATAGACATGTTCATCACAAAATGCATAAATGGATTGCATAATGAGGATCAGTGGCGGACGCAAAATTTTCATTGAGGGGGTTCGAATATAAGAAGTAAATTTGCGAAAAGGTTGATTAAAAGGAGCGTAGTGGTGAAAGACAAGATTATTTTAACTCACCAAATTTTAACTCGTTTTGTCATGTTTCATTTAATATTTCTTCCTACCTATGTCTTGCTTCATCGAGTTTTTTTTAAATTTATTGTGCTTTAGAAAAACAAATACAGTAGTTATTTTTGAGTTGTGGCAAAACTTCTTTTCAAAAGCTGAAAACATAACTTTCTCCAAAAACACTTTTGAAAATTTTGGCCAAGCACAAATTTGATCTCTAATATTGATGAGAAAAAAAATTTGAATTTATTAGTCAAACATGAAATATTAATCTACAAAATAATTTTTTTTTTGAATAAAAGGTACTCATAATAACAAATTATATAAATTTGGCCAATCCCCTATTAATTTTGCTGTTTTAGGTTTTAATGTTTTAAATATATTTATTACTAGGAGCCTATTCTTATTATATATCCTTCGTAAAATGATATAGAATTTTTTACAAAATTTATATAAATATTATTTATTAAAAAAATCAAATGTTATATTAATTAATACTCCCTCTGTCCCAATTTATGTAACACTATTCATTTTTTGAGAGTCAAATAGTTTAAGTTTGACCGAATATTTGCGCATAGAATTTTCAAATTTTTAAAAATGAAATTTATCTATTTATAAGCTACATAAAAAGTACTATAAGTCAAAATAATTTAAAAAATCAAAATATTTAAAAGATATATGAGAAATATACGGTCAAAAATAGACTTGTTTAAATCTTAAAATTAAAAAAATGTCATCAAACTTCAACACAATTTCGTATAAGCTTTAGTGATTTTAGTATGGATATTAACCTTTGTAAAATCCAAATCAAACAACCTTTTGAAAGTTAATTTGTGGGTTGGGCTTTGGGCAAAGACAAACTAAAACTTATAGCTAAAAGCTTGGGAAAGACAAAATTTAAGCTCAAATTAAATATAAGCGCGACTAGCAAGAATCAAATCTGGAACCTTAGGGTTATTTTGAATCCCCTTGACCACTGTGCTACGCATCACAATTGTATTGAGGGGGTTCATTTTAATATTGATACTCATAAATAATAATTTTAACCTTATATATACTGTATAATTTTTTAATCGAGGGGGTTCGGGTCCCGTCCACCTAGGTCCGCCCCTGATGAGGATCATACTAATTTTGAATTTGATTGAATTGTAATAGTGGTCAAAAATTTATATTTGTTTCAAGAAATCTGTTGAACGTAAGTGTTACTTTAGAAATTCAAAAAAGATACTCCTTCTGTCCGACGATAGTTGTCCATTATTTACTTACACTGTTACACACACCTTAAGAAATAATTAATCATAGAGATAATATTACTATATTACGCTTTAAATATATTAAATTTAATTAATGCTTTGAAAAATGTATTAGATATTGAATAATATTTAATAGCAAGGGTAAAATCAATACAAAAATGTAAATTATCTCTTGATTTTTCAAACTAAACAAGTATTGTTGGATAACTATTTTTAGTATAGTAAACAAGTAAAAATGGCTTGAGAGGGTACTTTTTTTTTATTCCAAAGTAAATGCCATCTTAGCAAAAATTATTATTCCAAAATAAAAATCACTTTAGGATAGTAGTATAATAATAATAGTAATAGTAGATTTTCTCTGTTATTGAGTATTTTTTTTACATGGCATAAAGGGGGATATTTATAAATTACAAACTTGGGCACAAAGTTGTTTTTCCTGGGCACAAGAGTAAGCTATAGTGTTTGGCCCATGTTTACATTTTTTTCTGGGATGTTCATGTAAAAGAACAAATCTAATGAAAGAATAAGTATACTTAGTCGTTCAAAATATGTTATTACTTTCATAACTTTTGTTGGATGTCCATGTCTTGATAGCTAGATAATGTATTTCGTTAAAATTATAATAGAAAAAATTCAGTCAAAAAAAAATTCTAACTAGTGAAGAAAAAAAAAAGTACACATATTTTATACGCATTGATATCTGTCTCATTAAAAATCCTATCTGAAAAGTTCAATGGAATAAATTTTCGACTAAAGGAAAAAAAATGCAACACATATTTACTTTCAAGATGTTGCATTCTTGAGGTTATTCCGATACAAAGTTTTATTGTCAATGATATATGTTGAGTCTGTGAGCTCAACCAATATATTATCTCTCAGCTAGCGATATCATCAATTAGATAAATTGCTCATTCGATTAGTTCATAGCAATAATCAAGTGGTGACGAACACTTTCATTTGCATGATAATAAATTTGAATGCCTTGTAAAATGATTTGATGAGCAATATTCTCACATGAAAACAAATAACTTTCTTGAGATCAAACTTCGTATAAATCAAATAGTTTCCTACACTTTCATAACAAATAAATCTTGACACGATTGATTAGAATAAACAAATTTATAAATTAATATTTAATTCACCCTGATATCTCCATCAATAAGAGATATTATAGTTTGCATGTATATTAATAAAATTATTATCTCATGAATAATAATAATATAAGGATACATAAGTTCAGCAATTACACTATGACATGATACTTTCTAACCATATTTATGAGATCAAAATTGATCTTTCTTTATATTAAGTGATCTCACAATTATTGAATAGTTAATAAAATCACTGTAAATCCTTTTAAATTTTCCAAGGATTTATATATAAATTTTATTACCTATATAATCATGCAAACAATTTTATTATAACATATTCAAGTTTTTCATTTATTGTCAGATCAAAAAATAACTTCATTGCTTTCATCAAATCAGAACACATCTCCATACAATAACATCACAATTTTTGAGAAAAATACTTATTCTTGTCACAATTCAAACCATCGTGAGTGACATCCACACTAAACCACCCAATAGGAGAATCAATATCTATCTAAGCTAAGCTCAAACACCATTTATAAAGAAGAAGTTCATCATAATAAGTAGAAAAAATAATTTAGACAATTAAAGAATTGAGTCCCCTTAAACTCACTTAATAATCAAAACAATGGTGCGGAAATAAACCCCTAAGAGCTGAAAGTTGTAGTATCTAAACTTTAATGTGATTAGTTATGGGGATGCAACTTCGAAACTAAAACATAAGTCTAAGCCTAAAATGTCTGTGTCCAAAAAGATGGACTAGAAGTAGAAAAGGAATCCATGACAACCTAGAAGAATAGTTCACCATTGAATTCGATGTCAAGCGTCCCTTAACTGAGGTCTCGGATCAGATGCTGGAAGATGCCATGTACTCAAAAAGGAAAGAACAGGTGTAGTAGCTAAACACAAATCACAATGTATAGTAGAGTCATATGGTCAATCAAAAATATCCATGTAAACAATTAAGCACACTACAGTAACACATAACAACACATATACCAACAATCACCAATTCATAAACTCCCAGTCAAAATATCATGAAACAATAATACGTCGACGCATGTCCCACATGATCACAATTGAAAATGTACGGTCTTCTCATGAAATCATAAACACATACTCGATCCTCTCATGGAACCCATACACAATTTGTTAGTGTACTTGCATAGTATCTGAGTCAACCATAGTTAGTAATTATACCAGGCATGGTACCAAGACAATCATTAGTATTCATACCATGTGTGGTATCCCGCCAACCATTGATATTCTTGTAATAGAGTGATAACCGAGTCAATCAACAATCACAAACAATCATGTGTTGACCATATCATATGTGATTCCAAACCATATCAGATGTGATTCCAAATCATATCTGATATGATTCCAAATATCTGATATGATTCTAAAATATGCGGGACAATATTCTAATTTAACTAAGCACAATCACACCATTGATATTGTGCAAGATTTGATATGATATTGTGCTAGAATCATGCTTATATCTTTGTATATAAATAGTGGATAGTTTATCAATTGTAAAGACAAGAAATACATATTAGTATTCAACTCTTTTTGGTCTCTGGTTTCTCAATTATTTTCATGGTATCAAGAGCCTAATTTATTTTTTATCCAGAAACTAGTTTAATTTACTCCGTATTGTTGTTTGATTTCTATCATCAAATATCTCGCCTTTCTAATAGAGTCATATTCTCACGACATTCTATCTACCAAATTTAATGGAAAAAATTATCCGATGTGGGAATTTCATTTTTGAATCTTTGTTCAAGGGAAAAGCTTGTTTGGAATTTTGGATGGATCAACAACTGAGCCAAATGAAGACAAGAAAAAACAAGTTTGGCACGCTAATAATGCTCGTGTAATTTCGTGGATCCTTAATTCTGTACATGCAGATGTTGCACTCAGTCTGCGTCCATTCAACTTGGTAGCAGAGATGTGTAAGCATCTCAAAAAGGTATATTCTCAATGTAATCATGCTTGGGAATTTGAGTTAGAACATACTCTTTCGAAATACAAACAGGGAGATAAAAACAGTCGGAGTTATTATTCGGGACTTATGGCAATCTGGTCAGAACAAGACCAAAGCTTTAAAGGAAACCTTTCTTCCACAGGCTTCAAGGAAGTTATGTTGGAGAGGAAGAAGACTCGAGTTGTCCAATTTCTCATGAAATGGAGACCTGATTTTGAGTCTATTAGAGCTAATATTCTTAACAGGAAAACTCTTCCAGACATCGATGTCGTTTTTGGAGAACTCATTCGTGAGGAAACGAGCATCAATACTCTGACATCCATGGATTTTTCCTACATAATTGACGCAGCTACGCATGCATCAAAAGGTGCCCATAAATCATATACTAGAGCTCATTTCAAAAGTCTGAACCACAATGCTTTGAGTGCAAAGAGTATGGCCATATTGCGTCACATTGAAAGAAAAGAAACATATGCAATTATTGTAAGAAGTTTGGCCATATAATTATGGAGTGCAATCGACGCCCAAACACGCGTCAAACCAAGTACAAATCTTATCAAGTGTCTGAATCTTATGTGAGTCAAGCATATATCACACCATCTTCTTTGGATCCGAAAGCACTTCAAAAGATGATACAAGATTCAGTTGCAGCTACTCTTCCCGAGGCTATTTCTAGTGCTCTCACTGTTGCCTATCCTTGTAAGAATTTAAATAAGAATTCAAAAGTTTGGCATATAGATTTGGCTGCGTCTAACCATATGACAAGAGATATCCATAATTTACACTCTTTATCAACTCCATCAGAAAATCATCTTATTTTCACAGTCAATGGTAATATTTTACCTGCCTCTAAGATTGGAAAATCATATTGTTTCACTAATGTCTTTTTTGTCCTTAAACTTACTGTTAATCTTATTTCGGTTGGGCAGTTGGTGGAACAAAATTGCCTTGTTGTTTTCTCACATCTTGGTTGTGTCGTTCAGAATCTGGAGACAAGGAAAGTGATCGCCAAGGGTCGTAAAGTTGGGAGAATGTTCCAGTTGTCCATGTCTGAAACACTTCACCATGCATGTTATCCGTCTGCCACTAAAAGAGACATCACTAACTCAAATAAATTGTGGTACTTGTGGCATCATCGTCTTGGACATCCATATGGTCAAAAACTTTTTTCCATATTACAATATTGTCTTCATTTGAAAAAGAAATCATGGGCTTTGTCATCAAAATTGCCTTGTGAAAATTGTGCTAAATCCAAAAGTCATAAACTGCCTTTTCCTTGTAGTACTACTTCATACGATTTTACTTTTGATTTGATTCACAATGATGTATGGGGTCCTGTACTAATTTCATCTAGATTGGGGTATCAATATTCTATCTTGTTTATTGATCATGTTTCTCGATATACATGGGTATTCTTTTTTAAAAATAAAAGTGAAGTTTTTAAAATCATACAACAATTTGTCACCTATGTTGAGGCTCAGTTCAATAAACGAATCAAAATATTTCGACCTAATTCAGGTGGAGAATACATGAAGTCAGAACTCATATATTTTTTTAAAGAGAGAGACATTACTTCGCAACACTCTTGTCCATACACACCTGAGCAAAATGGGGTTGTAGAAAAAAAAAATAGGCATGTTTTGAAAACCACATTATCTCTTCTCAATACATCAAATGTTCCTAAAATATTTTGGGTTGAAGCCATCCAAACTTCTGTCTATTTAATAAACAGACACATCATTACCATTAACAAAAATGATAGTCTATATTCCATTTTTTTCGATAGACTCCCTGATTATTCTCATCTAAAAGTTTTTGATTGTGTGTGTTTTGTCCATTTACCTAGACATGAACGTCATAAATTATCTGCTAAAGATGTGAGTTGTGTTTTCCTGGGTTATAATGATGTTCAAAAGGGCTATCTTTGTTATGATTCTTCTAGACGACAGTTGCGAGTTTCCAAACATGTAATTTTCTTTAAGCATCTGTTTGCTTACCCCATTACCTCTTCAACAAAATCAGACTCCGTCTCATTTCTGCAGAAGTTTAAGAATCAGCAGGAATAAAATCCCAAATCTCCCAACGAAGACCCTAATGGCATTACTAATGATCTTGGTCAATCAGATGCATTCCCTACGGATAATTCAGGTAATAGTATTTTGTCACATAATTCATTGAATACCTCTTTCATTGACTCAACTGACAACAATGATTATTATGATGGTGAACATGTACCAAGTGACCAAATAAATTCTTCCATTCCTTCTCTTCGTCACTTTGAACGTAAAACATCTACCCCAGATAGACATGAATACTCTCTTAGTAGATATGGTCGATCGTATGCCTTACCTACTACTTTGAATTCTATTTTTATTCCAACTACTTACCAACAGGCATCGAGTCATGATTGCTGGAAAAAAGAAATGAAAGAGGAATTTCAGCTTTAGAAGAAAATCATACATGAGATTTGACATCTAAACCGGCTGAAGGTTCTGTTATTGGGAGCAACTGAATTTATTATGTGAAAATGAAATCTGACGGCTCATTGGAGAGGTACAAATCTCGACTAGTAGCTCAAGGATATAAACAAGAATATGACTTGGACTATGAGGAGACTTTTGCTCCTGTTGCAAAGATAACGACAATTCGTGTATTGCTCACTATAACATCCATCAAACGAAGGAAACTTCATCAAATGGATGTGAAAAATGCATTTTTGCATGGTGAACTACATGAGGTTCTATACATGAAGCCTCCTCTAAGGTACAACCAAGCTCAACCTGATATGATTTGTCGTCTTCAAAAATCTCTTTATGGTCTAAAACAAGCACCACGTGCATGGTTTGAGAAGTTTCGATCTACCGTCATAAATGCTGAATTTTCTCAATCTGTTTTTGATTATTCATTATTCATCCGGCACTTCACTATTGGTTAACATATTTTTTAGGGTTGGAGGTTGAATATTTATAAAAATGGTATCATGCTAAGTCAAAGAAAGTATGCAGAGGATCTTGATACACAAGCATGCCTAAGTGATCAGAAAGTAGCTCACACACCTATGGAGATCAATGTGAAGTACAAAAATGATGATGGTGACCCTCTTACAGAACCAACATTGTACAGGAGGCTCATTGATTGTCTAATTTATTTGACAATAACAAGACCTGACATCTCTTATCCAGTTCAAGTCTTGAGCTAATTTGTTACAAACCCTTGCCAACATCATTTTTCTCCCCTCCTCAGAATCATTTGCTATGTTCGGAGTACAATTAATCGAGGTATTTTCTTTCATTCAGCATCATCTCTAAATCTCGAAGGGTATGCAGATACAGATTGGATAGGATGTCTAAACTCTCGAAAGTCTACGACAGGATGTGTATGTTAATCAGATCATCACTTGTCTCATGAAAGTGCAAGAAGCAACCAAGAATTTCAAAATAATCAACGGAGGCAGAATATAAATCAATGTCTGCCGCTTGCTCTGAAATTGTGTGGATATGTTGATTGATGGCAGAACTTCATATCTCTTTTGATAGCTCCACTACATTACATACTGACAATACTAGTGCAATACAAATAGCAAAAAATCCGGTCCACCAAGAGAACACAAAGCACATTGAAGAGGACTGTCATTATATTCGAGAACTTGTTGTTGATCAAGTCATTAGTCTTCGACATATCACGTCGCATGATCAATTGGCAAACTTTTTTACAAAAGCGATGACAAGGAGCAGACACCAATTCCTATTATCCAAATTAATGTTTCTTGATAAGTAGCATCAATTTGAGAGGGGATGTTGACCATATTAGATGTGATTCCAAACCATATCGATGTGATTCCAAATCATATCTGATATGCATCTAAATCATATCTGATATGATTCCAAATATCTGATATGATTCTAAAATATTCGGGACAATATTCTAATTTAACTAAGCACAATCACACCATTGATATTGTGCAAGATATGATATGATATTGTGCTAGAATCATGCTTGAACCTTTGTATATAAATAGTGGATAGTTTATCAATTGTAAAGACGAGAAATACAGATTAGTATTCAACTCTTTTTGGTCTCTGATTTCTCAATTGTTTTCATCATACGCAACTACAGAAATTATAAACTTTACGAGTGCTTTGTGGATACTGGTCTCAGACATATTAGTAGGAAATGATACAAAATTTTCCGTTGTAACAAAAGAGATGCAAATACAAAGATTTTTCGCCTTATTGATTAGGCATTTACGAATTCCCCATAGTATACACAATTTGAAAATTTAGAGGTCTTCTATGCTAGTCCGAATTGCTTCTATCAATTCCCTATTATAGTCATAACAAACACCACTAGGAAACACACATATCTAGACCATTCAGACTATTAATGCATTGCTTCTATAACATCTCGAACTTAGAAAGAGCTAAATTGAGAATTCATACAAGTTACTCTTCAATTATGAGTTTTGGGTCAATTCAAACGACCTTAACTTTTAGTACATAATGAGTTAGGTGGCCTATAAGGCATCAAATCGAAGGAATTTGAGTCTTCTTTCCAACCCCTCCAAGTTTGCTAAATTTCAAGCTCGGATGAAGGAGATATGCCCGTTTGAGTGCAACCTCTCTAGTTAAAGGCATTTCATCTGTTTTAAGAAGGGGTATTTTGGTCTTTTCCTTACTCCCAGTAGACCTAAACATTTTTCTCACCCTTTCAGGGTTCTAAATTGATTGAGATAAGTTTTATTTATTCCAAAATAGCATAGGGTTTTTAGAGAGAAGTTCAAGAGGAGAAAAAGAAGAAAGTTTCAATCGTTCATTCAAGGTTTGAAGATTTTCCCCAAGAACTTAGTTCTTTCGAGGTATGTAAGCTTTCATAGTGTTGGGTTTGTTCGTCCTCACGCCAATCATGTGAATTCATCTATAAATTTCGTTCTTGAAGTTGATTGATTGAGTTTCTTGAGAAGTTCAAAACATGCATGCTGGATGGTGTTGAAGATTTTCGATGATAAAATATGATTTAACCAGCGCACATTGCTCACAGACCTGCAACAACTCATCAGAGAAGACACGTACAACATTAAAGAGCTTACAAGTTCTTTCAACCTAATTTTCAAAAAGTGAATTGGAAAGGCCTAATAATGATCCACGAAACATTTTCAAAATACCATTTTATTCTTTAGCTTAACATTTCAAGAAATGTCAATTATGGTGGACAAATTAGAGAGATGAGGAATACAAGTATCATAAGATTGTGTGCTATGTAATTCAAGAGAAGTAGAATCTCTCACACACTTTTTATGTGAGCATGTAAAGAAGATGTGGAGGATGCTACTGGGCTGGTTGGGAATACAACGACGACTTCTAAATTAGGATGCTGAGATCCAATGATTGACACACGTGGCAAAACAAATGAAGGTGGAATCACATGTGCTAAGCTGGTTATTCAATGCTTGAAATTACCATGTCTAGATTGAGCGTAATGCTAGATGATTGCAACAAAACCATCAGAAATACAAACATAGAGGAAGAGAAATCATCTTCTAACTCTACATACAAAGTTAAATGGGTGTAAGTGCTTCAAAGATTAGATAGATTTGCCAGTTATAGAGTAGAAAACTGATGCCTGATAAAATAGCTAGCTTAATGAGATTTGTGAAGGAGCAAGGAATTAGCAAAAAGTTTGAATGGGTAATTGGTGTACAAAGTTTAGACTGGTTAAATACAAATTAAGCTTTCGACAATAAAGGAGACAAGAAAAACAGGGTAACTTTTCACATTAATATTTCTTACCTGTAGTAACATGAAGATATCAAATCTTTTCATAATTTATAATCTCAATGTGAATGCGCACTTAGGAAAATTAAATGTGAATGTCTTTGCGATTTATCACAGTGAAATGTTTTATATTATCAATTTTAGTCCTTCAAAGTAACAATAAATTAGCTCTTTAGAGCTCCAAATGATTTGTGTATTACCACATATGTCATAACACCATCCATATAGCTAACATCTTCTTTTAGGGAGAAAAATATTGTCATTATGATCAGGGCCAAATATTTATAGGCAGGATTTCTTTCTTGATTTTATATTTTGATAGTTCATGATGAGATATATTATAATATTTGTGACGTACTAAAAGTATATGATATATGACTATTTATTTAATTTCAAATATATTTTTTTATTTCTCAAAAACCTTTTGTAGAGGTGAGTTATGAGATTTATATATCGAATCATACAAAAACATGTCTTTACTCATGTTTTTTTTATCAGATTGATGCATCATTTTAAAGAATGATCGAGCATTCACGATACTTATCACAAGTTATTTTTTTCAAGAAATTGACTATAATACATGCTTCATAATTTTTATTAGAAGTTCATTGTCATGCTTCGTAATTTATCATATTTATATAACTCTCATGAACACTACATTTAAAAGGTCAAGTGCATCATCATTTTATATTTCTTTTTTTTTTATGGTGGATTTATAAAACTTACCAAATTAGACCGCACAACAACCTTATGCCCAATATCTTTCATATCAAATTTGATGGTAAAATTACTTTCGCTTTTTAAGAACCATTTTGAGAAACCATAATATTCTGACTATTATTATTTTATCCTTTTTCACGCCCGGATTCATTTATACAACATAAAATGTAAACTCAATTAATGATTTAAGCTTCTTAACTCTAACAACAAAAAATAATTATTTTGAAATGAAAGACCAGTTATATTAATTAAAATATGAATTAATCATTTTTAAGGAAATAAAATACATACTTAGTAGAAACACTATTTTTGATTTTAAAAAAAACGTATTTTCTAACTCTTTTATTAAAATAAAATTTTATAAAAATGATAAAATTGCCTTGAAACTTAGTATTATTTGTAGTTTTATAAAATAATTACAAATTGAAGAAGCTCAAAACTTAAAGTTAATTAAATTATGATTAGATAAAAATTGAAGTGTCAAACTGTTAATACATACCAATGATTTTGTTTTGTAGATGTCTCCAAAAAAGTAAATAAGTTAGAGGTGTTTTTTTCTTGACACTTTTAAGGTTTTTAGAGTTGTATTTTAGATAATAATTAAGTAATATGAGGATTGGTACAAAACTTTGCGCGTCAACGTTATGATTTAAGGTTGAGTTGGAAACTTATCCTTTCAAAAAAAATAATTTTAAAATGCATCTGAAATCTCTTGTTTTAAACAAAATAAAATAGAATAGAAGAATGACAAAGGGGAAATCATGTGAAATGAAAAGGAAAAATGAAAACAGATCGCTTTATTAAAATGAAATGAAAAAAATTAAAGGGGTGTGCTGCGATAATCAGGAGAACGAAAAAAAAAAGATATTTTCTTAGTCAATCTTTATTGGTCCACTATATTTTCTTTATTTCAAAATAAAGAAAATGATTCAATACATATCTGAATTTTAATCGAAATTACTGTAACAATCCCAAATTTTGGACAGTATCTATTATTCTTTGCACTATTTAATAGTGTATTTTAAAGATATATAGATGTCCACGTGGACATCATAAATATTGCATCATTATAAATAGTAACTTGTCTCACTGGACACTTATATATCTTTAAAATACACTATTAAATAGTGTGGGGATAATAGGTCCTGCCCAAGTTTGGAATTGTTACAATAATTTCGGTCAAAGTTCGAATATATTTCTGATCTTTTCTATTTAAAATAATTGAATTGTTGGGGGGTATTTTACACCTTTTAAGAAAAGAAGATTAGGATATGAATTAGACATTATTTTCTATTTTTATCCTTATTAATTATTGTCAAATTAATCTTTAGCATAATTCAAAGTAATTAAAATTTCTTAAAACTCACACATAAAAATCCAAATGAAGGTTAAAAATGAAAGAATATTTTAAAAGTACTTTTAAAAATTGAACAATTAAGTTAATTTGAAATAGAAAAAAGTATCTTAACAATTTAATTATTTTAAAATGAAAGAAATATTATTTTGAAATCTCTAACAATACTTATCTTCTATATCATTTATACTTCTTAATTTTTATATTAAATTAATAGTAGACGATTATTATTAAACAAAAAACGTAATGAGTAATGTGAAGTCGTAAATATGAAAGCGTGGGCCACATGGAAAAAGATCCTAAACATGGCAAAATGTCAAAGAGAGTCATGTGCCGGCAGACTCCTTTTCCAAAGTAGAAAAAAACCTTATGGCGTTCAACTCCAGCAAATCACATTTATTGATTCTCTACAAACACACACACAACTACTTTGGGAATCTAGCTACCCTATACATACACTTTTCTACTACTCCATCCTATCAAAATAATGTAAATTAAAGAGTGTTTTAGGTAAGGTATAAGATATAATAATTTTAAAAATAAAATATAAAATTATTAATTTTATTTTAAGATATTAGATAGTTTTGAAATAATTTATTTCATTATTTATATTTTAATAATGAGATAAATTATTTCCTATACAAAATGAAATAACATATTTTAAAATAATTTATTTTTGAAATAATTAATTTTAAAATAATTTGATCTTAATCAAACGACTTCTAAAAGTATAGGGGTAATTTACTTAGTTACTTTCTTTGTTTCTTTTTACTTGATTTCTATATATATAAAATATTTTTAGTACTAAATAATTACGTATTAACAAACTAAAGTAGTAGCAGTAGTAGAGATATTTAGAGTTCCAAACTTCATTAACTTTGTAAAGTGTGTCTTTAATTAAAAATTTTTAAGGGGTATCTCAAATTAGTAAGCGTCTAATAATATAAAACAAAGGGAGTATAATTCATATAATAGCCTTTTTTAATCAGGAAGCGATACATGACAAATAGGGCAGGTTGGATGTGACTCAATCGAAGTAAATAGTGGACACCTTCTTTAAACATGATCAAAAGGAGAAATTACATTTGTAGAAGACCCAAATTTGAGATTGATATCATGTCAATTGACTCGCTTAGCTCTGAAAGTATAAGATTGAACATTAGGCTGTGATCGATTGGATAAAGTCAAAACCCATCCGTCCTCAAAAGATCCATGCAATCTTCCCCATCGTTGCACAACAAGAACATACATGACCTAATGGACTCAATAGGGACAAGAATCACGAATTACGGTCTCTAGGATTTTAATTATAAATATTATCTTATTTTCTTGATGTAAGCAGTGACAAAGTCACCTTAAGCTAAGGGGTGTCAAATTACACTGTTAATTTAGATCAAAATTTTAGTTTTATATTACTATATGTTGACTTCCCTTATTTTTAAAGTGTATTTACCTTTTTATATTTTGACAGTCTTAAATAAAAAAATGTGACTCCACCATTAGTTTATAATATAAGACATCTGAATTAGATTCATTAACTAGCATTATCCTCAAGCGTTGTAAAATTATGTTCCATCGTTCTGAAATACAAAAATTCCAAGCTCTCTCTGATGACACTATCAATTAGCCATACTGACATTCAAAATCAGAACATGTTTGACATTGCTGCTAAAAATAATTTATTTTAAAAGATTTTTTTTAAAAAAAAATAACTTTTCAAAAATAGCTTTTGAAAAAGAAAATTTATGTTTGGCTAATTAATTTGAAAAGTACTTTTTATAAGCAAATTGTGTTTGACAAATATTTGTTAAAAATATTTTTGAGAGTCAAATTATGAAAAAAGGACAAGTATCAATGTACTTTTAGTATTCAAATTATTTTATGGAGAGAAATTGTTTTTAATATATATTAAAAAGAATTAATTTTTTTTTTATTAAATTAAAATGTACATATTCACATTTTCAATCAATATTATACCTTTTTGGATGGCTAAATCTTTAATATTATTTCTTTTTCTTTTTTCTAATTTTACAAAAATATTGTTGTTCTCTTTTTTTAATTGTGCAGAACAATACGAGATATAATAAATCAAATAATAATACATAAACGTAAAATAAAATATAATAATTTATTGTATAAAAATAAAATATAAAATTCTTAAATGAAAGTTAATCAAACTTATATATGAGATATGCTAATTAATTAATAAGTGATATATTGGTAAATACGTGAGGGATATTTTAGTTTTAAAAAAATAATTTTCTTTTACTTTTTTTAAGAAACATAAATTTTTATCTTCTTCCTAATAATAGAAAAATTGTTTCTGCTTATATTTAGAAGTAATTTTACTAATTTGCCAAACACCTAAATTTTCAAAAAAAAGTACTTTTCATCAAAATAAGTGCTTCTGAACTACTTCCTCCGTCCACTATTATTTGTCAGGTATATTAAAAATAGTTGTCCAAAATTAAATGTCAATTTAAACAATCAAGAAACAATTAGTCACTTTTGTTCCAATTCTGCCCTTAATAATTACTCCCTCTATCCCATTTTATGTGAGGTAGCTTGACTTGACACGGAATTTAAGAAAGAAAGGAAGACTTAAAATTTGTGATTCAAAATGAATGATAGAAATTTGTGTGTCTAGACATTATATAGTTAAATTGTTACTTAATATAAAAATATGTCATTCTTTTTTAGACTGACTGAAAAGGAAAGCAAGTTACATAAATTGGGACAGAGAGAGCACACAACTACTAGTTTCAAAAAGTATTCATTTTAAAGTTACAAAACTACTTTAATATGAAAAAAATTGCTTTTATAGTTTTCAAAAAGTACAAATCATTTTAATAATGATTGATAGTAGGATTATATTAATCAAATTGTACATTATATTAATTGTGATGATCTTATTCTACCAAATAATAGTGGACAGAGAGTACCAACAACAGTGTCAAACAGACTCTCAATTCACTTCCTTAATTCTTTATTGTCATTACATTCTTTACTCATTATTTTTATAAGCAAGTATACATTGTTAAAGCATATTACTATTAACAATCGTCTTGATTTGATCATCTCAATCCGCATATTCTTGAATCACGCCTATAAATTCAATCACCGTTTTAAGGGTGAATAAACCTTTTTAGTTGGGAGACATGTTAGGTAGTTCTAAGTAGGGGTGTACAAGTCAAATCGTAAAGTCAAATCGAACCGACGAATCAAATCAAACCGGAAAAAAAAACGATTTGTGGTTTGGTTTGGTTGGTTTGGCGGTTGAAAAAAAAACCGACCACTCTTGGTTTGGTTTGGTATTAAATGATAAAAAGTCAAACCGAAACCAAACCAAACCGACATAATATATATATATATATATATATATATATATATATATATATATATAATTTTATTTTATTTATAGATAAAAATACTATTTATAATCTACTTTGTTAATATATTTTTAGTTAGTTTATAGTTTACAGTGTTTATATATTTTATTTTAAATTTGGGCATGTAAAATTTTGTAAATAATATAATTTTATTTTATCTATAGATAAAAATACTATTTATAATCTACTTTGTTAATATATTTTTAGTTAGTTTATAGTTTACAGTGTTTATATATTTTATTTTAAATTTGGGCATGTAAAATTTTGTAAATAATATAATTTTATTTTATTTATAGATAAAAATATTATTTATAATCTACTTTGTTAATATATTTTTAGTTAGTTTATAGCTTTCAATGTTTATATATTTTATTTCAAATTTGGGCTTGTAAAAGTTTGTAAATATTATATATATAATTTTATTTTATTTATAGATAAAAAATATTATTTATAATCTACTTTGTTAATATATTTTTAGTTAGTTATAGTTTTCAATGCTTGTATATTTTATTTCAAATTTGGGCTTGTAAAATTTTGTAAATATTATATATATAATTTTATTTTATTTATAGATAAAAAATATTATTTATAATCTACTTTGTTAATATATTTTTAGTTAGTTATAGTTTTCAATGCTTCTATATTTTATTTCAAATTTGGGCTTGTAAAATTTTGTAAATATTATATATATAATTTTATTTTATTTATAGATAAAAAATATTATTTATAATCTACTTTGTTAATATATTTTTAGTTAGTTATAGTTTTCAATGCTTCTATATTTTATTTCAAATTTGGGCTTGTAAAATTTTTTAAATATTCTATATATAATTTTATTTTATTTATAGATAAAAATACTATTTATAATATACTTTGTTAATATATTTTTAGTTAGTTTATAGCTTTCAATGTTTATATATTTTATTTCAAATTTGGGCTTGTAAAATTTTGTAAATATTATATATATAATTTTATTTTATTTATAGATAAAAAATATTATTTATAATCTACTTTGTTAATATATTTTTAGTTAGTTTATAGTTTTCAATGTCTATATATTTTATTTCAAATTTGGGCTTGTAAAATTTTGTAAATATTATATATATAATTTTATTTTATTTATAGATAAAAAAATATTACTTATAATCTACTTTGTTAATATATTTTTAGTTAGTTTATAGCTTTCAATGTTTATATATTTTATTTCAATTGGGACCTATAAAATTTTGTAAATATTATATATATAATTTTATTTTTTATTTATAGACAAAAAATATTATTTATAATCTACTTTGTTAATATATTTTTAGCTAATTTATAGTTTTCAATGTTTATATATTTTATTTCAAATTTGGGCTTGTAAAATTTTGTAAATATTATATATATAATTTTATTTTATTTATAGATAAAAAAAAATTACTTATAATCTACTTTGTTAATATATTTTTAGTTAGTTTATAGTATTCAATGTTTATATATTTTATTTCAAATTTGGGCTTGCAAAATTTGTAAATATTTTATTTTGTATTAAGATCCGAAGTTACAATTATATTGTTAGAGTTTTTCAAATTCGAAGTTAACAATTTGCTTTGTAAATATTTCGTTTTGTATTCAGTTTGACTGTATCCTTTAATCTTATTAATTTAACATAATGAACATTGATATTTCAAAAAAATATATTTTGTACTCATGTGAATTTTACTGTCTTTACGAAAATTTCTATTCATTTAACATTTCTTAAGTTTATTTTATCACACAGGTAGATGAAAATATATTTGATCTCTTTTTCAAACACCGTTAAGTTGTAAAAAGACCAAAAATACTGAAAAACCGAAAAAATCCGAAAGAACCAACTGAAACCGAAATCGAAAAAACCAACTTTGGATGGTTTGATTTGGTATTTAGATTTAATAACCGACATAATTAATTTAGGTTTTTTTTTAATGAAAAACTAAACCAAACCGACCTATGTCCCTAGTTCTAAGCTTTATAAGCATGATGCGTTAATGTTTAATTTTTACGAAACTTTCCATATTTAAACATCATTTGTTTTTACAAATGAAAGTAAGTATTTCGTCCGTTCCTTTTTAATTGTCATGGTTTTTTTCTTTAGAGTCAAACAATAAGAATTTTGACTAATATTTTACGATGTATTTTTACATCATGCAAAAAATTGTAATTTGTAATACTTCCGTATAGTTTTTGAATATCTAAACGTTTTGTTTAAAATATTGCTATCTAATTTAACTTTGAAAATTAGTCAAATTAACTTTCGAAAAAACGCAACATAACAATTAAAAATTAACGGAGAGAGTATATATATATATATATATATACTACATATATAGGCATGAGTCAAATCTTTTAAAAGGAACATCTTTAGGCTTTAGTACTGAATTTCTTTCCATATAAACGCCATATTCTCCAATCAAAAAAATAAATAAAATAAATTATTGTTTGAGCTCATTGCTTCATATTCTTAGAATAAATGTCAAAAAAGCGAAATAGGAGAAAATTATTGTGTCAAAATAGATACAGAAATAATTAAAGTCATGCTTATATTTATTATATTATTTTATCATATTGCATTCTTGTGCATGTCGTGGATAGAAAAAAATGAAAAAGTCAAATGACGCATGCGCTTAAGAAGTGTTTGAACATAGGATTTTAGCCCATGAAACCGTTGCAATATTTTATGAATACTTATTGTTGCGTTATGGAGATGATTAGAGCGTCATGCAAAAGCTTATAATTGCATATTATATTATCGATAAATCAAACGACAAAAATTTATACTAAAAACATAATATTATTATATAAAAACTAATATAAAAGAAAAATATTCAAACTATTGAGAGAATAAATTCCCCAAAAACAAAAATTCTTAAATGTCTACATTGTGAATGCTATTGTGTTATGTTATGAGAATAGAGATCTTCAATTTATAGTTAGATCTCCAAATTTTTCCTCTAAGGAAAAAATATACTTTCATGAAAAGTAAAAACATTTATAGTAATGTTTTGTCTTTTCTTTTAGGAAAAAATAAACTTCAAATACGGAAAGAAAATCATAGCAAAACCCTAACAAATCTCCCCTTTTGAGTGAATTTTCTTGACAAAACTTGATCCACCTTCTTCATGTGCATGGTAATCTTCGTTCTTCACATAGTCTTTATTACTGTTGCTTGCCATGGTTAAAAATAAAGTTTAAAATGGTTTTAAAATATTTTATTTTTATTTTCAAAGATACAACAGCAGAAATGTTGAAAATATGATTTAAATCTATTCTCCACATGTAGCTGGACAAAAATTTTCATTATCATCAAATTTATTGCAAATTGATTTGAAACAGTGTTGAAACTATCTTCAACCTTGCCATTGGATCATTGAATCATGTGCTATGATACCACTAGTTGGGTTCGAAGGTGAATAGGCCGTCATGCGGAAGCTTACAAATTACAAATCATATGAGGATAAATTAAACGACACATAAAACTATATTAAAAGACATAATATTATTATATGATATGACCAATTGGCCTACATAATTAAAAACTAATAAAAAGACATTAAAACTGTAGAGAGAAAATCTCCCCATAAACAAAACTCTTAAATGTCAACATTGTGGATGCTATTGTGTAATGCTATGAGAATAGAGATCTTCAATTTATAGCTAGATCTCCAAACTTTTCCTCTAATGAAATAATAAACCAAATATAAAGAAAAATATATTTTCCTTTCATGAAAAGTAAAAGTATTTATGATAATGTTTTGTCTTTTCTTCTAGGAAAAAATAAACTTCAAATAAGGAGATTAATCAAGGTAAAACCCTAACACTTCTTGAGCCCTCCGTTCATTTTTAGAAATTCTAGAGAAATCTACTATCAATATCCTTTAGGTAAGCACACTATGATGACTTGCTCAGTGTTCCAGAGGCATATCCAGAAGGGGGTCACTTGGTTCACGTGAACCCACGCTCCCCCCTCGAAATCATATATAGTAGTGATATATTTTTTTTTAAATATTTAAATATAGATGTGTGAACCCACACTCGAAGTATCATATAATGTTGTGCGATGATGATTGGGTGCACCTGAGGTTAGAAATATGAACCGTTTGAACCGTTTATCTATCTTGTTTTATTTTCCTTTCTAAAATTTAGTAACATCTCTTTGAGTGGTTTGGATAGATAGAAAATATTTTTGGACCTAATTTTAAAATTTTAATGATTTTCAGTGATAAGAACCTAAACATCGTCAAACTGTCAAAATTTATATCTTAAATTCACCTTTTTGTAATAGTGCACTTTTCATTATCTCAAAATTCTGGATACGTTTTTGCTGATTGTGCACATAGGTGGATCTCATGTACATATTTGGGGTGCACGTGCACCTGTTAACTTCCAAAAAAATCATGTAGAAACTAAATATAATTAACAATGTCCCATGGAAAGCATAATAGTGTCCCTTAAACCGCTGGTACATGTGTTAAGACATCCACCCACATGACAAAGGTTCTATCTCAATAATAGCTCACAAACCACACAAAAAATGTAAATTGTATTGGACAAGTCTTACGTGACGAGGTCATGAGGCTGATGGAGAATATGCTATTTTCCTGTTATGTGAACTGATATTGATAGACATAATAAATAAGAAAAATAAAAACGCGTTTTAAGGAGGGCTCAGCAAGACAGAAGAGAAACAGCTGTTTTCCCTTGCAACAAATAAAACCTCTTATCCTACATGTGTTATATCTTTACTGTTCTATTGCGCGTCTTTAGATTTTCCCCCTTCTCCTTACTACCTTCTTACTTGTTTCATAATTTATTTATTTTTCATTTTTAATTGAAAAAAAAAGTAGTATGAGATAATTGCACCCATAACACTTTAATTTTTTAATAATTTTCTTGAAAAACTTATAACAAACCTCCCTTATTTTAAGAAGAAAAATATGAGGGTAACACTTGTGGAAATTGACTCACGTCAGTCCCAAAAAGAATGAAACATTTTTTTATAATCTAGTCACAATTTAAATTTAAAATACACATTTTAGTTTTAATAAAATGATTTATAGCTATATAAATATATATATATATGACTTATTTTATATCATAAATTTCAAAAATATTATTTCTTTCATTCTTAAATATCGTGTCAGTTCAAATTACATTCTAGAAATTGTATGTATGCTAATGCTAGAAGTAGCATATTAAATATATCTATTCCTAAGGCCAGCCCTTCTTCTCTTTGAGAGTACACTTTGTTGCTGCAGAATCCTGGAAGCTGCTAGTGACAGAATCCTATGTTAACTTCTCTCTCTTTAGCACTTAATTATTTTTTAATTCATAGAATATTTAGATGCAAGATATGATGATGACGACATTTCTTCATTCAAACATGTCATTTTCATAATAATAATAATAATAATAATAATGTGCTCTTTCACAATTACATTTTTGCCCACTTCTTATTCATTACTATTCTAATATTTCTTTTTAATTTGTTGAATTAGCAAGTGTAAACAGGGATCAGAATTTATTGTTTTTGAATGTCTAGGTAATATTCTAAAAATGTTGAGATATGCTTTCTAATTTCGTAATTAAGAATCTAACAGCCTCTATACTTCTAAGAAGTAATGGTAAGATTTGCGAATATTCTGTCCTCTCCAGACTCCTCACTTGCGGGATTTCATCGTATGTAATATGTTGTTGTTGTCAGAATCTAACAGGAGAGGTTAGTTTATCAAATAGTTAAGTTTCGGAAGAAATAGAGATTCATATATTTTGGAGTGTGAAAAAAATGTTGAAGAAATAGACAAACAGACTAAACATTGTTGATAAGTCATGAAGGTATCAAATCAGTTTCTAGTCAGCTTTAGTGTAATGCAATATTATCCAGATAATTGGTGATATCATTTTAACTATATAACATAATAATATCAATGTGACGAAATAATTAAGGAGAAAATTGAGAGAATAACAAACATAATAGACATAAGACTCTATAACTATAGTTTTGATAATAGCACTCTATAACTATAGTATTGTTTGAGGTTGCGGTTGTATATTTATGCTATATTTCGCTTTCGAATATACAGATAGAGTAAGTATATACAAATTGTGTATTTATATATTTAGGAATTTTTCAAAACTCTGTTTGTATGCCAATATACAAACAATGTAATTTATTATGTATTTTTCAAAAATAGTATATAAATAACTAGGGTAAACATATATAAAATTCTAGATTTATATAATCAGGAATCGAATTATACAAATTTTGAATTTATACAAATCAAGCGAATAACAAGATTGTACAAAACTGTAGTTGCGAATTAGAATTTTTCCTGAACAGTAGCTATAACATTTAATATGATTTAAATATTCGTTATTCTCCACAATTTTTCCATAATTAAATACTCATTTCGATTTAATTTGTTTGGTTTATCTTGACTTAACACGATTTTTTTTTTTTAAATTGAATTTCGTGGTTTTAACATATCGTTTGGAAAGTTAAAATAAAAGAGTTGCTTAAAAGGGAAATAATCATTTTTTAAGCAAACAAAAAGAAAACAGATCAAACAAATTGAAACGAAAGAAGTACTACTTATTTCCTTTTGTAAATAGTGTGTTCGTACGACTAAAAATAAACATAATCTCACAAATAAAATTTATATATGCAAACCTCAATAAAAAGAAAAGGTACTCGACTCATTATTAAAAAAAATGATAGAGCAAAATATAAATAAAATGAAAAAACAAATAATAATACACATTAAATTAAGAATAAGAAACTAAATAATACTACTACAAATAGTATGTTCATACTACTAAATAAAGTATAAACAAGAAAAGAAATTTAAAATATAATTTGTACAAATCAGAAATCACTTTGTTGAGATAACTTATGGTTCAAGTCAAGTAATATCAGCGCGTATGTACTTGCGTACTTTTAAGGATCCTTGCTGGTTTCCAGACTGCCCCATTTTGCCTTTTCCCTCTATACTCCTTTTCATCCCAAAAAGTATAAGTAAGATATTTACGTTCGTATAAAGTTAATAAAATGTATTTATATGATGATTTGTATGAAATGCTACATAGGATGTATGCGTACAGTGTGTGCACACTTATCAACTTTATTTAAATTTAAATAAATATTTATACTATATATTTAAAATTAAAAAACATAAATATCAAATAAATCTAAATTAAAAAATTGTTTATGTTATGCCTTACGGAAAGTTGTCAACTTTTCTGTTCCTGATTTAATTTGTTAGTATTTGACTGCAATTATTTTTTCCAAGCTGTCAAGAAGCTCTAAAAAGTCTTTCGTACGTGAAATAACGTTAAGGGTAAAATTTCATCATTATACCTGCATATTTATTAATATATTCATGTTTTTCAAATTTTATTTGTGTGATTTATTTATTTTTTATATATTTAAAATTTGTTGCAAATAATTATATATCCCTTCATTTTAATTTATTTATTTTTAAGTCCATTTTGAAAAGAATAATTTTAGTCGGAGGGTGAGGACTGATTAATATTCGAGCAATTCCATCTTGTCAATAACATAAAAAAATAATTTAGTTTTACAAATTTTATTTTAGTTTTAGTAATATAATTTATAATCACATAAATATCTAAAATTTTAAACCACAAATGTTAATTTTTTATTTCTTTCTTAAATGAAATTGGATCACATAAATTAAAAAAATGGAAGAAATATATTTTTGTTAAGCTAAGGACAATATTGTCATTTGGATCGATAGTAAAAAGGACATTTATCCAAGTCTACATTGGATTAAAGTACTGGACAATATCTGTCCTCCACTCTGATGTTTACATGTAAACATTATATGACTAAAATGATCTCCTCACTTCAAAGCTCAAACCCCCCTCCCCCCCCCGGCAAAATCACCCTATCCCTACCCCACCCCCACCCCCACCCCAACTCAAATTAGCCCACACCATCTATAAATAATCATCCCTTCCTCTCACTTCAACATCACTTCATCAATATCCACCTCAAAAACACAAACACAAAAAAAGGAAAAAGAAGCAAATTAAACAAAACAACACTATTCTTTCAAGATTCAAGCAATGGTGAAGACAGAGCAAAAAAGTTTAGTAGAACCAAACAAGACATCAATGTCAATATCATCATCATCTTCTTCAACATCAAGCAATATCAATAACATGAAGATGAAGAAGAATAAGTACAAAGGAGTTAGAATGAGAAGCTGGGGATCATGGGTATCAGAAATAAGAGCACCAAATCAAAAAACAAGAATCTGGTTAGGTTCCTATTCTACCCCTGAAGCTGCTGCTAGAGCTTATGATGCTGCACTTTTATGCCTAAAAGGCCCTTCTGCTTCTTCAAATCTCAACTTTCCTTTTGACTCTTCTTTCTATCACCATATTGATCATCACACTTCTACAACACTCTCTCCTAAAGCCATTCAGAGAGTGGCCGCAGCAGCCGCGGCCACTCCTGAACAAAATATAGGGTTAGTACTGTCAAATGACAGTACTAACCCTACTATTTTATCATCTCCATCTCCGCCACCTTCTACTTCTTCTTCTGAGGATACAAATGATGTTTCTTTATTACCAAATTATACTTTTGATCAAGAGATGTCAATGATTGAGCAATGGTACAACTTTGATTCACCAAAGTACAATGACATGTTACATGGTACAGTTTTCTTTGATCCACCTTCAATGGAGGATGTTTATTATGAAGAATCATCAGCAGATATCCCTTTATGGAGTTTTTGCTAATCATCAAGATCTCACTTCAATTATTTAATTATTCTTTGAAAGAAAAAACAAAAAAAAAAAGATTTTTTTTTTTGTGATGTCAAGTTAATTTTTTTCTTGAACAACATCACTTACATAGACTAATTTTATTTACATTTATTACTATTAGGGGAAAAAAAATAGGGACAACACAGAGAGAGAAATCATATTTTCTGGACTCTCCCATGTGAGTTCCTAGAAAATTCTAGGTAAAGATATATTCTTTTATAGAAGTGTGTCATATGCTGTATCATTTACTGTGTACTCAAAGTGCAATAAAAAAATGGTGGGAAAATATTTATTTTAATTATATGGTTTGTTTCATTAGACTTTGACTAGCAATGGCATAATTCAATTGAATTGTTCTTCATGATGGAATGATTTGAGACAATGTATTGATGTAATTAAATTGAATAGTTTAGTCATCACACTACAAAAAAAAAATCATTATTAATAATATTAGATGATTATTTTCGTAAATATTTGATTGAATCAGTAAAAAAAAGAACAAATGATTGAAAAATCTATTTTCATCATATGTATTTTTTGATGGAAAAATCGTACTTCACAACATAAATTTTTCATTGGAAAAATCATATTTCACAACATAAATTTTTGATTGCTTCGCATAGAATTTTTTTCCTCGACTCTCCATTGCATAACAGATTTAGTCTAGATTAACATCATTATATAAAAAAAAAATCAGTTGTCTATTCAGACGCCAGTCTCATGTCTCACTAATTTGCAATCACTATCACATAACACCAATATACACTCAATAAAATGGAATATTTGGATCAAATATGTTCGTTTTATCCCAAATTAATATATTCACTTTTTAATCTTCTAAACCAGTTTAATCAATTACTCAAAACGTATAGTTAATGCTAATAATTTCGTGATCTAAAAATCTATAAATACGATTTAACATTTGTTCGTGATTTTACTTTAAATCTTGCGCAAGTGTTCTCCCTCCCAATGATTCCGTGAATTTTTTTTTTACAAATATGATCGATGAAGTGATCATCAAACGAAATGTTGAATTGATTTAATATCGAATATTATATTTCCATACATGATTTACCTAAGTATACTATTAGGGCAGGTAGAATTTATTGATAGATTTTGTAATGTATTTTTAACTTTAGTTTTGTTTGTCAAAGACAAAACTGTCACAGACTTTTGTGTCTGTCTGTGGAACGCGTTTTCACCTGTATATCTTTAAAACATATTTTTCTTTTTTTTTTTTCTCTCTTTTTCTAAGGTAATTCCAATTACAGCTGTAGTTTTTAAGTTTAAATTTTGTCCTTCATCTTTCAACAAAAAAATAGAATATTAGTAGCAATTCTATAACAAATTTTGGAATATTTATAGGGGTGGGATGTTCCTAGAAGCAGCATTTTTTTTTTCATTTATGAAATTACATTTTTATCTTATTTTTTATTTAGATATTACTATTAGTTTAATATGCATATCAATTCAGAATCCAGAAAATAGGGAAACTACAAAGTTGCTGCAGACAGTTAAATTTTTTTGTTGGGTCAACTTCACATTATTTTTTTGAGTTTAGTCTTCTACTTAGAAACCAGTACAATAACAATACATTGAATCACAGTTACTGAGTACTAACATTTATTCTCTAGCTATTTTATTACTTGTCACATTAGTTTATCGATATCGTTGGAATCAGGTCAACACAGGCTATCTTAAGGGTTTGTTTGGTAGAGAGACAAATATTTTCAGAAATGTTTTTTGATTGAACAAAATATTTGAAAAACATTTTCTTTAGGAAAATAAGTTCCTTAAAAATAAGAAAAATAACTTTCGTAATAGAAGTTGGAAAAACAAATTGCAAAAGTGATATTTCAAGTTTATTATGACTCCATCCATCCAGAGGTGTATCCATCAGTGCCGAAGTAATGAGATCAATTAAACCCATTGATTGTATGTTATATCATCTAGTAGTACTAGTTTTAGTATACACATTTGAGTTAATTATATTAAAAAAAAATACGGTGCTAAATATGTTAGGAATTTTCAATGCAACAAATTTGAAAATTTTGAAAGATTAAATTTATATATATAAAGTGCTACCAATAACCGCTTAGAGAGGTGTTAGGACGTTAACCAATTTTAGAAAGAAAAAAAAAAACTAAATAGATGTAAGATTTAAATTTCTAACTTCACTTAGAGAGATACATCCAATCATCATTGCATTTTATGATATTTAGAGTCATGTGGCTTCACACAACTATATTTAAATATTTTTAAAAAAATATAACACTACTATATACAATTTTGGAAGAAAAACATGAATTTACGTGAACCTGGTGACCCTCCTGCATCTATCCAATCTTCCCAACCCCATTGCCGGACCATTATCCACCCCCCAACCTCCACTCACCGTCTCATTTCGCTGTCTATAATATTTGTTAAATAATATTTAAATACTCTTGAAATAATATTTTTGTACTTATTTATCAAATACTAAAAATTACGTTAGCAATCTACTTATCTTCCAAAATAAACATTTTTAAAAAAATCATTAATATTTTCCTTTCTACCAAACACACTTAATTATCACACTTACCAACATGGGTTGTGGTGCACCGGTGGAAGTGCTTTACTGTTAACCAGAGGTCTCGAGTTCGAGCCCCGGGTATGGAGAAAATCCTGTTGGGAGCGCCACCCCCGAATAAGTCCGCAATGCGCAATCTGAATTTAATTGGAGCTCTAATGTGGGCTCCGAACACCGGATGAGAAACCAAAAAATAAAATAATTAAAATTATCACTCTTGATTATTAACCTATCTTTCAAGTTGTTAGTAATTTATGTGCGTAAAATCCATTATTTCTTATATATTCTCTAATCCTTGCATATATACATCCACCTCTATTTGTCCCCGCTCTCTTGCTCGCTCGTCTCTCTCCTTCTTCTAACATGTAACTATGAATCATAATTAAGCAACTTATAACTATTTTGACTCAATATAAAGTCTTTGCTATTTTTGAAAGTTCCTTGTAACTCAATACATAACTTATCACTTGTGAAATTTGCTAGTTTGGAGATGACAATTACTCCTGTAGACAAGGGACTAGAGTTACCAGAAAGTTTTATCACTATATATTGATAGATAAAATTTTAAATAAAGAAATTCTTTTATTAATCTTAATACATTTTGTATGCATATATCAAAATAGCATGATAAAAATACATAATTATGTCCAATCTAAGCTATCTCTATGTATTTATTACACAACATGAGGATATATATGACCAATGTCGACTTATGCTCTTAACTTTATGTCAGTTGAAGTAACATGATAGAACAAAAATCATTAATCTTGAGAACTAATACATTGCTTCAAGCCAAATAAGCACATGGCCATTGTCCTCTAGTGAAATTGTTCTATCTTATGTATTGCCAAATGTTTCTTTTTACATTGTATATAGTCTAGACTCTTCAGCAAGGCACAAAAATATTTGTGGGGCCAAATTTGGCATTTTGTAAATTAAGTGTGTGATTTAATAATAAAAAAAAGAGAACATTTGTCTCTATGATATTTTGGGTTGAATCTCTCCATTTTTGAGACTTTTGTTTTCTGAACTTGTGCACATGACCCACTCTTGTTATATTGAAATTGTTACAACATGTCATGTGAATTGTGATATCGCCGCACTTTTATTTTAACAACAAATCTATTGTTTGTTTTGCTCATTTTATGATTTCAATTTATCTATTTAATTTGTGGACTAAAAATAGAGAGATTTTCGCTTGAAAATTATAAAAATCATCGAATTTTCTTTATCATGATTTGATCCATCCCTCAAATCTAATATCGGCACTGCATTTTTTTTATGTGATCATCGATTCTTTTGTGAGGTCACAAATTCCCAAACACAAAAAAAGGATTTTTTTTTTTTAAATAGAGTTATGATGGAACACATTGGGTGTTTGGTATGAAGGAAAACATTTTTCGGAAAATATTTTCTAATTTTCTCATGTTTGGTTGGGTTAAAAGTTTTGGAAAATGTTTTCCAAATCAACTTATTTTCCTCAAAATTAAGGAAAATGTCTACCCTTCAAAAATTAAGGAAAACATTTTCCAAAACTCTCCTCCAACTTCAAATTACCATTTTTTTTTTCAGAAAAAATCAATTTTTCTTTTTGAAAAAATAAATTTAAAGCTTATTTTTTAAAAATAATTTCAACTTCAATTTTTTAATTTTTCAACCCCTGCCAGCCCACTTCAATTTCTTATTTTTTCACCCCCCTCACCCCCTACCCCCTCCCACCCCCCACCAAAAAAAAAAATAATTTGTTTTAAAAAATCTTTCCGTTTCAAATTTTAATTTTTTCACCCCACCCTACACTCAATCCCCTCCCCCCATCAGCCCCCCACTCCCCTCAATAAAAAGAATTTTAAGTTTGTTTTTAACAAATATTTTCAACTTCAATTTTTATTTTTTCACCCCACCCCGCCCCTACCCACGAACCCACCATCAGCCCCCTACTAGCCCCCACTCCCTCCAAAAAAATTAAGTTTGTTTTTCAAATATATTTGCAATTTCAAATTTTTATTTTTTCACCCCACCCCTACCCCTCCACCCCCTCCAAAAAAAATTAAGTTTGTCTTTAAAAAATATTTTCAATTTCAAATTTTTCACCCCAATCCACCCCTACCTGCGACCCCACTCCCCCCCCCCCCACCCAAATAAATTGAGTTTGTTTTTAAAAAAAATTTTCAACTTCAAAATTTCATTTTTTCACCCCTACCCTCGATCTTCCCCCCCCCCCCCCCAGAAAAAAATTTGAGCTTGTTTTTGAAAAATATTTTCAACTTAAAAATTTCATCTTTTCACCCCTACCCTCGACCCCACCCACCCATCTCTCCTATCAGCCCCCCCACCAGCCCCACCCTCCCAAAAAAAAAAAATTAAGTTTGTTTTTAAAAAATATTTTCAACTTCAAATTTTTATTTTTTCACTCCTATCCCCCCCCCCCCCCCAAAAAAAATATTAAGTTTATTTTTAAAAAATATTTTCAATTTCAAAAATTATTCTCTACTCTAGTAAAAATGAAAGATATTTCTCAAAAACATTTTTCATTCATAAATCAAAAACTAAAAATATTTTCTACTCACCAATCAAATCTACTTATTTTCTAGGAAAACATTTTCCTTCATACCAGACACACCCATTGTGTTCTCCTTTTAGTTCAGCACTATCCGATTAAGCTTGGTTTGGGATTTTTGTATGTTCCTTTGGTAAGAAGACCTCTTCCTAGAACAAGTTAAAAGGGTGAAAAGTTGTTTTTGTCTTCTGATTTTGTGTAAAAAGTAATACTATAATTTTAAAATATTAGCATTAATATCAACAAGGCACTATTACAATTTACATGGTGTTACTATACGAATATCTTGGTACAATTGTACGAGAAAATGATCTTCTTGGATATAAAATTTATGTAAAACTAAATAACTTTTGACATGACATCACTCAAATCGATAGGGATATTAATAAACAAATTAAGGTATAACAATATAACTAACTAAATAAAAATATTAATTTGTTATATTTATCTATTGTGATTTAAGTAGATTTTGAGTTTGAATTTCTCTTGTTATTTACATTTAGTGTTCTACTTTAATTTTTTTTGGCCCGCCAACCGACATTGCTCTTGACCATGGGCCTGCAGGCTTACTCGAATCGGGCAAAAAAACTCCATTTTTAAATGGGATAGAAATATTAACCCAACCCATCTGAAACCACGAGTTGAATTAGACTGACCCAACAAGTTTACTTAAAATGAAGTGTCTATATTCTCAATCATGATATAATTGTTTTGAGTTGTATATATTAATTATCATTTTGATTTTTAAATGGAGAAGGACCTAAAATGACTCTCAACTATTTGAATTGGTTTCATCCACCTTCAACCCCCTATTACTCATGATGTCAATCTTTTAGCTGAAAAATACCCTTATGTCTAACGGTTCACCCTCATAAGGTGAATGAAGGAAAATATTGTATCAAATCTCATAGTTTAAGGACATTTAAGACGTTCTATTAAAATAATTTGAAATTACTTAATATATGAGCTCATATGATTGACCTAATTTTGAATTTCATAGTAAATTAAAAATAAAAAAAATTAGTCCTCTACTCGTTACACTCCCCCACCATGCCCACCCCTTCACTTCCTCTCTCTTCTTTTTTTTTTTTTTTTTTTTTTTTTTTTTTTGAATCTTGTCCACCATTTTAAATTTATTTATTTTTTAATTATGACAAACCAAGATAGAAATGGAAGAAAATAATGAAAGAATTTATATAGAAATACTTAGTTCAATAGAAGATGATTTAATTAACCAACTATGTACATATGCTATATTTTCTTTTTTTGTGTGTATCCAAAGTTCAAAATAAAAAAAATAAAAATAACATTTTCTCATATCCTCAGTCCATCCCATTATGATAATAATACAAATTAAAAGAACATGAACATGTAAGTTCATTTCAAGTTGGGGTCCCTGATAAAAAAAAGAATAAAAAGATAAAATAAATAAGACATTTGGATAATTCATAGATAATTTAATATTAATATAAATAATATTTTTTTTAAAGATGGACAATCAAACGCCATATAAGCTGAATTTCCATTTATGAGTTGAGTTATAATAATTTAAAATAGAGGAAATGACTAAATGCACCTCCCCAAGCTATAACCGAATTTCCAACTACACACTTAATCTTTGCGCGAGTTTTATAACCCCCTGAATATTTTATTAATTAACCATTATATGTTGATGTGTCATATAACGTGAACTCACCTCTTCTATGTGCGTAAGAAACTAAGTAAAACTATATGTGGAGTCCAAATAAGCAAGTATTAATTATTTCCCAACCATTTTTTTCAACGGTAACAAAAGGAGAAATCTTTAAGGTTTTTTTATTGAACAATTATTTTTCAGTTCATATCTTTCTCTTTTCCACCATTTTCAAAGCATTGAGCTTAAATTTAGTTATTGTTGTTTTTAATTGTATCTTCCACTACCAAACTTGAAGTTTGAGGGTTTGCAATCTTCCCCAATTTCATATTGAGGATTTAAAATCAATTTTATCTTCTCTTATTTTTCCTTTTTTGTGTTGTTAGTAATGACAAATGTAAATTTGAATAAGCTATACACGGAAGAATTAGATCCAATGCTCAAAGCCATAGTGTGATGCAAACATGAAATTTTATTGCATATGCAGACTTCTTGATTGAAGTCAAATTCTGGAAAACGATTTTGATCTTGCTCTTGCTATGGTGTATGTGATTCCTCTTCTATTGATGATTTTGTTATGTTTAATTGATGTTACTCACATGCCCCAAGCCTACACCCCGGATGTGCTGGCCTTCGAGAACCATTGCTGGCCCTAAGTGAACCCTTGGCCTGGCTTACTTACTCAGCAAAAGACAAAGCATAAATACAATGATTCAATGCATCTCCACTTAACTGTTAAATAAAATAACTTAGAATGCTTAAAAGTTAACATTCAACTTGGCCAAAATGGCAACTCAAGTCTTAACATATGGAATAATAATGTAAAGACAACTGAACTACTTACTATCTGACTGCCTATGAAGCCTCTAAAAGAAAGAGGGATGTTGGGACAAGACCCTCGACTCGATCATCCTAACAATGAACTATTGAAATCAAAGTAAAAGGAGTCCTCCGAAATGCAAAGAGGCTCACCAACTGACTCTGAGTGTTCAACTGGATCAACGAGGCGCTGGGTGATGATCTTAGTTACCTGCGTCTGCATCATAAGAAGATGCAGGCCAACTTGCACCAGTACATTGAATGTACGAGTATGCGAGTTGGAATGCTAAACACAACATAGGCTTGAAAAGAATCTGAAAGAAACACTTACCTTAGCTTTACTCAACTCCTGAATAATTTAACTCAATATAAAACAATAAAACATATGCAATATATAGAAAGCTTGTAAAACAGTGGAAAACAACTTAGTTCATTAAAGAAAATGCAATAACAAACTCAACTTTACTCATATAATAAAGTAATATAATTTTTGTGGGAGATTCTTTTACCGACAACCACCACTATGAGCCTAAGTGGTGATATAACGCCTTGCCCACGTTGACAGAACTGTCCTATACTTTTCTGTCATATAGAACGCCTTAACTAAGTAGATCTACTAGTCTATGCTAAAAACATCTTAAGGAGTCATCTAAAAAGTATGATCCTTTACTATCCATGATGGCTACATGGTTTATGGAGACTTGAGTTAATACGAACTCGCATCCCCATATCGGTGCTCAATACTATTCCCAAAATATAGTTAGCTCATATGTTTTTAAAACAAACTTCTTTCTTTGGTTTGAGATAATTACTCAAAACTTAGCCTAAAAGCTCTCTTGGAATCGATGTTCCCCTTCTTGCTCAAATGTGAAAATATTTTTAAACTCTTCGGGAATACATAGTCCCCATATTTCTTTGAAGAAATAGACTTCAATCTTTACTCTTTACTCTTTACTCAACTTAAACTTTAAGTCTTGAAACAAAGTTAAAATGTTTGTAAAAGACTTTTGAAAACTTTAGAAACTTCTCTTAACTTTACTTGACTTTACTCTAAACTTTCCTTGAATTGAATTATGGATTTAAGGACTATGATTTGTGATAGGAAAGATCTCATGATGTTTAGGAGTATTTTTATATAGTTAAACATGAGAAAAAATCAAGGAATCACTGTCTGAAAACAAGTCCGCGACGCAGAGATGCATTTAAATATTTGATCGCAAAATTAAATTTTGAGACAAAGTAGTCCGCATCCCAACCGCAACGCGGAGCTGATTTTTGTTCATTGGAGGAGCAAGTCCGCGATGCGGACTTGCATGCCAAAACCTGCTCGACATTTCTTTTTTCGTTTTCTAGCCCCAATTCGCCTAAACTTGACTATTTTTCTCCAAATCTTTTTAGATTCAGATACCCAACATATGTACCCAAGAACCTAACTCAAAACAACTCTAAAACTCGATGTAAAGATCTCACAAACTTTTCAATTCAGCCCAATTCAAGAGTGTAAACAATTTCAAGATATACATATTAAGAATATCAAACTTTCAACCCTTTTAGAAAAAATTTCGCTGAACTAAACATGTTTTGTGCAATGGTGAACGAACCTAATGCTATGAGAGTCTCACATACCTTGTAGGATCAAATCCCTTAAGAAACCCGCAATCAATTCCTTACCAAACGATGAATCTTGCTCTTCCTCTTCTCCTTTCTCTTCTTTTTTCTTCTCTCAAAGCCCTAGCATATTTCTTAATTGCTTAAACTGAACTAACTCAGTTTAGACCCCAAATAATTTACTAAAAATGGATTTAATTAATTGGGTAAGGAAAAGACTAAACTACCCTTTCAAAAATTCGATTTAGACTTTCCTTAATTGAACAACCTAACTTCAAATGGGCATATCTCACTTATATAAACTCGAAATCGCACAAACTCCGCGGCGTTGGAAAGATTAATCAAAGATCTTTTCTACGATATCTGGAAACACACCTAACTCCTCCTGAGATGGGAGTTATGGTCATTTGAAGTTGACCAAAACTCATCCTTAACTTAAACAAATTTCCAGATTTTCATTATTTCCTAAAATCACTATTTCCAATTCTTGACTTCTTCCTAGTTATTTCAATTTGCGAGATGTTATAATATCTCCTCCTTGGGAATATTGATCCTCGGATGAGATTACTCTTACCAGGCTAAGGGTGTAACATATAACATTCAACTCAAACACCCAACAAGCAATGCAATTACAACATGCTAACTTATAAAGTAAAGATTAATAAGAAGAGAATTAGTACATTGGTCTGAAATTTCTTCAGTTTCAAAGAGCTGAGGATACCTCTTATTCATATCTTCTTCAGCTTCCCAAGTAGCTTCCTCAAAAGGATTTTGACTGATGCTACTTCCTTAGTCCTCAACTTACAAACTTGGCAATCTAAAATCTGAACAAGAATCTCCCCATGAGACAAGGTATCCTTGATCCCAATATCTTCAGTTGGTATGATCAATGAAGGATCACCCATGCATTTCTTCAACATGGAAATATGAAATATCGGGTAAACTGCTACTAAATCTTATGGTAGCTCCAATTCATAAGCTACTTTGTCAATCCTATTGGCTATTCGATTAGGTCGAATATATTGGGGGATAAGTTTCCCCTTCTTACCAAATCTCATAACACCCTTCATGGGTGAAACCTTTAAATACACCCAATCATCTACTTTAAACTCTAACTCCATTCTCCTAACATCAGTGTAGGATTTCTGACGACTCTGTGCCGTCTTCAACCTCTCTTGAATCACCTTCACCTTCTTCATAGCTTGATGAACTAAATCTGGTCCTATAAACCCAGCTTCAGCAACTTCAAACTATCAAATAGGAGATCTGCATCTTCTCCGATAAAGAGCTTCATAAGGAGCCATTTGGATGCTAGAGTGGCAACTATTATTGTAAGCAAGCTCGATGAGAGACAGGTGATCATCCCAATTACCTTTGAAATCGATCACGCACGCCCTCAACATATCCTCTAAGGTCTAAATAGTACGCTCTACTTTCCCACCAGTCTGAGGATGAAGTGCGGTACTTACGTTCGCTTTTGAACCCAAGCCTTTTTGGAATGACTTCCAAATCTGTGCAATAAATTGCGAACCTCTGTTTGAAATAATGGAGATCGGAACCCCATGAAGCCTTACCACCTCTTGAAGATACAACTTAGCATAATCTTGTACTGAATGGGTAGTCTTTATCGATAAAAAGTGGGTTGATTTTGTCATTCTGTTGACAATCACCCAAATAGAATCATGCTGCCTGCGAGACCTTAGTAAACCTGTGATAAAATTCATATTTATTATCTCTCACTTCCATTTCAGAAGTTCTATTTTCTGAGCCAAACTACTGGGCCTTTTATGCTCCACTTTAACTTGTTGGCAATTCGGACACTTAGCAATAAACTCTGCAATGCCCTTCTTCATGCTACTCCACCAATAAACTTCTCTCAAATCGCGGTACATCTTTGTGGAACTTGGATAAATGGAATATCTAGAGCTATGAGCTTCCTCCATGATCCTCTATTGGAGTCCATCCACCATTGGTACACACAATTTACTTTGATATCTCAATACACCATCTCCCCCTTGTTCAAAAGCTAATACTTTTTGCTTATGAACATTTGCCTTCAATTCAAGTAAAATAGGATCTTGGTCTTACTTTCATTTCACTTCTGATAGTAATGATGATTCAGCCCCATTTATTACCACTAATCCTCCTTCTGTGTAATCCATTAGTTGGATTCCTAATCGTGCAAGTCTATGTACATCTTTCGCTAGCTCTCTTTTTTCTTCCTCAACATGGGCGATACTACCCATAGACAACCTGTTTAAAGCATTAGCAACAACATTAGCCTTACATGGGTGATAACGAATACTCACGTCATAATCCTTGAATAATTTCAAGCACCTCCTTTGTCTGAGATTAAGCTCTTTCTGAGTAAACACATACTGAAGGCTCTTGTGATCGGTGAACACATCCACATGAACACCATGAAGATAATGGCGCCATATTTTCAAAGCAAAAACTACAGCAGCCAACTCTAAGTTATGGGTTAGGTAATTCTTCTCATGAACCTTCAACTGTCTAGAGGCATAAGTTATAACTTTGTCATTCTGTATTAGTGCTCAACCCAAACCAACTCTAGACGCATCACAATATACAATAAAGCCTTGCGTATCTTCTGGTAAGGTCAACACTGGGGCAGTAGTCAACCTCTTTTTCAATTCGTGAAAACTTTTCTCACAAGCTTTAGACTATTGAAACTTTATTTTTTTTTTGAGTCAACTTAGTCAAAGGGGACGAAATAGACGAGAACCCCTCTACGAACCTTCTATAATATGCAGCTAAACCCAAGAAACTCCTAATATCAGTTAGAGATATAGGTCTAGGCCAATTCTGCACTGCCTCTATCTTTTGAGTATCAACTCTAATTCCATCATTGGAAACTATGTGGCCCAAGAACGCCACAGACTTAAGCCAAAATTCACATTTAGAGAACTTAGCATATAACTCCTTATCTTTTAAAGTCTGAAGAACTATTCTGAGATGGCTAGCATGATCTTCTTCATTCCTTATATAGATTTGTATGTCATCAATGAAGACGATAACAAACATATCTAAATAAGGTTTGAAAATTCTATTCATAAGGTCTATGAACGCTGCAGGTGCATTGGTCAAACCAAACGACATGACTAAAAACTCATAGTGACCATAACGTGTCCTAAATGCTGTCTTGGGAATATCACATTCCCTTACTTTCAACTGATGGTAGCCAGATTTGAGGTCTATCTTAGAAAAACAAGCACCTTGAAGTTGATCGAAAAGACCATCGATTCTCGGAAGAGGATACTTGTTTTTTATGATAACCTTATTCAACTGACGATAATCTATACACATCCTAAAGGAACTATTGTTCTTTCTCACAAATAAGACCGGAGAGCCCTAAGGTGAGACACTTGGTCGAATAAATCCTTATCAAGGAGGTCTTTCAACCGTTCTTTAAGCTCTTTCAACTCTCCTGGTGTCATTCTATATGGCGGAATAGAGATAGGATAAGTATCTAGAAGAATATCTATACCAATGTCTATCTCTCTCTCAGGAGGGACTCCGGGTAGATCATCTGGAAAAACTTCTAGAAACTCTTTTACTATAGGAACTGACTGAATAAGAGGTATCTCAACACTAGAGTCATTAACTCGAACTAAATGATAGACACACCCCTTGAAAACTAACTTTCTTGCCTTAAGGTATGAAATAAATGACCCTTAGACATTGCTGAACTACTTTTCCACTCTAAGACTTGCTCATTAGGAATTTGTAACTTGATAACTCGAGTTCTACAATCAATGGAGACATAACAGTCATGAAGCCAGTTCATACCTAGAATGACATCAAAATCTATCATGTCTAACTCAATTAAATCAGCCATGATGTCTTTGTGATTGATGGAAATGACAACGATATACTCGCTTAGCTAGAATAGACTTGCCAATAGGTGTAGAAGCACAAAAGGGTTCACAGAGTTTCTCTGGAATAACATCAAACTTATTTGCAACATAAGGGGTTACAAAAGATAAACTTGCTCCTGGGTCTAGCAAGGCATAAACATCAAAAGTAAAGACTTTGATCATACCAGTGACAACATCTAGAGAGTTCTCTTACTCTTGGCAACTAGTGATCGCATAAAGGCGGTTTGCTCCTCCGCCAGTACCGGATGTAGCTCCTCTAGGTGCAACCCTGTCTGGTGGAGCAACTAATGAAGATTAGGCTCTATTGCCCTGATTTTCACTACCTTGCTTGTTTTTAGGGCACTCTTTCATGAAGTGACCCTCTTGTACACACTTGAAACAACCTTACTGGCCATCACGACACTTACCTAGGTGGGTTCTACTATACCTAGCACATGCAGGAGCTCAGTTACCCTCTTGTACCACACTACCCTGAGACTGTGCAGGTCTAGCTCTGAAGTTCTGCGAATTCTGACCATTATACTCACCTTTGTTTCTGTGTGCAGGTGCACTAGCAGATAATGGAACAGGTCCCTTTTGATTTTGCTGAAAGGATAAACGGTTCACATTACTTTTCTGCTGCCCGGACTCATTCCCTGTCTCAGCCTTCTTGTTTGTAAACTCCTCCCTATCCTTTAGTTTCTCTTCCTTAACCTACTACACATAAGTCATCAACCTCGCTATATCTATGTCCCCAATTAGCATAGCTGCCTTGCCCTCTTTGCTTAACAGACGGGACAACCCAACAACAAAAAAACTCATTCAACTTCTCATATCCGTAACTATCTCCGGAGCATAACGGGATAGTTGGGTGAACTTGAACCTATTCTCATGAACACTTAGTGACTCTTGCTTTAGGGTAAGAAATTCTCGTACCTTAGCCTCTTTCATTTCTCGGGGGAAGAAACGCCCCAAAAAGGCCTCCTCAAAACAAGCCTAACTCGCATGTGGTGCATCATCAACTTATTTCTTCTTTCATTGATCGAACAAGTCCTAGCAACATCCTTCAATTGATATGCAGCTAGTTCTACTCGCTCAACATCGACAACGTGCATAACATCGAATACCCTCTTCAGTTCCTCAATAAAGTTCTCTGGATCCTCAGTAGTGACTTCACCTTGAGGTTGCACTTCAGGTGCATTTGGTAACTCTTGCTCCTCAACATTACGCCTAGCAAGAAGACCTCTAACAGCTCTTTATGGAGGCATGATTGACTAAAAAACACACGCAAGCACGAATTAGAATGAAACTTTTTAGAGATCAACTCTAACACATGAAATGAGTAAGAAAGAAGTGAGAAATAATACAAATTAGAGTTTTCTCATATCCTCACTCCATCCCATTATGATAATAATACAAATTAAAAGAACATGAACATGTAAGTTCATTTCAAGTTGGAGTCCCTGATATCGTAATTAAGAATAAGAGATTAAAAAAAAGAATGAAAAGATAAAATAAATAAGACATTTGGATAATTCATAGATAATTTAATATTAATATAAATAATATTTTTTTTAAAGATGGACAATCAGACGCAATATAAGCTGAATTTCCATTTATGAGTTGAGTTATAATAAATTTGGGGTTGATTTAAAATAGAGGAAATGACTAAATGCACCTCCCTAAGCTATAACCGAATTTCCAACTACACACTTAATCTTCACGTGAGTTTTATAACCCCTCTGAATGTTTTATTAATTAACCATTATATGTTGATGTGTCATATAATGTGAACTCACCTCTTCTATGTCGTAAGAAACTAAGTAAAACTATATGTGGAGTCCAAATAAGCAATTATTAATTATTTCCCAACCATTTTTTCCAACGATAACGAAAGGAGAAATCTTTAAGGTTATTTTCTTGAACAATTATTTTTTAGTTCATATCTTTCTCTTTTCCACCATTTTCAAAGCATCGAGCTTAAATTTAGTTATTGTTGTTTTTAATTGTATCTTCCACTACCAAACTTAAAGTTTGAGGGTTAGCAATCTTCCCCAATATCATATTGAGGATTTAAAATAAATTTTATCTTCTATTATTTTTCCTTTTTTGTGTTGTTAGTAATGACAAATGTAAATTTGAATAATCTATACACGGAAGCATTAGATCCAATGCTCAAAGCCATAGTGTGATGTAAAAATGAAATTTTATTGCATATGCAGACTTCTTGATCGAAGTCAAATTCTGGAAAATGATTTTGATCTAGCTCTTGCTCTTGTTATGGTGTATGTGATTCCTCTTTTATTGGTGATTTTGTTATGTTTAATTGATGTTATAGTCACCCCCGAGCCTACACCCCGAATGTGGCTGACACTCGAGAATTATTACTGGCCCCAAGCGAACCCTTGGCCTGACTTACTTACTCAGCGGAAGACTTAAAAGCGTAATTACAAGGATTCAATGCATCTCCACTCAACTGTTAAATAAAATAACTTAGAATGTTTAAAAGTCAATATTTAACTTTGCCAAAATTGCAACTCAAGTCTTAACATATGAAATGATAATGTAAAGACAACTGAACTACTAACTGTCTGACTGTTTATAAAGCCTCTAAAACAAAGAGGGATGTCGGGACAAGACCCCCGATCATCCTAACAATGAAACACTGAGAGCAAAGTTAAAGGAGTCCTCTGGAATACAAGGAGGCTCACCAACTGACTCTGAGTGCTCAACTGGATTAACGAGGCAATGGGTGATGATATGGTTACATGCATTTGCATTATAAGAAGATGCAGGCCAACTGACATCAGTACATTGAATGTACGAGTATATAGGAATGCTAAACACAACATAGTCTTGAAAAGAATCTGAAAGAAACACTTACCTTGACTTTACTCAACTCTTGAATAACTTAACTCAATATAAAACAATAAAACATATGCAATATATAGAAAGCTTGTAAAACAGTGAAAAACAACTTAGTTCGTTAAAGAAAATGCAATAGCAAACTCAACTTTACTCATATAATAAAGTAATATAATTTTTGTGCGAGATTCTCTAACCGACAACCACCACTTTGAACCTAAGTGGTGATACAACGTCTTGCCCACTCTGTCAGAACTATACTATACTTTGTTGTCATGTAGAACGCCTTAACTTAGTGGATCAACTAGTCTATTGTAAAAGCATCTTAAGGAGTCATCTAAAAAGTATGATCATTTACTACACATGATGGCTACATGGTTTATGGAGACTTGAGTTAATATGAACTCGCATCCCCATATAAGTGCTCAATACTACTCCCAAAATATACTTAGCTCAAATATTTTTAAAACAAACTTCTTTATTTGGTTTGAGATAATTACTCAAAACTTAGCTATAAAGCTCTCTTGCAATCGATGTTCCCTTTCTTTCTCAATACCGACCTTTCGATGTCAATATCATTTAATTAACATGATTGCTTTTTATTTATGTTAAAATTTAATGTGATACCGACCTCATGAGGTCGGTATTTTTTATTAAATCTAATTTGTTTTAATAAAAATGACATTCGGAGGTCGGCTTGTTTAAAATATTCCTATTAATTATAATTTTGCTATTGTGCATAATACTAAAATTTCATTTACATCTACAATTAATTGTTCAAAAAGTGTAACAATTTTGTATACTTTTATAAATAAAAAGTTAGAATTTGTGGAATAAATAAGAAAATATCTATAATTCATATTTAGAGTATGAAACTACGTTGATATGAATTAGGAGAAAATTATATATACTTATATTTCTAGAGTAATGTACAAATTTTATCAGTCCGTTGTCTAATCATGAACTTAATATCTCATCTCATGATGTAGAGGTGAAGAGCTAACATATAATCCATTCGAGTATGAAATGCAAAATAGTATTTTTATGTACGTTCGATCTTGAATGGATGTCAAGTGTAGTGATCACCTCCTAATTATGATGACATGTAAAGGATACTTTGTCGGAGTATGAAATACGTTGATTAATTATATACTCCTCGAATAGTTTAACAAATCAAGTCTTATATACTAGTTGTTCAGATATGAAATACATTATCAATTAAAGAAATACATATGACCAATTCAAGGAGATTTATATATTAAATTTGATATTGATAAACTTTTGTTGATCAATAAAATTAAATTTATATAATTAGGAGGTATATAATTTAAATTTATAAAATTAACTTGATCGACAAATTAAATTTATTAAATTAAACTTCTGTTGATGTGTAGTTAAATTATATATATATATATATGTGTGTGTGTGTGTGTGTGTGTGTGTGTAATTTTAATTTATAAAATTAACTTGATCGATAAATTAATTAAATTTATTAAATTAAATTAAATTAAATTAGCTAAATTTATTAAATTAAACTTATGGTGTAGTTATACACACATACACACACACACACACACACACACACACACATATATATATATATATATTGGAGGGTATAATTGATTTTTGACGAAGAAAAAGAAATGCGGTATGCAAACTTTATTTTGGCAAATGTGCCTATTAGGCAATTTATACTTTATATCTAACACATGAACTTTTGTTGATGTGTAGTTATATATATATATATATATATATATATATATATATATATATATTGTAGGGTATAACTAATTTTTGACCGAGAAAAAGAAATGCGGTATGCAAACTTTATTTTGGCAAATGCACGTATTAGTCAATTTATACTTTATATCTAAAACATAAACTTCTGTTGATGTGTGTGTCTATATATATGTGTGTGTGTGTGTGTGTATTAATTTAATTACACATCAACAAAAGTTTAATTTAATAAATTAAATTATAAAATTAACTAAATTTATTAAATTAAACTTTTTTTGATGTAGTTAAATTATATATATATATATATATATATATATATATATATATATATATATATATATATATATATGTAATTTTAATTAATTAAATCAACCTAAATAAATTAAATTTATTAAAATTAAAACCCTAGATCTAAAGTGACAAGTCTCACTCTTCTCATCTCATCGGTGCCCCATCCCCACCCACCCTCGACCGGCGCCATGCCACGCCACTATCGCAGCCGCAGCTCGCATCGGCTAGCAGCAGGAGCAGCTCGCACCGGCCAGCAGCAGGAGTAGCTCACGCCGGCCAGCAGTAGGAGCAGCTGCACCGGCCAGCAACAGGAGATCACGCCGGTGCCTCCATCTTGACCGGCGCCGCCTCCATCCCGACCCACTGCCCTTCTCCTTTAATTCAAGGTTAGGGTTTCATAATATTATTTTTAATTTCTTTCAATTTGAGTGTTGAATTTGTTAATTAGTGTATTGAATTAGTTTTTTATTGATTGTTAGTTAATTAGTAAGTGAATGATTTAGGGTTTTTGATTGTTTGTTTGAATTAGGGATTATTTGATTGTTAGTATGTGCTTGTTGATTGTGAATTGAAAATTTAATGTTAGGGTTAGTTTGAATTAGCGTATCTTAGGATTTGTTTGAAATTTGGTATTTCTTGAGTTAATTAGTTTGATTTTGGAATTGTAAAATTAGATTGAATTAGAGTTGTTTGAATTTGGATATTATTTGAGTTAGTTTGAATTATTATTGAGATTTTAGGACTAATAGTTTGAATTTGGGATTAGGAATAGCTATCTAGTTTGAATTTAGGATTTTAGCACTAGTTAGATTTTGGGATTTTAGGGCTAGTTTGAATTTGTGATTTTAAGACTAGTTTGAATTTTGAATTTAGGACTAGTTTGAATTATTATTGAGATTTTAGGACTACTAATAGTTTGAATTTGGGATTTTAGCACTATAGTTTGGTTTTTGAATTCTAGGAGTACTTCCAATTTGTGATTTTAAGACTAGTTTGAATTTGGAATTTAGGACTAATAGTTTGAATTATATTTAGGGAGTTGTTTGAATTTGGGTATTATTTGAGTTAGTTTGAATTATTATTGAAATTTTAGGACTAATAGTTTGAATTTGGGATTAGGAATAGCTAGCTAGTTTGAATTTAGGATTTTAGCACTATTTAGATTTTGGGATTTTAGGACTAGTTTGAATTTGTGATTTTAAGACTAGTTTGAATTTTGAATTTAGGACTAGTTTGAATTATTATTGAGATTTTAGGACTACTAATAGTTTGAATTTGGGATTTTAGCACTATAGTTTGGTTTTTGAATTCTAGGAGTACTTCCAATTTGTGATTTTAAGACTAGTTTGAATTTGGAATTTAGGACTAATAGTTTGAATTATATTTAGGGAGTTGTTTGAATTTGGGTATTATTTGAGTTAGTTTGAATTATTATTGAAATTTTAGGACTAATAGTTTGAATTTGGGATTAGGAATAGCTAGCTAGTTTGAATTTAGGATTTTAGCACTAGTTAGATTTTGGATTTTAGGACTAGTTTGAATTTGTGATTTTAAGACTAGTTTGAATTTTGAATTTAGGACTAGTTTGAATTATTATTGAGATTTTAGGACTACTAATAGTTTGGATTTGGAATTTTAGCACTATAGTTTGGTTTTTGAATTCTAGGAGTACTTCCAATTTGTGATTTTAAGACTAGTTTGAATTTGAAATTTAGGACTAATAGTTTGAATTATATTTGGGGAGTTGTTTGAATTTGGGTATTATTTGAGTTATTTTGAATTATTATTGAGATTTTAGGACTAATAGTTTGAATTTGGGATTAGGAATAGCTAGCTAGTTTGAATTTGAAATTTTAGGGATTTGAATTACAACTTAATTAGAACTCACAATTAATTATAACTTGAATTTACTATAAGTTGAACTTAATTAGGAATATGAACTTGAAATTAGAACTTGATGTTGGAACTAATTAGCTTGAATATATAACTAATTAAGTTTATAAATTAGATATGAACTTGAATTGAAACTTGAACTTGTTAAAACTTGAATATATATATATATATATATATATATATATATATATATATAAAACTAATATTCTTGGATTTGAAGTTTATATTTAACTAATTTAAGAACTTTTCGTGCTAGGCAACTGAGGAAGCTCAACATCTAAAAAAGTTGATACAAGACTATATTGCTTCTTTCATCAAAGTTGGATATAAGGTTGGTAAATTTCTTCAGTTCAAGTACAATTGTTTTCAATAATGTGTTTGTGTCCATCTAGTATTAATACTTAGCTTTAATTTTACGAATAATATATTTGTTAAACATACGTACCAACACTAGTTGATCCTATTGATGACAAAATTGATTTTCTTGCAAGATCGATTTGTGTCCATCTAGTGTTGATATTAAACTTTAATTTAGGAATAATGTGTTTGTTAAGTATAAGTACCAACACTAGTTGATCCTATTGATGACTAAATTGATTTTCTTGCAAAATAAATTTGTGTCCATCTAGTGTTGACACTTAGCTTTAATTTAGGAATAATGTGTTTGTTAAACATAAGTACCAGCACTAGCTGATCCTATTGATGACAAAATTGATTTTCTTGCAAGATCGATTTGTGTCCATCTAGTGTTGACACATAGCTTTAAATTTAGGAATAATATATTTGTTAAGCAAAAGTAGCAACACTAAACTAGTTCAAGTTAAAAAGTTTTTAAGTTATTTAAATAAGTTAAAATAAATAATGTGGGTTTTTTGATGAATTTAGTTATTGGAATTAAGTCAAAACTAAACTAGTTCAAGTTAAAAAGCTATTAAGTTGTTTAAATAAGGTAAAATTAATAATGTGGTTTAGTTGGTGGATTTAGTTGTTGTATTAAGTCAAAACTAAACTAGTTAAAGTTGTTAAGTTGTTTAAATAAGTTAAAATAAATAATGTGGTTTTGTTGATGAATTTAGTTATTGGAATTAAGTCTAAACTAAACTAGTTCAAGTTAAAAAGTTATTAAGTTGTTTAAATAAGTTAAAATAAATAATGTGGTTTAGTTGGTGGATTAAGTTGTTGTATTAAGTCAAAACTAAACTAGTTAAAGTTGTTAAGTTGTTTAAATAAGTTTAAATAAATAATGTGGTTTTGTTGATGATTTAGTTATTAGAATTAAGTCAAAACTAAACTAGTTCAAGTTAAAAAGTTATTAAGTTGTTTAAATAAGTTAAAATAAATAATGTGGTTTAGTTGGTAGATTTAGCTGTTGTATTAAGTCAAAACTAAACTAGTTAAAGTTGTTAAGTTGTTTAAATAAGTTAAAATAAATAATGTGGTTTTGTTGATGGATTTAGTCGTTGGAATTAAGTCAAAACTAAACTAGTTCAAGTTAAAAAGTTGTTAAGTTGTTTAAATAAAATAAAATAAATAATGTGGTTTAGTTGTTGTATTAAGTCAAAACTAAACTAGTTAAAGTTGTTATATTGTTTAAATAAGTTAAAATAAATAATTATTTATAATATAATTGAATATCTATATTTTTGTAGATGGATCATCGTTTATGGATGTATAATATGCATTATGAAACTGGTGCTGGTTTGAAACCTGAATTTATTGACGGTGTTAGAATTTTTATTGAAATGATGTTAGACGACTCAAGTCAAGCTTAGAAGGTATTGGATCGTCACGTCAAGCCGAGACACTTGACGGTGTTCAATTTGCTGCTATGTCGGATCAAATAGCTAAACTTACAGCGGCACTAGCAGAGTCGGAGCGAAGAAGAGCAGCTGAACAAGAAAGCATGAATGAGACCGTTCAGCAAATCAAAGAACAAGTGATGAACCTCGCTCGTTGACCTACTACTTCGGCTCCCGATGACACCGACGACGAGAGTGATGAGGATGATTATGTAGATCTCACTCCCTAGTTTAGAACTCTGGACATTTATAAACTTTTTGAAACGAATTTTGAAAGACTTTATAATTTTTTTAATTTATGATTTAGATACTTTTGAATATTATTTTATGTTTTGTTTAGATTGTTTATAATTGTGTGTTTGATTGGGCTGAATAGTGTAGAATTGAATTGGATTGTATTTGCAGGTGTGCAGCAGAAATTGCCAGTTTGGGCTGGCAAAGATATTGCAGAAAAAGCGACAGACAGTGTGGTTTTTTTCGTCGCTTTTCTGGATTTTTTTTTTAAATCCCAAAAAAGCGACGGACAGTGTGGTTTTGTCCGTCGCTTTTCAAGATTTTATTTTTTTAAAATTCCCAGAAAAGCGACGGACAACGTGGTTTTGTTCGTCGCTTTTCTGGGATTTACAAAAATAAAATTTCCAGAAAAGCGACGGACAGCGTCGCATTTTAGAAATAAAAAAAATGAAAATTAAAATAAAGAGACGAAGCCCGACGCTTTTATGAAAAAAATTCAAAAAAAAAAAGGCAAAAAGAGACGTAGTCCATTACTTTTTGGCGACGCCGTCCGTCTATTTTGAAAAGCTACGCCATCCGTCGCTTTTGAAAAGCGACGCAGTCCATCGCTTTTTGAAAAGCGTCGAGCTAAAAAGCTACGAAAGTGACTGCGTCACTTTTCTATCGATTTTAACCCAAAAAGCGATGCGTCGCTTTTTGCCGTCTTTTTTTGATAATTTTTTAGTAGAGTATTTTCCAGCATGAACCTTATTATTGAACTATTTATTGAGAAATCCTTTTAGCCAATCATTGTCTTATATTGATTTCTAAGAAAAGTGAAGAAGAGATTTGAGTAAAGCCTAAAGAGATGTTTTGAGAGAGAATATAAGGAAATTAATTACTTCCCAAAGATATCATTTTTAAAGTGAGAAAAAGAGAAACTTTGATCTGTATGAGTTCTTCTAACCTAAAAAAATAATGAGTTTTTTCACAATATTTATCCATTCAAATATTTAAAGAGTTATGGGATCACTACAGAATTGGAGTCAAACTTAAGAACATGCTTGAAGATATTCACACTTCGAGAGATATTTGTTGAATCAAATCTCAAAAAATTTATCTCTTCTAGCATGATCGTATGTATCCTAACATAAATATATGTGTCATCTATTATTCATGTTCCGTTGTGCGAGGACGTAGCTATAGCCACCCCAGAGTGTCCAACTGGACACCCTTCGTCAAAAAATTACGTTGTATATATATGTCAAATTCTACATTTAAAGATATATATTTAAAGTTGGACACCCTTGACAAAATCTATGCCTTTGGCTCAGTGATAATGTGTATCCATTTGAATGAAGTAGTTCTGGGTTGGAACCCTAAATAGTACAATATTTTTTTTTATTTTAACGGGTACACACTATTATTTTTGGACACTCTTAATAAAATTTTGGCTTCGCCACTACTGTTGTGCAAATGTGTTCCAACAGTTACCTCAAACACAATTCATGTTTTATTCTTTCCATTATTGAGGAAAAAACATGCAATCTCCTCTTCTTCCTTTTTTTTTTTTTTGACTTCTGCCAATTTAATAGTTAAAAAAAATTTTAGAATTGAAAAAACAAATATGGAAGTTCGGACTTCATATGAAATTTTTACAAAGTGAACCAACATTAATTCAACGTTAGCTTTCACCAATCAAGTTTCAATATACGGATTCTTAGTTGGGCTATAGATGAAATGTAAGTTTCAATATACAAATTCTTAGGTAACTCGCCATGAAAATGATCGTATGGATATGTAATGTAAAGATATTGTATAAATAGTGTATGTTGTATATATATGATATATAATTATGTATCAAAGATGTTGTATGCCGATTTTGTTTTTTCAATCCTCATCAATTCAAATTTCCTCTAAATACCCCCAAATTTTAGATATGAGCTCCTATCAACGTTTTGATATAATATTTACTCGAAATGATTCATTTTAGCGATACATTGAATTTTAAAATCGAGCCTTAAAGAAGCTAAGTTTCTCTTGATGTTTCAAGTCTTTTGATATATTATTAAGTCAAAACATTCATATTTGCAACATGTCAAATTTTAAAATCAAGCTTTGAAGAAACTTTAATGGCTAAACATGAAGTTATTCAACCTTTGATCAATTCAAATTTCCTCTAAACAGTCTAAAATTTTAGATACGAGCTCCTCTCGATGTTGAATCTTTTGATAAATTATTCACTCATAAGTGACAGATTTATATTTCCGTCGCTAATCGATGGTTATATTAGATGTTAATTATTTTTTATTTTGGAGACAAAATTATAATTTGATAGCTAATTTGTGGCTACTTTTGAATTGAAATTAATAACGATTTGAATGTTTGTTGGAGTTTGAAACTCCACCAAGTTCACACAATCACATAGATTTTAATAGTCTAACCTTGATGAATTATTTCTAGAGTTTGAACTGATAAAAAATTGAATTTCATAAGTAGTTCATTGAGTTTGAAACTTCATGAACAAGTTTTTACACTATTTAATATTCAAAAGATCCATTCAAGAATTAAATTTTAGGTGAAACTTTAATAGAGTTCGGAGCCTAAAGGGCAAAAAATTTTGATAAAAATTCTGAAAGGGCACATCAAATTTATTTTTAACTAAAGGAGCAAAATTGCTTGTGGGGTAGCGATTATGTTTTAATGCCGTTACTTCGTTAGAAAATCAAAATCGCTCACCTAGCTACCAGCAATTTTGTCCAAAAGTTTTTTTCCATTTTTTAAAAGAACATCATTGCCCGTGCAGATTTTTTGGAGAATTTTTTTTTAAAAAAATAAAATTGCTGCTATGGCAGCATTTTTTTTAAAAAAAAATTATTTTTAAAATTAAAATTATATTGAAAATCGCTCCACAGTTAGGGATTGACAGTGATTTTAGTGAATTTTTTTTTAAATCGCTGCCTTGGCAGCGATTTTGGTGAAATTATTATTATTTTTTAAATTGCTGCTTGTCAGTAACATGTGAATGTTTGAACAATTAAAAAAAAATTGGAGGGGAATTTCGCTGCTTGTCAGTGATTTAAAAACAAAGAAAATTTAATACGATTTTTTAAAAAAAAATTATTTCACCAAAATCGTTGCCAAGGCAGCGATTTTAATTTTTTTTTTTTACTAAAATCACTACATGTGGAGTGATTTTCAATATAATTTTAATTTTAAAAATATTTTTTTTATAAAAAAGGTTGCCATAGCAACAATTTTATTTTTTTTAAAAAACAATTCCCCAAAAACGTTGCCCGTGCAGCGATGTTCTTTTAAAAAATGGAATTTTTTTTGGACAAAATCGCTGATAGGTCAGCGATTTTAATTGCTTAACGGAGTAACGACGTCAAAACAAAATTGCTATCCCACCAGCCATTTTACCCCTTTGGTTAAAACAAAATTTAACCATTATGTGATTGTGACCGCAAGCTAATTGTAACATTCTCAAGAATATAGGTAAGGTAATTGAGTCAAAATCTAAATCACACTATGTTCATGTAATTAACTAAATGTATGGAAATCTTATAGTTTTGGCCATCCCTTATATTACTAATTATTTTTTTGTTCTTTACAAAATAGAGATAATTAAAATGGAAATGAGTTTACTTTGAAAACCATAGTATTTAGCATCATATATATAATAACTAATACTAAAATACTACTACAAGATCAACTATTCGAGGGATAATTTTACCTTGTTTGGATGGCTGATAGTTCGATACCCGTTTGTATTGTATTTTATTTTTAGTTTTCATACAATGTTTATTTAGATTATTACTTAAAATATATTGTATCATATAATTAAATTCATTATTAGGTAACTACGAAAGTCTCATTTTGTGTAACGACTTGTTTGGTATGATCATGTCGTTTTCTTAATATTTTCTTCTCGTTTTGTCTTTACTTATTATTTAATAATTTTATTTGATCATTTACCCTACTTTTTCATAGTAGCTCTATCTCGTATACCTTACTTTTCTTGTAGGTTTATCAGTTAAATTGTTGATGTATGATATTATGTAACGACAAAATTATTGATACAATTTATCCAAACATTATATTTATTAAAACAATATAGTACAATATAATACAACACAATATAATATATTATGAAATAATATGTAATAACCATCTGTCCAGAGTGATAGTGTCAATTGTAATAAAAACTGTGTAGCACGTTTAATCCTTTAAAATATATTGAACCAACTAGTATGTAGTATAATATATATCTTTTATAAGGTGAATGTGTAGCTACAAATTATAGGCAGCCAAACTTACCACAATTGAGTCCCCTACTTCACTAATTGGGACTAACTTTTTTTCATCCCGTCATATATAAAGCTAACATAGGAGTTTGTTTGAAGACCTCTCTCTTTCACTTTCAAACCATTTTTTTTTTTAAAAAAAGACAAAGATGTTTGTTTCATTCCTCAAAAATAGCTTCAAATTAGCCCATAAATATCACAAACTTCAACATTCGAAAATGATGTATACTCAAATTAGTAAAACTAGCAGGGAGTTGTCAAAATGTAGGCATTTCTCATCATCTGTTGGAGGTGCTTGCGGCAACAAAGTTGGATTCATTGGGTGGTATTTACAAATGCTTGACACTGCTGCTGATTTGACTGCACAGGTACATACAACTCTTCTACGCGTTATTATTGTTAGGACCGAAAATTAATTAGGTGTTATGCAGAAGCTAGCAAAGCAAACCTCGAAAGACCGTGAGTAAGAATACAAGCGAGAAATATACCACACCATGACTTAGCGTGGTTCGGTCAATCGACTTACGTCTACAAAGGAGATGAGCAATCCATTGTATAAATATGAGAGTACAAAATATACAGAGAAATACATAAACCAATTCACCGGAATACAAGGGAGGCTCACACAAGTGATAACGCATCACTTGTATCTCACAAATTCTCCCCCTAACCGAAACCCTCAAAGCCCCTAGGACTACATTGTGAATGCTGATTAAGTTAGAAGGTCGCGAATTAAATATAATCCACAAACATGAATAGATATTTATACGCCGAAGTGATCATTTTGTTGGTCTAAAAAATTCTTCTCAACTCTGTTCTACTAGTAGAAATACTTGTCAATATCTTATACTATATTATTTTTTTCACCCTCGACAGACAATTGTAGCTGGTTCATTCTCAGGGCAGTATGATCTAATATGAACAATAAGGGTAGCTGGTTTTGCAATGGTAATTTTAGGGCCTTCACTTCCTGTCTGGTACAACTCACTCTCAATATTCCTTCCAAAGCGTGACGTCGTTTCAACATTGAAAAAGATAGCATTAGGACAGATCCTATATGGACCTACCATTTTTGCTATCTTCTTCTCAATCAACGCTGCAGCACAAGGTATATACTAATTAATTAACGACAATAATTTAATTGCAGCTAAATATGTATTGAATGACAAATTTGACTTTGAAGTATATGTTGAATTTTGATTTTGCTACATGATTATAGGTGAAAGTAGTTCAGAAATTGTGGCAAGATTGAAACGTGACTTGGTTCGTACTGCTGTTAATGGTCTTATGTACTGGCCTATATGTGATTTTATCACATTCAAATTTGTCCCTGTTCATTTACAGGTATGCTAAAGGCCTTCTTAATTCGCGCGGTGTACATAATTTGAACTCTTTATTAGATAATGTGTATGTATGTCTTTCTGAGAAGATAACTATATGATTTTTGTTATTGTTTTGACAGCCATTTGTGGTCAACGCATTTTCTTATGTGTGGAATATCTACCTGACGTACATTGCAAGCCAACAGAAAGTAGCAGCTTCAGCGTAATTTTAATTTGCATTAACTTTTCTTCTATGTCTCTTCTTCCTAATAATAATAAATTTTGCATTACCTGTGGTAGGTTCTTAATTTCTTGTAAACCAGTCTTGTTATTATAGAAAGGGAAAAGGGTCAAAATTGCCCTTAAACCATGCGAAAGAAATAAAAATGCCCTCTGTATGTAGTTTGGTCCAAAAATATCTTTATTGTCAATACTTTGGTTCAAAAATGCCCTTATTGTTATTTAATGGATCAAAAATACTCATTTTTCAAATAAATATATTGTTTATTTTCTTTTAAACACATTTTTTCTAATAATATTTTTTTAAACTAGAAAATGTTTATCTTACTTCAATTCAGAAAATAAAATAAAAAATGAAAATATTTCTTATTTTAATAAAAAAACTATTATAATTATTTTTTATCGTTATATAAATATAAATCAATGATGGATCTTATTTGTTAAAGTGATTTTAAAAGAAAGAAAACAAGAAAATGGTTTTTTAATAATATTTTAATTATGAAGAAGTATGTTTAAAAAGAAAAAAAATAATATATGTGTTTGGAAAATGACATTTTTGACCCATTTAGTAACTATAGGGGCATTTCTGGACCAAAGTATTGATTGAAAGGGCATTTTTTAACCAAAGTATTGACGGCAAGAGCAATTTTTAGCCAAACTATAAATGAAGGATATTTTTGTTCCTTTCACATAGTTTAAGAACATTTTTGACCATTTTCCCTTATAGAAATTACGAATTCTATAGTCAGTTTGTATCCAAATGCACAAGTACAAGCGGCCATACTAATTTTATGGGATGTAAGTTCAGATATTGTACCCACAAAGACTTGTCGGATTGATCGTCTAATTTTAAATTATAATTGCTTCAACTATTTGGTTTTGGGAATTATGTTTTACTATGCTAAATTTAACTAAGAATAACAAGAAGTTTATAGGCAGATGAGGATTCATTTTATGTAATTTAGATGAGAGACGGATCCAAGGTCATGATAGTTTAACGTAACAATCCTCATTGAGCATTGTTACTGATATTAACGGATCCAAGGTCATGATAGTTGAGTTATCCAATCTCACACTTAAATTGCTTTCTGAGTTACTGATATTACTTATTGAGCATCATGTTCATAAGTCTAAGACTACTTGACTATTCCTAGTAACTATATTCCTATGGTCGCAAGTTCTCTTTTCCAAGTCCAATTTATGAGCCACATATAATTTTCGATAGTTGGCCAAAAATTAAATAATTAAGTTCAAGAAAAAAACGAAGGAATTCAATAATGAAAAATCTTTATAAGCATACGATTTTCAAACTGCAACCTTCATGAAAACACTAAAAGCCATTCATGATTCGGTGACGAAGCAAATAATTCATGAATAACATATGTTTAATGGAAAAAAAGAGAAGAAGACAATGAAAACCTACTAAAATAATCCTATTGTTCTTCCTTTCTCTGTGCACTAGGCTTGATGATCGAAAAAAATCGGGTTTGAGATGTATATATAGAGTTCCTAAAAACTACGCGATGAAAATACACTCATTAACTGGCAAAATTTAGCCACTTTCTAGCTGTGCACCTTACGACATGCCATTTAGCCGATTAAATTAGTTACGGGTGAAAGGAAAAAGTAAAAGACCCTTTTAACCATTCTTCTCTCTCTATTTTTTTTTACCCAAATTCTATTCTTTCTCTTTCTCTCTCACGATTTCTTTCATTATTTCATATCTTCAAGTAACTTAAACCTTGCCTTTTTAAATCAAATTCATTCAAAAGATTTTCAACCTTTGTCTAACTGAATTCGACTGATTTGCGATTGTTTTCATTAGGGAAGAAAATTTTGAAATGATCGACTGGGATTTCTAAGTGAATTCGACTGATTTAGTTGAACTTCGAGATTGTCACTGAAATACAAAAGCGATCAGGTATTCATTAACTGTTGATTCTTTAATTTGTTTGGAAGTGATTCGAAAATGGATCTGCATTGTATTTTGTATGTTGGATCTTCACCTGAAGATCTTCATAAGTTACTATCAGAATATTGGATTTAAAGGTTAGACGGTCATTGAGGTATTCAATTTGGGAGTTTTGGGTCAATATCTCATCCAAGATACTTTGTTGGACGGCATCAACCATTCTAGTTATCTTTTCAATGAATTGGAGTATTTTTGCATCTTTCTTACATGCAGAAGGACCCAAACGAGATGAAAGTACAGAATCATCAGCCATATTTCAAAGTAAAAAAAATACATTATTTAATCTGTAATTTGTTTGGGATACAAATAGTGAATGATTGAATTGTTTTCGATTTTTTTGTATGTTGGATGCTTGGAATACAAAATAATTTGGAATCATATTTAGTAGATGTTCTATAAATTAGACATTGAATATTATATATTTTTGGAATACACAACAGATAAGAAATACTTTTTTTGTCATGAAATACAATTTTTTTGAAATACAAATTTTGATTGTTACTATGAATGCAAAATTTGTATGTATTGATGACTGAAATACAAATTTTGTTGGAATTTTAAGAAAGAATATATTGTTTTGAAAAATATACAAACCAATGTTGTATACTTTATGAATGAACACGAGTTTACACAAGTATATGAATACAAATATACTTCTTAAATAACTAAAAATCTATTTGGTATACCTATTGGAATGAATACAAACTAATAAAGAAATACAAATGTCATTATCCAAACTCAAACATGAAAAAATCCATAATTAATACAAATAGTCATATCATACTTATTGGAATACAATCAATTACTTTTGAAATTGTAACTGATGAGAATTTTAAGTGATATGTTCCTTTTTTAAAAAATATTCTCTCCCATGATTTTCTCCTTTATGTTATGAAATAATTGTATTCTTTCAAATAAAAAAAAAATACATATATCAGAAGAATAACAAACTAAAATATTGACATTTTGAAAATTTCCCCTCATTAGAATGGGTTGAAATAGAAATTGGGTTAGGTCTTGACCCACCAAAGTTTACTTTGGGCTCAAATGTGGACTCAAATGAGCTAAAAATCTGGTTGGGTCATGACCCATCAAATTTGACGTCACGCCCCAAGCCTACACCCTGGGCGAGATTGGCACTTGAGAACTACTGCTGGCCCCAAGCGAACTCTTGCCCTGACTTACTACTCAGCAGAAGAATTTACTCAACAAGGATAACTCATGATCATGAATAAACTCGAATGTTTATAAAAGAAAACATTCAACTAGCCTATAACAAATCAAGTCTTATAATCAACACAACTGAAATAACAAGACTAAAGAACTAATAACTAGCATATGAAGTCTCTAACAACTGAGATGGACGTCGGGACAAAACCCCCGACATCCAAATAAACTAGAATAATAAAGCAATAAAAGGGTATCCTCCGAAAGCAAGAAGGCTCACCAACTAACTCTGAGTGCTCAACTGGATCAACGAAGCGTTGGATGCTGATCCTGGTTACATGTATTTGCATTATAAAACGATGCAGACCAAATGACATCAGTGCATTGAATGTACGAGCATGCGAGGGAAAAACTAAACATGACATAAGCTTGAACTGAATTCTGAAAGAAACACTTACCTTAGTTTTACTCATTTCATGGATACTCAACTCAATGCAGAAATAAACAACAGTAAAGATGTAGTTTATATAAAGCATTTGAACAGTAAGTAGCAACTCAATGTATTGGAGAAATACAATAACAACTCAATTTATATATATAATAAAATAATATAATTTTGTGGGAGTTTCTCTAACCGACAGCTATCACTATAAGCTATGTGATGATACAACGTCTCGCTCACGTTGCTAGAACTGTCCTATAATTTGTCGGGATATAGAATGCCTCAATTAAGTGGATCCACTAGTCTATGCTAATAGCATTAAGGAATTATCTAAAAAGTATGACCCTTTCTACCCACATTGGCTACATGGTTTATGACTTGAGTTATTATGAACTCGTCTCCATATCGGTGCTCAATACACTCCTAAAATATACTCAGCTCATATGTTTAAAAACATAACTCTTCCTTTGTGGTTTGAGATTATTACTCAAAAACTTATCTCTTAAAAGATATGGAACTCAAAACTACTCATGAAAACTCATTTGGAAATCAGTGTTTCCTCTCATCTTAAATGTGAAAACATTTATTCTTTGGGAATAGATAGTCCCATATAACATTTTAAAGAAAATGAACTCGGCTCTACTCTTTCTCAATCTCAATGCTTAAGTCTATAAACAAGTTTAAAAGATTTGTAAAAGACCTCTTAAAATGACTCGAAGAGCCCTCAAGGATTAACTCTCAACTTTACCTTGAATTTGATTTTTGAACTCAAGGTTGTGATTTGTCATAGGAAAGATCTTGCGATGTTTAGGAGTGTTTTTAGATAGTTAAACATGAGAAACGATCAAGAAATCACTGTTTGGAAGCAAGTCCGCGACGCGAAGATGCATTTTAATATTTGGTTACGAAATAAATTTTAAGGCAAAAGGGTCCATGACCTCTCCATGATGCGAAGAGAAAAGTTCCATTTCTGAGGGGTACCCAATTTCTTCCCGACTTTTTCCTTCTTTGTTTTCTAACCCCAATTCGTCTAAATTCGATTCTTTTTCTCAATTTCTCATAAGATTAAGATACCCAGTACATGTACACAAGAATCAACTCCTAAACGATTCTAAAATCGACATGATTCCATCAAGAACTCAACAAACCTATCAAATCTCAAAAACGAAAGTCAATTTCAAGAATACAATTCAAGATCAAACTTTCAACCTTCTAGAACGAATTTCATGAACTAAACATGATTGTCGCGTAGGTGAATGAACCCAATGCTATGAAAGTCTCACATACCTCTTTAGGATCAACCCTTGGCGAAACGACTTCGATTTCGCAAGAAATCTCCAAGAACGCCTTGACTTTTCTCCTCTTTTCTCTTCTCTCAGCCCTAGCATAATTCTTAATTGTGTAAACTGACAATGACATCAAGCAAACAATTAGGGTTGAAGAAGAAAAGCAACAACAAAGGAAACAAGAAGATACACATATCACATAGGTTGATTCACGAAGCTACAAGAGACTTAAAATTTGGACATCAAGCAATTCTTAGCTGAAACTCGGCAACAGACGCTGGATCTGGAAGTTTTGACATCCTGAAATGGAAATAACATTAGTTCAAAGATGGGGAAGATACAGATAGCTTTTAGGAGTTAGTTTCTTTTTTAGGGCCACTGGTTGGACCTTTGTATGAATTCGGGCTTTAGCCAAAAAGTTTTAATAAAATCGGTCCAATGACCGAAAAATTTAATTAAAAAAAAAAGTAAAATATGATTCAGATTGCATTACGCGCGAAAGGAAAGTGAAGAACATTTTTTCTGTCATATCAACATTTTGTGTTTAATAGGCACACGTTTTGAATAATTTAGGTGTTCAATAGGTACTAGCACTAATTAAGGTGTCTAAATGAAATATGCAGACAATTTTAAGGGGAAGTAGATGACTTAAGCCAATTCTAAAAGATATAAAATAGATAGTAATTCATATCTTCAACATAGAACCATGAATTAAATCAATACAAATAAAAAGTCTTAAAACGGGTTGAAATTAGAGATTAAATTGGGCTCAATTGAGGATTCTCTTAAAATGGATTATGGCTTGAATGTGTTGAGATTAAATCCAATTCAAATTATCTTAAATCCTAACCCTTCAAATTTTGGACAAGTTGGACGAGTTACCTATAATTGAGCTCATTTTTTACTCCCTTATATATATAAAAGCATCAAATATTAAGCGAGTGATTGTAAAATATTCATATAAACGCCCCACAATTAAGTTATGTTCTTGAACGCCCTCAAACAAGCTTTACAACTCACGACCTGGTTTCTTACATAACACTCTCAGAGCTACCCAATCTGAACAGGTCTACTCATGAGTTGATAGAATGTGTGCGTCTACTAATGGTCAATGGATCAGGTCCCTTGATAGAATTACAATGCGGAAAGTAAACAACTGGAAGTAAAACACACACAAGAGTTTTACGTAGAAACCTCCTTGCTCAATGAAGGAGAAAACCACGACCTATTTCACATGATTTCAACCCAAACTCTATTAAGTATAAAGGAGCAAAGCTTTAGATTACAAATCTCTAGTAATCTAGGGATTAAACTCTTAATCTCTTCCCCCTTATTGTAGCAACTCTACTACAAGCAAAAACTAAACAATAATTCTATTGCCCACTAAACCATCTAGCTCTAGTCGATCTAGACTTTAAGAACCCAACATGCTAACTCTAGCCACCAACTCAGCTCTCCAAGATAAGATAAGAAACAAGCAACAACTCTACCGCATCCACACTTCAACTAACTCTAGTTGACACTTTTAGGCAATTCTACCCAAAAGAACAACAAACAGAAAAATGAAAAGACGCTTGACTAGAATATGATAGATTCGACTAACTAACTCTAGTTAATATGACTCAAAGCTAAAAACTCATACAAGCATCTGATCTAATTCCTTTATAATACAAAAATAGATCTACACATGATAAGCATAGAAATATAAATCTACAGGATAAGTAAGAACAATGGTAACTCTATTAGGTCCCTTGTTGTTCTTCCGAATAATATTTCTTGAGAGAATGACCTTTGCCTTTTTGAGCTTGTGAATTTTTTTGGATTAAAAGAAACTGATTTTTGTTGTTAAAGAAAAGACTAATATAAGAAGAACACAAATTTGGAACACTGCCCCTGGATTAGAATTTATTGTTCAGCCGAAAGATATGCACCAACCACAATAGACTGCAGCTTTTGGACAGCCATCTTTTTACACGTACGGAACTCAGTTTTATTTGAGATCAGGTTCAAAGTTTGTTAAATTATCAAATCTTTAGAGATAACTTTGAAAAAATAACATGAGTTATGACAAACATGCCACGACTAGAAACAAGAAGCCTTTTAACTCATGCAATCCTTTAAAATAAAAACTTGCAAGTGACCTTTTCAAATAACCTAGCCATAAGAACTGACTCAATCGGTTTAACCATTTGCAAATATTTTTATGACCCTTAACTTAGGTGATAGATCAAACAATCCATATATCTCCTGTCAAGCATTAGTCTTCACCACAAGAAATTAAAGTTTCTCAAACACTTGCATTAGTCTTCACCACAAGAAATTAAAGTTTCTCAAACACTTGTTTACCATATATATGTAAGAGTAGATATTCACACATATGGGCATATAAATCGACAAACAGTTCACTCGTACAAAGCATTTTACATGCATCATAGTGTCACAATCCAAACATGGACATGATGTCACTTGTCTATTCCCATCAAGACAAGTCAGTCTTAAACCACCGAAAATGAGAAAATGCGAAAATACAGTAAAACAAGAACAAGATAAAGCGGAAAACTTATTCTTCTATTAAAACCTCCAAAATCTGGTTGTCACGTCTACAAGTCGCTAATGAAAATACAAAATTTGAAAGATAAATACAAGTCTTAAATTTCTTTGTTTCTGAAGTAGAACAAAACATGTTAAAAGGAAAAGAGGGAACGCCGAAGTGACAAATAACTACCTCTTCAAATTCTTGATAAGCCTCGAAATCACAAGGAGGAGAAATGGATCACACGGGTCCGGACTCGAAACCTACATAAGTGTAGAAGCAAGGGGTGAGTACCAATAATACGTTACCCAACAAGCAACCTAATAAGCAAGACATCTAGCTAGAAGTTAAATACCCCTTACACTCCAACCGAACCTACTCAAACTACAACCTGCACAGAAATCAGCCCCACCTAACAGTTCTATAATAAACAGCTCACAAGGTTCAATATTCGTAGTTCAATCTTCACAATTCAATAATCAAACGAATCAAATAAGTCAATCTCCATGTCAAGTAGTTCAGTTACACGCAACAAGTTCATCAATCACAATTAACAAGTAAGTCACGCATTAGCATCAAATCCATCAAGTCACAATGATCAATCTCTCGCCAGAACCATTTTTCATCGACACAATACAACTTGATTTGAACACATAAATCTAGAAATAAAAATGGATAATTTAAGATTTATAGTTAAGCATCGTTAACCAAAAGTTTTTCCTCAAAAATCTGGTCCAAATCACTACCGAAAGCTCTCAAAACTCAAAAATGGTGAAATGAGGCTGAAACCCCGAAATGGTAGGTCAAAAATCCTCTCAGATGTCACAAAAGCAAGGAAACCCCACTAAAAATGCGTCTCTCACAAAAGAGAAACCCTATTCATTTTTGTGAAGATCGCTTAAGCGAAGATGCTCTCGTTTCTGCGAAGGTCGCTTAAGCGATTGGCCTTCGCAAAAGCGAGGCCTGCAAACACCAGTAACTCATCCAACTCTCAAAATATCGTAAGGATCCTTGGGATTTGTTCGGAACCCCGTACACACAAACTACATATGCAAATCAATTATACTCGACGTTTTGGACTCAATGAAACCGTCAAAACACAAATTTGAGGTCTCCTTGACCCGACATCCGTGAAAATCATAAGAAACTAACTCACGCCAAAAAAGGCTTAAACAAGCCCGGGACCTCTAAAAAATAAACCAAGACCCTACCTAGGCCTAAAATCATCCCCTAAATCCAACGGAACTCTCAGAATTTCGATCCGAGCATCTAATATTTACCAAAGTCAACCCAAAGGCTAAATTTCCTCAAATTCACAACTTAGGACCTCAAATCCTGAAAAAGACTCAAAAACTAAAATCGTAAACTCTCACAACTTAGATTCCACATTTTGGGACTGATGATTAGACGAAATTTCATTCCGACACTCGAAACTCCAGAAGACTCCAAAAACCACTTTTTAACAATATAAGTCTTTCAAACTCAAAACTTGCCAAATTTTCAACTTTTAACTCAAAGTTCAAAATCAACTTTTCAAACTCAACCACAAAAGACTCGAGGTCAATATCAGGAGGAGAAAAGCAGTAAATTCACAAAATTTTCCAAAAATAACTGACCAAATCATTACACATTGATGATGAACCATATAAGCTTAACCGCCTTTACTAGTGTAATTACTCTACTAATCTGGGAAAGTTAAAATTTAGGATCAAGTAGGACTTATAAGGTTGTAATATAGTAAAGGACGGGTAAAAATAATTTGATTAAAATAGTAAAAATCCTTCCTAATCCTAAGAACTTTAATACATCACACTTTTGACTTGTTTAGCGATTCTTTCAACTAACCAATTCTTCATTTTTCTTCTCCTCCACCTATTTCCGTTCATATATAATTCAACCTTCCCCTCTTCTTTAAGCATATTGTCCTATGACACTAACAACAAATAATCCAAAAGTATTTTTATTTCCCTTTCTAAAATCATACTAATGTCACATATTACTTTTCCACCCATGCATCCTTAATCTTATTTTTCAGTTCCCATTTTTTCAATTCTGAAATCATACCATGTTTAAAATTAAAGAGTTTGGTTTTGAGTTCTGAGTTCTTGTTGGTGAGAGCTGTCCCGAATGGATCCTATCTGAAATTAAAATTAGTGGCGCTCCAATATAATTATACATGAAAAGAAAACAGTATCAGCAAAGGCGCGTGGGTAACTTGCCCGTCCTAAGTGGAAAGTGGATGCATTCCTATTGGATATCGTTGAAGAAATTGCGTGGCGCCAATCTAGTCTCTGACTCTTCAATACCCACGCGCTTTAATCACACCCGCCATTATTCAAGTAGTGCGTGCTATGCACGTTCATTCAACGAATAGAATCTGGAAACTACCCCCAAAATTCACATTCACATTTCAAAAAGTCTTCTCTTCTCTCCCTCTGAAACTAAGAGTAAATCTCAAATCTGAAGTCTCATCTCGATTCCATCAGTAGAAACAAACTATGGAGCTCTGTAAACTTGTTCTGCTGTTGTTGACGGTGATGACTGTGGCGGAAGCGATATGGATGGAACTGCCGACTTCGGGGACCAAGTGTTTGTCGGAGGATATCCATTCGAACGTCGTCGTTTTGGCGGATTACAGTGTAATCGGTGACGAAGAACACGCTCAAGCTAATGTTGTCCCCACCATCTCTGTCAAGGTAAGGCACCACCATATCATCCATGCTCTAATTTTAGCTTATTGATGCTGAGACGATTTTGATATTGTGAGATGTATAGTAGCTGAAGGATGTATAGATCCAATTGCCCAACTTTGTGTACACTTTGACTCTGCGATTGCATTTAAAATGTCTAAATTTTAAGTTCATGCAATAATTGATGCTTATTAATTGCAAAACACTTAGCACATTATGAATATTTTGATTGTCAAATCCTCCTAATTTTGATCTTCGAAGTCAATTTAATACAGTTAATCTTGAGACAATAGAAAAAAAACAAAAGGCTATTAAATTGCACATTGGGAGCCATTTCTCTGTTCAATGTATAGAATCGATGAGGTCTTCATTTATAAAAATAATCGCTATTCTCCATCTTATTGGACTCAGTTTGTTCGATTGCTTTTCTTTTTTCAGGTGAACTAGGTGGATTGTTTTCAAATTTTAAATTGAATTGTTTCAAGTCAGAGAATGTAACTTAAATTATTGAAACCAATGTTATGAATTTTATCTAAGAGAATAATTGTTTTTTCAAAATTTTCAAATTTATGTTACCACAATACATATGAGAATTTTTTTTTCTCAAGATTGGGAGTTTGATTGCAAAATAGTTAGTGTCACGTAAATAGAGATAGATGAATAGACTTTAATCCATATCAACAAAGTAACAAGATTAGCTAGGTCTCAACTACGGAAATAGTGACATAGTAAGTATATTCTTCAACACTCCAATACTTATTCTTACACTTTGTCATGGCAAGAGTGTGTTGCATTGTTAAATTATAGTGTCGTTTGTTGTGTCACTTTAGTTAAAGAAGATTTTCTTATGGTGGAAGACACTTGGTTCTCTCATGGATGCGGTGAAATCATAAACTTAGCTGAACTATTTCTTTAACTACATACTATAGTAAAGATGGTATCAGCTTCATTAAAAAAAAGAGCATCTGTTTTTGCACTTACTCCAAGTTGCTTGTATAAAGACAAGGTTGCAAGTTGGTTTCTTTGAGGATCTAGATCATGCTTGTATTATGTATATGTTGAAATTGTGAAAAAGTTATGCTACCTTGTAGGGTGTCAAATGGGCGGGTTGGGTTGAAATTGAAGATATTAAAATGGGTTGAAATAGAAATCGGGTTGGGTCCTGCTCTGTCCAAGTTTACTTTGGACTCAAATGGGTTGGGATCAAATGGGCTAAAAATGGGTTTGGTCTTGACCCGCCCAATTTGACCCGCTTAATCTCAATAATTTAACATATTGTTAAGTTTAATAACCACAATTTCAATTTCAACTCAAAAAAATTTAAAAAAGAAGAAGTTACAAATGGATAGATATATCCTAGAACATATAAAATAGATAGTAATTCATATCTTCAATATAGGGACTTACATTACATCAATGCAAATAAAGGGCCTTAAACGGGTTGAAATTGGAGATTAAATTGGGCTCAATTGAAGATTTATTTTTTTTGATGACAAGAAAAACCCGCAGCCGCTACCCTTTGGGTGCTTACAGGGTAAAACCCCCGCTCCTATGCAATAGCTCGCAAACCACATAGGAGAGGTAACCTGTACTAGGCAAGGCCGGTGCGACAAGCTCGACCCAGAAGGCAAAACCCCTGGCTTTCACTGGCAAAGGGTTTCGAACTTGAGACCTCCAACATGCAAGTCCCAAGCCCAAACCACTGGGCCACCCCAAAGGGTTCAATTGAAGATTCTTTTAAAATGGGTTAAGACTTGAATGGGATGAGATTGAACCCAATTCAAATTATCTTGAATCCAACCCATAAAATTCTAGGCGGGTTGGACGGGTTACCTATATTTGCTACCTTGCATTCTAAGTTTGTTATGTAGAGATCTAGAAACTCATTATAGCTCTAGTTTTAGCAGCCTCACCTATCCAAATACTCCTTTCATCACTTAGTCCTGTACCTGTACCTGGTGTCTTTTTGAAGCATAAATCATAGATGCTTATCATCATTCTGAAATCGAATTCTCCAAGACAATTCATGGATTCAACTATACATCTAAAGAAGGACCTGCCTTCAAAAAAGGATGTTAAGAAGCTGAGATGCTAGTTAGAAAGAGTGATAGATTGCCTTGTGATTAACACTACAGATCTATTACGAAATGACAAATCACAGCTATTGTTTCTTGGAGAGCTACCTATAAGTTTTGGAATAAAAATACAGAATAAATATGTAAGTGCTTCAGTGTCTTAATTGGTATGCTTTTGGTGAACTTCATGGGGTCAGACTCTCAGTTAATGATGTACTGGTCAATAGCGTGACAACACACATTCACATGGTAATGGGCTTGTTAACCTATGGTGAAAGATGGTAAGATGCATTTATTAATGTTCAATGATGTTTGTATAATTACCTTATAAAAAGGAAATGATGTCTGTATGATTTATATTCTTGTATCATAAAATGATCATGCATTTAAATTGTCTTTTATTTATCTTTTATTCATCTTCCCCAATTTACGAATAATGTTGGCCTGAGATGAATTTAAGTGGAGAAACATGAACTATGAGGATTCACATAGCCAACCCCAACTTGTTTGAGAGTGAGACGTAGTTATTTGTCAGGGTCATAGATGAATTTCAGGTGTTAATTGTTATAACACTTGAATGTGTTTTCCTGTAAAAGTGCTCTATATTGCTTGAATTATCATCTCGGATCAGATAAGCACAGCAGCATAACTTCTTCAAATGGTTAATTAACCTTAGGGAAAAGTAATTTACTTTTGGACTTTTTTCCACTAATTGTTCAGTTTTAATGAGCTAGGTCATTGCAACATTCTTTTTAGGTCACATCACCTTTTGGAAACAATCTTCACCATAAAGAGAATGTAACTCATGGTCAATTTGCTTTCACAACCACTGAGGCTGGTAACTACTTGGCATGCTTTTGGATGGACAACCATGCCCCTGGGGCTAAAGCTGTTACTATCGGCATTGACTGGAAGACGGGAATCAGTGCAAAGGATTGGGAATCAGTTGCAAGGAAGGACAAGATAGAAGTAAGTTCACAAGTGTTTAGTTTCCATCTGCGCCAATTCCCTCCAAGGCCAGATTGGGAGGGGATTAGTTATTGTGTATGCCCCTCTTTTTTAACTCTGCATGTTGTATTCTTTCATCATATATTTTTCCCTTGTAGGGTGTCGAACTTGAGTTGGTGAAACTTGAAGGGATAGTGCAAGCCATTCACGAAAATTTAGAATACCTGAAGGATAGGTAAGTACATAGTTGCATTTTCGAATGTGCTCCAAAATCCCGGATAATATATGTTTGCTGTTTGTTTTCATTTCTATTGTGAATCCTTTAACTTTTGGTTAGTGTACATTTCCCTCTTGTTTTATGATCCTTTCGTGAGTGTATATCCCAATGCTGGTTTCTAACGCCGCTAGTCTTGTTTCATTTTTATATATTTATGAGTTATATTACCCACTAGGAGTCTGCTTCTGCATATTTATAGCGATAAGAAGCAGAATTTTTACCTGCAGTATCCAAAAGACAACGGAGGAATTTTATCGTGGAGAAAGGAAGTAGGATAGTAGATAACGTATAATTATATACTCAAATTTGTAATTCTCTGATACTGTCCTTAATTGGAGAGAGCTAAAAGTAGTGGCAGATAGTTTCAAAATTGTAAAGGGTAATAGACATTGGTTTTTGTAGTGAACATAGTTGCTGCTGTGCTTATTGAATCCTATGAAAACTCTTAACAGTGTATTGCATTGTAAATCACCAGTTTCACGAAGAAATGACGAAAAGATTCTTGCAGAACCTTGGTGTAACCGATACTTTTATCCTTCTTTTGTCTCCTACCTCACAATTAACATGGTTTTTTCTTGTATCTCGTTCGCAGAGAAGCAGTAATGAGAGAAGAAAACGAGAAAACCAATGCTAGAGTGGCATGGTTAAGTATAATGTCCCTTGGTATATGCATAGCAGCTGCAGTTCTGCAAGTATTTTATCTGAAGAACTTCTTTCGCAAGAAAAAGCTCATTTAGATTTGACAAATTTTGCACGTTCTTGCATCACACGATCTACAGTAGCTTACAGAATAGATCACTTACAACATTTTTTTTTTCACTTGTATTCATATTTTTGTTTCTGCAATAGACTGTTGTGATCTACAGTGAACGAAAAGGCCGGATACCATATCTTCTGTAAGAGAAACTACTAGTGCCCTAAGTTCAGGGGACAAATGCATTCCAAATGTACCATCGTTCTTCTAATTTTAGTTGAGAAAATCTATGTATAATCTCATTACAGTTTTATAACTTGTCATTGCGATTCGCAGTTTGAATTTGAACTGTCAATCGAATTCACGGATCGAAAAATCAAAATTCAAGCCTTTTATTATTTGCTGAAATTGTTGGCTGAAGCTTTTCTTCTACCTATGCTTATAACTTATAAGCAATTGCTTCTACGAGTTTGTAATTTCTAAAATTATGAATTTCTCCTACTTCCTGACAATAACATCTTCACGCCTCAATCCCAAATTACTCTCTATTTGGGCATGTTTTATTCAAATACTCAAACATTTTATTTTATTTTTTATTAACAAACTAAGAGTTCTCCAAATGGGAAGGTATTTTGAGATTTTTTTTTTTATGTCACTTTGTAACATGTAACAATCAACAATATGTTTAACTGAGAATTTATAGAGAATAAATTAGGATTGTGTTCATCAAGATTGGTTGACTATTTTCAGGTTAATACAAAATTTCACCTTGTATTGCTAGTATACCAATTTACCAAATTCATGCTACATTTAATTGTTTCTCAACTGAATTAAATGCATATTACTTTTATTCACAAAGTTGGTTAATCTTGTTATAGCATTTACCATTAGACAAATTTAGATACTCGAATCTCGTTATTAACTCTTTTCCCCAGTTTTATACCTTTTTACTTAAACAAACCAAACTTAGAGCAGGTTCTAATATTAGCAATCATTTGAAATAATAAAATAAATAGTAAAAATAAAAGAAGCGAAATCATTGAAGTAAAACAATCACTATTTTTCATGATTTTTATACATGGTATTACTTAAAAAGTATTTATTCATGGAATTCTTTATCTTCAATGGCAGTGTTAACTCACAAGTAAAAATGCATCTTCACTATCACAAAGAGAAATCAACGCTAGGTCTGAATGCTTTTAAGTCTTCATCATAGATCTGAACTTTATTATTAAAAACCCAATTCAGTGACAGAATCCCAAAAAAAAAAAAAAGCAAATACATTATAAGTTGAAATGTTAACGATGCAAATTTAGACTTTTAAGTGCAAACAAATATAGCCCAAGACATCTAAATTGTTTCTAGTTACACCAAAAACAAGTCTGTTGAACACTTGGATTTCAACATATGACTAGACTCAATTGGACCATGAACCATCTTCCCTATCCCATATCCCCACAATTCATGCAGAAATTGTCAACCAAATCTTGCAGAAGTCTTTTGTGTCTTCCAGACCAGCAACCTAAGGTTATCTTATGGGAAATTAACCAAAGATTGTGCATATTCACCAAATCATTTATGTGCAAACACCAGCAAAGGCAAAGTTTTTAGTAAATGGCTCCAAAGTTGTTGGAAGATTTGGAAACGCCGTCCTTTTATAACTCATGCTCCAGAGTTTTTAGTAAGATTTGGATATCTACCAAATCAGCACACCTGTTTCCCTGCACTTGTCAGGACAAAAGCCTGTCTAGTACTCAAATGGGATTATAACAAGAGTCTTTGTCTTATCACATTGTGCCAAGAATAGAGCTAAAACGACAACTTCATCAGTGGTAAAATGTATAAATATCTAGTTCATAGTCGGTATCCTATGGCGTATTACACAGTCAAACTGTATATGTCCACCATAGTCTCAAGGTTTGGTGGTGGTACAGTTGCAAGATACACAGTAAAAGGGAGAGGAAGAAAAAGACAGTTCTCCATATTATCTCTCACTCTTACAACATGAGCGAAGACTGGCATCAAAATTGTTATTGAGAGAAAGCTCATTCAGTCAATGCAGCTGCAATCTTCTTGTGGATGGCCTCAACACCTAGACGAGGAGATAATCTAGGAAGTACCTCCTGCACAATACATTCAGTGATGAGAATTCATATCTCAACATTTAGTAATTTTCCATAAACATGCTATATAAATGAAAGAATAACTGCATGAAAAAAACCAAAGGTTCACATGGTAGAGGATATATTGCCTATGGCAGCTGCAACTCTTTATGGGCACTTACCGTATGTAGTGATAAGTTAAGTTGTTAATGACAAGTTAATTGTCAACTAAGGCACTGGGATAACTAAGCTTCCGCAATATGCAACTGCTTGAGAATTTTGATTGGGGAAAGAGAGCATTCAACTTGCACCGTATTGTAATCATTCAAAAAGTACCTCATAGCACTGAACAAGGATAGTTTTTTTCCTTATCTTATAGGGGGTCGTTTGGTACGCGGGATGAGATAAGCAAGGATATCTCATTGGTTGGGATAATATCCCATGGGATTATTTTATCTCACCTTCTATATGGGATAGTAATTCTACCATTCTGGTACAAATGGTGGGATAAAATAATCCCTATACCAGCCAAGGTAACCAAGAGGTTGGATGCGATCAGGAGGAACTTCTTATGGCAGGGAAGCGAAGATAAGAGAAAGTATCATTTGGTCAAATGGGAGGAACTGATGGTAAGTAAGAAAGGGGGTGGGCTCAATATCAGAGAGCTGAAAACCCAAAACAAGAGTTTGATGATGAAATGGTTGTGGAAATTTGTCTCACCAGAAGTATCTCTATGGAAGGAAGTAATAATAGAAAAATATGGCATGGAGGATAAATGGATGACAGAGGTGGTCACCAACCCTTACAATTGTAGTGTATGGAGGTCTATCAGGAACCTATGGCAGCTGGTCAAAGAGAGAACAAGCTGCAAGATGGGCAATGGAGAAAAAGTAGCTTTCTGGAATGACATTTGGTGTGGACAGGAAGCACTCAAACATGCTTTCCCTGTACTACATAGTCTGAGCCAAGGACAAGAAGCAACAGTGGCAGAGTTATGGACAGGACAATGGTGGAACCTGTTTCTAAGAAGGGGCCTAAATGACTGGGAGATGACAGCCATAGCAAGATTTCATGATACAATGCAAATGGCTACCAATCTGATAGGAGAGGAAGATAGACTAGTATGGAAGGGGGAGAGAGGGGGAGAGTTCACTGTAAAATCAGCATACAGCATACAGAGAACTCAGGTATACGAAGGAGCAGCATGCAGGATGGCCCTGGAGGATGATATGGAGAACAGAAATTCCCTACAAGGTGAATTACTTCACATGGCTCTTGGCAAAGCAGGCAGTCTTGACACATGGGAACTTAAACAAGAGGAAATCCAATCTACGTTCTAGTTGCTATCTATGTGAAGAACAAATGGAGATAGTCAACCATCTCTTTTTACACTGCAAATGGACTGATCAATTGTGGCAGATGTTCATCCAAAAGAGGAAGATTAAGTGGACAAAACCTAGGAGTATTATAGAACTCCTACAATGCTGGAACAGGGCAGGAAATGCAGGAAAAAATGAGAAGAGATGGAGGATTGTCCCAACTTGCATTTGGTGGACAATTTGGAAGGAAAGGAATCAAAGATGTTTTGAAGGAAAACAAAACAATATCCAGAAGATAAAGACTAATTGCCTAGGGCTTTATTATTTTTGGTGTAAGCAAGTAGTGATAGGAGATGCTGAAAATGTGTTTAATATTATTGACTGGTTGTAACTAGAAGATCCTAGGAATGATGTAAGTAAAACTTTTTGGAGGGGGACTACACTTTGATGTAGTATACCTGTGGCTATATATAAGTAATGCTACCTTTCTCATAAAAAAAAAAATCCCGGGATTAACTAATACCTCAAACCAAACATGGAATAAAGTAAATCCCAAATTTAACCCGAGATTATTATCCTTATCCCATGTACCAAGTGAACTCTTAGGGCCTCGTTTGGTTGGGGAACAAGTTATCCCGAGATTAGTTATCCCACCCTCAATATGGGATAACACTACAATCCCGGGATAAGTTATCCTACGATTTTATCCCAACCAAACATGAGATAAACTGATCCTAAAATTAATTCTTATCCCTTGTACCAAACAATCCCTTAAGGTATAATGCGCCAGAAGTTTTTTAAGACCACTACATATTTGTTTAGTCAACAGAGAAGACCACCATGACCAAAATGTTAAATTCATGCGACCTACTGTCTCAAAGAATCAGGTTCTTTGAGTAACTATGCATAAAGGTAAAGTGGGAAATAATAAATCAACACAAGGATTTTTACATGGAAAACTCCTTGCACAAGGGAGGCAAAAATCACGATCTCTCACTACAGGATTTTCCTCAACTCTTCACTAGAACTCTAGCAATTTAAGGTTACAACTTCCCTTCTACCACTTACCTTGTACACCTTAGGAACTGTTTCCCTACCACTCATGTTTCTACCCTCAACAATTGTCCCTAAGTGTTGGTCACTCTCCAACTCTTCAATGACTCTACCCAATCAAAGAAGTTCTTTTACAATACAAAACAACACCTAGTACAGTCAACTAAGAATGTAATCCAGATCTAACTATTACAACTCAAGAACAGTAAAGATATAACTTGATAGGAACACTTCATAGGAACAGGTTCTCTCGTTGTTGCAGTTGACTCTCTTTCCTCAAGACTCTCTCGTGCAGACTTTGCTCTAACTCTATAATATTTCTTTGTGGATGGTAAGCTTTCTTCAGCATTTTCAATGGGCTTTATATACGAGTAGAATAGACACTTGTAGTCATCCCAATCCAACCAAGAATTTCAAAGAAATCAATCCTTATTTGACATGGATTTGACTCCATGTCCATGCATACGACCTCTCTTCTCTAAATCCTATGGTAATTTCATGTGTTCAATTATGGTAACTTTCCAATTCTTGAACTCCTGTTCCTTGTAGAATTGAATTAAGAATAATTACAATTCTCCAGGCTTTCCTTTTTGTGCATGAGGCATAGCTTCTTCTTGTCGACTCAAAACAGTCTCCATTCTCTGAGAGGAACAGGTCCTCTGAGCAGTTCCCCCGCAGTGTTGCCAACTTCACCGTTCCTTGGAGATCTACTATGGACCTGGTTCTTATACTTCTTTCTTCTTGTGCATAGATTGTCACTTGTACAATGTTTGTCAATCATCAAAACACCATATGATCTTGAATATAGATTCAGTAGTTCCTGGCAGCTCCACACAAAAGAGACGATCGAGAAACCAACATTATGTATACAGACTAAAGGAAGACATTTCCAGCAAGCAGATATAAGGTTCTCTGAATAGTCAATGGTCATTTTATATGACAATCAATGCACCAACTATGCCTCAACTCCAAACTAGCTAAGGTTTGCTATATGAAACCTCTATATCCATCTTGCTCAATTCTTGTACTATTCATTTTTTATACAAAATAATTTTTCTTTTTAAGGCAAATTATGATTTTTGTAATAAACTAGAAATTCTCTTAAACTCACACTTATTTCTACACTGGCTTACAAGTATCTATTAAAACTAAGATGACTTATACGCACCAAATTTCATGTAGTGTAACAACAAAACTAAGCATAAACACCCACTAGTTGGCATTACTTGACATCCGTAAACAACTTTCTTTCATGTGATTTAAGTTTACCTCATCCTCTTCGAGATACTTGGATCATCACAACGCCAAATCTATTGACAGGTGCATTAGTGAAAGAAAAACATAAGCATGATTGAACCATCTCAAGCAACCTTATCAGACTTTATCCTCTATATGTGCTACTCTTAACATCTCCATTCCCATAAGACTTGTCTTACTTCGTAAAACATTGCTGATCTCAAAGCAGAGCAGTAGAAATTTACCTTTCACTTTGTTAGGCAATTTCCAATCGTATGAAAATTCTCATAAAACTCCATTTCAACCATCCAAGCTTTAATTTTATGCCTTACATCTTTATCTAACATACTTTTATCCCATAAGTTTGAGCCTAGATATCTAAAAGTTTGCCTAGTGTGGGTTACCTCTCCAGTGTGGTTTGCGAGCTACTACAGAGGAGTGGGGGTTTTACCCTGTGCGTGCCCAAAGGGTAGCGGCTGCGGGTTCCCTTGTCATAAAAAAAATCTTCCTCAAGATGGGTAAGCTGAATAACTCCAAATTCATGGATCTTGCCTAGTCCTCTCTTTGAAAAGAAAAGGCGTACTAACTAATTGTACCAAAACTTCTCTTCACTTTCTGATTTCGAGGGAACTGCAGTCCATGAGTTACAATATTCAAAAGTTTAAATATAAAATTACTGAGTGCACAGGTGTACAAACTCTCAGTACACAGATATGGCTTATATTACAACTTATCAAGAGATGAAGAAAATGGAGTATAAAGATACTTGGGGAGTCACTGCAACAAGTGGTACAATGTAGCACACTTAAATGCGAATGTATTTTTCTTTATCGATAAAACCGCATGAAAATTTAGATTTCAATCAAAATACAAGCTACAAGATTTACAAGAGATGTGTTATCCAATTGGTTTCAATCTCCTGCACTATTCAATGACTGTAAAACTATATTTCCTTCTTCTATTTCAGATCTCTATCAATGATAGGAGGAACCAATTTCATGGCATCTGATGTTCTTCCATTATGACACCACTCCATTATTCTCTTCCCTAATAAAAGTAGGATTTAGAATTTCTAACACATGTGTGACAGCAGAGGAGAAACAAAGTTGGGGAGTTTATTTGCCCCTTTCCCTTTATATAATGATAAAGGGTTATTTTTAGTTAAGGAGATGGTAAGCTAGGATTCAAGAAACTACTTATATTCATGTTCTGGATACTGGAAGATCCACCACCCAATGGACTTCATGCCTCCCATACACACCTATCTCTTCTATCTCTCTGCCTTCTTATCATTCTTGTTCAAGCAAGACTCAACATTTACTCACCAAAATACAACACTCATTTGTTTGTCGAAAAAGTCTTAGGGCCTGTTTGGATTGTTTGGATTGGCTTTTGTCTTATGACTTATAAGCCAAAGGCCATAAGTTAGGATTTCTAACTTATGTCTTTTGGCTTATTTTTGTTATTTTGGCTTTAAAATAAATGCTTATAAGCACTTTTTAACTTTACTCAAACACTTCAAAGCTGCTTAAAAGCTATTTTGGCTTAAAAGCACCTAAAATAAGTCAATCCAATTGGGCACTTAGTCATCCCTAGTGAAGTTAACGCTCTTGAGAACCAATGCAACTCCATTGGAATAACATGTGAATGACAACTCAACCAATTCAAGTAGCTGTTGTTTGCTAGATAACCATTTATTAAAAAATTCTATATTATCTTTGATTGTTTCCTGTTGGATAAATCAAATAATGGGGTTCTTTCTTTTTTTTTTTTTTTTTTTTTTTTTACTTTTTACTGGTTAGATGGAATAAATTGAAAAAAAAATGTAATTTAAGAGCACACATGAATGCCATTGGAGAGATTTTGGTGCTTCCATTGCTCAAGCCATCCATGGGCTGAGCTCTGCCATAGCTCTTTCATTTCTAAAGCTCTGCAGAAAAAGCTCCCCTCTTTCTTTTCTAATTTTTATACCAAACCATGAAACTTTAAGTAGCCACATACGTCAATCCAACCTACTATTGAAAAATACTGGATCATTTCATACAGGAGGTGACCCAACGCAACACTTAGCTAGTGTTTGGCCATAGATTTCCAAATATTCTTGGTAAATATTATTTGGCTGAAAATTTGGGTGAAATTTCACCATGTGTTTGACCATAGTATTTGGGAAACATATTTCACTTTTTTAGAAAAATATGATTTATACCATAAGTTTTAAAAACTATCAAAACTAACCATAAGTTTGTATTACAAGTCAATTGGATTTTCGTTGCAACAACTAACAAGTAGTGTCCATGATACTGCAGCAATGTGGTAGTTTGGACTGAGTGCAACAAGCATCATTCCATATATCGTGAAGTAGACAAAGCACAAGACTTTGTTACCTTGAGCCGATTATTCATCATTTTCATCAACAATCATATCATCACTTTCATATTCATTGAATATTTCATCACTACTTTGGTGTTCACGTAAAAAATTATGTAATAGTTGGCAAACAACTACTATAGAGGGTGTTTTTGTAAAAGACAAAAGTTTGGTGTAAAATTTCAATTTTTAAAAGATCCCAAATAATGAGATTTGATCCAAATACTAGAAAACACTAGTATTTGGAAATTTGGGATATTTGCTAAATAATGACAAATTATATGGACAAATACTATTTGCCAAATTTTTCTCCAAATGTTACTTGGGAAATCTGTGGCCAAACGGGTCCTTACATGTGTGGAGTTCACAACTACATGATGAAAGTTATCTCTACAATTTGATGAATTTATCATGTATTGCATGCAAGATAAACTAATCCCGGTTAGTAGTACATTCCGTGGAGAGTTGATTGGTTTTAAGTGATAGAAAGAAAAGGATGTTTTCGCAATCCTTTTCCTTCATCTTCTCCTAGCGCCATACTAATAGACTCCCAATTTTTCTTTGAAATCAACATTAAAATTAATACAATGAGTTAGATGATAAAAATTACCACAATTATTATGTCCAAACAGCATCACAAGTAGCATACAACAATGAAAAGCTAATCTAACCTCAGCGCCATCAGGACGCACTCTAGCCAACACAGGTATTTCATATTGGTAAGCCTTCTCCCAATCAGGATTGCTAGTTATATCTCTAACCTGTCAAAACCCATAAAATCAAACTTCAAAAACACACTGAGGGAAGTTCATATAAAGCAAAGTTGTCCTACAACCTGTAATTGAACATCGTGTAGAGAATGTGGACTGGAAAGAGAGAAAGCAGAATTGAGTTTTTCTTTGAGGCCATCACACAAACAGCAACCAGGCTTTGAATAGAGTATTAGCTTTCTTGACGTTGAAGAAGAAGAAGAAGATGATGAAAAAGCCAAAGGGCTAAAGACCCATTTGCTCTTTTGGTAATTGAGGATTTTCACTCCTAGTGCTTGCTTCAATGGTGGCCTAACAGCACTAAATCCGATTGCAAGACCTGCTGCCATTGCTGCTTTGCTTCTTCTCAGTCCTGTTACCCCCCACCGAAAAAGGTTGTGAATTTTCATGGCCTCTTTGCCTTTTGCACCTTAAATTTTGCTACTCTTTGCAATCAACACCCCAATTTTATGCAATTTGACATATAGCTTATGAGAAAAAATGTCATAAATAATCTCGGTTTAAACTGACCCCCTTAAATATACACTTATCAGTTATAGTTCTTTAATTATTTAAAAAACTTATCAATTTTGTTCTCCTTCTATTTCTAGACAAACATTATTATTATTATTTTTAAGAGGAACTTTCGCAAATAGCCACTATAATAAACTTAATTATGCTTCATAATTATAGTTTGCATATTTATGGGTTGTAGCTACAGTTTAGCTGCCTCGTTTGTATAATTTGTAGATTTGTATAATGCACAGGTTTGTATAATTAATGGGTACATTTGTATAATTCAATTATTTTTATATAAACTTGAAATAACGAAAATGAATTTATACAATTACAAACATCATAATGTAAACAGTTATACAAATTATATTATACACATTTCGAATTATACAAATTATATAATACAAATTCCGAATTATACAAACGTGCGAATTATACAAAACTAAAAGGTCGAGCAACATAATTATAGCTAAAAGTAAGTCGCGAATTGTAATTAAGACAAACGATAGCTATGTTAAGTAATTAACTAATATATATTTACTTATATGCTTAATTTTCCCCATTTTTAATAAAAATGCTCTAAGAGGACACATATTTTTATAAAAGCCAACTGTCACAATTCAATTTATCGGCTCGTGCATGTATCCACTCATCTAATTCCATAGGCAACTTCTTACCATTTCATTCCCCTTTTTATTAGAGAAATCTCGCAAATACTCATTTGTGATTAATAATCGATCTAATAAATACTAATTAATAAACAATAGAACCTTAATCATCTCTATTTTCAAAACATTTTCAACATCTTCTAGGCCCTAGTCCAGAGTACAAGAACTGCTATATAGAGCAACTCACAAGAAGTTTTATCTTTTTAATATTTTTCATATAGTTTAGCTTTAAGTTATTTTTAGTAATAGACTTTGTACTTCATAAATTTTGATATCTCTCCTATGTTCATATTATAACAGAATAAACCTCTGAAGAGATTAATATCATACATACAGATAAAAACTTATTAGAAAAGATACCAAGTTAGCTAAAACATATATAAGCTTGCTAACAGCTTCTCTATTCTCGACGATTTCATTATCACTATGGTAAAAAAAGAACTTGAGTTTATTTTGTCAAATTACTTCTATAATGATCCTTATGATCGTTTTGTGATTTCTATCTCTTTTTTCATGTTTAACCCTCCTCATAACTATTCATGACTTACGGAGATGAGTGACACAATCTTCGAGGTGATCAGATGTGTTTTAGAAAAGATATTTAGTTTGAAAAATTTATTCAAGGTCAACACTTTGAATTAACAAAGTTGGATTTGAGTCTTGATGATTCCACTAGATTGACAAAGTGATTTCTGACTTAATTGGACGTTTTAGTTGAATCCTGAGGCGTTCGGGAGTGATTTGGACCATTGAATTGATATCTAGCTTTTGAAAAGTTTAGGATTGACCATCATCAATATATGGTCAAAACGATTTTGGATCACTGATTTGATAATTCCAACAGGCTCGAAATATGTTTTATGATCGATTCGCCATATTAATTATCTTTGATAGGTTTCTAATGGTCAGATTCAAATTTGGAGGCACTTGTGATGTTGATTATATATGGTGTCAAGTCGTGTTTGTTCAATCCAGAGGCTTTTCAATTTGAAATAAAAATATCATTTTAAGATCCTTTGTAAATTGATTTTGAAATAGGATTTCATCATTGACCTCAGGGGCTCAAAGTTGATTTTTTTTACTTGATTTTCGAACTAAAATTTTATATACCAACACGTGTGTAGATAGACTTGAATACTCATGTAGAGTATGATTTTGATAGATAGGGAGCTTTTTTGAAGTGTTTCTAAAGGGAAATGTGATTGTGTGAAGGTTCATATCACGTTTGTTAATCTTTCGAGGTAGAATATAACTTACTCTCTTTGACAATGCTTGAACAATGATTTATTACATAAAGTGTGCGATGTGCATAGGTTGGGTGTATATGGTGATTCAGATATTGAGAAGAAGGATTATATGTGTGTAATCTAAGTTGGGGCCTAGTTGATAGACTATATATACCTTGAATTGATTATTTGTTGTTACATCATTCTGTTTCCTATGTTAAAAACCATATGTTTACTTGAGAAGTTGGTGGCCTAAGAGCATTGTTTTGAAAGAGACTAACATATTCTTGTGGCATTCGAACTCCCTTTATTATCGCGATCTTTGCATATACATCCACTTTTCATGAATCACATGTATAATGTTATAATGAATATAACATAATGATCTGAAATTCCGCAATTAATACTTGATAGTGATATATATTTTGATGATGCGGGGTTATTATCCAAAGAGTATATGCCAAGTTTGTGTGTAAAGGACCTAATTGTGGTCACATTTTACAAGTTATATATTTTGGGTGAATTTAAAAAACAAAAGGATATACACTTTTCAAAAAAGTGGTGAAATATCATGATGTACACCTTGCAAAGTTATGATCATGCAATGTCTATACAAATTTCCAATTAAATTGAAGTTACGTTCCATTAAACGATTATGCTACATATTTCATGAATCATGATGGATGGAGATATGCATCTATTTGATTCACTTGGTGCACGTTTAAATTTTTTGATATCGATGACATGTTCCTCTAGAATTGGAGCGCGACAATATACTTGAAATATCAAAACGATGAATGTAAAGTATTTGAGGTACATAAAATAAAACATTTTCATTTTTCATTCCCAAGTGGAGATACCACTCCTTAACTTTTACACAAAAAGTAGATTACACTTTTTTTGCCCCTTCCATCAGGCAACAATTGATCACAACATTAGTGCATTGTTTTATAGCAACACTTAGAAAATTTAACATTGCAACAAGTCAAAAATTAAAATTACAGATTTAAAGATACAACATCTTCTTTGTTTTTTGGTCATGTTAATGCTCTTGGAAGATTGGAGTTTTCTTCTCTATAATACCATCAACAATAGTTGATCTTTCTTTGATGTCTACAACTGGTAATTCTTGATCTTTGCTAGTGATTTCATTGCCTTTCCCTTCCTTACTCTTGCCCCACACCACAGAATATAGTCCCATGACTATGATAATTGCTCCAATTAAGCTGAAATCGTCGCGAAAATAATTATTAGATAAGTATCAAAATGAATTACTAGTGATATGTTGAGAAAAATATTATTATACCTTCCAAGATGGACTGACTCAGCTAAAATAATAGCAGCAAGAACTGAAGTGATGACCATACTTAATGGGCTAAAGGCTGTCACAAATACTGGCCCTTTTACTTTATTAACAACACTTTGCACATAATATGCAATTCCTGAGCATACAATACCCTAAAAAAACATACAAATTATATTGTGTTAGAATCTTAATTAAATCACACTTCTTATATAAGTGATAAATTAATTTACTAATTAGAAAAAAAAAAAAAAAACATACAGAATAGGCAGCAGCAAGTAGCCTAGAGTCAAAGCCAATAACCCAAGCATTCCAATCACGTTCCATTATTAGTGCAACAATTCCACCTTCCACTACCCCCATCACACATACCCATGCTGCTAGAGATAGCTCCGCGGGGTACTCCTTCAGTGTCATCGACTATATATACATAAAAAAAAAAAAATTAATATGAAATTAAATTGAGTAAAATAGACATGTCAATATTGGCGCTAATGATAATGTAACTTCTTATCTAAACAACTATTCAGAGTTTCTAGAGCTTCTCGACTTACTTGAACAATAAAGAAACCGGCCCAACCAACAATGCAAGCGATGAGCTCAATGGTTCCGGCAACCCAATTCTCAGGGGTCGCGGCTGAGGCTTCATGGTGGGCGCCACCGTGACGTGGGACCAGGTTGAACATTGGCCCTTTGTAAAGAGTCATCACCATTGCTCCAGCCACTGTTATTGCTGTTCCTATCACCTTTGCCATACTTGATTTTTTCTTTAGGTTTACTTTCTCAATTCTACTCATAACCAAAAAATTAAAAAAATAAAAATCATGAGTTCCCTATTCAGTATTCACTAACAAAAAATTGAACTAACTATGATTCTGTTGTTTAGCTAAAGAATTTGCCCATCGCTAATTCCTGATTTTTCAATAGTGATTTTGTTTGTACTATTTTTTGACATTATTTTGTTCTATAGTAACACAATCTCTATAATGTGTCAATAATCATATAACATAACTGCATAAGCAACCACTAACTTTTTTTGAGATATATCATTGCTTTCCAAGTGGGAAGCAACAACTTTATTTATGTGAGGTCATACTTTTTATAACTTATTATTACTTGTATAATCAACTACCATATTATTTTATTTCAATAATTAAGAAATTAATTTAATATTATTGATACACATTATATTTATTATATTAAAAAATAAATTTATACCTGAAAATTACAGCCAGAATAAAGGTTACTGCTGGGAGGAGATTAACAAAGGCAGATGCATAAGTTGCAGTTGTGCTCTTCAGTCCCAAATAGTACAAATTCTGATCAATCACTGGCCTGAAATTATATTTATTTCAATTTTTATTTACAAGTATAAATAATTAGTACTATATGTTAATCTATACATAATTAAAAAATAAAGTTTAAAATTATTCCATGAAACAATATCTTTCTGGAATCATTTTATTTATGCTTTTATAGTAGTACTATAGATGCCATACATATATTCTTGATCAATATTCCTCAAATAGAAAAATATTGTTAGACATTATTATTTTTGTCTCTAGTACTTAGACTTTTCAAATAAATTAAACATAATTAATTTGTTTTCTAGCTAATTCGAAATGATTAGCAATTATTTCGACGTTATTTAATGAAGTTAATTTGCTTTGTTTAACCTTTAAGAATAATATGATTAGTGATTTCTCTATCACCAGAATATGTTTTACGTGCTAAATTTAACAAAAAAACATGTACCATAAAAACGGCGGACTTTTAATTTATTCCGTTTAGTGTGATAATTAATTTTATTGAATCTCTTCTACTGGCGTAAAGATTTAATTAAAAAACATAGGAAAATTAAAAGTATAAGTATATTATTATTGTGGAGGGGGGGGGGGGGGTAGGGTAGGATAGGATATAAGCTAAGGTTTAGGGTGATGTGAAGGTAGAAAAGTTGTAGAATTTATAGTATAATCCTTTAACCAAACGTTTTTAAATATTAGTTAAATGTTTTAAGAGTAAACAAGATCTCGTAGGAAAAAGTTAAACAATTTTATACTATGTTTCTATATTCAATTTTATGCATGGTGAAATGAAGAAAAGATGGTACAATTAATTAAGAAAAAGTGATATTAGAATCTCATTCGTTCGCATGACTTAATAATAGACAATTAAATTATTTCATGAAAGAAAATTACTAACAAATATTTTGGAGTATATATAATCATTGTAGTAATTTGTTCACATGTAAATTGAGTTTAAAACGTACTCTAGAAAACCAAGAGCCACTATCTTAATAAAGACCCTGAGTGTCATCTTTGGCCTTATTTTCCTGCATACAAAATCAAAGCAAAAAGAAGGTATGTGTCAAAATTTACGTCAACTTCTCAAAAATTGGGACGTTATAGATTTAAAATCCACTGTCTTTCATTTGACATGTTAAAATTTACCATCGAAAACATTCAACATGATACTAGAAAATGCAAATGTCCTGATTTTGTCTATACCTTAAAATTTTAAATGAAATGATTTCAACACCAAATATAAATAAGACATATGGTAAAACATGGTTGTGATTCAAGCAAGTACAAGAAACACAAAGACCTTTTCTAGATATTGCAACTCTCTCCCTCTCTCTCTCTATATATATCTCCCCATAATTCTACTACGTACGTACTATGGATGAAGCAATCGACTAGAAAGAAGATAAAAATGATAGACAGACAGACAGATAGATAGACCTTTCAAGAACGATAGCAAAGGGTGCAACAGCAATGGTGGCAAATGCATGTCTATAAACCACAAGAATCCAATGACTCATTCCTCTTTTGAAACACATCATGGTGACAATATACATCCCTGCATACCCAAATTGCAAGGATACCATAGCCAAATAAGGCTTGATCTTGTGAAAGAGGGAGCTAAATTCACCAGCCATCTCTTTCTTGTTAACACACTCAAACAAAGGGTTTTAGGATGGGGGTATGCAAATATAGGAAGTGTGCCCCCTTATATACACGAAGAAAAAGGTGAAAAAGCTTAACCAATAATAAAAATAATAATAACTTTATAATAAGAGTTTTAATTAATTTTTGAATTATAAATAGAAAACTAAAAAATAATCTAGCTTATTCATTGCTACACTAACTCGTGTTTCACCTTAGTAGATTCCCCTTATCCATTTAAAACAAATTATGTTATGTACATGCAATGTAGTATCCATTCTTTAAGCAACAAGAATCTTTGCTGTCAAATTAATAATTAGAGAGAGAGAAATTAAATGAAAGAGGGTTTTCTTTTTCTTTACGTAAATTCTTTTATTGGAAAAAGAAATAAAATTACTTACTTTATTTTTTCCCTCTTTTGTCCTTGTATTTTGTGAAGGTGGAGTTTGAACCATTGACCACCAAATACTGCTAGGGTTTAGTGGGAGATGATGTAGGTATGAAAAAAGAAGATATGTGGTCTTTGGAGAAGTGGGTAATGAGTGGACACTTTTCTTCAAAATGTCTATATTGATTATGTTGTAGTTGATTAATGAGAATTGCCTCCCCCATCTTCAATATCTAACCTAATTAAAGGAGGAGATTATCAAAAATTAGATACTATAGAGGACTAGAACTAGTACTAGTCACATACTCCGTCTGTCTAACGGGTAGTTGTTCACGGTTAACTTGACACACATCTTTATTACTATATTATTCTTTGAATTAATATATTAAATTTAATGCTTTGAAAAATGTATTATATATTAAATAGTATTTAATAGCAAAGGTAAAATAGACTTAAAATGATAAATTATGTCTTGATTTTCCAAACTGGACAATTATTGTTGGATAATTATTTTTAGTATAGTGGACAAGTAAAAATGAACAGTGGGAGTATTTTTTAAATGAATTATTGTACACTTATATTAATCCATGTATTTATTATTATTTTCCCAAAGCAAGTTTGTTGATGTTTAAGTGGTTCTTTGCTTTAGATTTATCATAATTTATTCATATTACTTTGTATCATAAAGTACAAGAAAAGGACAATTCAAATTTCTTTCCTTCAAAGTTGCGACGTATTTATGTTAAATTGGTTAAGTTTATGTGTTCTGTATCGTGTTAATTAATAATAACTATATATAAAAAGGATAAATTATTGTGTGTACGTTATTTCTCTCTCACCTTTCTTTTTTCAGATCACGTTCACCTTTCTCCCTTTCTCTCCTAATCTCGCTTGTCTTTCTCCTCCTTATAACAACTAGGTAGTTTTTAATACAATTATATTTATTGACACAAAATCAATTGTATCAATTGTGTTCGTAATACAAATATCGATCAAATATACATAACAATTGTACCTCTCTCTAGATCTTGTTCGCCCTTCTCCTTCTTCTCTCAATAATGCTCGCCTCTCTCCCCTAGCTCTCTCCTAGATCTCGCTCATTTCTGTCTTTATTCTCTCAATCTCGTTCGCGTCTATCATCCGTCTAACATGTAGCTAGGAATCTTTATTAAACAAATTATATCTAGTTATATATAGATCTCTAATTAAGCTCAAACTATATTCATTTTTGTAAATTCCTCTTATTTTGCAGGTATAATATTGTTGTGAAAATTATTTCTTACAATTTTTATATTTATATTATTACATAAACATTTAAATAGGCAAATTACAATTCATGAATAAGATATCGAAAAAAGAGTACTATTTCCTAATATTTACAACACTGATTAAGGAAGACTCTAAAACTTAAAAGACAGGATTCTTTAGTTGTAGTTTTCTTAGTTTTTTTTCTTTCATATGATTTTTTTAATTTTTACTAAATTAATTAACCTATAAAAAATTATTTTATTATAATTATATTACAAATAAATAATAAGGACTCCTAAATCTAATGAGTCTGGTAGCACGAAAATTTCCTATTTTGTTTGGTGTTACTTCTTGTTAGTTTTTTAATTTTAAAATTTGTTATGCTACATCGTTCAAATAAGAAAGGATTTGATACATACAATTTAATTGATTTCGACATCTTAAATATTAGGAGAGCATTAATATAACAATAAATTTAGTTAATTTTAAAGTCTTAAATAATTCTTTAAAAAATAGTAAAAAGATCATAAAAACTACTTCCCTATGTACCTAATTAGTTGTCCACTTTTCCATTTTTAGTTGTCCCTAATTACTTGTCTATTTTGACAAATCAAAAAATGACAAATATTTTTTACCTATTATACCCTCAAATAATTACTTTGAAAAATGTAGAATTTCTTGAAAACCTTGAGTTTTTGATTCATCCACTTCATAATTAATAGGGGTAAAATGGTAAACTCACTATGTCAATAATTATTTTCTTAATAGGTGTGTCAATTCAAAAGTGAACAAGTAATTAGAGACAGGGAGTATCACGTAACATTGTGAATTGCCCATACAACATATTAAAGACCACAAATATGTGAGCTCTTTCATCTTTGAAACTACAATAAACTTGAAACTTAATAAAAAGGGTGAAAGAAGTGCAACGAAAGATGAAATAAATCTTCATGCGCAAATTAAAAGAAACGTGGGTGTAAAAAATAGGAATTTTGACCAAACTAAGTCATTATATAAAGTAATTCACTAAAATAATACGTTTTTCTAAAATTTTACAAAACTAGTATAAATGTATTATACAATAACGTTTTAGGGTATATTTCATTTTTAAAAACTAACGGCGTTAGGTTAATATACGTTACTGTGAGTAACATTTTACTCCTGAAACATTACTCACATAAACGTTTTATAACTAAAAGCGGATAGTCTTTTATTAGTGCAGTTGTGTTAATCTTCAGTTGTGCATGATGTCCAATTATGTTAATTTCCTTTGCGTAAGCTATTGTAATATAATTCAAATAATAATCAATCTTTTCTGGTATGAGATAATTTTCTAAAGGCTAACTTCAAAATCAGAGAAATAGGTCCATTTCGTTGCCCTTCTCTACTTAACAATATGGGACTTGGTTCATTGGCAAGTAGGCGGACAACACTGTAAAGCAAATAACTTAACTTCGATTCCCCAGGCCACCATAGAAATTAGAATGGAAGGACATGCAAGGTGAAGTTAAAAGAAGGAACAACTTAGAATTGTAAAGGGAAAAACTTTTAAAATGAAGGTAAAGTTAAGAAACAACTTAGAACTGTAGAGGAAAAATAGCTAACTGAAAGAGTATAAAACGTTACTGTAAGTAACGTATATCAATCTAACGCCGTCAACTTTTAAAAAATAAAATATACCCTAAAACGTTATTGTGGAATACGTTTATACTAGTTTTATAAAATTTTAGAAAAATGTATTATTTTGGTGAATTGCTTATATAATGGCTTTAGTTTGATCAAAACATCTAAAAAAATAACGTCGTAAGTAAAATCCATCTATGCACAAAGGGAATAAATAATCTGATAGCTACCTAGGGTTAGCAAATTGATTTCATCTCTATTGTTATAAGTTTTGGTACATGAGCAGTTTCATTAGAAAAGGTTACTACTCTACTTATTATAATCAAAATAAGACTCATATCATGACGAAGTACAAAAACTATCAAGGTATATAGCTCATCCACTATAGGACTTAAAATTCTACTGTCATAATCAAAATAAGACGCATATCATGACGAAGTACAAAAGTTATCAAGGTACGTAGTTCATCCCCTATAGTACTTAAAATTCTATTTATTCAAAATAAGACTCATATCACGATGAAGTACAAAAGCTATCAAGGTACGTAGTTCATCCCCTATAGGACTTAAAATTCTACTTATTACAATTAAAATAAGACTCATATCAGATGAAGTACACAAGCTATCAAGGTACAAAGTTCATCCCCTATAGGACTGAAAATTATTCTTATATCTAGGAGAAGTAAGTACTAAAAGTATTAGATTGGAAGAGGTAGATATACCTCACAACCTTGATTTGTTAAATATATGGACTATTCCTAAAGTTGATATTAAAACTATTTATGATTATGGTTGGTTTGATAGAATATCACATAAACAGTTAATAAAAACAACTGAGCAGTCTTTGACGTTAAATTCGTCTGAACAGACTATTCGTTTATTAAATAAACGAGATATCGATTTATATAAAAATCAGTTTAATTTCTTGCATATTGGCATGGTTCAAATTGCTTTTAAATCATTAATTCTTAAAGGGTTACCTGAGACATTTTTAGCTGCTCTTCGTGATGCTAGAAATTTAAATTTTAGACAATCTTTGATGGGTTCGATTGAGTCCACTGTGACATATGGCCTGTTTATTTTAATACTCAACCTAATTTGCAATTATCTTTAACTGATGTTAATATTCTTGATGCTTTAACTTTAAATGTTAAAACACATAATTATAATTATGCACTTGAATTTTAATTAATCTGTTTATCATATAGAATTTATTTTAAATTGCTTTCTACGTTAAATCCGAGATGTAAGTTATATGATACATCTGATCAGACTATTTTAGTAGAAACTAATTTTGTTAAATCTAAGGTCACTACTAGAAGACCTATAAAATGGGAAGAAATTAAAAACTTGAACTTTGGATTCTATTATTTCCCTAAGACGGATGACAAATGCTGCCACTAATTCTGAATATTTTCATATTATACAAAATCTTGATGGTAGGATTTGCATTCAGTTTGATGATAAAAGTGTTCCATATAGTAGACATTCAATAGAAGATTGCCTGCTATTAATCATATTTCCCCTATTGAACCTGTGTATGGTCCAACACGTAATCATATTGCTTTTTTACATACCATGCCTTCTATTATATCTGCTGATCAAAATAATAAACTTGTTAATAAAATAAAGATTGATCCTCGAACGAATATTGTTTAAGCTAATGATAATTCTTATGACATTTCTGATAAGGATATTTCTTCTGTATCCGAAATAAATTTTGATCCTAATAAAACTTAATGATGAATGTACACCAAATAGATTTTAGTCTAGGTTCACTGGCAAGAAAGTACATACAGAAAGAATTTTTTCGAGTTATAAATGGAACCAGTTTAAAACATGATTTTTTGACACCTATAGTGCTAGTGATTTGAATAATAATATTTCTCAAAAATTTTATGAAACTTGTGCTCTTCATAATCAAATTATGTATTTTGTACCTTGGTTTATAACCACTTCTTTACCTTTATACATCAACGTTTTTGAATGATCTTATAAAGACGGTTCTGATAATATTATCAAGGTTGTTTATCCACCTCAGTCGTCACCTTTACCGCCTTTCAAAAATTTGTTGAAGAAGATGTTGCGGCAATCAGCATAAATGAAATAAATAATTTAATTTCCCAAAATAATTATTTGGGTCTTTATGTTAAAGTTTTGGGTGAACATAGTAGTTCCCTTGATAAAAAATTAGATGAATTAACTGCTTTAGTAATCCAAATAAAAAATGATATAAAGACGTCTGATATGGCTTCTACTTCTAAAAATAATTCAGAAGCTCAAATTGTTGCTACTCATGTGCAAACGCCCCCTGAGATTCAAGATTTTAAATTTAAATCATTAAATGATTTAGAAGAACTTTTTGATAAAAAAATGTCAGAATTTGGCGCAAAGCCTATTGATTTGTCAGACAACTTTGCGGATGAAATGGAAAAAACTTTTGATTTTAAAAATCTTGTTTCTTTAGAATTTAATAAGCTTCGTGGTTACCCCAAAAAGAATAGCAATACTAAGTATGCCCATAAACCAAGCATGCATACCTATTATTATTCCAGACCAACTCCTCAAGATGTGTTAATAGAGGAGTTGAAATTTATAGTGAGTTTGAAATTTATGAATGGAATCTTGATGGTTCGACTAATAGACAATTAACTATTCTTGTTCATAGAATGCTTATGTATGCAACAAATTGTAAAAGTGTTAAAAACACAAATAGAAATATTTGTAAAATGATTGTAGATTTTACTGGCCAACTCAGAGGTTGATGGGATAATTATATGAGTATTGAGCAAAAGCAGTTGTGATAAATGCTATTCCTGATAATGAAGGTGTTGATAACTTAGACATGACTCTAGTGAAAAATAGAGAAGACGTTGTTTATACTTTAGTCATAACCATTTTAGAACATTTTAATGGTAGATTTACCAATTAGTATGAGACTGTTCGTACCTTATTAAATGGTCTACGCTGTAGAAATTTAGGTGAATTTAGATGGTATAAAGATACTTATATGAGTAGGGTGATGAAATTGCCTGAAAATAGTTATGAGCATTGGAAATCTAAGTTTATAGATGGTCTTCCCTCTTTATTTGCCGAAAGAGTTAGAAAAGTTCTGAGAACTAATTATAGTGAAATTCCATATAATGATTATACTTATGGTAAATTGATAGGAGTTTGCACTCAAGAAGGAATAAATTTGTGCAATAAATTAAAATTATCGAGACAGCTAGATGGATAAGCTTCAAGAAAGATGTTAGTTAGGAGACTTTTGTGCCTAGTTTGGTTTACCTAATACTTCTGCTGATAGCAAGAAGAAGAAATATAGGGGTTCAAAAGACTCAAACCCTGATAAACCTTATAAGAAAAAAAGGTCTAGATATAGATCTAAGGAGGAGCGCGACACTAGAAAAGCCTTTCGTAAGTCTAATAGATTTACCAAAAATAGGTCTAAGCGAGATCTCGCTAAAATCAAGTGTTATAAATGTGGAAATTTCGGTCACATAGCACCTAATTGTAAGCTCGAAAAGCTAAAAACCTTGGAACTTGATAAAGAAGTTCATGATAAGATTATAGTTTTTTATACACATATGGTTCTAAGTCTGATTATGATTCTGATTCTGAAGAAGAAGTTGATTTGCTTGATACATCTGATAATAATCAACATGATAAAATGAATACTTGTAATACCTGTCATGGTGATATTTGTTCTTGTGAAAATGATGAATTTTATAAATTGCAATCTCAATTTCAAGATTTAAATGTAAATACTATTACATCTGATAATGTGATAGAACTTCTGAAAGAAGTTATTGATAATGATCTTCGAGAAAAAATTATTCATTTAGCTGCAAATAATGCTAGTTCAAATTCTTCAAAAAATTCAAAAAATAAAAGAATGATTTTGAATGTGAATATGTTGCACCTTATTCACTATCTGAAATTAATAACAGACTTAATAAACAGATTACTCATACAAGAGATTCTTCCTTTGATGATTTGAAAGATGAAATTGAAAAATTAAAAAATGAGATTAAATCTCTTAAACAAAATCAAATGATTTGTGATCATAGACTTACTCAAATAGAAACTGTTAATAACAAGGGAAAAAATATTGTTGAAGATGATGCTCCTTTTAATCTTGATCCTAGACAAGGTATGTTTTTAATTAGGAACGATGCAAATAGTTACTGCTCATAAATGATATATTAAATGCACCATTTTGATTGATAATAGTTTTTCTATAATTGATATTGCTATGATTGATAGTTGAGTCGATGGTAGTTGTATTCAAGAAGGTCTTGTACCTACTAAATATTTTGGAAAAACTACTCATATGGTTAAATATGCTTTTGGACATGCTTTAGATATAAAATATAAATTACCTAATACACGTATTTGTCAAAATAAAATCTGCATTCCGCATTTCTTTTTCTTGATTAAAAATCAGTTATACCCTCCAATCATACTTGGAACCCTCTTTATAAATGTTATTTATCCTTTTACTAGCATAAATGCTAAAGGATTACTGCTACCTATGAAAATGACAATATAAATTATACTTTTATCACTGACCCTATTTCTCGTGATATTAATGTTTTGATTAATATGAAACAAAGACATATTTATTCTTTGCAATTAGAATTATTTAGTATAAATATATTTGATACTTTGAAATCCCCCAAAGTACAGAAGAAAATGAAATTAATTTCTGAACAAATTGTTGTTGATATTTGTGTTGATCATCCTAGTGCCTTTTGAAATCGGAAAAAGCATATTGTTACGCTTCCATATGAAGATGAATTCTCTGAGAATGATATTCCTACTAAATCTCATCCTTGTCAGATGAACACCGAATTGGTAGAATTCTGCAAAAAGGAAATTGATAATTTGTTACAAAAGGTTTAATAAAACCTTCGAAATCACCTTGGTCTTGTACTACATTGTATGCTAACAATGTTGTTGAAAGGGAACAAAGTGTCCCTAGATTGGTTATCAATTATAAACCTTTAAATAAATATTTAAAATGGATTAGGTATCCGATTCCAACCAAAAGAGATTTATTGTCTAGATTATATGATGCCAATATATTTTCAAAATTTGATTTAAAATCAGGATATTGACAGATCCAAATATTTAAAGAGCATGCTTATAGAACAACTTTTAATGTCCCATTTGGACAATATGGATGAAATGTTATGCCATTCGGTTTGAAAAATGCCCCATCTGAATTTCAGAAAATCATGAATGATATTTTTAATCCATATTTGGATTTTATCATTGTTTATATTGATGATATTTTAGTATTCTCAAAAATGTTGGAAATGCATATTAGGCATCTTGATATCTTTAAAAAAATTGTTATACAAAATAGTTTGGTCATCTCTAAACCAAAAATGAGTTTGTTCCAAACTGATGTTCGATTTCTAGGACATCATATTTGTCAAGGGAAAGTTACGCCGATTCAAAGATCAATTGACTTTGCATCAAAATTTCCTGATGTTATCACTGATAGGACTCAATTACAAAGTTTCTTAGGGAGTTTAAATTTCATATCCCCTTTTTTATAAAAATTTATATCGTGAGTTGGCCCCTCTATATGACATGCTGAAAAGGGATTATAAATCACCTTGGACTGATAGTCATACCACTTTGGTAAATGATATTAAACTTCGAGTTCAATCCTTACCGTGCTTAACTCTTGCTAATCCTGCATGGCAAAAAATTATTGAGACGGATGCATCTAATATTGGATATGGTGGGATATTGAAACAAATTAATCCCAACGACAAAAAAAAAAATTTAATCAGATTTCATTCTGGGAAATGGAGTGAGATCCATAAAAAAATATGCTACGATGACTCATGAAATATTGACCATTATTAAATGTGTTTTGAAATTTCAGGATGATTTATATAATCAAAAGATTTCATTGAAAGAAGTAGGGATTTCTACTTTAGGAAAGAGGATGAGACAAGAACTAGTGTAGAATTTGGTCAATTTAGCTCTTTTAAAAAAAACTTTGGATCACATCTATCAAGTCTTTCTTGAATATATCCCAACACTTATGATAAAAGATCCCTCCAAAACCATCAGGTCTTGGTGCACTGTTGGTATTCATTTCAAAAACAATGTTCTTAATCTTATCTTCAGTAGGGATAGTAGTCAACATACAATTATCATCCCTAGTGATTTTTTGTTCAATATAATCCAATTGTTGAAGCTCAAGCGTGTCGTCTTCCTTGAATAAATTGGAAAAGTAATGAATTGCTTCCAAGTCTATCTCTTAATCTCCACTGATCCATTGACCCTCCTCATTTTTTATTCTATATAGAGTAAGCCTCCTTCTCTTGTCGTTTATCATAGAATGAAAATATTTGCTATTAGAATCTCCATCTTCGAGCCATTTGACATTTGCCCTTTGTCTTAGAATATACTCTTCATGTTTCACCCATTTGGTGTGTTTTATGCAGTTTAGCCCTGAGATCATCTCTTTCCTTCTCTATATGCTCAGTCTCAAGCATATGTATCTTGTTTTCCCATTTCTTTAAAGAACATTGTCAATCTGATTTTTGGACCATTACTTAAGGTTGCTTTAGAATCTCCACATATAATTTCCCTCCACCTTAATGCTCCAAGTGCCTTGAGCTACTTCTATGAAATCATCTTGGTCAGCCCAAAAAATAAAGTACATGATACCTTTTTGAATTTGAACATCTCACTAGCATGGGCATGTGATCCGATCCAGTGCTAGTTGGATGTTCTATATCATTTCTAGGGTATTTTTCAGTCCAATGATGATTTATGAAAAATCTATCTAATCTCTTTCATATTCTCTAAACTTTACCTCTTGCATTGCACCAAGTGAATCTAGGACTTGTGAAACCCGCATCAACCATGCCATAATCTTCCACACATTCTATGAGGTTTACCCCATATCTTCATTGAAGTCTCCACAAATAGTCCAAGGTCGATTATAGAAGTGTTGCAATATCTGAGGTTGTGCCAAAGAGAAAGTCTTAGACCAGTTCTGTCTTGACAAGGGGTATCCGAACATGCTTCAAACATGTTTTTTATTTTCTCAAAATTCATTTTTTTTATATTTTAAACTCCTAAATATTATAAAGTTAATAAAATAATAATTTAAGAAAAATAGTAAATGACAGTTTTATTTAAAGCAAAGTATTTTAATGAAGTGTAACAAGTTCAAACAATCAAGTATATATTAGTTGGAAAAAGATTCTCCGTAAAATTTTTACCATAATAATAATCTTCTTCATTTAATTTTTATTATGTTTTAGTCAATACTTAATATAATTAAAATAATGTAATAATTAAAAGAAAATGGTTAAAAGATGATTTTGTCTAAAGTGGAGTCTTATAATGAAGGATAAAAAGTTCAATCAATATTTCTAAGGCTTTCGTACCTTTAATATATATATATATATATATATATATATATATATATATATATATACACACACACACACACACTCGGATAGAAGTAGTTGAGTCAATAAACGAAAAGGATTTAATAATTTCACAGAAGCTTTAGACTACGCTAAAGGAATACTTGGGCCTAACTATTATATCTCACCAGCCCTTAGACAAAGCCCAAACCAAATACCTCAATATAATATCCTGAAATACACAGACAAAATCATATTCTGTGACCACTGTTCTTCAATGACTGAGGGTTTCAAACGACTCAATGCAAAAAATGAAATCCTTATCCAGGAGAATATGAGACTGATGAGACAGCTGGAGACATTTCAAAGTAAATATTCCCCGTAAACAGATTCTAGCATTCAGATCCCAGATATGAGTTTTCCATCTCACTTAAAAATGGATGAGACGGGTATGCATTCACCTCTGAATGCTAAGAACTCTACTGTATCAGAGAAAGATACAGCTAGTCCGGTTCAAACGATAACCGGTAAAGACTCATCAAACCCATTAAAGGCTGTCACTTTGCCAAAAAGTGAAGAAGAGGGGTCTTCTTCCTCACGAAGGATATTACCTAAATTATTCCAGAAAAATACTTCACAAAAGACGACAGCTTCAAAAAAAAATAAATGACAAAATAGAAGCTATAATTAAACAGACGTTAGAACAATTCTTTCAAAATCAAAGACAAGACAAACATGCTATTAATGAAGAAGTTTCAAGAAATGATAGATTAGTTCCTAATTCAGAAGATAGTAATCACAATCCAATAAGCTCAGGAGAAGAATATGAAAGTAATTATGATCAAGATGCTCAAGACCCATACGAAGATGAAGACTCAGGAATGAGTCTCGATTCTATAGCTTTACACAACTTGGATACTTAATCAATTACCCCGGACCAAAGAAAGTAATAAGACTATTCTCAAGAAGACAAGAAGACGAAATATAAATGAGATAAGACAAAGCGTGGCAAAGGTAGCATCAAGTATAATGTAACTAGTAAGTAAATGTGTTAAAAGTAGTAAGTGTGCCATGTGGGTATGCCCAGTAATGTCGTGTGAGTGTTGTCACTTTATCACTATCCTCCAAAAGAGGGAAAAACTGTTGACACACGCGTCTAAAAGTCCAAAAGATGACATTAATAATGCATGTGACGATGAGGCCGAATGAGCACCCGACTTGCATTATTAAAGGAATCTTATCATCATATCAAGAGTGTCGGCCATCAATAAGTAAGGCCAAGTAGAAAGTTTTAGAACCGTTCATTTATTTTCCTTTCAGGTCTATATAAGGAGAAGTTGAAGAGTTCATAAGTAAGGTAGAAAAATCGAAGAGCGAGAGAACAAAAGTGAGACTTAAGAAAAAACCTCCTATCAACCTCCAACCTTCTTCATCCTCTACCCACTATCCTCTGTTGTAAATTAAAGTTTGTATAATAAAAATAAGTGTGTTTGAGGTCTAAGTTCTCAAATTTTTCAAAGTTCTTCAGGGGTTAAAATCAATTTATTTGTTTTTTATTCTTTTTAAATTTTAAGTCATGAATTTATTAACACTTTTTTGAAGGTACACTTTGAAGAGGGAGGGGGTGGGGGTGGGGGGTTGTTTGGTCATGTGTAAGTCAAAAGGAATGAGTAAGACTTTTGTTGGCAATTCACTAAATGGATCGAAGGTCAGGTATTAGCAAGAAATCTTAGAAAGGGGTAGCAGATCGATTGATAGAGTAAGTGATAGATTTGAATTTAGGAATGAAACCAGTAGGGAAATTCTAGTGTTGGTAGAATGAATGGTCTCGAAAAGTCTTCATGTGGTAAAAAGCTAGGCTATGATCGAGTAGAAGGGGGGAATGACCTTAATTTAGAAGTTGACATCAGAATAAAATGGGTGAATAAGGGATAAAGTGTCTGAATTCAAATGTGATACTAATTGGTAGTAAGGGTGTGGCCAAAGGATCTGGGTGTATAGTTTAAGTCTTATGTTTTCTTCTGATTATTTACATGAAATTGTGTGGTGGATTCAAGTTGACTGATGATGCCTATCAATACGTGTCATTTTTACTGATACTATTCTTGTTATGCCACTTAACATAGATTGGTTGCAGGATCAATGATGTTTCTTAGTACTATATTTTATCTAAGTTGGCCATTTTCATATTTAAGTAAGGAGTTTAATTTATAGTTTGTTTTACTTCTGCATTTCATGTTCCAGTATGGAGGCAAGGGTTCTCCTATCAAGGTGTTAGAATAGGTGCCTGCATGACTCGATATATTGGATCATGACAATTTGGTATTAGAGCCAGATTACCGATCTCTTAGTACAGGAGCAAATATGGAATAGAGTCCTGAGGATTAATATGTTGACATCCACATTCAATCTTCAAGGGAGATATGAAGCATTCTAGTAACTTCTCTCACTTTTTAACTCATTTTGTACAGCCTGTCACTTGTGGTATAGATTTAGTCCAATTAGTATCTCTGAATTCCAGTTGGTATCTCAACGAAGTAAATTAAATGTTGTTGTCGTGGATGAAGGGGACTAGCAATGAAAGTTGGAACCAAGAAGGTTCCAATTGGTATCTGTCCTTAGAGACTATGTAAATGCATTGATATCTATGTTGTTAATTAAGAGGCACCGTGTGTGGAGTTCTAAATTTTTTCGTAATATGTGGTCAATTAAAAATTGGGGTGGGCACGATAAAAAATTATAATTTGAAATTGATCTGTGATGAAGACATTCCGCTATAGCAGGAGTATTTCCTTTATGACGGTGCTGCTATAGTGGCAAGCTTGCCACTATAGCGGGGTCAGTGGAGTTGAATTCTCAAAAATGTAAATTCTTTTATTTTCCCCCCACAAGTTAAGGGTTCTTTTTCCCAGGATTAATTAGCCGAGATTGCTGATTATCTAAGTTAGGTATTTTCGTATTTTAATAAGGGGTTTAATTTATAGTTTGACTTACTTTCATATTTCATCTTTTACTTTGAGATCAAGGGTTCTTCTATCTATTGTGATTCCAGCATATCCTGAATTCAAGGGTGAGCTGCTTCATTTGAGCTGCTATGGATTCTTTTGCCTGGTCCATTTTCTGAATTAAGACTTCTTTTTTTCCTTTTGGGGGATGCATCCCCATATTCTAGATTAGTAGATGTTTTGGTACATGATTTTTAGTTTCTAGAAGGTTACTTTTGTAATATTTGATGATTTTGTTTTGATTTTATAAAAAACATGATTCAACATTTAAAATCTGGTTATTTTTTATTGTATAATGATCTATGTGATAGTAGTTATTGTTGAGTTTTAAAGGTGTGAAAAGGAAATGAAGGGTTGTGACTCGCCTGAAGAGTTGTAACTATGTCGAAGGGTTGCGACCTTTATGAAAGGTTGTGTCCTTTCTAAAGGGTTGTGATCGTTTGAAAGGTTATGCCTTTTCCAAAGTGTTGTGACCTTTCTGAAAGATTGTCTTCTTTTCAAAGGGTTGTGACCTTTACCCTTTGTTGGCTATAAATAGAGAAGTTTTCTCTCATTTATCTGCATCGAATTCTTCCCTTCTCTTGCACACATTTTCTTACATAAACAAAATTATCGATCGACTGAGTCTGTGTGTGCTCTTGTTGCTATTCATGTGTTCGCTGAAGTTATTAAAGTTTGAGGTACCGCTACTTCTTTAACAGGTTAAATCCATTTTATCTTGGGAGGAATTAATCTACAACCTCGGGCACAGTGAGGGGATTAAATTTCTTAAGGAAACACAGTGGTCTTTATGGACTCGGATTAAAAAAAAAAACATTCTATCTATTTCATCTTTTTTCTGTTTTTGTATTTTTTTACTAACCTGAATACAGGAGATAACAATTTTATGAAATTTAAAGTTTTTGTATTTGAGGTTTCTGGAGATTAAAATCTTTATGGTTTTATACTCTGTTTGAATTTTTAAAATTCATTCGATTAACGATTAAAAGAACATAAAAACTTTATCGTTACATTAGAAACAGTCTGTGTAAGGATCTATTCTTTACTGTTAGTATCTCACATACTAAAATTGTCTGCCATTTGTGACAGAAAAAATGTCTAATTCAAGTCAAGTAAATGTTGGAACAGTAAGTGCTGCAACAACATCGGTTGCACCCAATCGTTCAACTGCTGCCCTAGCACCGGCTGAGAAACCTGCAAAGTTTTCTGGAGTCGACTTCAAGAGATGGCAGCAAAAGATGTTCTTCTATCTGACTACGTTGAGTCTGCAGAGGTTCATTAATGAGAACGTTCCTGTTATGTCAGATGAAACTCCATCTGAAGAACAATTCTTGGTAATAAAAGCATGGACACATTCTGATTTTTTGTGTAAGAATTATATTTTGAGTGGCCTGTAGGATGATCTGTACAATGTGTACAGTAATGTCAAAACCTCAAAAGAACTCTGGGATGGTTTAGAAAAAAAATATAAAACAGAGGATGCCGGAATGAAGAAGTTCATTGTGGCAAAGTTTCTGGACTATAAGATGATAGATAGTAAGACCGTCGTCACCCAAGTTCAAGAATTGCAGGTCATAATCCATGATGTCCTTGCTGAAGGTATAAATTTATTTAATACCTATGTTGGAAATATTAAGTCTATTCTTAATACTCACATAATCTTTAATGAAGGATTAGTTGTGAATGATGCTTTTCAAGTGGCTGCCATTATTGAGAAGTTACCTCCATTGTAAAAGGACTTTAAAAACTACTTGAAATATAAACACAAGGAGATGACTGTTAAAGATCTCATGGTAAGGCTGAGAATTGAAGAGGATAATAAGGCAGCAGAAAAGAGGTCATGTGGTAATTTAGCAACATCTGGAGTAAATATTGTTAAAGAAGATCCCACAAAATCAAAGAAAAGAAAGAAAGCATCTGATCCAAAGAGCAATCCTCCTAAGAAGAAGTTCAATGGAAGTTGCTTCAATTGTGGCAAACGTAGTCATAAGGCTACTGAATGTCGGGGTCCCAAGAAGGACAAGAAGAAGGATCAAGCAAATTTGGCTGAATCCAAAGGAGAGATGGATGATCTTTGTGCAATGCTTTCAGAATGCAACTTGGTTGAAAATCCAAGAGAGTGGTAGATAGATTCTGGTTTCTCATGCCATGTGTGTACCAACAAAGAATTATTTTCATCATATACTCCAGCACCTACAGACGAGAAGTTGTTTATGGCAAACTCCGCTATTGCAAAGGTGGAAGGAACTGGAAAAATCCTGTTAAATATGACATCGGGTAAGGTGGTGACTTTGAACAGGGTCTCATATGTTCCAAAATTGCGAAAAACTTAGTTTCTATACCAGTTCTGACTAAGAATGGATTTAAATGTGTATTTGTTTCTGATAAAGTTATAGTCAGTAAGAATGAAATGTATGTAGGAAAAGGTTACCTCACTGAGGGCCTCTTTAAACTTAATGTAATTGCAGTTAATATGAATAAAAATTCTGCTTCTTCTTACTTACTTGAGTCTAAATGTTTATGGCATGAACGTTTGGGACACGTTAATAACAAAACCTTGTGAAAACTGATTAACTTAAATATTTTGCCTAAATTTGAGTGCAATAAATCAAAATGTCAAGTTTGCGTTGAATATAAGTATGCTAAGCATCCTTATAAATCTGTTGAAAGGAATTCATATCCCTTAGAACTGATTCACACTGACAGTTGTGACATGAAGTCAACACCAACACGTGGTGGGAGAAAGTATTTCATAACTTTTATTGATGATTGCACTAGATATTGTTATGTCTACTTGCTAAATGGTAAGAATGAAGTAATAGACGTATTTAGGCAATATAAAACTGAAGTTGAAAATCAGTTGGATAGAAAGATCAAAATAGAAAACCCAACTTGAAATATTTCAAAGTGTGGGGTGTCTAGCCAAAGTTCAGGTTCCTGTACCTAAGAGAGTGAAAATAGGCCTAAGACTGTGGATTGCGTATTCATTGGATATGCCACAAATAGTAAGGCATGCCGATTTTTCTTTCATGAGTCCGAACATCCGGATATTCATGATAATACGGTAATGGAATCAAATAATGCTGAATTTTTTAAACATATCTATCCGTATAAAACTAGACTTGAGTAATCTAGTGGGGGGTCTAAACAACCTCGAGAAGAACCAAAAGATAATAAAACCAATGAAGAGAGTCCAAGGCGCAGTAAACGTCAAAGGACAACTACGTCATTTGGATCTAATTTTGTAACATTCCTTCTTGAAAGTGAGCTTCAAACATTCAAGGAAGCGATGTTGTCTAGTGACTCAACCTCTTGGAAGGAGGCTGTCAATAGTGGGATTGAATCAATCTTAAGAAATCATACCTGGGAGTTGGTTGATCTTCCTCTAGGGAACAAACCCTTAGGTTCAAAATGGATCTTCAAAAAGAAGATGAAAGATGATGGAACTATTGACAAATATAAAGCAAGACTTATGGTCAAAGGCTTTAGACAAAAAGAAGGTCTTGATTATCTTTACGCATACTCTCCAGTGACTAGGATTACATCAATTCGGATGTTAATTGCCCTAGCTGCAGTATACGGTCTTGAAATCCATCAAATGGATGTGAAAACCGCCTTCTTAAATGGAGAGCTAGAGAAAGAGATCTACATGGAACAACCTGAAGGCTTCGTAGTTCCCGGTAAAGAAAAGAAAGTATGCAAACTTGTTAAGTCATTTTATGGACTAAAACAACCACCAAAACAATGGCATGCAAAGTTTGATCAAACCATGTTGGCAAATGGATTTAAGATCAATGAGTGTGATAAATGTGTTTACATTAAAGACACTCCGAATTAGGAAGTCATTGTATGCCTATATGTGGATGACATGTTGATAATGAGCAAGGACATTGCCAATATAAAAGCTACTAAGCGTATGCTCACTAGTAAGTTTGATATGAAAGATCTAGGTGTTGCCGATTTGATATTGGGAATTAAGATTCACAAAACTCCTAACGGTCTAGCATTGTCTCAATTTCATTATATTCAAAAGGTACTTGAAAAGTTCAAGTATTTGAATTTCAAAAAGGTAAAGACTCCAATTGATGTAAACCTTAATCTTGCAAAGAATAAAGGTGAAAGTCAGTCCCAATTGGATTAGGCTAGAGTATTGGGAAGTTTGATGTATGTCATGAATTGTACACGACTAGACATAGCTTGCGCTATAAGTCGACTGAGTCGATACACAAGTAATCCCAATCAAAATCATTGGTTGGAAATGAAGAGAGTTTTGGGGTACTTAGAAGACACTCAAAACTATGTTTTGCATTACAACAAATATCTAGCAGTTCTTGAAGGATATAGTGATGCAAATTGGATTACTGGGTCAACTGAAATGAAATCCACGAATGGATATGTTTTCACTATTGGTGGATGAGCAATATCTTGGAAATCATCCAAACAAACATGTATAGCTCGCTCTACAATGGAGTCTGAATTCATCGCCTTAGACAAGGCAGGTGAAGAAACTGAATGGCTCCGAAATTTCTTAGAAGATATTTCGTATTGTCCTAAACCAATGGCCCCTATATGTATACACTGCGATAGTCAAGCTGCAATAGGAAGGGCTGGAAGCGTTATGTATAACGGAAAGTCTCGTCACATAAGACGGAGATGTAACTCTGTTAGACAACTACTCTCTAGTGGAATTATCACAATTGACTATGTAAAGTCAAAGGATAATGTGTCGAATCCACTCACAAAAGGCCTAACTAGAGAAGGAGTTGAGAGATCATCGACGGGAATGAGACTATGGCCGAGAACAAGTCATCGTGGCGGTAACTCTACCTAGATGACTGGAGATCCCAAGATCTAGGTTCAAGGAGATAAAACAAATTCATAGATGGCGGTTCAACATTGTCAAAAATTATTTTATGTCTATTCTCATGATGAGACAATGTTCAGTAACCAAGATAAAGGCATAAGGACTTTTTTAATGGTTTCTAAGTTTGATACAGGGTATATCAAATAGTGTATCTACGAGATAACACATTTAGAAACCACCTATGTAAGTGTGAAGTGTAAGCCACTTCAAGGAGAATCCAGTAAGGCCAGTTCTCTAAGCACTTATTAACCGAGATGTGTTCATGGTTGAAACGAACAAAATAATGAGAACCAAAAACAGTTCAAGGGTTGATTGTATGACTTATGTTGTCTAGGTATACACCAAAGCTCAACGGTTTAAAGATATCAAATCTACCGATTGACCGAGTATATCTAATATATGTTCACTACGAAAAGTTTAAAGGGAAACATACTTATCCAGATGCAATTAACCTTTACTTACAAGACACACAGTTTTTCATGCATATGTTTTAACAATAGTCATTCCCTATTCATGTGGGGAATTGTTGGGTTTTAAAGGTGTGAACAGAAAATGAAGAGTTGTGACTCTTTTGAAAAGTTGTGACTATGCCGAAGGGTTGTGACCTTTATGAAAGGTTGTGTCCTTTCTAAAGGGTTGTGACCGTTTGAAAGGTTATGCCTTTTCCAAAGTGTTGTGACCTTTCTGAAAGGTTGTCTTCTTTTCAAAGGGTTGTGACCTTTACCCTTTGTTGGCTATAAATAGAGAAGTTTTCTCTCATTTTTCTGCATCGAATTCTTCCCTTCTCTTGCACACATTTTCTTACATAAACAAAATTGTCAATCGACTGAGTCTGTGTGTGCTCTTGTTGTTGTTCTTGCTTTCGCTGAAGTTATTGAAGTTTGAGGTACCACTACTTCTTTAACAGGTTAATCCGTTTTATCTTGGGACGAATTAATCTACAATCTTGGGTACAGTGAGGGGATTAAATTTCTTAAGGAAACATAGTGGTTTCTTTGGATTCGGATTAAAAAAAAAACATTCTATCTATTTCATCTTTTTTCTGTTTCTGTATTTTTTACTAACCTGAATACAGGAGATAACAGTTAGTTGGTTCTCCCATCGAAGACTAGTAAAAAAAAAAAAAAAAGAGAAAACAGAACAAATCAAACACCAAGGGAAGTTTATTAATTTCAATGATGAAGTGTATCAATTGTCTATAGAATATTCGCCCCTTTAAAAATTTAAACGTGGGATGTTTTCTAAAATTCAAATTTAATCCCCACACGAAAGTTGTTAATGCAAAGACGTTTGAACAATTGCTCAAGAACTCATTGTAACTTTTAACAGTGCATTAAAAAGGGGTTATTCATCTAAATGATTGTGGCCCTTAATAAAAGGGTATGCACGTATGTTATTTGGGCGTTAGCTTTTTTTCTCTCGGAATTCTAGGATAACTTATAACTGTTATAACCTCTATCACAGCTTCTACCCTTTGGGTGAGAACTCTGTGGTGAGCACTTTGTGCGTACTGAATTAACCCCTCTATTGTATAATAGCCTGCAAATCACCCAAGGGATGTAAACCGCACTAGGCAAGTCCTATGCGACATGCTCGATTCAGAAGACATCGAGGGATGATATTTAGATTAACACGAGGGGCATTTAAGTTATTCTGTATTTAGTTACAAAATAAATAGGGTATTTAGTTTAATATAATTAAATGGTTATTTTTAATAATTTAAAAACTTTTTAGCTCAAGGGATTTTCCATTTTAATGTAAATATAGACTATATAAAATCTTTGCCATTTTCCAAGTATTGAGTACTAATATAACTTTATTAAGAGAAAAAAATAGCACCCTACATTTAGCTGAATGACGGTTTCTAATGATTGTAATCCTTGAATTTACTAATTCTCATAAACTTATGTTTTGGTATAATAAAAAATGTACAAGATACACTATAAAGTAATATGAAATTAGAAATTTTTCAATAAAGATAAATTGTCTCCTTTATTCTATGTAAAGACAATAAGAGTACATACTATAGGCAATGCTTATCATTCTTGGTCAAAGAGGTGTCATAGATAGTGGCTCTTTCAACTAGACCTAGTTGTGAAAGGTCATTATTATAATTTCTATTGAGCATATAGCCTTTTTTTTTCTTTCTTTCTAGTTATTTCATAACTTTAATTTTGTTTTATTTTTCCTTTAGAGGAAAAGCTAATAGACATAGATGGTTGTTCAATAAAAAAAAAGGGAAAAGACAAGAAAGCAATAGGTAAGATGGGTAGTTACTTGTTTTCTTGCCTTGAAGAAGTATATCTCTTCCCCTTTATTTATTTGTCTTCTTGGAAGAAGGATGAAGGCATAATATTTGGTTCTTTTTGCCACTTTTTTGGTACATAAGTTTGGAAAAACGTAGGAAAATTAAAATACTTTTTCCTTTATCATGCACATGATTTGAAAGGCATCAACTTTCTCAAATTGATTACATATTGTATATCTATGCATAATTTCATGCAATCGTTTAAGGTTAGGAAGGCAACTTCTAGTTATATGATCAATGTATAAGGTCGGATAGGAAGAGAGCTTTGATGACATTTTTTAGGCTTATTATAAGAAGGACGATGAAAGTTGATTAAATACAAATAGGGAAATTAATGTCATCTATGTGATCCCAAAAAGAGAAATAAAGGCTCGTTGAACGAGTAATATACCTACTTATTTGATATTACGATCCTGGATCCTTTACTCCTTTTAAAATAACTTTTAACTAAGGGACAAGGGACGGACTTACCAAGTTTTTAATGGATGTGCGGGTGACATACCTAAAAAGACATTTTGAAAAGCATTAAGAGTAACATTTTAATTATTTAGTTTGTTTAAGGAGTTAATATCCGAAAAGTTCAATCAACTATGAGAAAATTATGTAGCAGAATTATTAAACTTTGTTTTGTATCAATAAAATCATTAAAACATTTATCTTTCAAAATCACTCAACTAAATTTATTATTAAAAAAATAATTTAAATATGACAAAATAAGTTATTTTTTATGTTATGTAACTATGGACCTCAGAAATAAACAAAATCAAATGGTGAGATTTTACGCATTATCAGTATTTTAGCCTTTCCTCATTTGTATAGTTCTCGTGAGATTTTAACAGTATACTAATTAAATTAAATACTTCAATAAAAGTCATTTTGGCTGAAAATTTATTCAATTTCCACAAGAAAAATGGTCACACTTTTGGGGAAATTAATATGAGAATTACGTCTGTGAAGAATTCTAGGATTTTCCATTTGCATGATTTTAACTTGGGAACGTTACCAATTATGTGTTTAGTTTTATTTAGAATATGTTGTTAAAGTTATTGATTTTTTGTTATAATAATAATAGCATAACATCTCCTTATAGAGGAGAAGAAAAAAAAAACGGTGTGCACCAAAACGAAGATAGATATAATCTAATTGAGAAATTTTATGAAAAATTTAATTGAGTGATTTTTTAAGATAAAAGCATTAAATGAAGTGATTTTATTGATGTAAAATAAGATTTAATGTCTTTTCTATATAAGTTCTTATAGTTGAGTGACTTTTTGAGATAACTCTTGTTTTAAGTATAATTTTCTAACTCAGGGAAAATAAAGAAACCCTATAACAAAAATGGAAGCTTCAGCCTTCACATCCAAAACAGAAAAACCAAGTTTATTCTTCTATGAAATTCAATATAAGATTGATTAAACAAAGATTCTAGATTCAACTCTCACCATTATCCGTTATCAAAACAAAATTTTATGTGTTTTGCCCATTTAAAGATCATAATAAAGTGTTTTAAAAGTATAGTTAAGTAATAAAAGTATGATTTGAGTTTTTAAATAAAGTGGTCGCACAAGATCAACAATACCATTAAGATACAATATTTCTGATATTTTAATTACTTATCAGTTTTCCATCTTAATTTCTTTACGTCATAACCTCATAGGATTATAACGTACGGAGGAAAGACCGCAATATTGCATTCCACCAAACGATCTTAAATTATGAAGTATACATAATACAATATTATATGTCAAAGAAATTAATTAAAAGGATGTTGAAAATAAAAAATAAAAAAACTTATAATTTGATAATGCAATGAGGAAGAAGAGGGTAAATATTTATGAATAAATTGTCACAAATAATTTTCAGCCAAACTTTGTTACAAAATATCGTCACATAAAACCTATTTTTTTGTAGTGATTTAGGAAGTTGTTGCATCGTCTGAGAAAATTCAATTTCTTATTATAGTGATTTAGGAAGTTGTCACATCATTAGAGAAAATCTAATTGCTTATAGTGATTTATGAAGTTGTCACAAAGCATCATCACAAAAAACCTTATTGTTTTTAGTAATTTAATAGAATTGTCACAAAATATTTCCAGCTACCGACAACCAAATTTCTTGTAGTGATTTAAGTAGTAGTCACAAAACATTACCACAAAAATCTAATTTCTTGTAATGATATAGAAAGTTATCACAAAACATCGTCACAAAAAAAAAAAAAACTTAATTTCTTGTAATCACTTGGAAAGTTGTTACAAAACATCGAAACAATTCATTTACGTTGAAGAGCCATTCTAATCAAGATTATTGAACGGTGCGTTAATGTTGGAAGTATCTTATTCTAAATAGAAAAAAAAAGAAATAGAGAAACTTAATATTTTGAAAATATAACTATTGGAAAACCACTCTTTTTCAGAAAGTAGAACAACTATACAAAAGAAGTAATTGAAAAGGAATTTAAGTCTTTTGTATATATTAAAGTTTTGGACATTGATAAAATGGTTTACATTTAATTCTTATTATAGCCAAAAGTAGAGAATTTGATTTAATTTATAAAAGAAATTTACATGATGTCAAGTGGAATCTAGCTACAAATCATAATCAGGGATACCTAAAAAAAACTTACAGATTCTTTTTCTCTTTTTTTTTTTTTTTTTCTCTTTCTCTTTTCATTGCATAACGACAAGGATTAAAGAGTAATCTTGAATATAATACGACTTTAATTGATAGCTAATGTGTGATTATGAAAAAAGTTACTTTTTTCATCCCAAATTGAATATTCCCTATTCCTCTTTTAAGTTTATAATATCGGTGACATCATTTTTTACAAAAAGATTAATTGACCAAAATAGTTATGTTTTATACCTTATTGTTATATAATTTTTTTACATTAATAACTACTTGTAACTTAAATCATTCTAAATAATATTCCCAAAAGCAAAGTGGTAGACTCCAATTATAACAAACACCCCCTACATCAAAATAAAAAATACCTCTAAAAAGTAGTTTAGGTCTATCATAGGCGATATATATTGATGATTTAATTAGGTCCATTACGCCAACGTGTCCTCTAATTAGTTTGTTCTTACAATTTTGTTTATTTGACAAAAAATGCTTATTTTTTAAAAATAATATGATAAGTCGTTTGATAAAGTTTTTTGGAAGAAAATACTTGTCTTTGAAAAATATCAGAAGAAGTTGTTTTTTAAATGCTAATGAGAGTAGCTTTTCCTTACAAATATTTATTTAAAAAACACTTTTGAGAAAAAAAAATACATCGATATTCGATAAACACTTTTTAAAGTTTGGTTGTACAAAAATGTATTTTTAAAAGTTTTAGTCAAATACAAATTATATCTCACTAAAAGTACTTTAAAAAAAAAATACTTTTCAAAATAAGTTAATTTTATAATATTAATCAAACATGCCAAAAGGAACTTGACATAATTGATTCGATTTGATTTCGTTTTAACTAAAAAAATTCAAATCCAACCAAAACAATATGACATTATATGTATACAATTCTTATAAATATTTTATGTACTTTATAAATATTTCTTAAATATTTTCATAGTTTTTGCCTTTTAACTATTTTTTTTACCCTCCCTAGGAGCTCCCACCCCTTTTGCTCCCTTGGTGACTCGAACTCGCAACCTTCGGGTTGGAAGTGATGGATGCTTACCATCCGAGCAACTCCCTCTCGTCAACCTTTTAACTATTATTTCATGTTTAGGCTTAGAATTTTGAATGGTCTAATAAGTTTATAGCCCATAGGTACATATTATAGTCAGCTTAAATACAACCCAAATCAATACTAGTGCAAACAAAAAAAAAATCATTATTAGGAATGACAATAATATTAATATTTATTCTTTAATTTTTCATTGGTTAATTTACAATGAAAAGTACATACTGTTATAGACATATTTGTATTATAGTGAATGTCTATTATGTAGAGTCCTTTTAGGGAATGGTTAGGAATTCTACTTGGGACCAAGTTAGGTTTCCCTTATAAATAAATGGGTTTCCCTCATTGTAAATATGATATGTGAATCCCTAAATATCATTCAAGAGGAATAAGAAGTCTTCTCTTTTCTCTCTAGTTTATTCTTCTTATTGTTTTATATAGTTTCATAACATGTTATCAGCACGAGTCTCTATCTAATTGAGATTTCTAACTTGAGCTAATATGCCCAATTTAAGTTTGTATTACTGCACTCATCTTTTCGTCGTAGTTTTAAAATTGAGAAGTCAATGTGTTTGAGGTGAGAGAGAAGGTTTCAGCTAATAAAGGTTTGTTCGAGTAATGTGTTCTTTTACCTAAGAGCTCAATTGTCATTAGTCATTGGTCAAGGGTAATATGATGAATTCAAATTCTATTTCATCAAAAGTATAAGACATTGGGTTAAAAGTCTCAATGCACCATGATGATAAGATGTTGGGTTTAAGTCCTAACGATTTATGGCCTAAAACGCTTTTACATGGATATAACATTGGATTTTAGTCCTAATGCACTATATCGATGATATAATGATGACTAAAGCAAAATAATGTGCTTTTGATGAAATTAGTCATGAAATCTATTCCATTGAAATCACTCCATTCCCTAAAAAGAATGTAAGCAGTGCATAATATGACTGAAATATGATAAGTGATTGAATAATGCACATGAAAATGGAATGAGGTACTAAAGCTATCATAGTTTGATATGCTCACATAATTGTGTTCCATTAATGAAGAATGAAAACTTTTGATAGATGCTAAAAATATAGATCCATTCTTTGAAGTGAATAAGGAGTAAGCCTACCATGCTAGGCGTGGAAAAGGTTGCGTCCTCTGGTCATGGACGTGTTATCACAAAAAATATCTCTGGACAGACATGTGTTATAGAAAAGTTTCATGCTTTGTCTTAGAGCTTGTATTGGATAAGAATTAGTACAATTGAGGCACATTCAATAGTAAATCAGAAGTTTACTAAATCAGTAGGGCCCTCACAATCATAAATAAGATCCTATTGACACAGCTTCATAGACACCCTAGGACACTTGAACTCTATGCTCTGATACCAAGTTTGTCACAATCAAAGCCTACACCCCATACGTGGCGGTCACTCGAGAATCATTGTTGGTCCCCAAGTGAACCCTCATCCTGGTTGACTACAAGCGGAAGACTAGCTCAAGCATACATAAATATCAAATTGAAAGAAATATTTAAAAATAGTTTACTGGATATAATGAGTATGAAATATAAGTTTAAATAAAACATCTAAAAACTGAAAGACTCTCCAAAATTGTCAAATGATAAAGCATCTATTGTATATAGACAAGTGTCAGGACAAGACCCATGACTACTCAAAATGTTACTAATACTAACAACTCATAAAACTTGAGTCCTCAAGAAGCAAGAAGATCTTACTCAAAAGCTAGCAAGCAAACGAAGTGATCTCAACGGACTCTTGTTGAGAATCCTACGAACCTATATCTACATCATTGAAAGATGCAAGTCAAATGACATCGGTACATTGAATGTACGAGTATTTAATATAGTTGAATAACAATTTACTAGATGAAAGAAATGTAGTAGATATAGATATATACTTAACTTAATGTAAGGACGTAATGAAATAAAATCATTAAAACTTTACAAAGATACTTGCTCATTTCTGAACTCAACATGTTAAGTGATATGATAAAAATACACTTTTAACTTTATTTGGGAGATTCTCTAATCGACAGCCATCACTATGAGCTATGTGATTATACAACATCTCGCCCACGCTACCAGAACTTTCATATACCTTATCGGGGTATAAAACACCTTTACTAAGTGGATCTCCTAAGTTATGCCCGAAAGCATTAAGGATTCATCTAAAAAGTATGATTCTTTACCCATGTTGGCTACATGGTTTATGAGGAATGTGAGTTATCTGAACTCATTCCCATATTAGTGTTTAATACTACTCCTAATAAATATATACTCGTGCTCAAATGTATAAAATATGATATTTCTCTGGTTTGAGATAGTTTCTCAAACTATCCTCTTAAAAGAGGCAACTGCTCTAAAATATCTCTGAACTCATAAACTTGTTTAGATATCAAAGTTTCTATGTTCTCAAAATAATACTCTTTCTTTATATAAAAATGAAACATTTGGGAATACTTAGTTCCCTTAAACTTTACTCAAAATGTCTCTTTAAACTTTCCTCAAAACACAGTTTAAAACACAAATATTGGCTTTAAAAATTTTTCAAGATTTATAACTCAAAATAGGGTTCATGCTGGAATATAGACATGAACAAATCAACTCAAGGATCTCAATGACGATAGAGAAAACTCAAGAACTCAGAACTCAACGATACTACCCATCTCAAGAATACTCAATTAATATGGTTCATGCTGAAATATATACATGAATGAACTCAAGAACCTCAATGCATAACGTATATCAATTCAATAATTAGGAATAAAGTTTTAAAAAAATCAAGAACTCAAGAACTCACACTACTAAAAACTGCTAAAGAACGACAGACGGCGTCACTCCAAAAAGCAACGCCATTAGCCACACTGTTCGTCGCTTTTTAATAAAAAAAAATTTTTAATTAATTTTTAAAAAGCGACGGACGACATCTCTTAGTCCATCACTTTTTTTTCATGGATATTTGTGCCAACTATATATATAATTAAATCATTAATTGATTAATTATTTTTTTAAAGAAGCGACAGACAGCTTCTCAAAGTCCGTTGCTTTTTGGTCAAAATATCTTGTCAAAAATTTAAGAAAAGCGACATAAAGCGTCTCTTAGTCCGTCACTTTTTTGGTCAAAATTTCGGTCAACTATTTTTAAAAAGAGAGACAGACAAAGAGACGCTTCTCGTCGCTTTTCTTAAAATATCTTTGACCAGATCGAGATTTTCTTATTTTGTTCTCTCTCTTCTCTCTTCTTCTCTTTTCACTCTTATTGTCATGACCCAAACCATCGTGATTGACACCCACACTAACCCTGCGATGGGAGAACCATTGCTACAATCCAAACTAACAACTCAACCAAAATACTAAGGCATCTATATTACAGAAGCAAGTTAAGTGCTAAGGAAAGGAATAGGGAGTTCCCATAAACTCCAAAACAATTGTCTAACAACTAAAAAATGCGGAAAATAGCTCTTAGAACCTGAAAGTCAACGTACCAAAACATCTAAAGTTCAACCATAAGTCTAAACAAGAAGGGATACAACCCCCAAACAAAACAACAGACTAACTAAAGAACTAGTCTAAGTTCGAAATGTGAACATAAACAGAAAGAGAACTCATGGCAGCCCATAAGAACTGGCTCACCCTTGAATTCAAATGATCACAGATCTTCAAAGCGAGGTCTATCAATAGTCGCTTGAAGATGCTCTGTACTCAACAAAGAAAGAGCAAGTGCAGTATCAGTACACAATCACAATGTACTGGTAGGATCACACGGCTATCCCAATAAGTGCAGCATGCATAAGCCATTACAACAATATAATAACATGCATACACCGAACATATATAATATCAACAACATTTATGAATAAGGTACAATTTCACATTTCTCAAGATACACAATCACGGCAAGTCAATGGTCCTCTCATGGAACCCAAACCCAAACTATTAGCATACCAAAACGTGGTACCCAATCCAAAGATTATGTCGGAACGTGGTAACCGATTCCATATTTATGCCGGAACATAGCAACCGATCTAAGTTAGATTGTCGGAACGCAACACCCGGTCCATTCAACAAGCCACAATCACAATTACAAGTATATTCTCATAATCATACACTCAAGTCATGATTAATGTCATTCATCATTCATCCATCTTATTTACCACTAGTGTGATCAATAATGCAACATTCTCATACATACACGTATTATAATGAAGAAAGAACGAACATATATCACACAACATGAAATGACAACCATCGCCTACCTTGAAACAAGCTTGAATCCCCTAAGAAACTTGATCCTTCCTTTTTTGGATTCGTTCCGCTTGTTCTTAGTCTACAAACAATCATAATAACACAAAAATCAATAAACAATAACTAACTACTTGGATTACCAACAATCATATAAACCCATGATCCCAATATCCAAATTAGGAATTTTCCCACCATCGAAATAGTTCTGAAACCCTTCCCCATCGATAATTACCCATGATATTATAATCTACGAATCAAAAAATGGATTCGGGGAGTTAAAACCTTACCTTTAGCCTTAAGAATGGTGGAAAACTGTCAAGAATTTCCTGGGTTTGTCTCCTTACTCTCAAGAATGAAAAATGAGGAATAAAGACGTTTTGGGGTTTATTTCCGACTTAAATCGCGACTGTCCTGTTATGACGATACTCACCCCGCTACAGCGGCCCCTCCCTAGCGGGAATAATCCTGCCTTAGTGTCTTGCACGGAACCAGTGACTCAATTTAAGAATTTCAAACTCCCATTTTACAACACACTTTCATCCCATGACACTCAGAAAATACGCATTCACGCTAAGATCAATTTCAGGAGTTCTACTCGCCCGAATTCAATTCTGTAATGTCATACGGGTTCCTTAACATCTTAGCTATCTAGTCATATGATCAAAATCATAATTAGATCACCCAATTGTTACCAAATTTCCCTAGACTTTAATGACTCCGATTTCGTCCAAATCTGAACTAGGTTGTGAAATTTCAAGTTACTGCAAAAAAAAATTTTGGCCTAAAATTTTTCCCATTGGCTTTTCTATAATGACGAAAATAGGTCATTAGAATAGATATCAATTTACCCATCACTCGTCCTCGAGTGTCAAACTTAGGAAATGTAGGCTAAAGAAAAAATGGAATAGTAACTGAATCAACGAACAATTGGGGATACTTGTCTCGCATGTCCTTATCGATTTCCCAAGTAGCTTCCTCAATTGGAAGATGCTTTCATTGAACTTTTATGGACTTAATCTCCTCGGTCCTCAGCGTATGCATATCACGATCAAGAATGATAATCGATTCCTCCTCATATTAGAGGTTTTTGTCTAATACAATTGAGTCCTATTTAATGATGTAATTCCCGTTGCCATGGTATCTTTTCAACATGGACACATGAAATATTGGATGAACTCCAGATAGATTATGAGGTAAAGCCAATCTATAAGCCACTAGCCCTACACATTCGAGAACCTCAAAGGGACCAATGTATTGCGGACTTAGCTTGCCCTTCTTGCAAAATCTCATCACCCCTTTCATAGGTGATACCTTAAGAAGAACATTCTCACGAGTCTGAAATGTCATGTCTCTTGCCTTGTGATCCTTATACTTCTTCTGTATACTCTAGGCTGCTAGAAGCTTAGCTTGAATTTCTCACCTCATCTTGAGCATCCTTTACTAAATAAACCCCCAAAAGTTTCACATTTACAGCCTCAAACCATCATATGGGTGATCTATATCCCTTCCCATAAAGTGCCTCAAATGGTGCCATATCAATGCTGGAGTTATAACTATTATTATAAGAGAACTCACACAAAGGTAAGAACTTATCCCAATGCCCTCCAAAATCAATCACACATGCCCTCAACATGTCTTCTAACACTTGAATAGTCCTCTTTGACTGCCCGTCCATCAGTGGATGGATGACTGTACTAAAAGTTAGTTGTGTACCCAATTCATTATGTAATTTCGTCCAAAACTTAGAGGTAAACTATGTACCATGATCTAAGATTATAGAAAGGGGCACCCCATGCAACCTCACTATCTCTTTCACATACACCTTAGCCAATTGTCCAGCATTATAATCTATTCTTACCGAAATAAAATGGGCTGACTTAGTCAATCTTTCAACCACTAGCCAAATAGAATCAAACTTCCCAAAGTCTTGGGAAGACCAACAACGAAATCCATGGATATCATTTCCCACTTCCATTCCATAATTGGCACTCTTTGAAGCAAACCTGGAGGCCTTTTTGTGTTCATACTTCACTTGTTGGCAATTTTGATACTTAGCCACAAACTCCGCTATATCCTTTTTCATGCCAGGCTACCAATAAATTTGCTTCAAGTCTCGGTACATCTTGGTCACACCTAGATAAATGGAATATCGCGAGCCATGGGATTCTGTCAATAATTTCTTAATCAAGTCATCAACTCGAGGAACACCAATCCTTCCTTTAAAACTGAGCACACTTTCCACATCAACGGTGGTCTCTTGTGCCTTACCAATCATAGTCTTCTTCTTAAGTTCATTCAAAGTTTCATCCTCAAATTGTATGGCCTTGATCTCTTCAATAAACGTGGCCGTAACTTCAATGCTAGCTAACAACCCATCTCTTTCTGAGATGTCCAACTGCATGAACTTAGACTTCAAACTTTGAATTTCCTTAGCCAATGTCGCTTGGATACACTCAAGCAAGCTAAACTACCCATACTCACCGCTTTTCGACTCAAAGCATCTACCACCACATTAGCCTTACCCGGATGGTATTGAATGGCCACATCATAATCCTTAAGTAACTTCATCCACCTTCTCTATCTCAAATTCAAATCTTTTTGAGTGAACACATGTTGCTAACTACGATGATCGGTAAGCACCTCACACTTAACACCATAAAGGTAATGTCGCCAGATCATAAGAGCAAACACTATCGTTGACAACTCCAAATCATGCATTCGGTAATTCCTCTCATGCACCGTCAACTGTCGCGATGCATAAGCTATAACATTCTTATATTGCATCAACATAGCACCCAAACTAGAATGTGAAGCATTATAATAAATAATAAAATCTTTACCTTTAACCGGTAATACTAGAATAGGTGTAGTGGTCAAGAGAGTCTTGAGCTTTTGGAAGTTCTCCTCACATTTTTCAGTCCATTCAAAAAATATCTCCTTTTTGGTTAAATTCGTCAAGTGAATGGCAATAGAAACAAAGTTCTTCACAAATCAACGATAGTAGCTAGCGAGCCCCACAAAACTCCTAACTTCTGTCCTAGAGCTAGGCCAAACCCAATTCTTAACTGCTTCAATCTTTTGGGGATCTACCATTACCCCTTCTTTTGAAACTACATGTCCCAAAAATGCAACCGAAGTTAACCAAAATTCACACTTAGAAAATTTAGTAGACAACCTTTGTTTCCCAATAACACCCAGAACAATACAAATATGGTCAACATGCTCTTCCTTACTTTTCAAATAGACCAAAATGTCATAAATAAAGAATATAACAAATGAATCAAGAAAGGGTTTGAACACACCATTCATCAAACTCATAAAAGCTGCAGGCGCATTAGTCAACCCAAACGACATAACTAGAAACTCGTAGTGCCCATAGTGGGTTCTAAACGTCGTCTTAGGCACATCCTCAGGCCTAATCTTTAACTGATGGCAGCCAGACCTTAGATAAATCTTAGAGAAAACTAATACACCTTGCAATTGATCAAAAAAATCATCTATTCTAGGCAATGGATACTTGTTTCGAATAGTGACCCTATTCAATTGTCGATAATCTATACACATCCTCATACTACCATTTTTTTTCTTTACAAACAAAACTGGAGCACCCCACAAGGAAGCACAAGGGCGAATAAATCCTTTATCAAGTAGTTCTTGGATTTGAGCGTTAAGCTCTCTTAATTATGTCAGAGCAATGCGATATGGAGGGATGGAAATGGGACGAGTACCACGTTCTAAATCAGTGCAGAAATCTATATATATATTCGGAGGCATATCAAGCAAGTCAGTAGGATAAAATTCTCGAACTTCTGACACCACATGAATAGATTTAATACATGGAGACTCCACCTCAACATCTCTAATATGAGCCAAATAAGCCAAACAACCCCGCCCTACCAGTTTACTAGCCCAAATGAAGGATATGATCTTAGCTTGCTTAAGCTTGTACACCCTTTCCCACTCTAATTTTTCCCTTCCCAAAATTTCTAAAGTCACAGACTTAGTATTACAATTAAGAACAACATAATAAAGGGACAACCAAGTCATGCCTAAGATTATGTCAAAGTCAGTCATATCCAAAATCACCAAATCATCCCAAGTCTGAAAACCCATAAATAAAATAGGACAAGCACGATAGACATAGGTGACTATGACAAACTCTCCAACTGGGTAGAAACATGGATGGGGGCATCAAGTATATCACAAATCATATCAAACTTTAAAGTAAATCACATAGATACATGAGAATAAGTAGAACTCGGATCAAATAACATATTAGCCATCTGGTCATAGACAAGAATAGTACCTGTGATCACTGAGTCAGACGTCTCTGCCTTGCTTTTGCCCAGAAAGACATAACACTGAGCTCTATCATTTTGACGGCGACTTCCCTGGCTGGCTGCACTGTACCTCTGCCTACATTACTATTTCTCCTACTTCCGTGACCTTGCTGGTTTCCTCCTCGCCCACCTTGTGGATGCCCTCGACCATTATTACCATTTCCCGCGGGTACCACTGCTCTAGACTGCTACTGCGCGAAATCCAGCATGCGTGGGTGGGGACAATCTCTCCTTATATGCCCAGGTTCTCCACAATTGTATCAAGCATGATCAAAAGATGGCCTGCTACCCGCCAAAGGTGTGGCTCCCTGGCTATCCTGAATCAAATAATGAGGTGGAGTTCCCAAGTAATTACCTATAGAGGCCGACATAACGGACTAAATTGGCTTGGCTACAAGTGTCGGCCTTCCTGACCCGTTGGAGTAAGAACCTTGTGTCACGCCTCAAATCCCATTAAGACGGACAGGCACCCGATGCCCTAAAGGCTCGAGAAAACCAACATGTAATTTGTGCTTACTATGCATATAACTATGACAATTTTGTGACAAGTTCACATAGGTTGCAGCGATACGAACAAATATAAGTAGACCCAAAACGTATATACAAGACTTGTCCGTTGAGGCCACAACTTTTTAAGACGCAACTAAACCATATACATAAGTCTACAAAGCCTCTAAAGATAGAAAACCTTAGAGTAAGTCAGGATAGACCCCGCCTTACCCTTAACTATGACACAATACCAAAATGAATCTACCAAGGACTCCGTAAAGCTCCGAATCAACCTGGAGCTCACCAAAAGTGGTTGAGTGTCGTGTGCTCCTATTGAGGAGGTCTACTAGCTGGAGTACCTGTGCCTGCAGCATGAAATGTAGCGTCCCCCGCAAGGAACGTCAGTATGAAAAATTGTACTGAATATGTAAGGCAATAACATATATAAAATGAGAGTTCGAATGAAAACCAAGTATCAATATATGTGTGCATAAATTAGAACAAAAGACTATCTTTGTTAACTCTTGTGGGATCGTGTATGTTACATTCTTGTCTTTATCTTTTTATGTGTTATGATCTTTATAAGGCATGTGATACGAGTGACCAGCTGATCAGTGGTAGAAGAGGATAACCTATGCTAGGCATTTTAACCCCTAGGATGTGGTCCTTATAATTACACAAATTGGGATCAGCCCATGCTAGGTTTTCGCCCCTGAGCTACCACTCTTAATTATACAGATTGCATCACTTAGATTCTTTAATCTTTGAGATTGTTGTTTTGGTGGTCATAGTCATTTTTGATATTTGGAACTATAGACTAGTAGTTGAACACATGAAAATAATACTTCAAGGTAGTAACAATGACATAAGGAGCTATGGAACATCAATGCATTACTTGTGAGTTTAAATGACACAATTGACTTCAACTGACTAGGAGGTGGATTCACCAAACTTTCTTTTGCAAATACCATCTCTATACCAGCACCTAGGAGGATAATTACACAAGTATAGAGTAGTAGTAAACATAAAATGAAATAGTTCTTACACTAAGGTGAGAGGGAAAATATTGTTAGCTATTTGGAGATCGTATGCTGCCACTATGTTTCCTTTATTAGGAACATAACTTGGGAAGTTCATTCATTGTTATTCATCGTAAATATCAGATTTCATGCCAAGGAATATAGAATCGAATAGCCTTACATACCTTTTTTTCTGACTAATTAACTATCACGATTCAGCCTCCCCTATTAGGTTTTAATCTACAATATAAGTTAGGATAAACTTAAATTAGCAACTATCACACCGTGAGCCTTATAAAACAGTAGCTAATTTTGATGGATAATGAGCCCATACAACCCTTTAAATAATATGTATCACCACACCCTCCCTCTCTGCCCAATACATACATTATATATCGTTTTCCAAGATTACCCAAACTGCACCAATAATAATACACATAAAACAACCTTAAATATTCTTTATCATACAGCCAATTATTGAACTCACTACCCCCTTGAGTTCTTTATGACAACACACCCATAATTTCTCACTCAAACTTATACATAAGAAGGAAGAAAATGGAGCAGTCACCTTACAACAATTTCTGCAACCTTTTCGTATAACTTGAATTCCTCTAGAACTTCAATTTCCCTTCACACTTAAACCAAAGAAGAAGAGAAATGCATCTTAATAATTAAGGAAAGTGAGCAGTAGCTTACGGGAACTTCTGCCTTGTACTTGTAATTAATCATGAATAACATGTTTTTTAGTCTTTCATGGGAGAATTAGGCTAAATTCATAAGTGTTTCTCTTACCTTGGTTTGCATATATGAGGGTTTCTTCAAAAACCCTAGAAAGAACTTTAAGGCAGCTGGTTTAAGCCTTGAGAGAAAAGGGAGAGAGAGCTGAAGTTAAATATGATTTTCCTTAATTGTTAAAATGAGTGAAAAGATCAGCTCATATTGGATTTATATGAAGCCTTCATGACCATTAAGAAAAATCCTCTAGAACCTCCCTTTTTTTTCTCCATTTCAGCCACTAATTGGTCAAGTAGGTGATGCACCTGCTTATGTACATCAAGCTGCTCAAAAGGTCAAACTAGGTGATGCACCTACTTGCCTATTTTTGGGCTTAACTAGATTGGGCCTTGGCATATTTGGCTGCTGGGCTATATTTCCATTTTCATTTTCTTTTATTTAATTTGGCCCTCAAGTGATTCCATTAGCATAGGCCCAAATTTGATCCATAAACCTTGGCCTTTTTAACTAGATCCATATAGCTCAAGTAGGTGATGCACCTACATGGTCCTTTGGACTGGTCAATAAGTCAAAGTAGGTGATGCACCTACTTGTCACCTACTAGCTTAGTTAAGCCAAGCAAGCAGCTCACTTATTTAATTCTATTTTCTAAATATTAAACCCTTTTGTTTTAACTTAGCACTTAACTTTCAACTTTAAGCTCAATTACCACCTAATTGTCTTGAGTTTAAATACTCTCGTTAGAGTTAACTTGCAGTACACATGCCGAAATGTGAAAGGCATCACATCACCTTCCGATCTAGTTTAAACCAATGCTAATCATATAAAAAATATGGTCCCTCACCTATACTGTAAGGCTATGTCAAGTATCACAAGAATAGAACAATCATATGTATAATACGGGCTGTTACACCTTGAAAGTTATCCGAGTTCTTAGCCCTCTTAGCCAATGTCTTAGCCTGACCGTCTTGCCTCACTCCCTCTACTTCTTAACAAAGTTTGTTACCTCATTAAAGTTTTTCCCTGCAGAGGTCATATAAACAGATAATACTTGCAACTTAGAATTTAGTCCCTTAGTAAATAAATGGATCCTCTCTTTCTCAGTAGTCACCAATTGCATAGCATATCTAGACAAAGCATGGAACTTGGCCTCATAAGTAGCCACATACATGCTACCTTGCTTCAAAACCATGAAATCATCCTTCTTATGATCTCTCAAAGTCTTAGGCACATACTTCTCTAAAAATAGAGCATGAAACTGGGTCTAAGTAACTGGAGGTAAAACTGAAGATTTGCATTCTAGATAACCTCTCCACCACTACTTAGCCTCACCTTGAAGCTGAAAAGTCACAAACTCAACCCCATGCTGATGGACAATTCTCAACTTATGAAGCCTCTCATAAAAATCTATAATGAATTCATATGCATCCTCACTCTCAGAACCATGGAAAGCGGTTTCAACTTTAAGAACTTAGTCAACATCTCATGTTCATTACCAGTCATAACAGGACCCAACAAAGGAAGGAAGAAAGCATCATTACCTACATTCCCTCCCACCGCGGGGACACTGATAGCAATAGAAAGATTGGCGAGAGCTTGAGTTGCTTGAACAGAGGGAAGCACTCCAGGACCAACCAATCCTTTCAAGAATGACATGATCTGCTGAGCTAACACTGGGTCCAAAGGAGGAATACATGTAGTTTCAGCCTGCACCTCTTTCTCTTTTCCAACATTCTACTCATTCTCAACCTTTATGTTCTCCTCTACTTCCTCATGATGCGCAGGAGGGGCCTCATTTCTAGGAGCATTTTTAACCGATGCTCCATCCCTAATAGGTGCTGCCCTTCTTCGGCCTCTACCCCTAGCTCTTTCTCTACCCATACCTCGATCGCGACCTCTCGCTGCAGATTCCTCAGTTGGAGTATTAATGGGAGCTTGTAACATCCTGGAAAACTAGTAGTTGAAACTAGAGCCTTACGTGAGAGTGTTTGAGTTTAATGTGGGGTTTAGAAGTGTAAAATGACTTCCCGAACTTGGGTTGAGGGGTTTAAGGGTTAAACGTCAAGGTACAACCCCCCAAGGACCAACCAAGGGGCCCTTGAGGAGGACCCTAAAGCCTAACCCCTAAAGCTGCCAAGACTACCCAAAAGAAGGCCACCTACGGATGGAACCTATGGCCAGTAGGTGGACCCAATGACCTGTAGATGGGAGTCGTGGGTCAGACCCTCAAAGTAGGCTGCAGACCACCCACCTACAGACTTACAGGATGGGGTGTTGGACCACCTACGGTCTATAGGTCATGGGCGTAGGTGGTGCCTGCATGTTCTGCTTAGGTTCGGTTAAGGTGAGCATTTTTTAGAAAATTCCTAATTTAATAATTTTTGCTTTGGGTCATTTTATATTATTTTAATAAACTTATATAAGTACTTTTTGACCATTAAATAACCTATTTTACTTCATAATTCCCTCACCCAAAATCATAACCAACTCTCATCTCCAATATTTCTCTCTCTAAAAGTCCATTGAAGAAGAAGAAGAAGGTCAAGTCTAAGGGTCAAGGAACAGCCTTTTCTCTTCAATATCATGAGGAAATCTTCATAAGGTATGGTGTCTTTTCATCTATGGGTAACCTTCACCTTAGAGTCCCTTCAAAACTTGATTTCAAAGCTTTCAACTTCCCCCAAAAGCTAGGGTTTCAATCTAAGTCATGGGTTCTCTTTCAAAACTTTTTCAATAGTTTATTTATAATGGATTATGATTGAATTGATGATTTATTTTTGATTTATGACGAAATTTCCCCATGAACCCATGAATCCCCCGTATTGTTAAATTGTAACTTCATTATGTGGGTTGCTTGATTAAGGAAGTATGTGAATTGATTATGTCTATATTGATTGAGTTTATATGCTGCCATATGATTAAAATTGACTAAGAATCAAGCATGTGGTTGGATTACCTTGAGAATTAGGTATATATGATAATCATGTGAGGCATTGGTTGAGAGTAAGGCTTATAGCATGAAGATGACTTTTAGGGCTTTAAGGGTAAAAGCTAATTTGAATAAACTATAGATGTTAAGGCCTTAAGAAGGAAGCTATTATGTATGTTGAATTGTATATGACACTATTGTGAAAGGACTTCACCCACATGACCTATAATATGAGTACATGAGTTTATGCATGAAATGAATGATTTAGTTGAATCATGATATTCCCCTTATCTAATGTAGTAATTCTAGATGTTTTGGGTTGAGTTTTATTCATAGCCCTTGAAGGGAAAATTATGAGGGTTTGTACATGTTGATAAGAATTGTGTATGAGCTTGTGACTTATTTAGAAAGTGAAGATACTATGATTATGATATTATATGCATGTTTTATGAACACTTTGAGAGTGAAGAGTCGATGATGATAATGTTGTTATTGTTGTGTCATTGAAAGGACAATCACCCACCCACCCCATGCATAAACAAGATTATGATGTGACTAAGATATTGTTAAAAGGCAAATTCTCATATTCACCTTTACACATGAATATGCATGAAATGTACATGACCAAGATAATCTTCTTGTGTTGATTGAAAGTCTATTCTCATGAAAAGACATGATTATAATGTGAAAGTTTTCCTCACATAATTAATGATGATTCTAAGGTTGGAAGTTAGTTCGCACCTAATGAATCTATGAGCTATTTTATGAGTTGTGTTGGATGGAGGGTAAGATACTCCTTCATGCATGTAAATTCAATTCAAGACTAAATATGAAATTTTGGGAAATAATGCTTAGCACCGAGTGGATATGGAATATGAGGTAGAGGCCCTCCCATCAATAAGGTCGGGCTACTAAAGCCCTTCTGTCAATAAGGCTAGGTTCTCTAAAGATAATCTCATGAGATAAAAGCTCCCCCGTCAATACAATAGGTTTGGGGTTTCTAGAAGCAATCTCCATATCCAATAACTATGTGCCTACATAGGTCTTTAGCCAGTGGATCCACCTAAAAGCTAATAGATTTAGTTCTACTTAGGCAAGTAGGATATCTCTTTTCGATGTGGGGAAGTACACCGGATTCCATGTAGCTCACATGGTCTATGTCGATTAAGGCTATTTTCCCTCCATGAACAAGAATAAGAACAAGAACATGAGTTATGTATTATTATTCCTCAAGAGGTTCTACTTAGTATGAGTAGGGGTATGGGACTTCATTCATGCTTTGCACAAGTAGGCTTTGAGAGTGGTAATAGTATGTTTCTATTATGACAAGATGAATTATGAGTTAATGCATGTTTTTCATGATTTATGTACATGAACATGAACTACACTTATGACTTCTCAATGATCTCTACTTAGTGTGAGTGGGGTATGGGACTTCACTATACATTGCACAAGTAGACTTTAAAGGGGGTTATGGTGTGGTCTTCTTACGCTATGAATATTTATGAATTTATGCATGTATGATATGGGGTGTTGCGAATAGTGACTTTACTTGTTATAAGCTATGAATATGAATGTTTCCTTGTCTATGATTATTGACTATGGATAAGATCAAAGCATGATAAGTATGAGCATTGTGGCCTAGTAGAGTCTTGCTCATAAATGTGAAGCGCACCACATTTATGAATAAGAGGCAATTAGATGTTAGAAAAACTTCACTTCTTCATTCTCTAAGTCGTGCCATAGAGTTTAGCTTTATCAGGTCGTTATCATAATGTGTACCCTATGGTTTTCAAGATATGACTACTTTAAGGGCTTACGTTGAAAAGAATGAGAAAGATAATGTGGAGCAAGAGGTTTCCCTCCAAGCTCCTCCCCAAGCTCCTATTATCCCTATAGGGGAGAATGTGTCAAATGAGAAGATTAGGTATGGTTTTCAATTGTTGACTCAAGTCGGGATAGAAATTCCAGAATTATGTGGGTCAAAGATGGCGGAAGATCCTCTAGAGTTTATAGATAAGGTCTCTAGGCTATTGAACTTTGTGGGAGTGACTCCGATAGAGAAGGCGAAATTAGCCGCTTACCATTTGAAGAATGTTGCTCAAATGTGGTTTAGTCAATGAAAAGAAGCGAGGTCAGTAGAAATGGGCCCCATGGAATGGGAACGATTTAAAAATGGGTTTCTTGATAGGTTTTGTCTTTTAGAGACGAGAGAGGCTAAGATACATGATTTTACTAACCTTCGCCAAGGTAAGATGAGTGTTGAGGAGTATGCTCGGGTGTTCACTAGGTTGTCACGATATGCTCCATCCATAGTGGCCAACCCTAGGATGAAGATGGGTAAGTTTGTGTCGGGTGTGTCCGACTTAATAGCAAAAGAATGTCGTATGGCTATGTTGGATAATGATATGCATATTGATTGTCTTGTGATTCATTTTCAACGGTTTAAAGAGGAGAACTTGAAGAGAGGTCTAGAGGAACAAAGTGTTATAGGCTTGATGATGATAATTCCTCTCAAGAAAGGTTTGATGGAAAAAACTCTTCTAAGGTTCAGCCAAAGTTTAACCAAAAGAGGGAGTCTACCCCTAAGTTAGGCAAGGATGGTAGACCCATACTTCCTACTTGTGCTTGGTATGGAAAAATGCATGATGGTAAGTGTCTAGCCGGCACGAAGGAATGTTATGGTTGTGGTAGAAGTGGCCACAAAATAAGAGATTTCCCGATACTTAAGGCTAGAGGAAGAGAGAGGAAGAAAATTAGGTTTAATGCCCTTCAAGCTAGAGGTGAACAAGAGTGTCCTTCTAATGTTACTCCCGATATGTGTTTCATGCTTATTTTTATTCCGTAGTGCTTATCTTTTGTGACTTGATAAATTGGACATGATGAGCTTTTATACTATCCTTAGTATAAATGGGTTTAATTATGGTTATGTGTGTTTGTTGGTAGAACCCAACTCATATGTGTTGGAGGATTTGATGAATAGTGGGGTTTAAGTGATGCCTAAAGATGTTAAGTGAGTAGACTTCTGTAAAAGAGGATAGAAAGGTAATTCTCCATGGTTCGGAATCACTTGTGTGATGGATGTGAAAAGTTGAGTGATAACCTGCTCCGACCTTAGAATTGAAAGAAATAGTGCTTAGAAAAGTTTGTGTAGTTTTACTCCTAAGGGGGAGATAATGTGCTTAGATAGCAAGGTCGTTGAGTGTTCTAGATGTTCATGATTTGGATTGGCTTGAAATTATCACCTTAAAAGGTGTAGTGAGTTTGAGAAGTTTAGTCTTGATTTAGTAGGCTCATATGAGACCTTGAGTGGTGTTGATAAGGTTGCTCGTGATCTAGAGTTGCTTAATGAGAACCTCTCTAATTTAGAAGTACCAATTAGGATCTTAGATCGGAAAGTTAAGAAATAGAAGAGTAATGAAGTGCTTCTATGAGAATGTTGAGGAGTGGTATTCTAATAACGGTTTTATTTGAGGGTGCTAATTGGGAGTCCAAGGGCCAATGAGATGTCCCAATATCCTTATATTCCATTTTATTCCTCCTCTAGCTTAAGATGATAAGTCCTCTTTGACTCGTTTCATGGTTGTGGAGTCTTGGATGTTATATGTATTTCATAATTTCCCAGTCCCATATAGTTACTCTTGTTAACCTTGGTAGGGTTTGGATGCATGGTTACTAGACCTCTATTGGTTATAGAATCCGGTAAGGTTATAATGAGTTTTGATGATGCTTTGAGATTATTTTAAAGAAGTAGCATTTGAGGTCTTAGTAAAGGGCTTACTCCTAGGGGGGAGATGATATGCTTAGATAGCAAGATTGATTGAGAGTCCTGATATCCTCGTCCCTTTCTTCTATTCCTATTCTAGCTTTTGACCAAGCGTTTTTTTTTTGGCTTGTTTTATGTTTTGGGGTCATGAGTGTTTTAGAAATTTCCATGATCTCTTTATGTTATGCATGTTCTTGAAAGAATTCTTATTTTGTCTAAAATGAGTTTGCATGATTTATGTGTTCCTCATGTTGTTGTGCATTTTAGTATGATGATGACATATATGTTTCATGAGATGAATTCTGAACATGCTTTGATATGTTTTTGATGAAATGGCATGTTGGCTCCATAAAGTTGTGTTGAGCTTGCTTTTAGTTGGAGAAGCTAGTTCCTCCTATGATTATGTGATAAATGATGTTTAGAAGAGTTTGTATAGGCTTACTCCCAATGGGGATACAATGTGCCTAACTAGCAAGGTTGTTATGTGCTTATGTGTTGCCATGATTTCCTTAAATAATACATGTTCATGAAAACTTGTGTCTTGACAGAAAATGAGTTCATGTGAATCATTTTTCTCATGTTGTAGTGCTTTGAGTATGAGTTGCATATTGTACTTCATGAGAAGAATATATCATCATGCTTTGGTTAGGAGTTGATAAATTCCTCCTAAAATAAAATGCTTTTTGAGAGTAAATTGCATTTGAGCTCCATGAGAGTATGTAGAGCATGTTATGACTAGGAGATGGTAGTTCCTTCTTGAACATGGCTAGTTATTGAAATTCTTGCATCTTGGGTTGTTAGATGTAGTTCCTACTTCCTTATGTTGCATTGATTATGTATTAAGATGGAGTCGATGTTTTCCTCCTTATTTATGTGCATTCAAATGTTTCATGCATGATGGGCTGCTAGTCTTGAGTCTTTAATTTCGAGTAGTGTTTAGAAATATCATTCGAGGACGAATGTTCCCAAGGGGAAGATAATGTAACATCTCGAAAAACTAGTAGGTTAAACTAGAGCTTTATGTGAGAGTGTTTGAGTTTGGTGTGGGGTTTTGAAGTGTAAAATGACTTCTCGATCTTAGGTTGAGGGGTTTAGGGGTTAAATATCAAGGTACAACCACCTAAGGACCAACAGAGGGGTCCTTGAGGAGGTCCCTAAAGCCTAACCCCCAAGTCCCCCAAAGCTGCTAAGACTGCCCAAAAGAGGGCCACCTATGGATAGCACCCACGCCCAGTAAGTGGACCCACACCCCGTAGATAGGAGTAGTGGGTCAGGCCCTCAAAGTAGGTTGCAGACCCAATTACGGACCTGCAGGACGGGGCATAGACCCACCTATGGTCTGTTGGTCATGGGCGTAAATGGTGTCTGCATGTTCTGTCTAGGTTCGACCAAGGTGAGCAATTTTTAGGAAATTCCTAATTATTTATGTTAGGGTCATTTTATATTATTTTAATAAATTTATATAAGTATTTTTATACCATTATCTAACCAATTTTACTTCATAATTTCCTCACTCAAAATCATAACCAACTCTCCTCTCCAATATTTCTCTCTCTAAAACTCCATTGAAGAAGAAGAAGAAGAAGGAGGAGGAGGAGGAGGAGGTCAACTCTAGGGGAGGAGGAGGAGGAGGAGGTCAACTCTAGGGGTCAAGGAGCAGTATTTTCTATTCACTTTCGTGAGGAGGAAATCTTCATATGGTATGGTGGCTTTTCATCTATGGGTAGCCTTCACCCATAGAGTCCCTTTAATACTTGATTTCAAAGCTTTCAACTTCCCCCAAAAGCTAAGATTTCAATCTAAGTCATAGGTTCTCTTTCAAAACATTTTCAACAATTGATTTACGATGGATTATGATTGAATTGATGATTTATTGTTGATTTATGATGAAATCCCCCATGAACCCATGAATCCCCCATATTGCTAAATTATGACTTCATTATGTAGGTTGCTTGATTAAGGAAGTATGTGAATTGATTATATCTATAATGATTGAGTTTATATGATTTCATATGATTACAATTGATTAAGAATGAAACATGTTGTTAGATTACCTTGAGAATTAGGTATACATGATGATCATGTGAGGCATTGCTTGAGAGTAAGGCTTGTAGCATGAAGATGACTTCTAGGGCTTTAAGGGTAAAAGCTAATTTGAATAAACTAAGGATGTTAAGGCCTTAAGAAGGAAGCTATTATGCATGTTGAATTGTATATGCCATTATTGTGAAAGTACTTCACCCACATGACCTATAATGTGTGTCGCGCCCCGAACTTTTCCTTTCGGACGCATAACCTAACAACTCTTTTGGGCTTTGGGTGATTAAAGAATCGCCACCTAACGAATTAAGGCTCGTTAGGGCACCTATCTAACCTAACTAATCTAACTGAAGTTCAATGAACCAGAGATTGGGTAAGGGTTCAAATTACCTCGTGGGGAAAGTGTTAGGCATCCCTCGAGGTCCACAAATGTGGGTTCCGGCCGTATCTCATCTAATTTATGTGGGGGTTACAAGTAGCAATTACGGTCACTTCATTATTACTATTTGATCAAACATGTGAACTAAGTGGTAACAATAAATAAACATTTAAGATTATTTTAGTTGTTTTAAATTAATTAATTAAGAATTCAGATCTAGGTGATATAACAAACAATAAATAAATACTTAAACAAATATTAAACAATTAATAAAGAGAAGCGAGAAGACAGAAATTTTATAATTAAATAAACAAATAAATTTTATTTTATTTAAGCTACCCCAAACAATTGTAATTATAAACAAATAAAGGAGCAAAAGGAAAGGGAGACTCTGAAGGACTTTTACGGATCAGTACTCGACCTTTATTTATTTTTTTGATAGACTTCCATGTAGGGACAAACAAAACCAAGGTTTATCGTTTTAAGCCTGAGTCGATGTCATCATATCCGTAGGGCCTAAATTACCTCTACCCCACCACCGCATGCATTTCGTCCTAAAAGGTGCCTAGCGCCCCCGCTTAATGTCCAAGAGGCATTGGACTACTATTAGGATGGGTTTAAACAGAATAAATATTCCTAATAGGCCCACATAGACAGCAAGTTGGACGATCATTTAACACATGAAGTCTCAAGTTAGCCTCTAGATTTTATTAATATGCTAGCAAACACACATAAAGTGAAAGGTCTCATGCTAAAGTGTGTGTAAACAAGCAACAAGTAGCACTACCATATAACGATTAATTAACGAAAGGACAGATAGTTATGACATAATGCAAAAATTAGTTACTTTATTAAAAGTGGCAAGACAATTATTCATAATGTAGAAACTAAAATAATCGGGCAGAATGTTATTAGGATAACAAATTTATAGTGATATATTATGTAGAAAATAGCTTGTTAATGTAGTAGCAGATTAGACTATTATGTGATATTTTTTTTTCAGTGGCAAGTAGTATTCAAATGCAGGAAATATTTAGAGCAGTAGCAAATTACATTAATAATGCAGAAATTTAATTAAGTGGCAATTAATTTATTAGATGTCGAACGACTACTCCCAGTCTGTTTGGGTCAGGACGGCAAGTAGCAAAAATGCAGAAAATTACTTAGTAGTCAATTTGAAATGGCAGGAATTTAAAAGTAGCATATTTGCAAATAATGATTAATTGATTGCAGGACAATTTAATTACAATGCAGATTTTAAATTCAGAGGATATATTTATGATGATTTTCACTTAAATATGTAGAAAATAGTAAGATAATCTGATTTTATTTAGTTATAACTTGCTGAAAATTATTAGAATGCCTATGAACATGATTTCTAAGTAATTGAAAAGTTAAGATGTTGCATAGCTAATAGCACATATAGGCATGATACTTTAAATAAATAAAATCAAATCTATAATCTGTAAGCATGGTTTCTATGTGATTACCATGCTACAATTTTATTAACAATTTAAGATTATTTAGAACTTGATTAATTAACAAGATTAAGTTATTAAAACCTGCCGAAATTATTTAAACTATTTACTTATACTCAATTTCTTTTTAATCTCGTCCGTCCGTCCTTAAATTAAATCCTAGATCAAATCCTAGCCGTTCATCTAATTCCAATCATACGGTCAAGATCTAACCTCCTAATCTTCCCATTTTATACCTAAAAGACCAAACCCTATTCAAAAACTTTCCACTCTCTTCCTCTCTCCTCTCTCTAAATTCGCTGCCTTTTCTCTCAATTTTTTTTTCCAGCCAGTAGCCACCGTGAGACGCACGCCAGCAACCAGCAACACTAGCCATCGACAAGCAGCGTCGGCGGGGACAACAAGTGCAATCGGCAGCCCCTGGCCATCGACAAGCAGCGTCGGCGGGGACAACAAGTGCAATCGGCAGCCCCTGCGCCATCCTCTTTTCTCCCCACGCCCTTTTTCTTCTTCTCCTTCTTTCTCCGAGCAGACCATCGATGAGCATCGGTAGCAGTAGTGAAAGCTCACTGCTTTCTCTCTCTCTCAATAGCGTTGGCCAGAAGCTGTGAGCGAGAGCCAACGTAAGCTACTCTGGCGAAATTCCAGCGACAGCAGCAAAAACCACCGGAATCAATAGCCACCGGAAGCAACAGCGCTGCCAGTCGCTTGCTTCTCTAATGAAGACGACAACAACAAGTAGCCCCGAACATTCTCAACCAGCAGAGCTCCAGTAAGCGTACTTCGGCGAAGTCAAAGTTGGGCCAACCCTAAATTTAAAAGGTTGATATGGTTAATGACGGGTCTTCTTAGATCCATCCAGGTTCGTTCTCCTGATTCGGTTATGTGATTTCTTAATTTGGCTATGAAATATATGATTTTCGATCTTTGTGATATTATGAAAAATTAATAATGTTTAAGCAATTTCATCTCAAGCATGAATCGAGTTCCTTGTGGTTTGAGTTGTTCCTATTGTTATCAATTTAGTGTGAATTTGACTTGTTCTAAAATTCTCTATTAGAATTCCAATAATCCCTAGAATATTGCTTTTGTATTCAAGATTGGTCGTTCTTAAGTTAATCTGTTAGGATTTGATGATGAAATTTTCTCCTTAATTAATAGTTAGTGTTACAACAAAGTGACTATTGGCTTATTCGATTATAAGATTAGCCTATAATTTGCTTGCTTGATTTTTTTTGCATAATATTTTGATTTTTTGATGCTAAAGTGAATCCGGACAGATTTGGGGGCTCTTGGTAAGGTAAATTTGCTTATTATTTATTTATCATTGTTAATTGATTGTAATAACCTTAATTTGAGTTGAATGGATTCTTACTTGTTTTATTTTAGTTAGGTTATTTGAATGGAGCTTGATTTGAGCTATGTGATATTGTCCTTCCTAAATTAATACTTATTCCTTTTCGGTTGAACATGTGTAATATTGATTGGTGGTTCTGTTAATTGATTTTATGTACCTTATTTATATGTAAGCAGATTTTTACTTGTTTATATTTGGTAAAAATTAAATTAAATCTAATTTTGGCTCTTCTTTATTTAAGGGAAGAATAATTTAATTGATCCTAAATTAATTATTTTCCTTACATCATGCCCTCTCTTCTACTATAAAAGAAAATCTTTATTTCATTCCTTAGACATGTTTTATACTTGAACACTCCAACGCTTTTACTCAGCATATACACTTTAGCAATAAGAAGAACACTTCATACTTCTAACAATCACCCACTTCTCACATCCTTACATTGGCTCACTCTTGAATAGCATTACTCTATACTTAAAAGAAAGATTCCGGTAAACTTTAAGGTTTCCCTATAATTGGTTTTTTTGCTGTGTTCGGGTTAGATAGTAGATCTAGTCTGTCTTCATTGCTGCTAACATATATTCTGCTTAACCGGTTAGTTGTTTCTCTATTAGTTTAATTTTCATTTTTGCATTGTTTCAATTGTTGTTGTATGTTTGAATGAATAATGGGAAATGTCTGGATCAGTCTTATTATCCTTTCTTGCTTTGTATGATTATATATTCTCCACAACTTGTTTAATTCTTACATGCCTGTATGCTACTTGTGTATATGAAATAATTAAATGTACGTACCATATAATTAGTTTTATCATCTTGCTATTGTCTTTTACGTGTTATTACTTGCTCGTATTTTTCATTGTACTTTAACAGGGTTGAACTTAAAGGTTCAAGAGTCTCTTTGAAGAGATTCTTATGTTCAAGTTTATCTCAATATTGTATATATTATTTATTTATTCTTTGAACTTGTAATTGTACTCTAACTCTAAACTCTAGTATATATATGAAATGTTTGCGGGGATCGTCTAAAGGGGGGAAATTTACGTGTAATTTTTGAAATCATGCATACTAAAATATATAATTTTAAGATGAAATTGATTAAAATTTTAATTCGAAATATTTTTAAAAAATATATATGTAATCGAATAACATTCCAAAAATGGTTAAAGGTCGGTCAAAATTGGGTGTCAACAATATGAGTACATGAGTTTATGCATGAAATGAATGATTTACTTGAATCATGATATTCCCCTTATCTAATGTAGTAATTCTAGATGTTTGGGTTGAGTTTGATTCATAGCCCTTGAAGGGCAAATTATGAGGGTTTGTACATATTGATAAGAATTGTGTATGAGCTTGTGACTCACTTAGAAAGTGAAGATACCATGATTATGATATTATGTGCATGTTTTATGAACACTTTGAGAGTGAAGTGTCTATGATGATAATGTTGTTATTATTGTGCCATTGAAAGGACAATCACACACACCCCATGCATGAACATTCCTATGATGTGACTAAGATGTTGTTAAAGGCTAATTCTCATATGCACCTTTACACCTGACTATGCATGAAACGTACATGATCATGATAATCTTCTTGTTTTGATTGAAAGTCTATTCTCATGAAAACACATGATTATAATGTGAAAGTTTTCCTCACATAATTAATGATGATTCTAAAGTTGGAAGTTAGTTCTCACCTAATCTATGAGCTATTTTATGAGTTGTGTTGGATGGAGGGTAAAATACTCCTTCCTGCATATAAATTCAATTCAAGACTAAACATGAAATTTTGAGAAATAATAATGCTTATTCTATGAATATATATGAATTTATGCATGTATGATATGGAGTGTTTCTAATAGTGACTTTACTAGTTATATGCTATAAACATGAATGTTTCCTTGTCTATGATTATTGACTATGGATGAGATCAAAGCATGATAAGTATGAGCATGGTGGCCTAAGAGTGGTACTTAGTGTAGATAGGATTATGGGATCCTTTCTATGCATTGCACAAGTATAACCTAGGGTTACATATGTGATGGTTCTATATGATGAGATGATCTTGGTATTTAACTATGTGTGTGAACTATGTCTTGTGATGATTGGGGTAGGCATTATGTTTATGTTAGAGACTATGCTTGGGATTATGATGATATCCTTTATGCTATGATGAATTGTACATGGGTTGTCTTATGAGCTACTTTCCCCAACTATTTCAAAGAAAATGTTCAAAATTGGAATATAACATGGTTCCAACTAAAATTTCCCTTTTTGCATGTTTTAAGGATTTTTTTTATGCATGGCTTCGATACTTAGTACATTTTTATGCTAACCCATATTTTCTTTATTTTTATATAAGTGTAGGGTTTGGTGATATCGGCTTACACCCTCGTGGCTAGGTTCATAGTAGATCAAGAAGAAGAAGATTGGTGAGTCCTCATAGTATTCAAGGGCTTGACTATTATGTCCTTTACGTGTTTCTTTATGTTTTAGACTTTTATAAGGGTTGTGTCCTTAAGATTATATTCAAGTGTTATAGATGGTTTGAGACATAGTGTTGCAGACTCCCACTTGGTTTTTATAAAAGACTTCGATTGTAAAGAAAAGTTTTAAATTTCCGCACTATTTCCTATGTTCTTATGTTATGATATGCTTATAAGGCTTGTATGAGGCTTTTTGAAGTCTTGTATGCCATGTCACATCTAAGAGGGAGCCTTGGGTCATGATAGAGCTACAAGTTTGACGCCGTTGAAACTAGTATTAACCATCTGCGGAGAAAAGAGTGAAGGAGGTTAGATGCCAATTTGAATCGCCAAATACCAATTGGAATCAAGTTATTGCATGAAAGGATACAAGAGAAAACAAAGAGATTTCCTAAAGTCATATAATCTCTCAAAGAAAAGTACAGACGTCTCCGTACCGTTCCGCAAGACTCTACTAGACTCATTTTGGTACATCAAGATCAACGAACCTAGGTTCTGATACCAAATTTGTCATCCACATTAACCCTGCGGTGGGAGAACCATTGCTACAACCCAAACTAACAACTCAACCAAAATATTAAGGCATTTAAGATACAGAAGCAAGTTAAATGCTAAGGAAAGAAATAAGGAGTTTCCATAAAATCCAAACCAATAGTCTAACAACTAAAAAAATGTGGAAAATAATGCCTAGAACCTGAAAGTCAACATACCAAAACATTTAAAGTTCAACCATAAGTCTAAACAAGAAGGGATACAACCCCCAAACTAACCATCAGACTAACTAAAGAACTATTCTATCTCTGAAATGTGGACATAAACAGAAAGAGAACTCATGGCAGCCCGAAAGAACTGAGTCACCCTTGAATTCAAACGATCACTGATCTTCTAAGCGAGGTTTGTCAATAGTCGCCTGAAGATGTCATATACTCAACAATGAAAGAGCAAGTGTAGTATCAGTACACAACCACAATGTACTAGTAGGATCACGTGGCTATCCCAATAAATACAACATACATAATCCATTACAATAATATAAAAACATGTATACACCGAACATATACAATATCAATAACATTTATGAATAAGATACAGTTTCACATTTCTTAAGATACACAGTTACGACAAGTCAAAGGTCCTCTCAAGGAATCCAAACCCAAATTGTTAGCATATCGAAACGTGGTACCTGATCCAAGATTATGCCGGAACGTGGCAACCAATCCCATATTTATGCCGAAAAGTGGAAATCGATCTAAGTTAATGTGTCGGAACGCAACACCTGATCCATTCAACAAGCCACAATCACAATCACAAGCATATTATAATAACCATACAATCAAGTCATAATTCATGGAATTCATCATTCATCTATCTCATTTACAACTAGTGTGATCAATAATGCAACATTCGCATACATACACGTATTATAATGAAGCAAGAACGAACATACATCACACAACATGAAATCACAACCATCACCTACCTCGAAACAAGCTTGAATCCCCTAAAAAACTTGATCCTTCCCCTTTCGAATTCGTTCTGCTTGTTCTTGGTCTATAAAAAATCATAATAACATGGAAATCAATAAACAATAACTAACTACCAGGATTACCAACATTCCTATTAACCCTATATCAAACTCATGATCTCAATATCCAAATTAGGGTTTTTTCCACCATCCAAATAGGTCCAAAACCCTTCCCAATCGTTAATTACCTACGATATTACAATCTATGGATCGAAAAATAAATTCGGGGAGTTAAAACTTTACCTTTAGCCTTAATAATGGTGAAAAACTGTCAAGAATCGCATGGGTTCGTCTCCTTACTCTCAAGAATGAAAATTGCATAATAAAGATGTTTTGAGGTTTATTTTCGACTTAAATCGTGACTGTCCCGTTATGGCGGTACTCACCCTGCTACAACGGCCCCGCCCTGGCAAGAATAATTCCACCTTAGCGTCTTGCACGGAACCAGTGAGTCGATTTAATAATTCCAAACTCCTATTTCACAACACACCTTAATCCCATGACAATCAGAAAATACATATTAATGGTAAGATCAATTCTAGGAGTTCTACTCGCCTGAATTCAATTTCGTAAAGTCGTACGGGTTCCTTGTCGTCTTATCTATCTACTCATGTGATTAAATTCATAATTAGATCACCCAATTGTTAACAGATTTCCCTAGACTTTAATGACTCCGATTTCATCCAAATTTGGACTAGGTTAGGAAATTTCAAGTTACTACAAAGAAGTTTTTCAGCCCAAAATTTTTCCCATTGGCTTTTCTATAACAACGGAAATAGGTCGTTACACTTATTCTCTCCCTTCTCTCTACATTTTGCCCGTTGTTGCTGCCCCTGCCTCCGATCGCCGCCGCTGCAGCTTGTTCCGTCATCGTCCTGCCAGTCGTTGCCTCTCTTCTCTTTGTTAAGGTTAGTGTTTAGATTTAGGTTTTTTTTCAATTCTAGTGATTATAGTTGATAATTAGTTAGTATATTATTCTTTTAGTTTATTGCGTTGTGTTTAATCAATTGTTAATTTGATTTGATTATTGTTAGTTAGGTATAGAGAATTGAAGATTTTTTAATTTAGGGTTTTTTTAAAAATTACGCATATTTTGAATTGGGCATTGTTAGTTCGTGAATGAATTAGGATTTTTGTTAGGGTTTTGAAGATTTTGAATTAGGATTTTTATTAGGGTTTTGAATTGAAGATTTTTGAATTTAGGATTTTTTTAAATTTTGATTGATTGTTAGTTAGTAAAGTGTTAATTTGAAGTTAGATTAGTAATTGAAGTGTTTTGAGTATTATATGATGAATGTTTGAATGTTATGAATATATATTGATGAATGTTTGAAAGTCAAGAATAGGTTTTTTTTTTTAATTAGAACTTGAATATCTATAATTAATTGTTGGATTAGAAGTTTATATATAACTAATTTTATAGATTAGATATGAACTTGAGTTTAAAATTTGAATTTGATCTTGGAACATGAATATAACTATTAAATTTAATTAGAACTTGAACTAATTGAACTTAGAACTTGAATATAACAAATTATTGGATTTGAACTTTATATATAACTAATAACTTTTATATGGACTTGAATTTAGAACTTGACTTGAACTTGAATATAACTAATTATTGGTGACCTTAATTGATTATAAATTAATAATTAAACTTAATTAGAACTTGAACTTAACTTGAAGTTAATTGGTTAGAAACTTTGAACTTAATTAGAATTAATATAACTAATTATTTGAAATCTTAAACTTAATTAAAATTTATGAATTAATTAAGCTTGCACTTTGTAGATCTTGAAATGTAGTATTTATGAACTAATTAATTAGACATTATATAAAAGTAATAATAAATTATAATTATTACAAATATATATTAACAATATAAATCAGTTTAATGTAGTAAAATTATTATTAAATTTAATTTATAATATAATTGAATATCTATATTTTTGTAGATGGATCATCGTTTGTGGATGTCTAATATGCATTATGAAACTGATGCTGGTTTGAAACCTGAGTTTATTGACGGTGTTAGAGATTTTATTGAACATACCATGACACTTGACATTTTCAAGAATAATGGATTGTTAGGTGTCCTTGTAATGCAAGTAGGTGCTTACAATTTTTTGAACTAGATACAATCATGGTTCATTTGTACCATAATGCATTTAAGCCTAGATATTTTGTATGGATTGATCATGGAGAAAGAGATGGATTGAATGGTATGTTTTATAATTTGATGCTTGTGGATGAATATAATATGATTGCACCGCATGGCCAAATTAGAGTTGAACATGAAAGAGTTCATGAAATGTTCAATGATTCTTTCGGGGTTCAAGGTGGGATGGAATCCGAACAATATTTTGATGAAGCTCCTAATGAAGAAGCAAGACGCTGCTATGATCAATTAGAAGAATTTAGTCGTCCACTATATGAAAGGAGTCTGCATTATTCCTTGTTAGTTGCGGTTAGATTAATGAATATTAAATCAAATTGGAATGTTCCTAATGCGGGTATGGACTCAATGGTTGATCTTTTAGGTGAACTAGTTAATCTGAAGTTTAACATACCTAAGAACTTCTATGAGGCAAAGAGTTTGGTTTTCAAGTTAGGATTGACGTATGATAGAATTCATTGTTGTGTTAATGGTTGCATGTTGTTTTACAAGAATAATAGTGAATTAGAAAATTGTAAGTTTTGTGGACATACTCGTTATAAGAGGACTTCAACTCGAAAGATGGTCCTAGTTAAGGCGATGCATTATCTACATCTTATTCCTAAGTTAAAGAGGTTGTATGCATCAATAAGGTCTGCCCCACATATGAGATAACATCGTGAATATAGAAGGCCGCCGGGTGTATTGTCTCATCCATATGATGGTGATGCATGGAAGCATTTTGATAATGTATATCCTGATTTTGCTTATGAACTAAGAAATGTTAGATTGGGGTTGTATGCAAATGGTTTCACATCATTCTCTAATGTTGCTTTGTCTTATTCATGCTGGCCGATATTTCTTCCTCCGTACAATCTTCCTCCTGAAATGTGCATGATCAGTCCCTACATATTTCTAAGTTGTGTTATTTCAGGCGGCATCCTGCAAAGAATGCTGCTTGGGCTTTAAAATACTGTGTTAGAAGACTTTATACACAAACTTATCACTCTTGGAGCAAGATTCCAAACAGTATACGCCAGACGATGTTTAATGAATTTAAGGTATATAGTTTTTAGTTAAGTTTAATAATTTTAGTATATTTTACTTTTTTTTACTATCGATCTAATTAATGCTATTCAAATTTTTTTCAGAGCATGTGTACTTAGGAGTCGAGATACAATTTGGTCATTGAGACCACATTTGAGAGCAGGACATCCGCGAGACTGTCTAGCTGGCTAAAGAAAGTTTGGGATACTGATCAACGTTCGGGTTGGATGTTGCCTCATGTTTTTGATGAATTGTGTCAGTATTGGAACTCATATAAGTTTAAGGCAATGTCAGAACAAGCCAAAAAGGCTAGAGGCAGTCTTAAGGGAGGCTCATTGCACACCGGAGGTGCAAAGACCGTTGGAACAATTAAATAAATAATTAGTTAATTCATATATATCATTATAAATTTCAGTTTTCATTTATAGGAACAAAATTGGGGCGCACTTCTATTGGACTGGAGGTTTTCAAGAAGATTCATGTGAAGAAGAAAGACGAATCCGGATGTGTGGGTGGAGGAAAGGGTCGAACGAACTTTTGTAAGTTATTTAATATGAATAATATATATTAATAGTGAATATCTTTATGATATATATATATATATATATATATATATATATATATATATATATATATATATATATATATATATATTGATGTCAATTTTTATATTTAATATGCAAAATGATTTTATATTTAATATGCAAAATGAGTTTCATCAGTACGTCGCTACGAATCTAGATAGTTCGATCCAAATAACACCTTAACTGTCCACCCAAATTTGGACAAAAAAAGTGGTAGGGAGACACACAAGGGTAAAGTCTATGGTCTAGGCTCTCGAAACGATGTAAGACTACTCTAGTCAGGCTTACAAGGTATTGAATCGTCACGTCAAGCCGAGACACTTGACGGTGTTCAGATTGTTGTTATGTCGGCTCAAATAGCACAACTTACATCGGCACTGGTAGAGTCAGAGCGGAGAAGAGTAGCTGAACAACAAAGCATGTGTGCGACCGTTTAGGAAATCAAAGAACAAGTGTTGAACCTCGCTCGTCGGCCTACTACATCTTCTCCTGCTGAGGACACCGACGACAATGACGAGGATGATGATTTTGTAGATCGCACTCCCTAATTTAGGTCTCTTTTATGAAATTTTTAAAATGAATTTTGAAAGACTTTATAAGTCTTTAAATTGTGATTTAGATACTTTTGAATGTTAATTTAAGTTTGTTGTTTTATGTTTTATATAGCTTCTTTATAATGTTGTGTGTTTGATTGGGCTGAATTGAATTGAATTGCATTGGCAGTTTCTACTGTCAAAAAAATTGTAAAAAAAGCGAGGGACAGGATGGTTTTGTCCATCGCTTTTCTAGTTTTATGTTTTCTAAAACCCAGAAAAGGGACGGACAGTGTCCTTTAGTCCATCGCTTTTTTGAATTTTTCAAAAAGGTAATTTTCAAAAAAGCGACGGGCAGGGTCCTTTAGTCCGTCGTTTTTTTGGGATTTTCAAAATTTTAATTTCCAGAAAAGCGATGGACTGCGTCGCTTTTCGAAAATTAAAAAAAATGAAAATTTAAAAAAAATGACAGTGTCTGTCGCTTTTGTTAAAAAAATATCAACAAGCGACGTAATTCGTCACTTTTTGAAAATCATTGAGCCAAAAAGAGACGCAATCTATCATTTTTCGGCAGTTTTTTAGTAGTGTCAAAATCAACTCAATAAAAGCTCTTGGACTTTTCTCTTAAACTCACTTTTGTTTGGAATGTAAATTAAGACATGTGATTAGGACATGTAGGATCTCTTAAGGATTAATGTAGCCTTTAAGATCTAATACAAAGAAGAGAACGTAGTCACAATTCAAAGGAACACGTTCGGAAAGAAGCACAGAAAGAAAAAGGATCAGGCGAACATGGCATACTGCTGGCGCGTCACCCCAGGGCCTGAACTTCAGAAGTCAGGCCTTGGCGTACTTCTGGCGTGTCATGCCAGGGCTTGAACTACTGAAGTTCAGCCTTGGTGCTATGGGTGGTGCGCTGCCCCAGCCCCCTACGCAGAATACCAATGAATATTTCTTCTCAATTTAGGGTCCTAACTCGTTTAGAATTGAATGGTTCCTCCTAAACTATTCTTGATTCTCAAACCCAACATAAATTCATAAAATTTCTCATACAAACCTTCTCAAAACATGACTCTTACCAACGATCCACAATACAAAAGAATTCACGACCTCCATTATTAAAGAATTGAGCCAAAATCTAGAACTATGCAAGAATCCTTTAGATACAACAATTTTACGCATGAGGACGAATAAGTCCATCACTGTGGAAGCCTTACATACTTGGAAAGAACAATGTTCTTGGCAAAAATCGACGGGATCTTGACGAACGCTCTAAACCTAGCTCTTCCTCCTCTTGAACCCTTCTCTTATTTTTCTAAGTGTTTAGGAACATGAAAAAGTAACTTAGCATCTGATTAGACCCTTAATTGGGTAAGGAAAACGTGGTTAGGCTTAGTAGGGAAAAGGAAAAGACCAAAATAGTCTTCTACAAACATATAAGATGCCTTAAATAAAGAGGCTTCACTCAAGCAGAAATAACTTTTTACTCTATGCTCGAAATTAAACAATCTGGGTGGCATTGGAAAGAGGACACAAAAACCTTCAATTTGGTAGGTCATGGGCCACCTAAATCTTTATGTGCTAAAAGATATGGTCGATTGAAGTTGATCCAAAACTAAAAAGTGATGTGTGGCTTGAACGAATTTCTCTTTAGTTCTATTTTTTAAAAAAAAAGAAAAAATCTGAGGTGTTACATCTAGTGACCTTAACACATAAAAAAAATTAGAATCACTCAGTACAATCTTATTTACAAATAAAGAATGAATCGAGTCTTAACTAAGAAATTTTCGATCGAGATGTTACAAATCCCTATGTTATCAATGTTTATACCAAATAATCCCTAAGATTAATGAATACAAATACATGCAAACCTTCTACCTTAGTTTTTGTTTAGATAAATGAACATTGTATCTAAATTTTAACGTCAGTATCTATTTTATTTATTTTGTTCTTTTTATACTTAATTGATTGACGCAATAAACATATATATATATATATATATATATATATATATATTAAAACTAGTTTTAAAATAATATGATGAAATTGATTTGATTTGATATGACGTAGTTGCTTGATATGATTTATGAACTATTGGAGAAATGAAGTGTGTGTATATATATCACTTTATGATTGAAACATAATTCATTGGAATATTATTGGAGAAGAAAGAAATAAGAGTATTCCAGACAAGTGAAGCATTAGTGCACTTGGGGAGACAAAATCCATTGTAAAAAAAGTTGGTGCGTTTGGGCTAAGATTCCAATGCCTTATTTGGTGGCTTCCCACCTTACAAATTTCTCCATGCAAAAAAGGACTAGTGAAAGCACTCAATTCATTATTTAAATACTTTTCAAGTGTGAGGGTGATTCAATTACTTTCACATGAGGAGATAAATACATAGATATATACATATATTATTATTTTTATGCTAAAGGAAATCATGCTAGCTACTATCTTTTGGATGCGTACAGGGTAAATTCTTGTTTTATATAATAGCTTGCAAATCACATAAGAGAGGTAATCCACACTAAGTAAACTCGATGCGATGAGCTAAGCCCAGAAAGCAAACGTCTTTTTTTACCAACAAAGAATTTCGAACTTGACAACTCTAAATATATATATATATATATATATATATATATATATATATATATATATATATAGATAGATAGATAGATAGATAGATAGATATATGTGGTTCAAAATTTTCATCATCCAACATCTTTTTTTCTCTTTTAAATATGTTTTCCTATCTCCTTTTCTTTATCTCTTTGATTATTATATTGTCTTTGCATGCACACTCATATTCCAATCATCACTTTCCAAGTGGTTCTCTCAATAATTTTAGTTTAACTTTAGAGATATGTATGGCATGTAGAGTACATTTTTAGAACATAAATTATTTTCTGACAATTAAACATTAAAGAATAAAAAGAATCCATTAGAAATAAAAAACAAATTTCTTCGCGCTTATGTATTTTCTCAAACAGTTCATGTATATCTTTTTGTATTATGTTGTTTTATATGTGCATTATTTTAATGAATATATTATTTGGATAGATTGTATTGCTTTTTGTTGTTGCATAACGTCACACATTCATACTTTAAATGATAAACCTATAAGATAAGTAGGATACGGAGTAGAGCTACTATAAAAAGGTAGGATAAAAGATGAAATGTGTTTATTAAATAATAAATAAAGACAAAATGAGAAGAAAATATTAAGGTAATGACACGATCACATCAAATTTGTCGTTATATAAAATGAGTCTTTTTGTTGTTATCTAACGATGAATTTAAACGATATGATCGATACCATAGAACTTAAGCAACAGTCAAAACAAACATGACATTTAAACTAATAATATAATACAATATAATAGTGAAACATTTTTATTTTTTTTTTAGGGAAATATATTTCTTCGTACCAAACACATGATAAGCTAACATAATTTTCATACTACTAGAAACAAGTTTTTCCCACGGTAAATTAGTGGAAATTTTGTTTTATTGAATATGATTTTTCCATCAAATCACCTAATGAAAAATCGTATGGCGGGAAACAAATTCTCATTAAAATAGTGAGAAATTTCCTAATTACTTCATATGAAAACTTTATTCTTTTTCTTTTTTTATTGATCTAATCAATAGAAATAATCACCGAACATTTTTGAGTATGGTCACTGAATATTTTTGAGTGAAAAAATAGTGATTTTTTTAGTAGTTAAAACGAAATACGTATTACCTGTATATGTTCCACAATAAAATAATTTGTGGTAGCTTATTCTACTGTTCATTACTAATCAAATCATAATATTTGTTTTGCATATCATTTTGTCTCTTTCGTGTGATAAGGAAGAATTTGCAATAAATGAAAAAACATACGAAAATTATGACGGACTAAAAATAAAAATAGTATTCTCAAATTTAGGAAGAAAATATAAGAAGATAGGCAACCAATTATATTTAATGTTAGAAAAAGAAGAGGTAAAACTAGAAGATAGTTTGACAGCTATGGTAAGAATAGCTAAAGAAAATGAAGAAATAGATAGACAAAAAGAAATAGAAAATATACAACAAATAACTGACACAAAAAACGATAGAATTAAAGAATTAGAAAAAGAATTACAAACATTAAAAGAATTATATGAAAAGCAATGTAAACAAAAAGAAGAAGAAAAGCTATTAACAGAAATACAACAATATAAAGAAAAACTTACAAAAAATCAAGAAAATACTGAAACAGAAAATGAAAATAAAGATAAAAACAAAATGGAATTACATATAGAAACCATAGAAGGAGAAAATATGGAAATAGATCAAAATTCCGATATATGTGAATCAGAAATAAGTGAAACCTATACGGAAATAATAAATAATATAGAAAAAGATAAAAAATCAGTAGAAACTACAGAAGTAGAAATAAATTATGATGAAAAAATAAAAGAAGAACCTAGTAATAGTAATCCAAGAGAATATCTAAAATATAAAAAACCACAAGTATTTACCCGAGATTATACTAATTCGGATAGAGAAAGAACTCTATGGAATAAAAGATTAAATATACAAAAATGGAGTCCTAAACAAATAAATGAACACCCTGAATATTTAGATTTAGACTGTGTATTAGATATAAATCAAACTATACAATTATGGATAGGACATATATCAAAACAAATTATAGACAACAAAATTAATATAACAGAAGTACCAGGATACATAGAAAGAACTTTGATAGGAGAAGTAAAATTATGGTTTTTAAACTTAGAAGAAGAAAGTAAAAAGACATTAAGATCAAACAAAGATACACAAGCTAAAGAAACAACATCACCTTTAGACATACTTTATAAATATGAAACAGCTATAAGAAATGAATTTAGTAGCATGACAACAGAAGAAGAAGAACGTCAAAAAGACAAGATTATAAATAGAAATCTAATGAATAAATTAGGAATATGTAACATGTGTTACTTAGATGAATATACTTGTGCATACAAAGAATATTATTATAAAGGAGTTTATAATAAAGAAGAAAGTCCAGGAATAAGACACTTATATTTTACAAAATTACCAGAACCATTTAGTTCAAAAATTATAAAAGCATGGGAAGAAGCAGGTTTACAAGATACATTAGGAGCTAGAATAAAATTTGTCAAACAATGGTATGCAAATATATGTGAAAAATATAGAGAAGAAATAAAAATGGAAAAAACTATAAGAAAAAATCTAGCATGTTGTAAAGACAAAATAGCACCACAGTTTGGTTGTAATGACCAATATTATAAAAAATACAAAAAGAAAAGGTTTAAAAAATATAAAAAATCAAAACATAAATACAGAAATCCAAGAAAAAGATATTATACAAAAACTAAAAGACCATATAGAAAAAAGAAAAGTATAAGTGAATGTAAATGTTATAATTGCGGAAACCTAGGGCATTTAGCAAAAGACTGTAAAATACCAAAAAATCCGAAGAAAAAACAAATATCAGAAATAATTATCGAAGAAGAAGTTTGTTTACAACTAGAATACATAGATTATGAATTAGAAAGTGAAGATAGTATCTATGAAGTATCTGATAATGAAGAAGAATATCAAACAGATAATGAAATAGGACAATATGATGACTGAAGAAAATATACAAATTATACAAGAAGAATATACAACAGATGATTATTCAGAACAAAAAATAATATTTGATAATAACATATTTGAAAAAGTAAAAGGTAAAGAAATTGATTTAAGCGTAGAAAAAATATTTAATATACCATTAATAAAAAATCCTTTTAAAAGAAATAAAGAAGAATTTTACATAATTAGTCAAAAAGAACATATTATAGATTGTAAATATACCCAAGGCAAAGCTGAAGTACCTATTATAAACAAAAGAGAATTAAATAAAGAAGTACAAAAAATAAAAAGCAAAGAACAAATTAAATATGTACATTTAGGAGGAATAGAAATACTTATAAAAGCTTGTTTTAAGGAAGGGATAGATACACCAATAGAGATATACTTAGCAGATGATAGAATATTAGAACCTATAGAAAAAAGTGTAATAACAGCAGTAAGACGAAATTTGATTTACCAAAAATTTAAATTTACAGTAAATACTAATTATTCAGTAGCATTAACAGACCAAAATATAGACAAAGCATTAGTATTATATTGGAAAATTAATGGAATAACATTAACCCCAGGAAGTAAAATATGCACGGCTAGATGTAAAAATTTATATGTATTAACTACTAAACATAAGATAAGTGCAAAAAGCAAAATAAAAGGTATAGAGATAGAAACCCCATTTGAACAATTTGTAAAAATAATAGATAATAACAATTATTCATACAAAGAAATAGATACTAATGAAAATCTAGAAATTATAGAAGAAAGAATAGGAAGAGCTAGAAAAATTAAACATAATTTACAAAGAGAATATTCAAAAAAGATAGCATATGATATAATCCCAAGTAAATATTACATAATAGGAGTAATAGAAGAAAAAGAGCATTTAATATTAATAGATACTAAACAAGAAGATAACTATATAATAGATAAACTATTAGATAAAGAAGAGATGGAAATAAATAAAGCCACAAAACAAAAATGTTCAGATTTACCAGCATTAATAGTAGCTCAACTAGAAATAGAAAAAGAAATAATCATAGCAGATATACCTATGAAAATAAAATTAGAAATTAGTGAAACCTTACAAGCAGATATCATATTTGGATTAAAATGGTTTTATATTCTAATCTTTGTTTTATGTGAATAATATACTTGTATTCTAATGAGGATATTTTTGTGATTAATTTATCTAGTTCGTGGATTTCTTCTGTGGTTTTGTTTATTTGTTTATTTAATCTTTTATATGTCATATATAAGGATTTTAATTCATGTTTTGTCTGTTTGTAATTTAAAGTATTTTTATGAGGTCTTCTCATTTTATTTATCTGTTAAATTTCTTTAAGTTTAACTTAGTAATTTTAATGTTGAGATTAACTTTTTTAATCAACAGCTCTGATACCAATCTGGGGGGTAGGTCGGAATTTGGGCTATGTTTTATTTTTATCATAGTCTTTTTATTAAGTAAATGCTTTTTTGTAATATTCATCTTCTTTCTCTTTTTTATGCAGGATAATTTGGGCTCCTTCTATAAGCATTTTTAAGTATTGTAGGTCCTGTGTTTTAAAATACATTTCTAAATATGTTTTTATAATTTGTTCCCATGAGTCTATTTCAGTTGATATATCCTTCCATAGTTGAAAGTATTCTTCATTTATCATTATATGTTAATCACTATTGTAATCTGATGAATCTATTAAGTCTAAATATTCTGTGCTTTCTATTATATGTCTTATATCGTTATACCATTCTTGTTTTAATAAGTGATTTATCTCATCTTCTTCGTATTTTAATATTTTTTCCCATATTAATTTTCTTAGATTAGGTTCTATTATTTTTTCTAATATTTTAAAAATAAGTATTTTATAATTATCATCAAAATAACTGTTATCAACTACTACGGTTATTGGATTCATATGTATTATCTTTGCTTCTTATCAAATTATTTATCATTCCTGCCTCCCATGTCTACCATATGGTACTCTTATGATAGTTTATTATGATCTAAAGTATTCATCTTTTATTATCATGTCACTACTAGCATGATACCTTTTTCAGATATTATCTTCCTAAACAGCGCCTCAACAATTAGGTACTCCCCTAACACGGCCTTCTTGCCTTCACCGGTTTCCCATTTTTGGATGGCATAGTTCTGGAAGTTTTTCTCCTACTTTTCTCTATGCTAGTAAACTAGATAACAAAATATTGAATAATTTTAAATCATAATAACAAGCATAAGCATATCACATAATATAATATGGTTGACAGGAATTAACTAATTTAGCTAAGCATATTTACCAATATCATAATTATTGTTATCATAATTATCAATATATATTATATAAATATCATAATATTATAAGTCAAATGGTATGAATATGATCATACCTGTGATAGGTTTGCACTTCCTGCTAAGTTTTGCTCCATATGTGGGGATTGGAAGTTAAGTTTTTATTGATAAAAATTTTTTACAAAAACTGGAAAATATTGAGAGAATTTTAGAGGATTGTCGGATTTCCCGATGATCCTTTCATTACAAAGGCCTATCTATATATACAAAACTCCTAAGGACTAAGAATGCAAAATAAGAAAGATAATTTACAACATAAGTCCTACTTATTTACATGTAAGTCCCCAACATAACTTTAAATTTTGTTTTAAGTCGCTTTCCCTTTATCTTTTTCCGTCTTATGTCGTTTTCATCACATGTTCTTGTTTCTTATCTTCATCTTCTAGCCGTCCACTTGTATTTGTCTTCTTCTTCTCTTTTCAAAAGTAGATTCCTTCATCAATAAATGATCTTTCTTTAATTATCATCCGTCCCCGTGTCTCTGTTTTTAATCTATGTTGACTGCTGGTATGTGATTGCTTATTCCGCTGCATCTGCTACATTCGTGCTCCGTATATTTTGTTCCAATAGTTTTGCAATACTGCTCTAAACTGTCTTCTGATATAAATCCTTTTCTGATAGATTTTGTAATTGGTTCCTGCTCTGGCTTAAGTAGTGATAATGCCCATTGTTTAACTTCTAATTTATCCATATATCTTAATTCTTTTGCTGTTGAATAAATTAATAAATGGTTCCTCGAATGATATTTCCATATGTAGTTCGTTTCGTCATAAGCATTGGATAACTCTGCTAATATTGTGCTTAATCCGATAATTCTTTTGTTCGCATAAAAGTCTGGTATCTCGTTCTTCTGTATAATGGGTTGTTTTGTAATTTCTTCTGGGATAATATAGTCTTTTGTCATTCCTATTTTTATAACTGTAATAACTGGTTTAATCTCATCAAATAATATTTCTGCTGGTGCCGAATAAAATCTGATGTAGAATAGCTGTCCTTTTGTAACTCTTTTGTAGTTCATAAATGCTTGGTATAACTCTGGTATATGTACTAGCTCATCTCCAGTAGTTGTATATACTGTTGATATAAGTCCGTATGAATAACACGTTGCCACTAAGTTAGGTTTCGTTCCTGGTAAAGCAATTAATTTATTATAATTTTGTAATTTGTTGGTAATATAACCTTGGTGGTTTTTTAATTTTTCTGGTGATTCTATAGGTTGGGTGTTTAAGAAAGTTTGTATTTTGTCAAGGTTATCAATATATGTACGGGTTATGTGGTTGTATGTCTTTTTTGTTTGGCTAATTGAAGTTGCATAGGTATGTACCTGGGGTGGTACGAATAATTCATTCTTTGGTATATTTGGTGGGGCATAAGGCTTATCAAATACCTTATTCAAATTATAGTTTTTTCTTTTAGTAATGGTTGTAAATGATTCTTTATTATCTGCTGTACCTGCATCAGTAGATAGTTTGTTAGTAAGTTGGGTTTTTAGGTGTTTCCCATCGTCACCTTCTAGGTCTGGTTTTTTAGAGTGCTCCGACTGCACTACTAGCTCTGGTTTTTTACCGTGGTCCGACTCCACATATCTTTCCTCCATGAGGGATACTCTGTTATTAAGCATAGTAATTTGTTCTAGTAACTTTTCCATAAGTATTGTGTTTGTAATTGCTTCTTCAAAATCGGTCTGTACTGCCTTGTCTTGATAGGTAGTCTGCAATGACATTTTTGTCAGTCTTAATTACTTCAATAGTAAAAGTAAAATTTAAAATATTAAGTACTAGTCTTCTAATTTCTTTTGTCGTAACTGAATCTTGTACCTTTCGTGTTAGCCACCATTTAACTTGTGTATTATCTGTTCTAACAATAAATTTATTATATACAATATATGGTTCAAATGCTAATAAACATTTATATAAGGCAAATAATTCTTTTCTATTAATTTCCCATTTTACCTCTGTTTCCGTAAATGTTCCTGAGTAATACCTGCAGTGATGTTCTAATTTACTACTTTCATATTTATATTTTAACACTCCGCCATAATTATTTTCACTTGCATCTGATTCTACTATGTAATTAAAGTTTTTGTTTTCTTCTGGAAAACATAATTTTGGTAATTGTTGACATTTTTCTTTTATCTTTTTAATATGTTTTTTATCTTCTTCATTAAAATTATATTCTATATCTTTTTTCAATTTTCTTTGTAAAGGTTTTAAATATTCAGCTAATCTAGGTATATATTCTCTTACTTGGTTTACTAAGCCTAAAAATGATTGTAATTTCTTTTTTGTATCTAACATTTCTTCTGAATTTATAATTTTTTGTACTATATGTTGTTGCATCTTAATTCCATTTTTATCTATTTGTATTCCCAGAAATTCTATTTGATTTTTCATAATTTCTGCTTTATTTTTACTTAAACTTATACCTGATTCTTCTACTATGTTTATAAATTGCTCTAGTAATTTTATATGTTCTTCATATGTTCTTGAGTATAATAGTATGTCATCTATGTATACTATGCAATTGTGTAATTTTACGAAATAAGTATCCATAAAGTGTTGAAATCTACCTGGTGCATTTTTATATCCAAATGGTAATACATTCCATTCATAAAATCCCTGTGGTACTGTAAATGCTGTTAATTTTTTAGATTCTTCTTCTAATTTTAAATGGTAAAATCCTGATTTACAATCAAATTTACTAAAATAATTATATCCTTGTATTTGTCTAATTTTTAATATTTTATTTGGAATAGGGTAATTATAAGTTTTAGTTTTTGCATTTAAATTTCTATAATCTATAACCATTCTACTTTTTCCTCTTTTTTGTTCACTATGTTTGTTAACAATAAATGCTGGACTAGTATGTTTACTATTACTTTCTTGTATATATTCTTTTTCTAGTAATTCTGTTATATGCATTTTGAATTCTTTTAAGTCATCAAAATTATATTTTAAAGGTTTCTGAGTTATGATGCTATTTTCATTTATTAATTCTATTTTTATAGTTGTTTTATGTTTATTCCATCCTTTTAATGGATCTTCACTGTATAATTGTTCTAATTTATTTTTTATTGGACTCAGTTTATCTATTGTGAATATTATATATTCTATGTTATTGGTATTATTTGGCATATTTTCTAATTTTTGTGTAATTTTTTCACTTCCTTTAATCCATTCCGTGTCTTTTCGTATTTTATTTACTACTCTTTTTGCTCCTACTTTATGATTACATGGTGTTGTTAACCACCAGTGTGTTTTAGTTATTACATGTGGATAATATTTTTCTAAGAACGGTATTCCTAGAATTATATCTTTAGTGGGTAGATCATAATTATATATTTCTTCTATCTTAAGTATTTTATCCCATATCTGTATTTTTATGTCTTTTGCTTTATAATGTATTAAGCTTCCTTCATTATTAAATCCTTTTACTATTATAGGTGTTTTTAATTTTATCCATTTATCCTTTGGTAAACAGTTATATTTACATATGTTAACTTCTGCACCTGTATCTATCATTGGTGTATAATATCTATTATAATATCCTTCTATTATTATTTTCATAAGTACATGTATTTTCATATTACTATTCTTTTTATTGTTATCATTTTATTTTTATAGGTAATGATTATATGAGTAGATTCTATTTTATAAGGTTTTAATAGACTCGTCACACATCATTAGTTTCACAATTATTTTGGGCATTATTGACTAGTATTTTGGATGTTCTTTTTTCTTGTTTCTCTTTTCTTTAATGAATTACAGATAGATATAACCATAGTACTACTTGATTTGTTTTAAATTATTAATTAATTTGTAAAGACTTCAGATTTTGGGACATATCAAAGTGATGCTTTATTTAATTATTTAATTAAAAAAGCTCACTGAACCAACTTCTCCACTTAGAACTAATCATTTAAATTAAATTTCAATAAAATATTAACTATATATATGCATTGCTACAATTTTCCCAATACTATATTGAAACATTTTTATTTGGAAATATCCCAAATAATTTAACTCTTCATCTTAAAAAATTGATCATGAGTTTCAAGAATTTGAAACATTCACAAATTATTTTTTCTAATAATATATGCTGGCCAAAGTTGTCATACAAAATTATAAATATGATTGAGTGAGCATGGTTTTTTTTTTAATCTCTTTATGGCCTATGGAGAAGGTGTGCAAAAAGATCTTAAATTCTATTTAGATATTTTGTTAGTGGTAAACTTATTTTATATTCATTACTCAAATAGTATAAAAAAATAGTATTTTACAAGATATTTCCTTTTGAACCTCAAGAAAATAAAATAAAATAAAATGGCACGACAAAATCACCCACATTACCAACCTAATCCATGTTATTAATTATCAACTACCATGGAAATCCATTAAGTTACAAAAAATTAAATTTGTTTCCATCAAGTTTAATAAAAGTGTTATTTTAATAATTTGTTGAAGCTACAAAATTTGAAAGGTATTGCTCTGGAAGCTAAATTCTTGATTCCACTAATTTATTTGGACATATTCTAGAGAAGCTAATTCTTGGAATTTAGATCATAGTGCAAACAGCTAATTCATCAGACATAATCTTTGTTTGTTCAGAAGAAAAAAATCTTAGGAACCATAACCAACCTCAAAATATTTGAATTGATAGGGAATTTATGTACTTTTAGGTATTCTTGTGCTTACTTTATGTCATTCAATCTTGGATATATTTTTGGGCCTCTTTATTCATTTTTGGGGTGGGGGCTGACGCTGTTTGATTCTGGTGATGAGAGAAGCTAGAGTATTCTGATTGAATTAAATGTCAACGTATCGTATCAAAGATGTTACATGGACTTCTTAAAAAAAATATTAAGCAGCAATTAACGGTCATAGTTTGATTGTCGCTAAATACTTATTTGTTTCTAATTACTTGTCCACTTTTGAATTGACATAAAAATAATGATTGACATGATGAGTTTACTATTTTACCCCTATTAATTATAAAATGGATGAATTTAAAACTTAAGATTTTCAAGAAATTCTATCTTTTTAAAGTAATTAATTGAGGGTATAATATGTAAAAATAAAATTGTCCTTTCTTGATTTGTCAAAATGGACAAATAATTAGAGACAACTAAAATAAGAAAAGTGGACAAGTAATTAGGGACAGAGGAAGTATATTTTTTAGTATCAATTAATACTCTTTGTAAATTTTCCTGAAGTCTATAGCGACATAAAATCCAATGACAATCTCTATATAATATAAGGCTAAATAAAAGAAAAGTGATGTGGCACCTCTCTTTAGCCAAGGATTCTATTCATCTTTTTTCTCATTTTTTTGACTATTTTTTCTATTTTTTTAATTTATTATTGTACAAAAATGAATGTATCAATTACTACTCAATTTATTTATATTCTTTAATATAAAAACTTAATTGTGTTTATTTCCATTACTCCTATAACTTTTGATAATCATAACTCCTAATTCTTATTAATAGTCATGTTCATTATATCTTTTGGTATTCCATATTATGTCATATAAATAGAGGCATTAGAAAATTTAGTTACAAAAGAAATGGTCAAATTTATATGTGTAGTAGAGCTAGGGATTAACTAGGTGGAGTTTATTCATCTTTTTGGGTAAGAATCACAATCTTTTCTATAACTTTATAAAAAAGTATTCTATAGCTCATATATTGCTTTAAAAAATTTTACTCACATGAGATTGATTATTTTATTGCAGGTGCTTTTTTTCGTTGAAAGGAAAACGTTCATCTTCTCCTTGATATTTGATAAATGGATCGAATTTCACTCTAATAGGCTCCCACAAGATTATTGAAGAAAAAGTATAATTATTATTTTTTATTTACATGTAAGTTGTAATTTTTATTACCTGAATTTTATTGTAATAATTTGACAAGAGTTCCATGTAGTGCAAGTTTTATATTAAACTCATTTCAAATTGCTTAAATATGATTTTTAATTTTCTTTAATGCAAAACTTAATTGTCTTTATTTTCATTACCTCCTTGACTTTTTATTATTATAACCTTTAACATAAATTATAGTCATATTCATGATACTGTTTATTATTCTACATTGTAGTCCTATAAATAAAGATATTACAAGACTTTGTTGAAATCAGCAAATTAGCATTTTAAGTTGTCCCTTATTATGTTGATGTTTTGATTTGATTTGACTTGAAAGAATAATATGAAAGTTATTGAATGGTGAGTGTTGCTTGTGGTCAGAAGATTGTATATTGATTTCATATTTTTTAATGTTTTAATGACTAAGATCGTAAGAATGATGAATTATTTTTTATTTTAGTTCTTATGATTTCTCTTTATTTTATATTTTATATAAAAAAATTATTGTCGTAAATTAATAATTTTTTTTGGTTCACAGTAATAACTTATGCCTCTGTTGGACGTAATTATCTCTCTCTCTTTTTGGGTCTTTTACTTCCTCAAAAATGCCTAAATATAATTTTTTTCCCCCCATAAATTTTCAATTACAAATCATTCACTATAAATTTTAAATAACACTAAAAGTTATACAATAATGTCTTGAGTCTTTTGAGTTTTTCATCTTTACTATAAGCTTTAGCTAAGAATTCTATTTATTTTCTTATAGAGTACAATTTCTATATTTCTTATTGTGGAATTATAAATGTATCAATTAACGATTCATTCACATTATTTAACGCATTACTTAATGGTTATTATTTTTATTACACCCATAATTTTTATTATCATACCCTCTAAAATAATTAATAACCATATTCATGACATTATTTATTATTCATTTTATAATCCTAAAAGTAGAAATATTGTAAGACTTTGAAGAAATGATTGTATTAGCATTTTAAATTGTTATATTTTTGGTACTTATTTTATTCATTTATTAATTTGACTTGAAGAATAAAAAGAAGATTATTGAATAGTGATCGACTTGTGGAAATGGATGTAGACAAGAGCTCGAAAGATTATGTATTGATTTTGTATGTTTTCTTTTTATTTTTTTAATGATTAAGATTATAAGAATAATGTTGCATTTTTTTTTTTTTGTATTTCTCTTTGTATTATATTTTATATAAAAAAAAATTATTGTCGTAAGTTTGTATTTTCTTTTGATTTAAGAAAATAGCTTATGACTTTGTGGAAGTCATCTAACAACTAACCAAACGTTTTCCTCTATGGAATCAATTGTATGTCTATATCAATGTACAATAACAATTTAACGTCTTTCATAACCGCGCGAAGCGCGGACAATTTCACTAGTTAACTAATGCTTGTAAAACCTTGAGTATTCTTTATTAATGTGCATAATTATCATCATTAGGAGGTGTTTTTGTTATAATGATGGCAACTGCATTTTTAATTTGAAAAATAAAATGGTGTGCTTAAAATTGAACTTGAGACCTCAAGGTGAATTTTGAACAGCTCAAACAAAGAGTAAACCACTACATCAAAAATAATTTTTAGTGGCAATAAATATAGACATTAATAAAGAGTGCTAAAATATTTACCGGCATTAGTTTAGTGTCATCAGAACCAATGTCATGAAAAGGCTTTAGGGACATATACAAAGAGTGTTAATTGCTGCTAAAAATACATATTTAGCGACAATTAAGCTATTGCCGTTAATTAATTGCAACTAAGGATCATTTTTGATGTAGTCAACCTCTAATCTTATGTTCAAAAAGTTCAAAATTTACATTTGTACATAAAAAAAATTTGAAAAAAATACCTTGTATACATTGTATAATATTTTATCGAAGACGTTCGAGTGAACCACTCGCTATCCTCGGTCTCTGCACAGGACCCTGATGCACAAAAAAAAAAAGATAAGCAAATATGTTTTTCTAAAATTTATACAAAATTAAATTGCTATTTATTACCTAGTAAATACTGATATAATGAATCAAAAAACATATTGGTCAGGGGTGGTAAAATATGTCAAATTTATGCTTATTTGTTCGATTAATTTATTTTAAAATGAAGTGGTTATCCGATTATTTAAAAGTGGGTTAAATATGGATCAACTCACTCAAAATTAGTCCAAACCTCGGATCTAACTTCTAACCCTGACTTTCGACTTTGATCTGAGCTAGACCTGAATTTTGACCTCTCAACCTCAATTCAGGAGTACTCATTTTTTCAAAATAAAAAAAAAATTCTTTGAAAACATTAAAAAAAAATTCTTCGTACCAACAACTCTAAAAGGAGAAAAAGAATAAGAAAAAATTGTAATGAAAACACGTATTTCTCTACATAATAAAAAATCATAAATAATATGGGTAATATGAATATCCATATTATTCATTGGGTTTACCCATATTTTATTCATATTAATATAAATTGAGTCAAATATTTTATTCATTTTTACCTAATCCCCCATGTTATACGCTCGAGTTTTATTAGTTTAAATTTGATTTGACATTTATGTATCCTTTTTAGTTGTTTTTTTTTCCTTTCTTACACTATCTTTTACATTTTTTCCAAAGTACAAATACAATAATGTATTAAAAATTTTCATTAAATCATCATGGAAGTCTATCCAGGGCCACAGCATTTGATTTGAATCAAATTCAAGTGGTGAAAAAATGACATTGTTTAAAGACTTTTTTTTCCATGAAAGATGTTAATCAAACCAAGTAGATCCCAAAAATAATTAAAAAAAAATGTCACTTGATATGTTTCATTATGTTTTGAAAGATATTAAAGAAGATGATATATGAATATTCTAGTAATAGAATTAAAAGTGTCCTCCTTAGTGCTCATCGTATCAATTCCAATTATAATTAAAACACAATCTCTATTCGGGTGTGTTTTTTAAACAAAAAATATTTTTTAATTCTTCATGTTTATTAGTCGATTTTTTTAGAAAATGTATTTTATTTTATTTTTAGAAAAATAAGCTTATTTAAAAGGAGAAAATGACTTTTTTAGTAGAGTTGCTAAGGCTTGTAGCTTGCTTCTGTCCTTAGTCAATTTTGGACTGAAGTTGTTCTGACTGTCGTATCTTTTTTGTATCGAATACCTTCCTCTGTAATCTTAGGTCTCTCTCTTTTTTAGAGAAGAATTTCTACCCCACCTGCCTATGAAGAACCTCAAGTCTAATAGAGAAAATACATTTCACAAGTGGCACTCAATTTTATAGCCCTTAACTCGACCATTATGTTCTCGTTGTCCAATAATAATTGTCTACTATTGACTTGGCACACACCTTAATCAACAATAAATAATAGGAGTAATATTACTACATTACCCTTTGAATATATTAAATTTAATGCTTTAAAAATATATTAGATATTGAATAGTATTAGTATTTAATAACAAGGGTAAAATAGACACAAAAAGTTAAATTATCTCTTGATTTTTCAAACTGGACAAGGTATTATGGTGGACAACTATTTTTACTCTTTAGTATAGTGGACAAGTAAAAATGAAGAGAAAATTATCAAAATGATCCTTGATGTATTGGGGTTGTTTTATTTTAGTTTTTAATATATTCTAGGTAATTGAAATAGTCCTCATGTATGACAAAATGTGTTCAATTTAGTCTTTTACCCTAAACTTAACAATTTACCCAAAAAACTGTTAGATATAACTGTGGGGCCTACATAACTTACAAAATTCACCATTTTTAGCATCTTTATTAGATCAAAGAAAGAGTTTCATGAATTCTAAAACACCATTTTTCTAACATCTAACCACACAATTACAAAATAATTATTGTAAAAAGGTTGAATGAAATGGATCGTCAAGTAAAAGGAAAGGAACAAAGAGAGAAAAAGATGGCAACTTTTTCATCAAAATCTAATAAAAAATCCATCAGTTTGCCAAGTAGATCACATCCAGCTATACAGAATATTGAAGAGGAGCTTAACAAGCTTAAAACTTGGGAATTATCTGCTTCACCAGCTGCAGAAGTTGTTTATAATGGTCTAGTTGGTTTTGGGGAGGTGCATAAGTACTGTATGGGTGATCTTCTAAACTTGCCCCTGACACTTCAATCCCTTTCTTAGTGCCAAAATAAGAAATGGGTCAATGAAATCTTGGATAAATATGTCAAATTTCTTGATATTTCTTGATGATCCATTTCATTCAACCTTTTTATAATAATTATTTTGTAATTGTGTGGTTAGATGTTAGAGAAAATGGTGTTTTAGAATTCATGAAACTCTTTCTTTGAGTTAATAAAGATGGTAAAAAAATGGTGGATTTTATAAGTTATGTGGGCCCCACAGCTATATTTAACAGTTTTTGGGGGTAAATTGTTAAGTTTAGGGTAAAAGACTAAATTGAACGCATTTTGTCATACATGAAGGACTATTTCAATCACCTAGAATATATTAAGGATCAAAATAAAGCAACCTCAATACGTTAAAGACCATTTTGATCATTTTCTCTAAAACTGAACAAGAAGAGTATATATTAAGTAAAAAAAAGAATCACTTATTCTTTTGAAAAATGTTTTAAAAAACTATTTTTCTTCCTACCAAACACATGTTCGTTATAACTTTTAAGAGATTAAATGTTTTAAATTTATTAACCTTGGATATTTATTAGTGGGCTCACCCTATTAGGTGAAACCTTACCTAATCGATCGATTTCGATTATCAACAACTTGAGCAGTGTTTTTTTATATAAAGAAATAATTAATGCGCAACACAACATATTAAAACGTCACAAATTTTGTTGCTAACACATCAGCATATCTATAGCAATAATATCTAATACCATCAACTCATATCTCAAATATTCATGTTGGAAAATATTTGTATTAACATTTTATTACAAAATCAGTAACTTAATATAGTAGAGCCAAAATCTTACTGTGAATATATGGGGCAAAACTTTGATAAACAAATTAAATCATGGAGCTCACCAGAAGTAATATATAATAATGTTGCCTTGTTGGAATAATCCAGTCCAAAATGTGCTTTTAATATGATGTGATATTATTTGATTTTGATAAAAGTTATACAATTTTTAACAAAATGTCATAGTTAAATGACTAAAATATTATGTTAATCTCATTATGCTACGAATTAAGGATGAATTATAAGAAAAATCAATTAGTTAGAACTTAAGAGCTATTAAGCCCTAGATTATCTAGGGATTATCAATAAATTTCGTAGATAATTTCATGTTTTCTAGTGAAACACCTCACACTATTTAAGAATATCATTATACTATGAGTGTGCTTGGTATGAAGGAAAATGTTTTTCTAAAAATTACTTTTGGAAAATAAGTGGATTTCTTAAATTTATTTTCTAGTGTTTGTTAAGTAAATAAAAAGATATTATCCCCAAAACTATTTATATATATGTAATCTAGAATAACACTATGATGGTGGGATGGGTAGGGAATAGTGGTTCGGGATGGCGGGATAGTCAAGGTATTGGGATTGGATGGGAACGATATAATGAACTTGAATTGTCACTTATGAAACTTGTTTTCCCTACTTCGATTGGAAAAGTCATTTTTCTCACTTTAAGAAATTTATTTTCCTAAAAAAATATATCTTAAACTAACCAAATATGGAAAAATTACCAAACACAGTACCCATTAATTTTCCTTTTTTAAAAAAAAGTGGAATAATCTTGGGTAGTCATGTCTCAATATTCCTAAATCCTAATTAATTGAATATATATCACGTCATGTATCTAATTATATTTAATTACTAGTATTTTTTGCTGGATATATATATATATATATATATATATATATATATATATATATATATATAAACTTAGAGAATGTCATAATTTCACAGGACAAAATATTCACTGACGTTTTTCTTGCAACAGAATATATATAGTTTGTTAAATAAATTCAGGAGCATGCTTCAGCATTTACATATTCCAAATTAAATTTGAAACTATTAAGAATCTTATTAAGTCCTCTCCTGCTATTTAGTTTTTCTTCTAAGTATTTTAATGGAATCTACAAGCAGTAATATACCTAGATTTTTTAAATTTTGTGGCGCTTATTCTACCACTAATGATATATTTATATAATTGCCATTAATCACAAGAGTGTTAGAGATAATGATAAATTAAACATGCATGTGACCTAATTCCCTACTATTTTGATCCTTAATCACATATCATTATTCTTCTTCATAAAGGCTTATTAGATTTAAGATATGGTCACTTACAATTATAGTAAAAAAAGATTAATTAATTAGTTAAGATGTGCCAGATCAACATATCCTTAACAATAGAATAACATCTTAGAATTGGAATAGTATCATTCATTCGTATACATAAGAAAATAAAATTATATTCTATGATCAGAATAGTATCATTCATTCCTATACATAAGAAAATAAAATTCTATTCTATGATCTGTCACATGTGAAAACGAAAATGGTACTATTAAATTGAAGGCCGACATTTCAATTACCTCATCGATGCTTTTGTTGGACTTTGTTATAAAAGAATATATCCCTTAATTAGTTATTTTGTACACTAAGACTTCATTTTGCTTTAACTTCGAATCTCGTGTTGCATGCTCATTATTCTACTATAACTATATTAGTTTAGGAGCTAGGATTGACATTGTTGCTTATATGTCGATAAAATTAAAATCAACGATGGTTTATATTGGTGTAATATACCACAAATACAATGAATTATAGTTGAAAATAAAATGAATAAAAAAATCTTTAGGCTGAGACACAGATATCTCACTCTCTTTAAGGAGATTCAAGCCTAGTGCGGCATAATCTACACCGATCCAGCAATATATCTCTTAACTTGTCCCCTCCAAGATACAACAACCCGACAGTGTGTACAAATCAAGCAACTCCGGATTAGTTGAAGAGTCAAAAACTCCAAAAAAAACATCTTGTTCAACATATAATTACTCTCTTGTATATAGTTAATATAGTTGAAGACTTAGAATAGTTTTCTTTGTCTCAACTCTCTCTTTCACTACTACACACTATAATATTATTTCACACTTCTCACCTTTCTTGGGATATATTTCTCAAAGTAAGAAACGCCACTATTTATAGGTGAAAAAGTCTTCCATATAATCAAGGGGTAGAATGAGGGGTAGCAATGTGGGTAGATGAATGTGATAGATATTACATAAGTTGCAAGACTTTAATGGTCATATGAGTTGCAAGAAACTAATGACCATGAGAGTTATAAGAACTAATGGTCATATAAGTTACAATAACAAAAAGTCATCTTCTACCACAATTTATACCTGCTAACATATGCACTTAATATTTTATTTTAATAGTAAAATGCATATACACCAACGTTTAAACATTCAAAGGCATTAGCAACTCTCTTTCTCACATCACTTGCTTCTTATGGAATTCATCTTTGTGGTTAGGCCGCTTCTCCGATGTTCTTTCTCCGTATTTTCGTGCTTTGTCAATGTCCTCTTCCAGTTTCCTTCGCTTTCATTATTCTATATCTGAGATGAACCGAAAAATTAAGGGGAAAGTGATGAGTATGCTAAGGGAAAAATTGAGAACAATTGCTCTTGAACAAATACCCAATGATGATGGACTGAGTTTACACGAGAAAGAAGAAAACTATTTTTCAGTAATGAACAAACAAATTGGATAACGAATACAATTTAGGAGTTGGTAATACTTATATTGAAAAATAGAAATAAAGACTGAACAGTAAAAATAGTTTGATCACATGCCAATCATGCGGGCTAACTTACTCAATTAACCATCTCTAACAATCCGAACTAACTTTTGGGATATTGTAACATTCCAAAATTTTCAAGTCATTCTTTATAGTGAATAATATTTGTATAGAGTGATTCTAAATTTTCTTAGATATTAAGGTCACTAAAATTCCCTAGCATAAAGTCGAGTTGAAAACTTTCTAAATGATTGAGTTTCACAAAGAGATTTTTATTGGATCAAATTCCAGCGAACATATATTTTAGCACATAAATAATTTGGTGTCCCGTGAGATGTCAAATTGAATCTCTTCGAGTCCTCTTTCCAGCGCCACCAAGTTTACTAAATTCCAAACTCCGAGTATAAAGTTATGCCCGTTTGAGTGAAGCCTCTCCCATTTAAGGCTTTCCATACGTTTTAGGAAAGGATATTTTGATTTTTTCCTTTTCTCCACTTGTCTTAACACGTTTTTCCTGACCCAATTAAGGGTCTAATCATATTATAATCATCCATTCACGTTCAAAGCACTTCGGGTTTTTAAAGCGAGGCTCCAACAGGAGAAAAGCGAGGTTTTCAAGCGTTCTTCAAGATTCATTGATTTTCACCAAGAGCATGGTTCTTTCTAGGTATGTGAGGTTTCCCACACTGATGGACTTGTTTGTCCTCATGCCAATCATGTATTTCTTCCATTAATTCATCCATGAAATCATTTATGTAAAGATTCTTGAGTAGTTCTTGAGTTTTAGCCCCATTCTATTTATCAATGGAGGTTTTGAGTTCTTGAGGTGAGGGTCTTGCGAATGAGTGATGTTTCTTGATAGTTTTTGAGTGAGATCTTGATACTTTTGTGTTGGATTTGTGAATCAAAAGGATTTTGCAAGAAACCAATTGATTCTAGATGAGTTAGGACCCGAAATTGAACACTTAAATTCGTTGGATTTCTGGGTTTGGGCTGGGGCAATGCACCCCCATAGCGCCAGGAGGGCAAAAAATTGGGCTTCTAGATGCCTTACAATAAAGAATCCCCAGCCCCTCGGTGTCTTACACGTCTTCTTCGCAGTGCACCCCAAAGAACTCCCAATACTTTAGGGGCTAGCACGACGTGCCCCCACTACGCCAGAATCGCCCGGCCTTTTCTTCTACGCTCTTCATTCCGTATGTGTTCCATTGAATCATGTCTTCGTTCTTTCCTTGATATTAACTCTTTAAGTCTTCATTAATCATTGAAAGATCCTACATATCCTAATCATATCTCTTAAATTACATTTCAATTTAAAGAAAGATTAAGAGAAAAGTTCGAGAGGGTCCTTTGAGTCAAATTTGAGAATTCTTTTGAAATCAACCATAGTTTTGAACAAATTCTCGAGGAAGTATGTATGAGAATAAAAAAAGTTATACTCATGAGTTCTATATTGTCATTGAGATCCTTGAGTTGAGTCGTTCATGTCCATAATTTCGCATGAACTGTATGAATTGAGTATTCTTGAGAAGAGTAGTATCGTTGAGTTCTGAGTTCCAATTCTTGAGACCTTAAGTTCATCAGTTCTTGAGTTCTGAATACTGAGTTTCCATATTGCTATTAAGATCCCTGAGTTGAGTCATTCATGTCCATAATTTCGCATAACACCTGTGAATTGAGTTATAAATCTTGACAAGCTTTTTAAAGCCAACACTTGAGTTTCAAACTGAGTTTTGAGGAAGTAAAAATGAGTTTTGAGAAAGAGTTTCTAAAACATGATTTGTATGAAAATTGAGTATCTCATCAATGTTTAAGCAGTATGGTATCTAGTTTTGCCATCAATGTTTATGTAGTATGACTTCCCGAGTCATCAATGATCATATTACAATATGATTTTGATATATTTTTTAGAAAGATTTTTCAAGTATGAATTGAGTAAGAGTATAAGGGAACTAAGTATTCCAAAAGGTATCCGTTTTTACATTGATAAAAGAGAAACTTTGATTTCTAAATAAGTTATGAGTTCAAAGATATTTTAAGAGTAGTTACCTCTTTTAAGAAGATAGTTTGAGCAATTATCTCAAACTAGAGGAAGAGTATGTTTTTAAACATTGAGCATGCATATATATTATTAGGAGTAGTATTGAGTACCGATATGGGGATGAGTTCAGACAACTCATATTCCACATAAACCATGTATGCCAACATGGGTACAAGATCATACTTTTTAGATGAATCCTAAGTGCCTTCGGGGCAGAGCTTAGTGGATCCACTTAGTTGAGGTGTCTTATACCCCGGAAAGGTATAGAACTGTTCTTGCAGCTTGGGTGAGACGTTGTATCATCACGTAGCTCATAGTGATGGTTGTTGGTTAGAGAATCTCCCAAATAAGAGTAAAGAGTATTTTATTGTATTTTTATACAACATTCAATTTTATCTCCTATTTTATAATATTTTTAAATATTGCATCTATCATGGTTGCTTTCTATTGAGTTGAGTTGGGCTGAGTATTTCTTCCAGCCTAGTCAGTTCAGTTAATTATTGCTTTTAGTCATTCAAGCCATATATTTGCATACTATAACCTTATCACATACTCGTACATTCAATGTACTAATACAGGTGTTCAGGATCATCAACAGGTAATTTGTTGAGGTCATTTGACATTCCAATCAACTTTTGTAAGCCTTCTTATATTTCGAAGGACTTCACCTTTACCATATAGTTAGTAGTTTTGAGATTTCGTGAGTTTTGTCCCGATATCTTTTTGTAATAGTAGAGGTTTCATAGATAGATAGAGTTGAGGAGGTTTCCAGTATTTACTTTCTTTGAGTTGTTTTACAAACTATAAGTATTCTCATTGAGTATTGTTTAGATTAACATTTTAAAGTTGAGTATTTAAGTTTAATGAATTTAATTCAGTTTTAAGCTTATGTATGTTTGAGTTAGTCTTCTGCTTGTTGTCAGTCAGGATGAGCGTTCACTTGGGGACCAGGAATGGTTCTCGAGTGATGGTCACGTTCAGGATGTAGACTCGAGTTGTGACAAACTTGGTATTAAAGCACAAAGTTCAAATGTCCTAGGGTATCTATGAAGCCGTGTAAGTAGGATCTTATCTATGGTTGTAAGGACCCCACTTCTATAAATGAGGGACTACAGACATTTAAGAAAAGTTTTCCTTATTTCATACTCTAACTCGTGCATTAAAACTGTGTCATAAGGAACGTATTCTAACTCGTGTGTTTCTAAAATCCATTCGACTATCCCTCACACTTAAGGTATTTGAAAAGCAAAACGCAGATCCTTATCAATGAGTTATTCTCAGCAAAAGTCTTGAGAAATTCATGAGATTGCAGAGGGGCTTGAAAGAAGCCCGTGAGTGAGCTTAAGTGTTGAAATTTGAGATAATGCACTTTTATTCATATGAATCATGCGTTCAAGTTAAAAGTGAGGTGTATTCCTATACTTTTTTCTCTAAAACTTGTTTCAGTTGAGACCCTTATGAGGAAGTCTATTTTAGAGCTTGGGTAGTATTTTCAACCGAAAAAAAGTATGAATTACGATGTTATAAGAAGTAGTGGTAAAAGTTCCTAGAGTTAGAAGAATGCATGTAAAGGTATAGTAGTCTAAGAAAGGAAGATAGTGATGAGGCAAATTATATTGTTACAGTCATGCACCTAGCGAGTTATTAATGAGTAGTTCTCCCTTATGGGTAGATTAAGAAGTGATGGTTTTGTGTAGATTTCATGAAAGAGGGTAGAGTAAGAGTTACTAGTATGGGTGAGTTAGAGTATACTTTAACTATAAAGGAGTTTATGATGATGTGTCATTGTGTTAATAATGACCTAGCCAGACTTATGATTTTAGAGAGATCCTATGATATTCAGAGGGTTATAGAACCAGTTAACCAATGGTGTATAGTGAGTAGGAAAATAGTACTTAAGTATTGAAAGGAAGTGTGATTGTAAATTGTAAGTATGAAGACTAAGAGATAAATATTGATGTCATGAGGTTTTAGTAGGTGATTTTTTCTTAATTTTTATCTAGTAGTTGTAAGTTAGTATAGTAGGCGAGCAATCATATTGATATACGGGTTTAGTAATAAACATTAAGCTTGAATTTGAGATGAGCGTCGTGATCAAAAGAATGACAACATGAGAGTGATGATGTTAGTCTTGAGATCTGATCTGATAGACCTGATATAGAGTAGGTGAGGAATTGAGATGTTAGCTGCAATGAATATGAGTGGTACAATTGAGAGATCCTAATTTTTAGATAAGGGCAGTGAAGTGTGGCTAAGTCATAAGAGTAACAAGCGCATTGAAAGGTGTACTCGAGACTGTATCTAATCATACGAGGTTCCAATTAAGTTAATGATTTTCCATGCGTGCCTAGATAGTATATTTGAGTTGTCAGTGTGGAATAGTCTGATGTAAGAATTATTTATCCTTAAGAGTTAGACGAAGCGGACTTATGAACTAATGAGAAGAGGTTAATAGAAGCGTCTTAGAAAGAGGTCTTACAAGGAGTGTTAGTTACTGCTTATAGTGAGTTCAGTAGCCATGATATAAGACTTTCCCAAGTATTAGAGTAAAGGGAATGTAGACCAGCTTATACATAATGGAATAGATCCATAGTTTTGAAGTGTCATCTTTAGACCTAAGGAGAAGATGATAAGATGAGAAACCAAGTTGAATGTTGAGGATGAGATAGTGATGTCTTTCAAATAAGTTTTAGAGGTACGTCAATCCATTCATAATCTTATGTATTCCTCAAGTTCAGATATTACAATATCTTATTGATGGTTCTAATATCAGAATTATGTCTATGACCTATGCTCATACATTTCAGAGAGATTTGCATCTAAGCTCAATTTCCAGAATGAGGTGCCCATTGATCTCAATCTTACTCCATAAAGTTATAGATATCAGCCTCATGATATGTACCCATTCACATAAGCATTCATGTCTCATAGTACATTCAGTCTCGCAAATACATGATTTACTCTCAATGTATAGCAATATAATGCTCTGTCATGCATATTCTTATATCAGAATTCTCGAATTAATCATGCTTATGATCTTTTGCCCTAAAGCTCTCTCAATGATCATTTTTAGTTGAGAGTGGTGTTGTTAATAGTAGTGGTGTGATGATAGAGAAGAGGATTGTTGTTTTCTTATTGTGATAGTGCCGGTGTGTTTATTCCATCTAAGGTTATGAATGTGGAGAAAAAGAGAGATAAGATTTTATGAAATAAGTCAGTTCCTTATAATAATGCATCAAAGTTTTGTTGGTAGAAGTGACTAGAGAATGAAGAATTCTTATAAGGAGTGTTAGTAGGAGTCTATGGATTGGTGATAGTACTAGGCTTAAATGTGGTGTTGGTAGCGTATGGATGAAGACATGATGCATTAGGTGGTTCTTGATTAAGACTCGAGGTTAGCGAGATGTAGGGAGTAAGGAGTAGTGTTCTTAAGATGAGATTTCCTACACAGGTATGGAACTTGAATCTTGTGATTTAGATCAGGATAATCACGCTGTGTTAAGTACTTTGTGATTTGAGTTAGGCTTGAATATAGTAAACGTAACCCATTTCCATTCCCAGTCCAGTCATCATTCGAGGACGAATGATCCCAAGGGGGAGATATTGTAACATCCTAAAAAAATTCTAAGTTAAGACTCGAGTCATTCTTTCTGGTGAATAAGATTTGTATCGAGTTATTCTAAATTTTCTTAGATGTTAAAGTCATTAGAATTCCCTAGCATAAAATTGAGTCGAAAACTTTCTAAACAATTGAATTTCACCTAGAGATTTTTCTTGGGTTAATTTCCATAGAATATATCTTTTAGCAAATAAATAATTAGGTGTCCCATTAGCTATCAAATCGAAGCTCTTCTAGTTCTCTTTCCAACACCACCAAGTTTGCTAAATTTCAAAGTCCAAGTAAAAAGTTATACCCGTTTGAGTGAAGCCTCTCCATTTAAGGCTTTCCATCCATTTTAGGAAAGGGTATTTTGGTCTTTTACTTTTCCCTTATCTAAACACGTTTTTCCTGACCCAATGGTCTAATCAGATTCTAATAACCCATTCACGTTTAGGGTTTTTAGAGTGAGGTTTTTAAGCGTTCTTCAATATTCGTTGATTTTCGCCAAGAACATGGTTCTTTCCAGGTATGTGAGGTTTCCCATAGTGATGGAATTGTTCTTCCTCACGCCAATAATGTATTTCTTCCATTAATTCATCCATGAAATTGTTTATGTAAAGATTTTTGAGTAGTTCTTGAGTTTTAGCCCCATTTTTTTTTTTATCAATAGAGGTTTAAAGTTCTTTAGGTGAGGGTCTTGCGAATGAGTGATGTTTCTTGATATATTTTGAGTGAGATCTTGATAATTTTGTATTAGGTTTGTGAATCAAAAGGATTTTGGAAGAAACCAATCGATTCTAGATGAGCTAGGACCTAAAATTGAACACTAAAATTCATCGGATTTATAGGTTTGGACTGGGCCAATGCACCCCCATAGCGCCAAAAGGGTTGGGGCAATGGCAAGCAGTACACCCCAAAGTACTTCCAGTACTTTAGGGGCTGGTGCGACGCGCCACTACTATGCCAGAATCACCCGGCCTTTTCTTCTCTGTTCTTCATTTTGTATGTGTTCCTTTAAATCGTGTCTTCATTCTTTCCTTGCTATTAACTCTTTAAGTCTTCATTAATCATTGAAAGATCCTACATATCCTAATCATATCTCTTAAATTACATTTCAATTTAAAGAGAGATTAATAGGAAAGTTCAAGAGGGTCCTTTGAGTCAAATTAAAGAATTCTTTCGAAATCAACTATAGTTTTGAACAAAGTCTTGAGGAAGTATGTACGAGAATGAAAAGAGTTATACTCATGAGTTCTATATTGTCATTGAGATCCTTGAGTTGAGTCGTTCATGTTAATAATTCCGCATAAACTCTATGAATTGAGTATTCTTGAGAGGAGTAGTATCGTTGAGTTCTGAGTTCCAAGTTCTTGAGTCCTTGAGTTTATGAGTTCTTGAGTTCTGAGTACTGAGTTTCCATATTGCTATTAAGATCCCTATGTTGAGTCGTTCATATCCATGATTCTGCATGACACCTATGAATTGAGTTATAAATCTTGATAAGCTTTTTAAAGTCTACTTGAGTTTTAAACAGAGTTTTGATGAAGTAAAGATGAGTTTTGAGAAAGAGTTTCTAAAACATGATTAGTATGACAATTGAGTTTGTTATCAATGTTTAAGCAGTATGGTATTTAGTTATGCCATCATTGTTTATGCAGTATGACTTCTGGAGTCATCAATGATCATATTACAATATGATTTTGATATATTTTTTAGAAAGAGTTTTCAAGTATGAATTGAGTAAGAGTATAAGGGAGCTAAGTATATCAGTTTTTACATTGATAAAAGATAAACTTTGATTTCTTGAGTTATGAGTTTAAAGATATTTCAAGAGCAGATACCTCTTTTAAGAGGCTAGTTTGAGAAATTATCTCAAACTAGAGGTAGAGTGTGTTTTTAAACATTGAGCAGGACTATATATTATTGGGAGTAGTATTGAGCACCGATATGGGGATGAGTTCAGACAACTCACATTCCTCATAAACCATGTATGCCAACATGGGTATGGGGTCATACTTTTTAGATAAATCCTAAGTGTCTTGGGCCAGAGCTTAGTGGATCCACTTAGTTGACGTGTCATATACACCTGTAAGGTATATGACAGTTCTGGCAGCTTGGGTGAGACGATGTATCATCACGTAGCTAATAGTGATGGTTGTCGGTTAAAGAATCTCCATAATAAAAGTAAAGAGTATTTTATTGTATTTTTATACAACATTGAGTCTTATCTCCTGTTTTATAATGTTTTTAAATATTGCATCTATCATGGTTGCTTTGTATTGACTTGAGTTGAGGTGTATTTCTTCTAGCCTTGTCAGTTCAGTTAGTTATTGCTTTCAGTCATTCAAGCCAGATATTTGTTTACTCTAACCTAATCACATACTTGTACATTCAATGTACTGATGTCATTCGACTTGCATTGTTTTATGATGCAGATATAGGTGTTCAGAATCATCAACAGGCTTTTCTTTGAGGTCATTTGAAATGCCAGTTAGCTATTGTGAACCTTCTTATATTCCAGAGGACTTCACCTTTACCTTACAGTTAGTAGTTTTGAGATGTCGTAGGTATTGTCCCGATATCCTTCTATAATAGTAGAGGTTTCATAGATAGATAGAGTTGAGGAGTTTTTCAGTATTTACTTTCTTTGAGTTTTTTTTAAAAACTATAAGTATTCTCATTAAGTATTGCTTATATTAACTCTTTAAAGTTAAGTATTTGAGTTTAATGTATTTAATTCAGTTTTAAGCTTATGTATGTTTGAGTTAGTCTTTCGCTTATAGTCAGTCAGGATGAGGGTTCACTTGGGGACCATAAATGGTTCTCGAGTGTCGATCACGTCCAGGGTGTAGACTCGGATCATAACACTGTCATAGAGGTGTACGGAGTGACCTGCTGCTGCTGCTCGGGGCTTATTAATTACTGCCCCTTTTGTCTTTTTAGAGAAGGAGGAGGAATGGAGTCGGACTCAGATGACACAACCCTTGTAGTCTTAGTTATTTCCTGTAAAGCACAACATTTCAAAACATATATTGAGTGAAGGTTAGTTAAAAAGAAATTCACAAAAAAATCACAGATGAAACAAGTTCCTGAGGCTCGCTGAGTGGGAAAGTGATTTGCCTAATAGGTTAGACGAGCTCGCCGAAGTTGACAAGACTAAATATAATTTGACTCGGGCACAAAGGTAGATGTCAACTCCAACTCGGTAATTCGCCAAGTTAGTTTCGACAAGCTAAGACAAGCCCGCCGAAGGTGACAGTGCAAAATAATTTAAGTTCAAGTAGAATGGGCGATGCACTTGGTGATTCCCTGAAATGGTTTGACGAGCTAAGACAAGTTCGCCGAACAAGTAATTTGAGCCCAATGCCAATTTTTCAAAAAATTAAACATCAAAATGCAACACTACCCAACACCCTAGAAATTTAACAAGTTACCCATTCGCCTACTTACCCCTGGATACTCAGATTTCCCCCAAACTTTAATAAAGCATTTCCAAATTGACGATTTTCCCTTATAAGTGATGTCAACCTATCTATCATTGGGAAAATAAAAGCCAAAGGGACAATGCTGGACTACTGAGACATCACTCAGTCAATATTCACACAAAACCAAGACTATTACACAGTTCATTTTCAATTAGCAACCTTCATAATCAATTTTAGCAGGTTTAGGTACAAAATCAACTATTCTTCATGGGCACTATTCAATTTGCTAAATTAACACAGCCCATATGATTCATACAACACATAAATACTATCAACAGTTAACCCAATCAATATGCACCAATTTAAAGCAAAAACAACAAAGATAATTTTGAAAACCAATCTTAGACGGATAGAGATATGCGAACAAAGAGGGAGAAAGGCTGGGTCAAGGATTTCAAGAAAACACACACCCCACACAAGTAAATCAAAGCAAAGAGGACTCACAATCGAATTTAGACTACAAGTATGGAGTTTAGGAAGTGAAAAGCTTCAAAAAGATCAAAGATGTCCTTTTAAAAGAGAAAAGACTCTTTTATACCGAGAGATATGATCGTTTGAAGTTGACCTAAGTATAATCCTATATCAAGAATTAATTGGTAAGGAAGCATTCAACTCAACTATGTGCTAGGGGATTCTAGTGACATTAATTCATATCCAAATCATTCCCACACTAGAAAATTGACCTTAACACCCAAGAATAATTTAAGAATCATCCGGTACGACCTTATACACAAATGAAGAATGGTTCGGGTCATAGCTTGAAAATTTTTGGAGTCTTACAGTTCTCCTATCAAAGTGTTAGAATAGGTGCCCACACAACATGGTGCCTAGTGGGTTGGGTGATGACAAAAAGGGACCAAAGTTTTCACTATATCAATAAATGAGTTAAAAGAGTTCTCCAAATAGATAACCTCAATGTCAAACACGGACCAATAATAGCAATAAGAAGAACAACCAAACAAGGTAAGATTAGGAAAAAAATTAAAATCACCCAAAAATGCAAGTTACTATTCACGGATGAAATATTGAGCTAGGGGACTCCAAATCCTGCTCTGTCAATTTTCAATAAGAGATTAATTAAGATTAGAGGAACAAGCTATCCAAAATTCAGTTCAATCTTAAAAAAAAAAATCACAATTTGAAATTGATTGCTAAGACTGATAAATAGTGCGAAAATTTGCACTCTGTTACTTTTGTTTTTGCCCCAAATCAGACCTAAAAGGTCTATTATGTGAATGGGCTGGCTATACAAAATAAACTGGTCCAAATCTATATATTCTGTCTTCCATCTTCTTAATCAACCTTTTTGGGAAGGGAGGTGGAGGTATCGGCATAGGGATGATCTTTTGCATCACCTCGGCCTCCTTTTTATTTTAATCTTTCGACTCCCTATTTTATTTGTCCACATAAAGATGGACAAACCTCAAAACCCTACAAACATATGAATATGTTAATCTTTAAAAATCAATATCCTTGTTCTCTAAGTTTAATGTAATGGCAGTTCTTTGAATTTTCATCCACCTGTTTATTAATGCAAAAATGTTTCATTTTACTATTTCATTAACTTCTTTTTTTTTCTTTCTTTTTTTCTCCTCCTCTTGTTTATTAATGCATGTAGGTAACCTTCTACTCCATTTAACTTTGTATTTTCCCTTTTGGAGGTTTATTTTCAGTGACTTAATCATACCATGATAGGCTAAATAAAGTCAAAAGACACAAGAGAAGATCCACACCTCATCACGAATGAACACTTGTTTTTGTGACCGACGAGGATTGCAGTGAGTGGTAAGTACTACTTTATCTTTAATTATACGTCTCGGGTTCAATCCCCCTTGGGTACGGAGTTGTCTTTGTTAGGGAGCGTTTTATCCCCTAATATGGGACCTCTCGACATGAATCCAAATTTAATTAGGCTTCAATGTGGATACCGAATATCGAGTGAAAACCCACAAAAGGACACTTGTTTTTGTCGTGTAGCATTTTATTTTCTTAAAGTTGAGTTCATATTGCTTTAGTGTGCTCGTTCACTCCTTTACCACATACATTTGGTCTTCTTTATTTATTTATGAATTTAAATTATATACATTGTTAGTGTATAAAAATATTTACATATCACGTAAATTTACTTGGGATTGCAAATTATCCATACGTTTTAAAATAATTTCTCTTCCTAAAATTAAGCACTACAAGTCTTGGCATAGTCAAGTAGTAGAAATAGAAACTTTTGATGAGAAAAATGAGTCGATGCGACTTAGAAGTGGGCAGAAGCTGGTAATAAGCATCCTTATCGATAGGAAGAAAGTCTATTTTTATTAGATTGACGATGCATTTAATCATACCATGATAGGCCAAATAAAGTCAAAAGACACAAGAGAAGATCCACATCTCATCACGAACAAACACTTGTTTTTGTGACGGACAATGATTGTAGTGGAATGATAAGTACTCATTCATTATTAGTTAGAGGTCTCGGGTACAGAGTCATTTTTGTTAGGAAGCGCTTTACCCCCTAATACGTGACTTCTCAATACGAATATGAATTTAGTTTGACTTCAATATAAGTATCAAACACCAGATGAAAACCCAAAAAAAACACTTATTTTTGTCGAATAGCATTTTATTTTCTTAAAGTTGAGTTCCTATTGCTTTATAGTGAATTAGTAGTATGAGCTCGTTCACTCCTCACCATATATATTTGGTCTTATTTGTTTATTTATGAGTTCAAATTATATGCAATGTCGGTTTATAAAATTATTTACTTCATCACGTAAATTTACCTGCTATTGCAAATAATTCATTCGTTCTAAAATAATTTCTCTTCCTAAAATTAAGCACTACAAAACTTAAACTCATTTATTTTGATTTTTCATTTGGTGTCTTGTACCTTATTGAATTCTGATTATTTCGGATTTGTGCCCAATAGGGCCTCATTCGAAAGAAAACACTTTCTATCAAGAATTTTTTCATATCCATAACTCGATTTATGATTTTGTCTCTTGTTTATTTGAATGAAAAAGACATACAACTTTTTTAAACAATTTATCTTTCTTGTTTAAAACGAATTATGAGCCAGTAGAATTAAGTTAATGTAGCATTTGAATTAATCATGAACTAATAATTCAATACTAAGTGTCACAGAATATTTATTGAATTTAGTTTAAAAATTAAATAATTCAAGGACCTGGCGGTAGTCCACCCAGCCATAGATCTAGCAAGTCAAGCATCCTTAAGCTAGCGGTAGTCTGCCTGCGAAAGAATCGAAATATACAAGAATTTGGGCATAGTTTTTCAGAATGCATGGTATGCTTTTCACCCGAGCAAAGGGTTTGTCAAAATTTAATATATATTATTGAGCCCATGTGTCTGGCAGTTCTAACCGGGTATGAGGTGCCCTACTTATCAAACTCCTTTTCGGGCTGAAAACCACGGTTGGCTAGACGGAGTCACTAAGACAAAGCCAATAAGAGTAGTACTACATTCGACTGTACCTCGATCTCGGAACCAAGTCGAAAAGCCATAATAAAATTTCTTTATATTTAAATAAAGCTTAGATCCATTCATGGTCTATATAGGAGAGAAGTTAGTTATTCGACATAGATAATCTTTAGCTGAACATAGTCTTGGCTAGGAGAGACATACTAAAATAAAAGACTAAAAATAAATACCTTACAAAGGATGATGTCTTCAAGATCCAAGAACTCTGATGAACTGACCGATTTATTTATATGAATATCGAAACAGTGATTAAAGAGAGTCTTTACAAAAGATTTACAAAACAAGAAAAAGAGAGAGCACTCACTAAATCTTCTGATGCTCTTTCCTAAAACAAACTATGACTTATATAAACAAAATGAAAAGACAAAAGGAATCTATGTACAGTAAAAAAGAGCCCTCATCTGGATCCCTGAACAGTATATCTACTGTTTAGTTGGGCTTCAATAGTAAATCTACTATTAAGTGGGCTTGTCTTCACATGGCTTCACTTGACTATGTTTTCTCTATCATATTATTGCCTTTATCTAAGGCCTTCATTTGTTGTAGGAAATCTTCCGCTTCTTGTAATTCCGTGGCCGACAACATATGATTTGATTCAGCACGTTGTGAGTCTTCTATGTCATTGCTAGTCTTACTTCGCATTGAAGTATCAGATTTATCAATCTGAGTTATGGTTTGAAGTAGATTCTTTCATACTTCTTCAAGATAATCCTGAATCATTTGTTCTTTATCTCCTTCTTGAAAGGAGATTCTTCTGACAATATGTCTAAGTTATCCTCAATAATGTTTTCTGGCCGAATTGTTTTATAATCAATATTTTTTTATTTAATAGAATCTATAAGTTCTTGACCAACTAATTGTTTGGTCTTGGGGTCTTGTTTCAATAGCTTATCCCAGAAGTTATTATGATAAGTTCTGTAAAGGCAAGAAATATTTTCCTTTTTAAACCCTACTTTCGGTGTCCATTTATGTATCCACGGTATTGAAAACTCTATGAAAAAATAGATTTGATCTATCCTTTCAATCCAGCACACATGATCTTCACGATATAATCTATTAAGATCTTGAGATATTTTAGTCCATTCTTTATATAAATTTAAGAATGGTTCTGGAAGAATTTGAATGGTTGGACCGTGGTATGACCACCAGCTAATAAACCAATTTGGTATCGTATCCGCAAAAATCTTTGCACACACCTTTACAAACCAAGTGTGTTTGTGTTTGTCGTTGTTATAATACAACTTTACATCAAATGTTTGGATATAATCCCAATAAGTAAAATTCATTTTGGCATTGTTGAGACTTATCTGTCTTTCTTTCATAGCTGGCATGCCCCAATCTTCAACAGATATAATCTGCTTTATAATGATTTTGGAAAAGTTATAACTCTTCTCTTGTGGGTTACGACCATGCCTGAAAAGTGCTGAAATTTCGCACTTTCTGTACTCATCAAAATTTCTTCATAGTAGGATCGAGTCTTATATGACTCTCCTGGATAATATAATTCATTTACAAGATATCGTTGAAATATCTTCCAAGGTTCATCCTTTCATTGTAAATCAGAATTTTCTAAAAGAAATATTATTTTCTTTTTTGGTAATTTTTCATAGGATTTGATATCATCAGAATCCTCTCTTATAATTGAAACAAAAGTATCTGTTGGCTTCTTACCTTCCAAATAAGCCTGCATATGAGCATATAATGGACTATCTTTTGGAATATCTTCCAAATTAACCAATTGTTGCGAACTAGATGAAGACTCTTATTGAGAAGAAGTTCTTTTTCCCGTTTGTATAATCGGGGAATTTGATTCGGATCTATATGACGATCCCTAGGATGATCTGGCTCCATATGATGGATTACCATAATTGCCTCTGCTTGGGGCTGTTCTTCCCCTTCCTCTTCCTTTAATGTGAATCCAAAGTGGATCCATCCTGCAAACGTAGCAATTTTTCATTATCATTCAGAAAAATAATATGTCAGATAATCATCTGAATAATATTCTATCTAAATATGAGAAAATTTTTCACTTAAGATTTTATCAACAATCGTTGTAATAATAAGAGTTTTCATATCTCTAGGTAAAGGCGTGAGAACTCTTAGTATTTCAACAAGAGTTTCATTATCAAGAAAAGTTTGGAAGAATATAATTTATTGAATATATTCCCTGAATAAGAAATCAGGTAAAGAGTTATCAACTCCCTTTTTTGTATTTAATCTCAAAATTGAAAGGGGCAAATTGCGCTTGCCACCTGGCGAATATTAATTTCGAGGCATCGTGCTTGAAATCATTATCAAACATAAATTTGACCGATTGAGCTTCAGTTTTTATCAAAAACTTCTGATTGTACAAATCGTCCTGAAATTTGAGAACACATTTAACGATGATTAACATTTCATGTGTTACCGTCGCATATTTCTTCTGAGCTTCATTCCAATTTCCTGAATGAAACCTAATCAAATATTCTTTCTTGTCATGAGGATTAATTTGTTTAAGAATTCCTCCATATCTAGCATTGGATGCATCTGTCTCAATAATCTTTTGCCAAGCAGGGTTGGCAAGAGCTAAACACGATAGTAATTGTACTCGTCGCTTAATTTCCTTTACCAGATTGGTAAGAGTCTCATTCCAGGGAGACTTATTATCCTTCTTCAACCTATCGTATAACTGGGCAAAGTCTCTAGAGAGATGTTTATAGAACGGGGAGATATAAGTTAAACCTCCCAAAAATCTCTGTAACTGAGTCATGTCTGTAATAACGTTAGAAAACTTGTCAGCAAAATCAATAGCTCTTTGAATGGGAGTAATCTTCCCTTGACATATTTGATGTCCTAAAAATCTAATATCTATTTGGAATAAACTCATTTTGGGTTTTGAAATAACCAATCCATTTTGTATTACAATTTTTTTGAAAATGTCAAGATGCTGGATATGCATTTCAAGATGTTGGGAAGTTTCTAAGTTTGTTACGTCGCATCATAGAGTCGTTTCGAGTTAGGTTCTTAGGTACATTTGCTGGGTATTTGTATCTAAAAGTAATTTGAGAAAAAGAACCAAGAATTGGGGTTGGAAAACAAAGAAAATGATTTTGTTGGACGAAATCCGGCACTACCTCCGCTTCACGGAGTGTTTTGCCTAAAACGTCGTTTTCGAAACTAAATTTTAAAAGGTTCTCCGCGTCACAGAGCCGTCACAGAGTCTTCTGCCTCAAAAGACGTTTTCAAAACCAAGATTTAATTATGTCTCCGCGTCGTGGACCCACCTTCAAATCTTTATTTTTGATCTTTTCTCATGTTTAGCTATCTAAAATCATTCATAAACAACGCGAGATCTTTCCAAACCCAAATCTTAATCCTTGAATCCATAATTCAATTCAAGGATCAATTAAGAGTCAAGTTAAGATCAGTTTATAGTCAAGTTAAGATAAGTTCTTAAAGTTTTCCAAGAGTCTTTCACAAATGTTTTAACTTTGTTTTAAGACTTAAGTTTTGAGTTCAGTAAAGATATAAAGTTGAAGTTCTTTTCTTCAAAGAAGTATATGGGGACTACGTATTCCTAAAGAGATTAAAAAATGTTTTCACATTTAAATAAGAATGGAAACTGAGATTTCCAAAGAGCCTTCTGGCTAATTTTCAGAAAAGAGTAATAGCTTTCTAAATGAAGCAAGAAAGGAAACTGAGATTTCCAAGATAGCCTTTGAGCTAAGTTTTTGATCACTAATCTCAAATCACAGAAGAAGTATGTTTTTAAAACATAAAGGGCTAGTATATTTTGGGAGTAGTATTGAGCACCGCTATGAGGGAGAGTTCAGACAACTCACAGCCCCCATAAACTACGTAGCCACCATGGGTAGAAAAGGATCATACTTTTTAAATGAACCCTTTTCACAATATACTAGTGGATCCACTTAGTAGTTGAGGTCCTATACCTTTGGCTGAGTATAGGATGCGCTGACAGTGTGAGGTAGATCGTTGTATCATCACTATAGATCTTATGTGATGGTTGTCGGTTAGAGAAACTCCCATAGAAGTTATTGTATTTTTATATACATCAGTTTATTGTATTTTTACATACATTTCAGATTTATGTTGTATCTTTGTATATACACAGAGTTGACATCATGTCTTTAAACAACTTTTCTTTATAGTGCACTTGTTTTAAACTACTTTATATTGAAATGAATTCAGTTAAGTATTCATGAGTTAAGAAGAGTCGAGGTAAGTATTTCTTTCAAATTCCCTTTCAAGTCTTTGTTGTTTTAACATTCCAACTCGCATACTCGTACATTAAATGTACTGATGCCAGTTGGCCTACATCATCTTATGATGCAGATTCAGGTAATTAGGATCGGCATCCGGCGCACTGTTGATTCAGTTGAGCACTTCAGAGTCAATGGTGAGCCCCCTTGCATTCCGGAGGACTCCTTTATTGCTTTTAGTTCTTCGCAGTATTTCATTTGTTAGGATGATCGGGGGTCCTATCCCGACATCCATCTAAGTTGTTTAGAGGTTTCATAGACAGTCAGATGTTAGTTCTTTAGTCTTTTCATTGTCATTATTCCATGTTGAGACTTGAGTTGTCTTAATGGCCAGTTGAATGTTCTTTTATAACATTCTAGTTTATTATATAAACTTATCTTTGTTGAGTTTAAGTCTTCCGCTGAGTAAGTAAGTCAGACCAAGGGTACGCTTGGGGCCAGCAATGGTTCTCGAGTGCCAGTCCCGCCTAGGGTGTAGGCTCACACAATATGTTTGAAAAAAAAAATTTTAGGAAAATAAATTCCTTAAAAATGAGGAAAATGACTTTCCTAATGAAAGTAGAAAAAATAAGTTGTATAAGTGACATTCCAAATTTATTGTCTCCTCTCCACTCACATAATACTCCGACCTGCACCTCTTCAGTCTTCACCATTGCACTCCCCGCCACCCGAGGGGCGGCTCCTGGCTAAAGCAATTAAGCCTCCACTTTAGGCCTAAAAAATAAATTAAGCCCTAAAATTTCTATCTCGATGTAATCATTATGCAGTAGGAGTAATCAATGGAGAAAAGTGCCTAATCTTTACAATGTTCTTTTAGGTCATTATTTTTATTTTTAAAAAATCATGCAAATATAATTCTTGGGATATTATTTTTCTTGAAAACATTAAATTTTATCGTATGATGTTTGTTTGTCTAACATATAAATGAAATTACACTATCGTCCAACATTTGTAATTACTTAAAATTTTAGATTATGGTCCAATATTTTTGATTTTTTCATACTATTTTCATTTTTGCAAAAAAGATATTTAGATCGCGATCTGTAGGTCCATAACTTATAAGAAAAATAAAAAAATATCATTTGCTAAACAATTACTCTATTTTGAGACAATTGGTGAAAAATGTTAAAAAAAATAAATGTCAACTAATAAATACGAATTAATTTGTTCAGAACTCAATATTCATATTGAAAATATATATTATAAAAGCAAATAATAGTTTTACAAATTAAGAAGCTACAAAATAATTTCTGAATTAAAATAAATATAATTTTTATTTAAATTAACTTTAAAACATCTTCTTAAAATTTGGGCCACAAAATTTGTTAAGTTAGGGGGTAAAAGAATATGAAAAATCGATCGAACTTATCAAATTAATTTATATTTTTTAAAAATAAAACTATGAACTTTTATTTAAGTGTATAACCGTCTCAAACAATTGGGATGATCTTTTTAATTTATAAAAAAATAAAAAATTCCCAAACAGAATTGAATAACCTTACATACATGTAAATATATTTTATATATTAACAATATGTTAAATTTATTATATAAATATATTTTATAATATTTTTTCAAATATAAATATAACTAAAGTCCAAGGCCTCTGGTGACCGGATGGATTTGAGTCTTTGCTCTTTAATTAACCTTTATTTAATTAGGTACAAAATTAAAAGATACCATAATAGATACTCCGTCAAACAATATGACAAAAACCATGCAAGCTCTCCTATTAAATGTTTTAGATCAAACAACACGATAACAAAATTTTACATGCTTGACTTCTGAGTGAAGAATTAAAGTGTTTCTTCAAGAACATACTTGTAAAAGAAATATTTTAATAAAATAGTTTATTTTGAGGTGAAAATTAACCAAACCGTATCGTTACCGAAGAGAAAACGATATGATTGAGACAATTTTTAAAAGTCTAATTTTGGTTATTCATTATAAAATATTTGAAAAATTGAGATGAAATAATTTTTAAAAATAATCCATCGAATCATCTCATTGACACCCCTATGTTAAACTACCCCGAATCCCCACTTCTCATTCTTCCCCACCTTAACAATATTATACTAGATGATATATAAATACTCTTAAAATAATATTTTCTTACGTATTTATCAAATAACAAAATATTACTAGTAAAAAACATAGAAAATCATTTCCCCTAGAAAACATCTTTTTTGTACCAAACACGAGACTACACTGAGGGAAACGCTCCAAAAAAGGGAAGAAAAAGGGGGGAAAAGAGAGTTGTGAGGTTTTTGATAAGCCCTAAACACTCCTTAAGTTAACTGTAACCTTCGAGACTTCGAGTGTGTATATCTTTTGAGCGCGTCAGTGCCAAAGGAAAAGGGCGAGTTGGTGTTTGGAGGCAATAGGGTTAGCAAGAAGATGGCGAAGGAGGTGAACGAAGAGAAGCAAGGGATAGAAGTCAAGATTGAGGAAGCTTTGCGCTCTCGTATTCAACATTTCAAAGAAAATGCCGAGTATGCTCTTCCTGATTTTTTCTGCTACTTTGCTAGTTTCCATAGAGTTAATGTGCAATACTACTTTGATTTACCTTTTTACAGTCATTTTGATTGATTGAAGTGGTTGTTTTGGGGATATGGGTGATGGTAAGGGGATAGGAACTGAAAAAACATCATGGGTCAATTGGGAATTTTGTTGTTGTTGGGTCAATTGGGAATTTTCTGTTTAGTGATTATCGTGGTGCGGTGGAGCTGCCAGGACCATTGGGTTTTCAGGTCTGGAGTCGTATCCAGATCTAGTGTTGGTATTTTCTCTTCTAGTTGTGCCAAAGGGTGCCCATTTTTGTCAGCTGAATGAAAATTGGAGAAATCTTCTTATTGCCCAAACAAAAAAAAGGGAAAGAAGTTTTCTGATTGGTGCAGTAGGGAACACATTCTTCCACTGAAGTTATTTTGGACTGCATTTGTTGTATGTTAGCATTGGCACACCTCCATCTTTTCCCGTATATGATATTACATATATGCATCTTTTTAGTACAAGTATATTCTATACATCTTGGCCCTTCACAGTTGGAAGTATCTTAAGATGTGATCTAGTAAAGGCATGCATCTTATGCCTATGTATTTATGTGACAAGAGGGAGTTGCTCAGATAGTTAGCAACCTTCACTTCCAACTTGAAGGTTGAGTTCGAGTCACCAGGAAAGCAAAAAGGTGGGATCTCCTAGGGAGGGCTAACAAAAAAAATGGAAAAAAAATGTGTGAAACCCATATGTGTCTTACCATTTCAGTACATTTCCAGTAATTGTCATATGATATGTACAGCAACAACAACAACATACCCAACAACAACATACCCAATGTAATCCCACAAAATGTGGTCCGGGGAGGACAAAGTATATGCAAACCTTAACCCTACTTTAGAGGTAGAGAAGTTGTTTCCGATAGGCCCTCGGCTCAAGGAAAAAATAAAATATTCCAAAGCAATCAATGAAAGAAGTAATAGAAGTACAAAAGAAACAACTAATAACAAAAACAATAGATAGTGGCAAAAAAAGACAACAGTAAAACAATATGATAATTGAGGTACTAGGAATCAACAAATAGTAACAAAAATCGAAAGACAAAAACTATAGGAGCAATACTACGACTACTAATATGAATGTGCAACAAGTCAATGCATTGTTACCTACAAACATTTTATCCTTATCCGTATTCTCTGCACCCTTCTATGTAAGGTCATATCTTCCATAAGCTGAAACTATGGCATTTTCTGTTTAATCATCTCTCCCTAATGCTTCATTGATCTACCTCTTGTAAAATCATCTATAGCCAATCTTTCACACCTCTGCACTGGTCATCTGTGCATCTCCTTTTCACATGATCGAACCATCTCATTCTAGCTCCTCGTATCTTGTCCATCGAAGCCACTCCTTACTTCTCTCGGATATCTTCATTTCTAATCCTATCTCACTAGTATGTACACATTTATCGCAACATCCTCATTTCTGCAATCTTCATTTTCTGAACGTGAGAGTTCTTGACTGGCCAATACTTTGCTCTAATACAACATACTAGTTGGTTAAGCCAGTTAAACCTTTGTTTCAATATTACCCCTCATGCTCTTGTTTTGCCCCTTGACCCCTGACGAAGCTCCAACGAGAGGTTAACTTTTAACTCATAGTTAAAAGTTGAGGGGTAAATTTGGTCCTTTTTTTCAAGGCAAGGGCAAATTTGAGATGATTTGCTAACAGCAAGGGTAAGAATGGACCAAAAGTGTAACATATGGCAAATTTGATATTTAAAAAAAAACAATTAAAACAACAATTTTGAGATGCAAGAGTAATATTGAATCTTTTTATATCTATGATATTCGGAATCTTACGCGAACCTCTACTAATTACACTAAGTGCCTCTACCTACCATCAACACAAGTACCGGGTATTGCCGTCCACCAATGCTTGGATAGATGAGAAAAAATCAAGTGTTTTTGCCTAAACTGGGATTTGAACTTGAGACCTCATGGTACTAACCCACTCCATTAACCAAGAGACCACACTTAGGTGCTACAGGAGATATACTGAATTAGCAACAATGTTTTCATATAATTGGTCTCTGGTGTCAAACTGAAATAGATGAGCAATAGATGAGCAATCTGATCAATACTTGGGAAATAAATTCAATAATATCTTTATGACCAAGAGCTACTTGTGGAAATGAGAGAATAAAAGTTTCTCCTTGAGCAGCTCAAGTGTGATCTTGTAACCTAACCCATTTATCTAAAATTGGGGTGGGGTGGCAGTAAAACTGATTATGTTAGGATAATATAGGGTTAATAGCAACGGATGCTGTACATGCCTGATCTTCTACTCGCAGGGCTCTTTCTTTCTTCATATGGGGCACAAACAACCTTAAAGTATTGTTCCATGTTCTGGAGGTCTTCAAGTCTCGACATTTCAAGTCCCGTTGAATGGTACAATGGAAGTGTGTTGAAACAAGAACATACAATAAATGCTTTTATTATGGACATTTAAATATATAAAAAAATTATTGATCTAATGTATTGTTGGGTGGCTTCAAATTCGTGGTGCAGCTCCTTCACTTTGGAGAGGGTGCGTAGACTGATAGAGGAAGACTTGGAGCTTGAAAAGTATGCTCTTGATGTGCATAAACGATTCATTAAGCAGATCTTGGAGAAGGTAATCTTATTGGTTTCTTTGTTTATAAATGGTACATTTTGTGTATTCTGTTTCCGCATCATCTTGCTATTTATTCTATTTCATAATGTATGAAATGATTATTGATTTTTCACATTTTATGTTCTCTTAAGTTGTCTAATGTTCACATTTTGTTTATTCTGTTTCTGCATTGGCTTTCTATTCATTGTATTTCATAATGTATGAGGTATATAATCATGTCATTTAAGTTAAGAGTCATTTAAATTTTGTAATGGAACTAACACTCTCATTTCTATTCATTGTATTTCATAATGTATGAGGTATATAATCATGTCATTTAAGTTAAGAGTCATTTAAATTTTGTAATGGAACTAACACTCTCATTTGTATCTACTGCATCTTCTTGATGCCTTCAATGAAACTGTCAAAATTAAAGTCATTTAAAACTTCTAAATTGGTTGTAAAATATTCAGTGAATATTGACTAGTTTTTAATACGAAATCTCAAATTTCCTATGCCTAATCATTAAATATTCACTCATAGTTTTCTTTTAACATTAACATACAACTTGCCAACTATATTTATTGTTTAGGGCTACCTTTTCAAGATAGAGCTCATGTGGGGCCATTGCCTTGGCACCTGGGTGTACCTAGTTTTGGGGCTTAAGAGAGCCTCAAGGAAGCCTTATAATGACATCTCTTTATGAGAGATTATTCTTATGGTTGTTTTTACTTAGACTTCTAGGTAGTTGTTTAGTCAGTTCAAAGTGACATTCTCCATCTGTGATTAATTAAATGAGGGTTATGCTTCAAACTGTAATGTTTTCAGTAGCTATTTTCTGCAAGCTCTTTTCCATTTTGTCATTTTTGCACTTTTGGTATGTTATATTAAATACCTTCGCATAAAAAGTAAAGACCTTTTACGGTTTCTAATTGTTTTTTGTTTGACATGCTAGCTAATGGAGAATGCGGCTGATGATGGTGTCCCTAAGGATTCTCAGGAAAATTTGGAAAAAGACTCTTCTTTGACTAAACAAGAAAAAGAAGTGCTTGAGTCCCCCAAAAAACAAGTGATAAAGAAAGATATCAAAGAGCCAGCACTTGATGAAACAAAAATGGATGATTCTCCTATAATGGGTGTTATGAGCTCGAAATCTGAGTCAGTGGATGCTCAAGGTGAAAAGGCAAGTGAGAGCTCAATAAAGAAGGCCATCTGGGATAGAGCTGCTCACTTCAGAGATAATTCCGAGTACGTATCTTTCATTGCTAGCTGGGTCACCATTCTATCTTTTATAGCTATGACTCTGTACCTGCCGGTTCTCCTGAAAACTGCTTGGGGCCTTAAAAAACCAAGGCATGAGGAAAAAGAGGATTTCTGTTGCCACTATAGTTGCTTGAAATTACTTTTATTTGTTTGCTTTCTGCCCCCTTCTTTCCTTATTTTTCTCAAGAGTAAAACACTTCATGAGAGACGTATTTACGCACCCCTTAGTCTCAATATATATCGGATCTCACCTTCCTTCCTTCCAATGTCGAACAATATTGCTGTCGCATTGATTTTGCAATCACTTTAGTGCGCTTGTTCATAGCTTTAGCTCCTCTTTTCATTCCAAGTTGTTTACATCTGTTCCCCGGAATGACTTGCCATGACTTTGGTCTTGGCCAGTGGTAGATTCTTCCCACATCATGTTGCTTCAAATTCGCTGAGGCAGTTATGTGGGACATAACCCCTGCTGCTCAAAAGCTGTTGGGAGAAAAGGAATGAGATAAACATGTTAGTGAAATTGTCTATTGTTGGCTTTTATCCTATGGTGCCACCTGACCCCTTTTGAACTATTACTTGAATGACAAGAATTCTTGAGCATCACTTTTCTTCCCTCTTTTGTCTCACCTGTATATCCTAAATAAGTACATTCGTAGTAGCTCCTTGCCATTATACACGATAATGGAAATATAAATCTAAAGCTCAATCCTGAATCTCTTATATAAAAATAAATATAATAATAACTAGGGGTCCCAAACAAGTTGGGGTTCACTATAATGACTATATGAATCCTCACTATTCCATTTAACTCAATTTATGTTATCATCGCACCCATAAAATAGAAGTCGAAATGAGCTAAATATATGTAAATAAATATAATAATTACAATAATATTTGAAGTCCTCCAACAAGACTAAAACATATCCCCAACTAGTAGATATCACTTAGGGGTTGTTTGGAATAACTCATCCCCACCATTTATACCATAGTGATTGGATAAGTTATCCCATATACATGGATTATCCCAGGGTAACTAATCCTGGGATAACTAGTTCCCAACCAAACGACCCCTTATATGGATCTTTTTCCTCCATTGTGCCGTATCTTTTTTGAGAATTAGTTACGTTGTATCTTCAACATTCCTTAATGTTGTCCACCTCCAAAAAGTTACTAGGTAGTAAGGTTAAACTTTCAAGCTTTCAGAGCACCTAAGAAATCTATTAGCTCATCTACTTGCTTTATACAATTTCCTTTACTTTGTCTCTCCAGTTTCATTGTACAAAAAACATCTTATCACTATTACTCTCCCCTTCTTTTTTAGAACCTCATGTGTAAGGCATGCTTTCTTTACTACTAATCAGGTGAAACATTTAACCTTGGTGGGCCATTGTGCCATATCTTTAGCCTTGATTCCAAGAAATTGTAGGTCTTTCGAGACTTCGTTCCATGAGATTTTGAGTCTACCTCGTCTCCTTTTTAACACCTTCAGCCATCATATTTTCACCTAAACCGTATGCATTTGTAGATCAACGCAAAGACATGACCAAACCATCTCAAAAGGTTTACTTCTAGTAAAAGTGGTCATTTTTAATCTTATCTAATCTTGTTTGATTGCACATCCATATTCGCATCCGCATCTTTGCAACACTCTCCTTATGGGTATGTTGGACTTTACTGACCCAACATTTATCACCATATAACATTCTCGGTCTTATAAATATCCAGCTACCAGTTTTATAAAAAAAACATTCTGAATCTTATAAATGTTCTGCAGAACTTACCTTTGACTTTGGTAGGCATTGTTCTATCAATAGCATCCAGTTAACACTTCGCCATGTCAATTGCCCGACTTTGATTTTATGAGTAACATCCTCATCTATCATTCTATTCTCTTGAAACAATGAGCCTAGATATCTGAATTGCTTACATTATGGGATGACAATCCTGTCTAGTCTTACCTCATGTCCTCATCTCCTCTCTTCTCATGCTGACTGAACTTGCATACTCAGTATTACTTCTACTTAGTGTTATCAAAAGCACACTTCAGGCCTGAAGCAAGGCTCAAAACGTGTTGAGCGCTTTGCCTCGCTTAATGTGCACTTTGTGTTGTTACCAAGGTTCTAAGACATATTTTTCCTTTGCTAATGAACCTCTTCTGAAAAGACGACACTAAACAATTGATATTTCACTTTATTGTAATTATTATTCAATTTCTTTGTTCATATATTTTTCATTCATGCTTAGAAATTATTAGTCTTGGACTATATATATTGTATTTTTTTCTCTCTTGAGTACTTGGAACTAGAGTTATGTGAATGTTACTCGTAAGTGTTGCATTTGCGCTGTGGGAAGAAAGAAATGGGGGATGCGTTGAAGACAAAGTTAAGTCCATTCATGATGTAAAATGGAGCTGTCTAGTCACATTATTTTTTTGGTGTAAGGAGAACTGTATAGAGGAAATGGATGAATTTGTCAATTTCTTAGGAGCTTTGTAAATCTAGACTCTATTTTCTCTTCTTGTAAAAAGTTTTTGAAGGTGACCAGCATCCCTTAATCCTGAGGAATACAACAGTACTTTTGTCCAAAAAAAAAGTGTTGCATTTGCACTGACTACACATGTTCAGATAACTGTTTTTTGAGCTCTTTATCATAGATGTGTTTAAGGATGTCCATCCATTATAGAGTATGGCGCATGGTAGGCTTGGTCTCTTCAAGTAGTGGTAAGCGAAGGTTCTTGTTCTCTCTCTTTTTTTTCCTTCCGCTTCTCTTTTTCTTTAATTTCTTTGGGCCCTCTATTGTTGTTGAGATCCATAAGAATCTTCACAAGTAGTACCCAAGGGGATGGCTGAGTAGTAGAAGCTTAGGAGCAACAATATGAAGAATCCAAGTTTGAATTTGACCTACAACACTCATTGTGAGCCCGTCTAGTCTAACCTTTATGAGCAGGCTTACCCGACACCTCCACTTATGGACTGTAGCAAGTTACTTGGTGTATGAGTTGAGTCGCACAAGGCTCGTACACAAGCCTTGATAGTGAAATAATTAGAAAAAATCAAGTCTTCATGGGTAATTGTGTTGTTATATACTTGATAATGTGGCAAAATGGGTTATCACTGACGACTTTGTGCATTCAACCTAATGGGTTATAAATGGGATGACAGTAAATGGATGATAATTCATAATAGCTTTAGGGTATCCAAATTTTACAAGTCCTTTTTAATATCATATGCTCTTCAATACCTTGTTATCACCAATCTCTTATCAAAACAAAAACCTAGTCATAGTGAAACCATTATATCACCCATTGGGTATTTCTTCTATCCATTTTACCACCTGTAATATCTATAGAACTTCATTCATGGCATTCAAAAACCTTTTTATGATAATTGAATGGCAGTAAAGATATAAATTGGTTGATGACAGGTTTATGTACAGAAAGGTTAGGGGTCCATTTTTATTGACCTTATTTTGGTTGTTTCCTTATTTCTTGTTTTGACAATGTTGGATTTTTAAGTTAATAAATTTTGTTGAGATGGGAAAACATTTCTGTTATGTTCTCCAAAAAAATTTACACAAAACAAGAGTTCAGTAGCTTGCTTTTGTTACATACTGAGATGTCAGAAGCTTATTCACTTTAATCAGGTCAGTGATTTAATCTGAGTGAATTGCTGAAATATGAATTGAGGGTTCACTTTTGTCATGCCCTTAATAATTAACTGACTGATGCCTTTGGAAACTGATATGGAAGAGTAGAAGTCCATGAAGTTCTTCATTGGTTAGGAAAATTCCCTTGCATAATACAAATGATACCCACATGCATGTTTTGGTGCATTCGAATGGAAGAAATAGAAGGGCATCTCAAGGAGAAGAGTTGTCCTTCAATGGGTTTATAATATGTCGATTACTTAGCTCTTTTTTCATTGTTATTTTTGCTGCAAAGAAACTTGCGCTTCATAAAATGAGGAGATCATAAGCTTTTTGGTAGAACTAAATATTTATAGCTGACTGACTGAGTTGACTGGGTGTTTGGATTGGCTTGTCTTAAAAGTTGGTCAAACCTACTTGTAAGTCACTTTTTGACTTCTGGAAGTGTTTCGCAAATATAAAAAATAACTTAAAGTATGTCAAAAATGACTTCAAATAAGTTTGAAAGTGTTTGGCAAGGTAAAAAATGACTTAAAATAAATTTAAAATGGCTTAAAATAAGTCAAAAACCAAAAGTAGGTCTCCCCCTACTTTTTATTTTTTGACTTAAAAGTCATTTCAGTTTGACTTTTTATTTTTGACTTAAAAGCTACTTTTTTTAAGTCAATCCAAACGGGCTCTTATTTGTGATTTTTGAAGAAACTGGTGCATCTCTTCCTGCAAGGAGTGTAACTATATTCTGGTTGCTTTTTGCACACGCTCAATGCCTGCTAATGAGAATTCTTTACTGTTACTTTTCAAATGAAATAATGAGTAAATTACTCAAGAAAGAAACTAGACAGCAGAAATAGAATGTGCTTTGTGTTTCATTTCTTCTAAGATTAGACAACATTTAGGCCTGTTTCTGTGCTAATTATTGGTTTCAGGAGTCTTTTCAATTGGAGTAATGTGTTGAAATTGTTTTTGGATGTGCTTTGGGGACAGCTTTATTTCTGAATTGGAGTATGTGATGAGTGTTTTGGGAATATAACAACATACCCAGTGTAATCCCATAAGTAGGGTCTAGGAGGGTCGGATGTATGCAACCCGGTGTTTTGGGAATATTTAGCATAGTAGTTCAATATAATGGAAGCTTCAAAATAGTGAGAATGTAGAGTTGGGTTGAACCAAATTCTTCTTAATGGTATGATGTTGCACGAGGATGTGTCTAGATGGAAAAGAGATGAAAAGCTGATAAACAGCAGTGAAGGAAATAGTTGTTAGCAATGATCCATATTAATACTAGAAAGATATCAAACAAAATGTTCTTTTTCTTTTAAAGAAAGAAGACATATATTGGTTTTCAATCACGGGACATTGAGCTAGTCACTAGTCAAATAGGCCCTTGATTGTCAGGGGAGTACTGTTATTTGATTCCTTCCACTTTCTCTAACATTTTACTTTTAAAAGAAGAAAAGCTTTTTTAGCAGGTTTTATGTATTCCTGGTGAATACACCTGAACACTTCTTTAAGAGTTTGATCTATTTCAACATCATCTGTTCTCTCAGTGGTTTTATTTACTTATTTATGTATGCAAATGTTGGCCTTTTATTTTCTTGTCCTTGTTCTTTTCTGTGTTTTAACTGTTTCAAATGAATGTTTTATCTCAGGTCAATAACTCTGGCTGGTGTTCGTCGACTTCTGGAAGAAGATCTTGGTCTTGAGAAAAATACTCTTGATGCCTTTAAGAAGTTTATTCAGATTCAAATAGATGAGGTGGTATTTTGTTTCAAAAACCTCTTTACTTCCAAGAGGAGTATGTTTGTTAATCATCACAATTTTTTTAACAGGTGTTAACACCTTCTGAAGCTCCTAAATCTAGCAGTGTTAAGAAAAGCCCTGATAAAAAATGTAAAACAGCAAAGAAGAGTGGTGAAAACTCTAATTCATTTAGTAGCAAACGTAAACATATAGCAGAGAAAGTAAAATCAGGAAAGAGGTCTGCTGTAAAAGAAACAGTTGAGAAATCTGAAGGACTGAAGAAACGGAAAAAACCTAATTCAGAAGATAATGTCCCTGCAAAAAAGCAGAAGGAAGTTTCTAAGAAGCTGTCAGATGAAAATAGTGATGGAGACACTGATAAGAGTGATTCTGAAGATGGTCAATCTGGATCGTCTGCTGAAATAATATCTGCCAAGGTGAGTTAAGATAATTTCCGTATAATATTATGTTAGAAACCCTCCCCATGCTCGTATATGGTTCTAATTCATTAAACTGCAGAACAAAGTTGTAAAGGGAGCATCAGTTAATACTAGATACGGAAAACGTGTGGAACATCTGAAATCAATCTTCAAAGCTTGTGGGATGAGGTTTGTCTTTTCGTAAGATTTCTAATTACCTGTAACTGATGCTCGGATTACATTCTAATTGAAATGTTCTACTTTCCCACCAGTGTTGCTCCTTCTATTTATAGGAGAGCCAAGCAGGTATCTGACGACAAACGTGAAGGCTTCCTGATAAAGGAGTTAGAAAAGATACTTTCTGCAGAAGGGCTATCAACGAACCCCACCGAAAAAGGTACTTTATGAATATAAAAGTGTCTAATGGAGTAGTAAGATGTTTTGACTGTGTTACCTATAACAAATTTTCAGTTGAAATGGTATATAGCTTCTTCACTTCTGTTTCACTTCTCTGCTACTTTAAGTTGCTTGCTTCTTTTACTTGCTCCTTCTGAGCACACGACAAAGTTTTTAGGGTGGTACTATGGAGATGTCTGGGTCTAGACGTGTACAATGGCTTATATTAGGACAATTAAGGACATGTATGATGGCTCCAAGACCTGAGTAAGAGTAGTATGAAACATGGAACATTTCTCGGTCATGATGGGGTTGTATCAGGGCTCAGCCCTTAGCCCCTTTTTGTTTGCCTTAGTGATGAATCAATTGACGCGATATATCTAGTGGATGTGCTGTGGTGTATGTTCTTCGCAGTGACAATAGTATTGGTTGACGAGACGTGCTTGTATGTTCTTCACAGTGACAGTATTGATTGACGAGACGTGCATGTATGCTCTTCGTAGTGACATAGTATTGATTGACGAGACGTGCAAGGGAGTTACAAGCAACTGGAAGCTTGGAGACATGTTTTAGAGTCTAAAAGTTTTAGGTTAAGCAGGAGTAAGACAAAGTACCTAGTGTGCAAGTTCAGTGACATAGCACGCGAGGCAGAAGGTAGAAGTGAATATTGATACACAACTGTACCCAGGAGAAGCAGTTTCAAGTATCTTGGGTCTGTAGTACAAGGTAACAAACTTTGAAGAGGAGGAGGTCCTTAGTTTTATAAAAATATGTGCCAGTGACAAGGCTCCACTTGATGGATTCCCAGTGAGCTTTTCCCAAAAATATGTACCAGTGACAAGGCTTCCAGACTTGATGGATTCCCAATGAGCTTTTTCCAAAATTTTTGGGAAATGCTTAAAGTAGACATAATGGGGACTTTGCAGCATTCTCATCAGCATCAGGTGTTTGAAAAGAACCTGAATGCTACTTATGTGGCTCTTATTCCCAAGAAAAATGGTACAACTGAACTTGGAGATTTTAGGTCATTAAGTCTCATAAGTGGAGTTTATAAAATCATTGCCAAGCTGTTAGTAGAAAGGTTGAAAAAGGGTCGTGCACAAACTGGTCAACAAACATCAGATGACTTTCATCAAGGGAAGACAAATAATGGATGTTGCACTCATAGCTACTGGATGTATGGATTCTAGACTAAGGAGTGATGATCCAGCTATTATGTGCAAGGTTGACATTGACAAGACATATGATCATGTGAACTGGGAATATCTTTTGAGTATTCTGAAGCAGATGGGGTTTGGTATTAAGTGGCTGAAGTGGATAAACTTTTGTATCAAAACCGTTAGGTTCTGTCCTTGTAAATGGAGAACCTGTGGGGTTTTTTCCCTTTGAAAGAGGATTCAGACAAGGTGATCCTCTTTCACATTTCCTATTCATCATAGAAATGAAGGGTCTCAATGGCATGGTCAGAACAACAATGCAAAAGAAACTGCTCAAGGGGTTCCAGTTAGGCAACATACAGGGAGTAAATGTGGAAATTTGTCATTTGCTTTATGCAGATGGCACAATTATCTTTTGTGATCCAGATGCAGGACAAGTCAGCTTTACAAGATTGATTCGGCTAATTTTTATTCAGTGTCAGTTGGAGGAAGTGCAGTATTTACCTATTAAAGAGGTGGCTCAGATGGAGGGGTTGACCAGGATTTTTGGGTGCAGGATTGAACAATTCCCAACAATCTACTGAGGTATGCCTTTGGGTTATAAGAACAAGGAGCTGGCTATCTGGGAAGGAATTATAGAAAAGACATAAATGAAGCTTTCAAAGTGGAAGTCGCAGTACCTATTCCTGGGAGCTAGATTGATTCTGATAAATGCAGTACTAGATTCTCTACCTACTTATGTGATGTCTATGTTTCCAATTCCAGCTGGGGGTGGTGGATAAATTTAGCAAGCTTAGAAGGTATTTTCTATGGAATGGAATCAAGGAGGATAAAGGCATTTGTTTGGTGAAATGGGATGTTGTTCAACTTGAGAAGGAAGTACGGGGTCTTGGTATCAGAAATCTGAAATTACACAATAGTTGACTTTTGATGAAGTGGTTATGGAGATATACTAATGAAGACCGAGCACTATGTAAGGAGGTGATCATGGAAAATATGGACAGTCAAGTCAATAGTGCACTGGTGAAGTGGTCAGCACTTATAGTGTATCAGTTTGGAGGACTATCAGAAACTTATGGGTTAGCTTTAACGAGTATGTTGTCCACAATGTGGATGATGGATTAAAGACATAGTTTTGGAATGAATCATGGAATGGTAAAGAACTTCTGATGTCCACTTTCTCTGACTTATTCTCAATATGCAGCAACCTTGAAGCCACTGTGGCAGATCCTTGGACTCCTCAAGGGTGGAATATCTGTTTCAGAAGGCACTTGAATGACCGGGAGATTGATAGGGTGGTTGATCTTATGAAGGAAGTTGATAAATTCAAAGGCACTTCTACGGTCCAGATGCTATCAGCTAGAAACATAGCAGATATGGAAGGATCCTTGTCAATAGAGCGTATAACTTGGAGGTCTTGGGGGGCAACCAGGTGGCAAGGCAGGTCCATGGTCAAAGGTGTGGAAATGTTTGGTCCCATTCAAAATTAAATGTTTTACTTGGTTAGTGGCAAGAAGAGCATGCCTCAGTCATGAAGTCCTACAAAAGAGGGGAATTGAATTAGTATCTAGATGCTTTCTTTGTAATGAGAATGCATTGATAAACAATCATTTGTTCTTGCACTCTTTAAGTGATAACCCAGTTGTGGTCATTCTTTTTTAGCCTCACAAGTAACAACTGGACTATACTAGAACACACAACCGACCTTCTAAGCTGGTGGGTCAAGAAAGGGGGTTATTTAACACTTTGCCGAAGATCAAGTATTTGGTGGACAATATGGAAGGGAAGAAATGGGAGGTATTTTGAGGATAAATTCAACACTTTGCATAAGATTAAGTGGAATTTCATTTTTGGTGTAAAATAGCAAAGGTAGAGGATGAAGTCCAATTAGTAGATTGTTTAGGCTCTTTGTAGTGAGCCCTTGGTCTATAGTTTCTTTGTTGTTCACTTTTTGGGGGTCTTCAACATATCCGTAATGTTGAGGAATACAAATTACCTATTCTCGAAAAAAATACAAGATAAAGGAGAGATTGACGAGGATGTCGCACACATTAGTGGAGAGTGGGTGAAATGGAGGCTCGCTTCCGAGGTCATGTGTGATAAGAATGTGTCACCAAGGCTTAAAGGGTAAATTCTACAAAGCGGTGGTCAGTTGGCCAGTCAAGAACACACAGGTTCAGAAGATAAAGGTAGTAGAAATGAGGATGCTCGGATGAATATGTGGACATACTAGGAGAGATGATTAGAAATGAAGCTATTCAAGACAAGGTGGGTGTGACCTTTGTGAAAGGGAAGCAAGATTGAGATTGTTGAGACATGTGAAGAGGCGTGAGAGGTTAACTATAGTGGATGTCAGGAGAGGTGGAGATAGGCCAAATAAGTACTCGAGGGAGGTGATTTGGCAAGACATGGCACACCTTCGGTTTATTGAGGACATGACTCTAGATAAGAAGGTTTGGAGGTTGAGGAGTAGGGTAGAAGGTTAGTAGGTAGCCGAGTGTTGTAACACCTATGTGTGGTAGAGACGGGGGGCTAGTTTTCTCTTTCTCTTTCCCTTTCCTCCTTGTTAGTATTATTTCTGTTTTGTACTTGCATAGTATCTTCTACTCTGTCCATTGTTACGTGTTGCTTTTTTTGGCTGTCCATCTTGCCACTTCGTTACTGTTAATTTTTTTTCCCTTTACAGCCTGTCTTGGTTTCACATTGTAGTTGCTTTGTATCTTGCTAGTGTGCTGTCATACTTTTCATGTGAACATGCTTCATTTTCTTTTCTTTTGAACCGAGGGTCTATCAGAAACAACCTCACAAAGGTAGGGGTAAGGTCTACATACATCCTACCCTCCCCAGACACCACTGGCGTCTGATTATACTGGGTATGTTGTTGATTCTCGTCTAGTTTGAAATTGTTAAAAGTGTAGCTTTATAGGTGCATATATGGGGAAGTTTTGTTGTGTAACTTTTTGCTGATGCCACTTCTGATATGCCAGAAATCAAAGAAGTCAAAAAGAGAAAGCAAACAGCAAAAGAATTGGAAGGCATTGACTTAAGCAACATTGTTTCAAATACACGAAGGAGATCAACGACCAGCTTTTTGGTTCCTCCAAGGCCCAAGTCACCTCCTAAAAATGATAAGAATGATGACAAAGATGGTGATAGCGATGCCGATGATGCAAGTGATGACGACAAAGATGATGATGACAATGAAGATGATGAGAGCAGTCGGAGCGATGAGGAGTTCAATGAAGGTATATTATATTTGTTACTCCCTCTGTTCCAGTGTATATGACTTACTTTCTTTTTTAGTTAGTTCCAAAAAGAATGACACATTTATATATTAAGTAACAATTTAACTGTAAAATGCCAATTTTACCCTTAATGAAATGATATATAGCCACACAAATATTTGTCACTTATTTTATACCACAAATTTCAAAAGCCTTCCTTTCTTTCTTAAATTTCATGCCGAGTCAAACCAACTCATAAAAAATGGGACTGAGGCCTGAGGGAGTAGCATTTATATATTCTACAGTGGTGGTTTGCTGATTTGAGATACTTTAATCTTCTAGGCATTAACTTTCTTGTTCAGTTGGGTTTCAATTGTATATTCCATTTTCCCTCACCATGGCTTCCTAACTGCACTAGTGAATGGCATCCACATGTTTTAGCGATTTTCCTCGTTTCTTTGGTTGAAGTTATGCTGAAGGAGAATGAGTATAGCTTCTTTTTTTTTGCTTCTAAAAAAAAAGCAATATTCCTTATTGTCCTTCAGCATATGTCGGCAGTATCCCTATTAAGTAGTACCACTGGCCTAAAGATATTTCACTTGGAAATTTGTGTGCAACTAGAATAATATAGTGGCACAACTATTTTAGTGTACTAACTGTTCTCCACCTGATTGTTGATGAATTGCATAAATTCATCATATAAATGTTCTCGTTTCTAAAACACCCTTTTCCGTGGCAGATGAAAACGAGGACAGTGAATGAAGCTCTCTGGTGACTGAAGATTATAATTTACAGATTGGGGATGATCTTTCCTGTGTATCAATAGTTTCAGTTTCTCAACTTAGATTTGGGAGCTGAAGTTTAATGTATTTTAGAAGTATATTTACAAGAGATGTGATATTTAGCTTTGTTAAGAAGTATTAAATTTAGCAGTCATGGATATTAGATAGTACCATATTTGTTAGTTATCGAGGGATGTTGTACATGGAACATCTTTGCTTGTGCATTGTAGGAGGTGATAATCTTCATGTTTGTGCTGGTAGCAGTGCTTTAAAAGGCTTCTTGGCACGAGGCGAGTCTCCGTGTAAACACTTGTCTCATGAGGCCTATGCGCAAATGTTTGACTCTGCGCCACAAAGTGCATTGGATGCCCAGCTCTCCATTTTATCTCATCAGTTTTAATGGGAATCGTGTGCACAATTTCTTCAATAGTCTTATTGACCCTCTGAATTCTTTTCAATTAACCTTTTACTTCTCAAAGTCGTCTTCATCTATTTCAACTATGAAGTTTGAGAAAATTTCAACCCTAAATTGACATGTTCTTTGATTGTGAAGTGAGTGAGGATGGGATTCAACTTTAACCTGGCTTTTGGGAATTGTCAAAACTCGTGTTTTCATTTGCTAATGGTTTCTAGATCTTAGTTTTGAGTATATTGTGGTTCATTTTTTTTTTCTTCATTTGAAACAATAGTCCTTTCTAAGTTCATTGGTGAAGAACCTGATTACTTAACTGTTAGTGGCCGTGTGGTAGCTAGCTAGTTTTATGTGAGTATTAATAATGTAGGTATTAATTATTTATGTACTTTTTCATTAGTTCTAAAAGAATAACATATTTTCTTATTCGATAAATATTTAATGACACTATAAACATTCTACTTATGTTGGGTCCTACTTATGTGGTAAGAGTGCACAAAGGTGTACTTTTTTATTTAAAAATTAATTTATCTTAAGAGTAGTTTTGAAATATTGCAAAGTCTTTTCATATTTCTAATGTACTGGATTTTTTTATCAAATTAAGTCATTATTTAAAGCAATTCACTAAAATAATATGTTTTTTTCTAAAAATTTTACAATATCAATATAAACGTATTTTACAGGAACATTTTGGGGTATATTTTATTTTTAAGCTTATAATACATTACTTTGAGTCACGTTTTAGGAGGTAGCATTTCTTAAGAATCCAATCATAGGCCATTAAATTGTGCAAATTTAGAATAAGGCCTAGATTTGATTGAGTAAACTTGGATAAGGTGAGTAAACTAAGGGTGTGTTTGGTATGAAGGAAAACATTTTTCAATTTTCTCATGTTTGGTTGGGTTAAATGTTTGGAAAATGTTTTTCAAATCAACTCATTTTCCTCAAATTTAAGAAAATGACTTCCCTTCAAAACTTAAGGAAAACATTTTTCAAAATTCTCTTCCAAATTCAAATTATAATTTTTTTTGTTGAAAAAATCAATTTATTTTGTCCCTACCCTCAAATCAGCTCCCCAACCACCCCCCTCCCCCCAAAAAAAATAAAATAAATTTAAAACTTATTTTTTAAAAATATTTTTAACCCACCCTACCCCTACCCCCTGCCCCCTACCACCACCACCCCAAAAATAAATAAATATTAAAAGTTGGTTTTTAAAAGATATTTCTATTTTTTATTTTTATTTTTTTACCCCCTACCCTCGCCCCCCATCAGCCTCCCACCTCCATCAAAAAAAAATTAAGTTTGTTTTTAAAAAATATTTTCTACTTCAAATTTTTATTTTTTCACCCCTACCCTCGACCCTCCCCCTGCCAGCCTCCCCCACCCCCCCCAAAAAAAAATTTAAGTTTGTTTTTAAAAATATTTTCAACTTCAAAATTTCATTTTTTCACCCCTACCCTCGACCCCCCACCCACCCAAAAAAAATTAAATTTGTTTTTAAAAAATATTTCAACTTCAAAATTTCATTTTTTCATTCCCTACCCTCGACCCGCGCCCCACCCATCCACCCCCTACCAGCTCCCCCCACCCCTCAAAAAAAATTTAAGTTTGTTTTTAAAAAATATTTTTAACTTCATATTTTTATTTTTCACCCCTACCCTCGACCCCCCCCCCCCCTCCACCCACCCAAAAAAAATTAAGTTTTTTTTAAAAATATTTTCAATTTCAAAAATTATTTTCTACTCTAGTAAAAAGATATTTCTCAAAAACGTTTTTCATTCATAAATCAAACACTAAAAATCTTTTTCGGAAAATATTTTCTACTCACCAACCAAACATGAGAAAATAAGTCAAAAATCTACTTGTTTTCCATGAAAACATATTCTAGGAAAACATTTTCCTTCATACCAAACACACCCTTAACTTAAGCAAGTACCATGGAAATAATACAAAATAGAAAATCACAGAATTGCAAGTCTCTAGGAGATATTTCAATTTTCGAACAATCATCTCAAAGGCGTTTTTGCTTCAGACCAGAGTTTGTTGAATGGCTACAGGATTGGATTAAGTGTTAAGGCATTTGCCAATGATCAAGCTTGGAAATGTTGGTGTCCTTGAAAATGGAGAAATTAGACTCTATGAGCTGTGAACTGAGAGTGTTACGCACTACGCAAATCTTACCCCTTCCTTGGGAGGTAGAGAGTTGGTTGTTTCCAATAGACTCTCGGCTCAAGTAAAAAGCATATCAAAGTCGTTCGATCGAGAGAAAAAATTGTGTTTTATGATTAAGAGTGTCAAATACATAGCATCCAACTGATCAACTCCCTCCAAACAACAAAAATATAAAGACAAAAAATATCAACGACCATATATAACATACGTGTTGTTTCTAAACAAAGCCAATTTCCACATCCACTAAATAAACACAAAGGGCGTGATTCGTGGAATACTAGTAACTACTAGAATTTTAATGCACTTTGAGCTAATGCAGGATACATTTTTTGGCATGTGTTCTAAAACCTTTTTTGTCATATGAACGACAGAATATATATATATATATACTAGGTAGACTTCAGTAGCAATGACTTATCAAAGAAAAAATGTAGACAACAGCTCCAATCAATTGAAATTTATAGGTATATTATTAGATGTGTCCGCTCCAAACATACAATCACATTTTTAACGTTACTCTCAGTAACGTTCTATAACTATATTTGCAGGATTCAATTTTTTAAATTTGTAGGATTGAATTCTTAAGAAATGTTACCGTGAGCAATATTTTAGGAGTAAAACGTGACTCAAAGTAACGTATTATATAACGTTACTCACAATAACGTTTCTCAACTTAATGCCGTCAACACACAACTGAATTTTTTAAAAATAAAATACACCCTAAAATGTTACTGTGGAATACATCTATACTAGTTTTGTAAAATTTAGAAAAACGTACTACTTTGGTGAATTACTTTAAATAATGGCTTAATTTGGTCAAATCATGTCACAAATTGAGATGGAGGGAGTATTTAGTTATCCAACATATTTTGTGTAAAAATAATATATAAATTTTCTCATAATTTATACATGTATTAGTTATCTAGAACTTTAAATTACAAATCAAACATCCTATTAATTTTATACCTAATTAACTTACCTTCTCATCAATTATCAAACTTATGCATTACTATTGACATACTACTCATTTTAGTGAATGATTTTACCTATTGGATTTCTGTGGAAACAGAAACGTGCACTTTGCAAATATAAAAAAAAAAAAAAAAGCAAAAGTAGGCAGAGTAATTTTTGTAGTAATACTAAAAGGAAATTTGATCATCTGCTCAGTAGGAAGTATATAAGTGGTGCTTTAAGAATAATTCTATGTCATGACACACTATTATTAACTCAATCATCTTTCCATTTGTATGACAGTTTAAGTATATTATTGAATGGTTGAGCAGACAAAACATGAAAGTCATTAGTGTGTGTATTATTTTCCTTGAATGCAAGAAATCTGAAGGAACTTGGATACAGAAAAGCAATTGCTTTCCCCCTGTATCATGCACTGTTCAAGTGTCTGCTTATCAGATAAATGCTCCCCAGGTGTATCTGCAAGATCATGAGATATTTACCTCGTCTTCTGAAAGAATGCGCCTGACTTCCTTTGCTATGTCGCTGACATGTTTATCTTCACATCCTAGTTCAAGTGAATACCGCAATATTGGCCAACAATGTAAAGAGTGATAAATCTAAAGCAGAAAATGAAGTAGGAAACGACAGCTTTTATAGGCTTAAGAAGTTACCTAAGAGGCCAAGGGCTTTTTCAAGTTGGAAAAGGTAATCTCTATTGGGTCCTGAGGGGCCTTCTGCATGAGCAATTTGACTGCACAATTCAAATATACATTCAAAATTGCCAAACTATAATGCCTATTCCAAAAGTCAAATTCTAAAAAGCTCCCTTTAGATGAAATTAGAATCACAAAGAGCATAAGGCAGGTCAAGACAGTTACCTGTTGTTGCAGTCAAGATGATTTTGTAAAAAGAACTTCTATTCACTATTGGAAGTTAAACTTATAATTTTACAGTTTTGATGCTTAAAAGTACCCACTCATACCAAGAGACATATCCACATCATTGAAATCGACAGAAAATGTTCAAATACATTTCTCATGTGTAACAAGTGTATTCAGTCAAGGGAGAAATATTTATGTTCTTGGATTAAACAATAATAAATTTGGGCAGCCCGGTGCACTAAGCTTTTGCTATGTGTGGGGTCCTAGGAAGGGCCGGACCACAAGGGTCTATTGTTAGAAAATAATCGTTAGAAAAATGGATCTTGTGTCTAAATCCTAATTAAACCCACGTACTTAAATGATGAAATGGACCTTGGGTCTAAATCCTAATTAAACCCAGTACTCAAGTGATGAGGTTTGTCCAAGAACATATAAGAAAAATACATTTCATATACTTAACATATGTGTTATGTAACGACAGGACATTTGGAGTGTGAAGTGGTATAACAAGGGGAACAATATTGAGTAGCCCAACATGAAGGATGAGATGAGCTTGGCTTTGATATCATATTGTCACAGCTCATCCACTAGTGATATTGTCCGCTTGAACCTAGACCTTCACGGCTTTAAAGCACGTCAAATATTAGGCCCGCTTCCTTACATACCCAATATTTCTCTTGTATTTGTCGATGTGGATTTACTTAGCATATTACATACATCCTCCTTCTAGGAACTCAACATCCTCGCTACGAGCTGTCCAACCATCACTTAAGGTTGTACACAGAGTGGCTATGATACCATGTTAAGAAAATGGATCTTGAGCTTAATCCAAAAGGCAAGCTCATGCCATGAGGATTTTCCAAAATCATATAAAAAAATCCTGGGCATAATCCAAAAGCCTAGCCCATGCCGTAAGGTGTTTCCAAAAATCATATAAGAAAGGCTACAACACAGCAATTTATCAATGTGGAATTCTTAGAATCTCAGCTTTGTTTACCTAGGATCAAAGTCAAGATCATTGGTCACTATAATGTATTTCCTATTTCTAACAGAAATTCTGACATGGGCTTGTCAATATAGATTGTAGTGCGAATTTTTTTTAAAAACCATTGAAATATGACACACACCTAGCAATTTCTTCAACTGATGCGGGTCCCAGGTAGTTCTTGTTAAGCTTCTTGTCTGGAGAACCTATGTATCTGAATAGTCAAACAGTAGTTTTGCATGACAAATCAAGAAAAAACTGAGTAGAAATTATGTAGTGTGTCAATTTTGTAACTTACACTAATACACCAGAAACAGCTGGTGCTGATACTGCAGGCTCCTGGATGTAAGTTGATTTGTTAATGAACCAATTAGCACAGAGCAAACTATGATAATTCAACAAGCACCTCTTTTGGTTAAAAGTTAACTCAGTATGACTTACAGTGAAAAGATCTACATAAGCCTTCTGGTCATATTGTTTTTCCCTGACTTCAAGGTACTAGATGGAGGAAACATGAAAAGAATATACATTAACAAAATAGAGTCATTCAATGATGTGATTTAGGCAACATGAATTCCATTATAATAGAATTGTAACCAGACAAACAAAAAAAGCACTGTCATACTAGTGAAAGATAGAAGCTCAATTAATATTTGGAAGACTGGAACCAGTAAATTGTGAAACTCATACAGAAATTGGGGGAACCAGAAAACTATGGCAGTCAAACACAGAAAGAGAACGCAAAAACACAGATATCTATGGTAGACCTCTGCTGTCAAAGTGAAATGCTGCAGAGGAAATCTGTGAATGTGGAGCAAGAGCAAACTAATAATGGATTTGATCAAAAGACGTAAATCATAGCATTTACTACATATTTCAAAATCAAAATGCTTAAGGAATTCAAAATATCAACAAACATAACCAAACAGAAAGAAGGCAAAGAATAAAGAAAAAAAGAGAAAAAAAGCTTAGAATAATACTTTATAGGGGAGCCAAATCTTTTGGATTCAAGTTGGGATGCAGTTTTCCAATTCATCTAAGTGAACATGAGCATTTATTTGATATTTGTTACCCAAATCTAAATAATTAAAGTTCTAGATTTCCTTCGGAAATTCAATTACACACAAAGCGAATTCCAGAAGTTCTACAATCCCTTTTAGGAATTCTCTCAAGAAAATACTATTTTTAAGAGGCCACTGGCTAGTCAAGTCGCTCAACTTCTCTTTCATAGCATAAGGGCTGACAAATTACAACCAACTACTTTAATATGACTTTCTAAGGCAACATCAGAGATTCCGCTTCCTGGCATTTAGTTTAGTAAAAAAGAACCAGTGATTATGCATTTTGTTATTGATGCATGCCTCACTGCCTGGCAACTGAATGGTTTCCTCGTTCAATTAGAGTTGCATGGCTAGTAAGACACCTTTGAGCTTAATATTTCATTTCCAGCTTTGAGGTATATTAGCACTTTTTTAATGGATAAAATACATATACGAGATAAAGCATGGAATACTGCTGTTGCTCATTTTTGGAGCACATGTGAGATTCCAATGAGCATCGACCACTAATTGCCCCTTGTTTGTGAACAGGGGATAGCTCAAAAAATTTATATGGTTTAACTGACTTTACTATTTCTTTCAATCAGCCTGTTCCCAAAAAATTATAAATTAGACCACATTTTACCTCCTTAAAGCTGTAACTTACTCTATCAAGCTAATAAACAAAGCAGATGTCTCCTCGACTCTTCAGTGCATAAAGTCAATAGATTTTAAGACAGCAAGATAACACTTCATTACTTTCAAATAGTAAGAACGGAATGTGCCTCAAATGTGTATCTCACAATAGCACAAATTTTGAATTCTTGCATATGGTAAACACAAGCATAAAAATAACATATAGTTTACAATCTTTCATATGGAGAAAGGATAAGATAAAAGAACACGTATAAAAGAAACACCTACTGTCAGTGCAACTTCTTGATCTTCCTCCTTTGTTATCTTGTAGGCCATACCCCACTGTAAGTGTAAAGAGTCATCAGTTTCAACTATTGGGAATTGGTCACACATAAGCAGATAAATCTCATTACATAAAATAGCATTCACAAGCCTCTTTGTTCCTCATTGAGGAGATACGTTGTTGCTGCAAAGAATATGCTGCAGATTGTGCATTGCACTGGTTAATCAGAGACTTCACTACTAAGTTGATCGTCTAAGAAAGCAATGAGAAACGGATACACAGTGCTTTGATTGGATACACAAGAGGAGAGGGAAGGAAAGAGACACGAAGAAGGATAGCTTTATTATCTTCTTTCAGAGTAAACAAACTTCATACTCTTTCCTTTTTGTATCCCCTTGCATCAATCAGACATTTGAATAACAGGAATACAAAAGAAAAGAACAGACGGCCATTAAATCAGACACTATTTTCATTTGCATCAATCAGACATTGTTTTGGACTTATATAATAGTGATTTAACGTAACGATATCAGCCATTGAATCACATTAATACCTAGTGCATTAGGACCAACTGTAACAAAGGAATTGTATAGAATCAGAAGAAGTGCATATAGAAGGAAACGGTGTGCATCATCACCTGTGAATCCATACAACAACCTAGAAGAATGAAAGTGTTTTTCATTTTTTAGGACAACTCAAAGGCATATAAGAGAAGGTTCCTCATATTAGCATCCTAACCTAGACTAAGCAGCCAGCCAATGGCTTCTAAGGAAGCATCCAGTGAGACAAAGGCAGCCTATACCGAATCTCTAGCAGTACTCCACGAACATATTAGGCATCCAGTAGTGAGAAGAACCGTGCATAGTCCAATGGTACCAATAACCAAAATCAACATCTTACGAAATTCTTTCTTCCTTCAAGACAAAGTAACAGATAAATTCTTCTTGCCTTCTTTAAAAAGCATGATCTGCCTTACTATACACTTGAAGGAACTAGGAAGCGCACCAGCTTGAAACACTCTTATTTAGTTTCCAGGTATCTCTATTATGCAGAATACTTTGAGAAAGCTTGCCCACAAGGACTTTATGTATAGTTCTGTTATATAACTTCTACTAATCCCTTTAACAAATGTACAGACAAGATTGGAGGTATTAGATTTGCTTGAACAATCTTACTCAGATAAAAGAGGACAACATACATGAAGAAAAAAATGAAGGATGATTTTAATATATATCTCTTGTTTAGATTGGAACAAACAACAAAGGAAACATTAAACAAGGAAGTATCTTCAAGAGAAACTAGGATCCATATATATGATATATTCACCATTTTCAATTTCCTTTTCGTACAGACATTTGGAATATAAGTGAACGCATCACTTTATTTGATTAATTTTAATAAAAAACATATTTATGAGGAACTTCAATATTTTGGAAAGCATCAAGATCGCCCAACTCTATAGTGGGATCAATCGGGGAACTTGAGAGGTGGTAATCAAGGCTTCAATTGATTTAACTGTCTAATTTTCTCCCTTCTAACATACACAAGTACTTCTAGATCAATACTTATGGAACGAATCAAATCCATTGAGTTCACCTGTCATATCAAACACCTTTTTCTTTTCTTTGGAAGGAAAATTAGATGATCTTACTCTATTTCTATTCTACAGCTTCCTGAAGAATATTAGAACAGCAGGGTGAAACTGCTAAAAAGAAAAAAAATCACCTTCTTGAAGCATTTCAGATTAAGGAAATGAAAATCAGCACAAATTAATAGGAGAAAAAGAGAAGATCATACACAGGCATCAAGAAGGCAATTTCATGTTAATCTTTAGTACAACAACAACATTAACAGACCCAATGTAATTGCACAAGTTGGGGTGGGGAGGGTAGAGAGAACACAAACCTTACCCCTACATTGGGAGGTAGAGAGGTTGTTTCCCCGATTCATCTCAAGAAAAAGCAATTCAAAGCAGATCGAAAAAGAAATGATGTCCTGGAGATGCTATGGCAACATGCTAATCTTTAGTGTCACTAAAAAAAAGTTAATATATTTAAACTTTTTTGTGACATTTCTTCATAGCATATTTATTTTTCCATTCTCTTTGACTCTTTCAGCCTCATAAACTTGGCAACCAGTTACATTTAAGAATTGAGCCACATGGATAAGTTGGGATATAGCAGAAAAAGAGACGAACAAGGTAGCCAATACATTGACAAGTAAAGACAAACATGACATGGGTTAATGTAAGAAGAAAAAAAAACTCACACAAATTTCTCCATCAGCAGGCTCCAGTGTCACTGTTCTACCTGGGAATTCTGGTGTCCCTCTGTGATCAGTACTGCCTACATAACACATATTTATACTTTTATTAACTCTCCACTAACTTGACCAACTATATATATATATCATAGTTAAAATCCAAAACATTGTCATATAGTTCTCAAAGATTAATTCTTTCAGCTTGACTATCAGAAAGAATCATATGACATAGTAACATTTACAAGCATTCAATGTACAAACAAAACACAGTCAAAAATAGAAGCCTTTACCTTGATAAAAGACACGACGATAGCCTTTGATAAAACCGACAAGACGATCATCGTAGTTAAAGTCAGGCTTCCAAATCAGAGATCCATATCCAAATACCCACATCACCATTTTTTTTCCTCAAATGAAATTTGAGCAGAGCCAAGAATGTTGTGGATTGGTTAATACCTTTCAATACAAAAATTATTAGCAGCTTACCAAACCAATGGCTAGATGCCAAGACAGGATCGTATTTATCAAAGTTTTCATACTCCCTCGCCAATGGCACTTTTTGGATTTTGACTTCCAAACAAGTGCCACGTAAATTGGGACACGTAGTATATTTTTTAGGGACAAAAATATCTTTGTGAAATGAAATTAAAATGTCTAAAAATGGGTGTTTTGTCCCAAAAAAGTCTTTGTCCTAATAAATATATTACTGCATTATTTTCTTTTTAAACACTTTTTTTTCTAAATACAAGTACATTATTATTGAAGAATTTTTTTATTTTAATATTCATTTAACTAATACTTCCACTGTCCTAATTACTAGTTCATTTTTGAATTGACACACTTATTAAGAAAACAATAATTGATATAGTGAGTTTACCATTTCTTCCCTATTAATTATGAAGTAGATGAATTGAAAACTTAAGATTTTCAATATTTTTCAAAATAATAAATTGAGGGTATAATGGAGAAATTTTTTTTGTCCTTTCTTGATTTGTCAAAATGGACAAGTAATTAGAGACAACTAAAAAAAAAAAGTGGACAAGTAATTAGGGATAGAGGGAGTAAAAAAGTGGAAGTAAATATCCTTCAATTATGAAAAAAGGCACATAAATATAATAAATCACCTTCTGATCTAAAAATATCCTCAACTTATTTTTTGGCTCAAGAATACCTCTATCCTATTGAAAAGGATTCAAAAATACCCTTATTTCCCCATTTGGTTTTAAAATACACTTAGGGGTCGTTTGGTAGGAGGTATTAGGAGAAATAGTCCATGTATTATGTATGGTATTATTTAATACTATGTTTGGTAGAATTTTTGGGCCTAAGTATAACTAATCCATGGATTAGTTGTACACCCTACATGGTATTATAGGAGCTATTACTAATACCTTCCATGTGGTGGTATTAGTAGTACATTGGATTTAATACCATGTGATTATCTATGTAAAGACAAAAATATCCCTCAAATCATTTTTTTATTTTCTTGATTTTATGTTTTATATTTGTACTAGTAAATTTATTTAAATATATTAGCTTACAAATTTTATTATTTAGAGAGAGTTGTTTGTTAATAAATAATTGCAATATCAATACAATATTTAAAATGTGAGTTGTTTAACATTTATGAATTGAAAAGGCAAATACATCACCACATGACGTTTGTGATCTTAATTGAATATATTATTTGTTGGTTTATATGTGGTTTGAAATTGTTTGTATTTTGAACTATTTATAAATTGCATACATATTCAAACTACAACTTGCAATTTTTATATGTAAATATAGATGATTCATTCAATTTTATTATTGTTTACCCTTTTTTCAATTTTAAAGTAGATGATCTATCTATTATAAATTGAAAATTAATGTTTTTAAGTGATTAATTTATTAAGATAACAATCTCTTACCCTCAAATAATTCAAGTGGGAAAATAGCAAACATGACAACAAAATTATTTTTCTCCTAGCTACTTAGAAGGCCATAAAAATATAATATTGACCGGCAATTATCTACCTTGACCGATTAAATAAAATAGAAAATCTCATAATAATGCAAGGGTATAATTGAAAAAAAGTTTTTTTTGTAGAGTTTTAATCCAAACACAAGATGAGGTCAGAGGCAATGAACCAAACGCTTGATAAAAAATTGTACCATGCACTACTAATTCATGCACTACTAATCCCTGCATTATTAATCCCTGCACTACTAATCCTTACATTATTTATTTTTCTACCAAACGACCCCTTAATCTTTATTTTTGATTCAAGAATATCCCTCCTTTCACTTTGGCAAGTTTGAATGTAGAAGCCCTTAAACTTGGTATAAAATGTTGTTCATGATTAAATATTTGTAATTCGCTAATGTAACCATAACATAGACAGTTTCAAGTGAATTAAGAGGATGGAAAAGTCCTGGATTGGTGAGAATGATCATGAGACTGGCATGCGGTTTGAGATTACGAAATAATTGAGAATTACTTAGGTCATTTTGTGTTGTATTGGTGTGTATAAATAAAAAACAAACTAAGTTTCATAACAACGAAAAGGCTTAACTTCAATAAGGCGTTCATACTTGATTCGAGGTTAGTGATGATTGAGTTGTTTTTCAAGTTACGTTATGGGTACATGTTGATCGTTACTTGTACAATACGTGTTCATGGAATAAAGGAATAATTCATTTGCATTGATACATATACCGTTGTCGATCTCATGCCACGAATATGTCTTAACTGTGTGTAGTCTTGCAAGTGTGATTGTATTCAATGTAGGTGTGATCGTGTGATGTTTGTGTTTATTGGTTGATTCGGTACCATGCCTGGTACATATTTGTCACGCCTCGAGCCTACACCCCGGATGTGGCTGGCACTCGAGAACTATTGTTGACCCCAAGCGAACCTTTAGCCTGGCTTACTTACTCAGTAGAAGACTTTAAGCATTATTACAATGATCAAATGCACTTCTACTCAACTGTTTAATAAAATAACTTAGAACGTTTAAAGGTCAAACATTCAACTTGGCCAAAATGACAACTCAAGTTTTAACATATGAAATAATAATGTAAAGACAATTGTATTACTAACTGTCTATGAAGCCTCTAAAACAAGAAGGGATGCCAGGAAAAAACCACCGATCATCCTAGTAACTGAAATACTAGAAAGAAAAGTAAAAGGAGACCTCCAGAAAGTAAGGAGGCTCACCAACTGACTCTTCTGAGTGCTCAACTGGATCAACAGGGCCCTAAATGTTGATCCTAATTACCTGTGTTTGCATCATAAAACGATGCAGGCCAAATGGCATCAGTATATTGAATGTACGAGAGTATGCGAGGGGAATACTAAACATAACATAAGCTTGAAAGAAATCTGAAAGAAACACTTACCTTAGCTTTACTCAACTCACGAATAACTTAACTCAATATAAAGCAATAATACACATGCAATATATAGAAGGCTTTTTAAAACAGTAGAAAGCAACTCATTTTGTTAAAGAAAATGCAATAACAACTCAACTTACTCATATAATAAAGTAATGTACTATTATGGGAGTGTCTCTAATCGACAACCATCACTATGAGTCTAAGTGGTGATATAACGTCTTGCCCACACTGACAAAACTGTCTTATAGTTTGCCGTCATATAGACTGCCTTAACTAAGTGGATCCACTAGTCTATGCTAAAAAGCACTTAAGGAATCATCTAAAAAGTATGACTCTTTACTACCCATGATGGCTACATGGTTTATGAAGACTTGAGTTATTATGAACTCGCATCCCTATATCGGTGCTCAATACTACTCTCAAAATATATTTAGCTCATATGTTTTTAAAACAAAACTTTTTTCTTTGTTTTGAGATAATTACTCAAAACTTAGCTTAAAAGCTCTCTTGAAAATCGGTGTTTCCCTTCTTGCTCATGTGAAAACATTTTTAACTCTTGGGAATACTTAGTTCCCGTATAATCTTTGAAGAAATGAACTTTACTCTTACTCTTTCCTCAACTCAAAGCATAAGTCTTAAAACAAAGTTAAAACATTTGTGAAAGACTTTTGAAATACTTTATGAGCTTCTCTTGACTTAACTCTCAACCTCTTGATTTGACTCTTAACTTCTCTTGACTTGACTTTTAACTTTCCTTGAATTGAATTATGAGTTCAAGTATTGTGATTTGTGATATGAAGGATCTCATGATGTTTAGGAGTGTTTTTAGATAGTTAAACATGAGAAACAATCAAGAAATCATTGTCTGAAAACTAGTCTGCGACGCGGAGATGTATTTAAAAATTTGGTCGCGAAAATAATTTTTGAGGCAGAACGGTCCATGACCGCGCCACGACTTGAAGAAGAATTCTGGGGCACTAGATTTGCCCAACTTTTTCCTTCTTCGTTTTCCAGCCCCAATTCGCCTAAACTCAATTCTTTTTCCCAAATTCTCTTTAGATTCAGATACCCAGTAAATGTACCTAAGAACCTAACTCAAAACAACTCTAAAATTTAGATACCCACTATATGCTAGTTGACTAAGAGTGGGATTTATTTGAAGTGGATCGGTGACCCAAGTGGACAACTTGGGCTGGGGAAGTTAGCGATCGTTGACCATCCAGTGGTTAACTACATTCGCCAGGGTACCCCGATAAACAATATGGATAATGAACGACTGTGGCCTGTATAATCATCCTTTAAGTAAGAAATAAAAAGGCCAAATGGCGAAATGTGTCATGATGCAATGCTAATATATATACAATTAAACAAATAATGAATAAATTGCAAACACAATATACAAATATTCAACAAAATATACAATATATAATGAATAGTCAACATATTTTCTACAATTAGAAAGAAACCAAAAAAATTCAACTGCTTAAAAGAAACAGAAACAGGAACAGAAGCAAAATATTATCTTTTTCAAGACAAAAGTATCTTTATCATAAATACATATTACTAAATATACGTTCACTTAATTAATTAATTAATTTTTTTTAATTATAAAATAACATGTTTGATTACTATCTATGTCAACTCTTTTTCTTTTTATTCTTTAAAATAATGCATTTCATATCATTAAATACACTTAAATCATCATGTTAATATTATAGCAATATTTAATATTTTTCTTGATTTATCTAATTGAAAATTTTAATCAAAATAAAAATATAATTTTTTTTCATCATAAATATTAAAAGTTATTTCTCTCTATACAATAATTTTAATAATAAACGTGTTTGATATTTATTATTTTTTTGTACTTTTACATTCAAAAACACTTTCTAAAAAAAATTAATCAAATACAATTTACTTATTGAAAACACTTTTTAAAAGAATTAAAACACAAACGGTGTCTCTTTGGAATTTGAGATACGCAAGTGGCAACTGGCAAGTTATTAATTAAAAAATATGATTTATATAGAAATACTATAGTATTAGATGACGTGCTATAATTAAGTAACAAAAATAATAATAGAAAAAGTTTTTCTTAAAAAAAAAAAAAACATTTCACTTTTATAAATATAGAAGAATATGAATTATTAGTACCCGGAAGTAGATTATTTTTTTTAAAAAACTATTACAATGACAAAAGATAAAATTTAATTTTAAATTCATTTTTTAACCAATGTATTTTTACCACTAATAAGCAAAAACAATATACTAAATAGCACCCAATATCCTAACTACCTACTAGAATACCATTATCATCTCTACTTCTAGAAATGGGTGTTAAGAAAATTAAAAGATAAACTCAAAATTTTATTGAGAAAGCAAAAGAAAAGGCAAATGTAATTGCTATTACACTTAAATTTAAGATATGACAAATGGTAATTAAGTGGAGGTTCAATATAAAATTAAAATTATACCTTTTTTATTAGATACGTAAGTAATGCGCTTTCTACAAATAATTGAGTGAGCCTTTTATCTTTGTGTTTAATGGTGTATTATTTTTAGATGGGAATCTGTTGTAGTTTTATTTGATAATCTTAGTCTAGAATTAATGAATAGTTTACAAAATCATTTATCGAGAAAATTATATGAATTCATCAACAAAATTTGAATCTTATTGCATAATCTTACTACATTTTTAAATATAAAAATGATTTTCTGTCCATCTTTTTTATGAATGTTCATGAAATACAAAGTAATATGAATTAACATAAATAATATTTTTTCCCTAAAAGTACCGCGCATCACACAAGAACTATGGTAGTAAAAATTTAAGAATGAACTATAAATATAAAAATCATTATATATACCTGAGTGCTTGTTTGAATGTCTAGTTTTAAGGTGCTATTTATAACGTTTTAATATAGTTTAAGGAGGTAATAAGATTTCCATAAAATATAAGTATGCAGTTGAAAATTAGATAATAGATTTGGGATTATTTGTCTATTTTTTCAATATCTTTTTTTTTTAAAAAAAAAACCACTATTTACTATTTAGAAAAATATTTCATGAAATGGATAATGTTTAGACAAGGTCTTATTAGACCGAATCTAAATGATAAATATTGTATAAACGAATTAGACTTAAAACTAGTGAAATTTAATTAAATTAGAGTAAATAAAAGAGGATAATTTGTGCATTTCGCCATATATATACGCTTACGCTACTAATACTAAAGAGGACCAGATTCATAAAAAGCCACGCGGTGGTCTCCTCCGTCAATGGCGAAGCTGAAGACGGATTCTCCTCTCTCGCGTCGCATAGTCCTCTCCTTCTTGCGCTTCCTTGATTCTGGTAAGTTCTGCCCATTCTCAACCTATATATTTCTCTTCTCTCTGATGGATCCATACACATTTTTTCGCAGTCTATAGATTAGAATTGTGTACTGATTAAACAGAAATGAGCTTTACAGAGTGTGCTATTTAGAATTCCCACGCATAGTGCTAAGCTAAATCAGCGATGAACAGTTTATTTTATAAAATGAAATCAATTTATCGGCTTACTACACTAAAGACAGAGATGATTAATTATGCTAGTGCACTGCATAAATGTATGCAACGTGCTGATTAATTATCTTTTTAGGGCATCAGGATTAGAACGGGAAACTAAAGCTTCATAGGGTAAGAGTTACTTTAGGGTTGGGGGGGAGGGGGGTTTAGGATCAGACTTTTGTATTAAGTGGTACAAGTTGATCTTCTCAGCATATTCAGTTTAGATCTGAAACTCATCAGTGAAGCATTAGTTTCTTTTATATGGTAATTGGTCGGTTTTGAGCCGGCTTACCATCTCTTATGCCCAGTAGGTTTAAAGGGAGTTGAGCATGAGAATTTGAAGTGACAGAAGGAAAGCTATTCTTCAAAAATTATATTAGGAGTAGGAGTATTTAGGTGTTGGACACACATGGGTGCAACATTTGGGTCTTACCTATGGCAGTTGATGTGGTTCTAGAACCAATGGTTAGAAGGCATTGTTTACTTTTGAGAATGAGTAACCTACAAAGGATTGAACAGAACTGCAAATGGGAACGTTCGGCTGCCTATCTTTAGCATTTAGGATGCTGCACGGAGAGTTGTTAGGCAAGTAAATCACATTTCAATTCTCAGTTTATGAGCTAAATTACAATTTTGATTGTATCCCCATGGCGTGGAGTTGGTGTTGTAGGTGATTCCTTTTTTTTTTTTTTTTTTTTTTTTTTTTTTTTTTTTTTTTTTATAATCATGGTGTCCAGGCCAGCTTGTGCGCACCTTGACTAATTCCATGGGATACTTGACACCTCACACCAGCCATAAGTACTCTGTCCACCAATGTTAGTACAAATGGGAAGAAATCATCTAGTGTTTTGTCTTTGTTGGGATATGAACCCAAGACCTCATGATGTTCAACCCACTTCATTGACCACTACGCCACACCCTTGAATGATTCTTACAAACAATAGGAACTGCATCTTGACGTCTAGTTGAATCTGAGCATCAGGATTAAAAAGTGGGGAAAAACAAGATTGTAGGCTAAAAGGATAAAGACAAAAATGAACATGCTACTTACTAAGTGATTTGTAAGAACAAACCAAACTTAGAGGGAATCACAAAAAAAGGCAAGGATAAGGAGAAACTTAAAGTGAAAAAGAAACTAGTCATGTTTCACAACCATCAGGCTGCCGCCTCTCATCCCGCAGTCTAAAATCTGATCAGGCATACCACCATGTTTTCCTCATCCAGCCTTTGGTCATGGCACCCACTTCCCCTGACCTTTATCTTTTAGCATTTACAACCACCATACCTATCTCCAACCCTACAGCTACATCCTCTGCAGTTCCCTGCCTTGTTTAAGCCTCCTTTTACTAATTACATTGATCCATCATCCAAGTTTGAGATCTTAGCTAAACAAATAAACGTTAAATATTGTAAATTTGGAATGTGATCCTAAAAGAAAATATCCATCAGTACACATATTCAACCTGCCCTCTTTCGCACCAGTTCACATCCTCATATTCTTTCCTCTTCTATAATCCCTTCACAAACTAACAAACCATCTCGTCACTTCCCAATGACGCCTCCAAAATCCCACAACATGCTTCAAAATAGTTATTGTTTTGGGTTGGAAAGAATAGATGGTGGAGGTCAAACGAAAGAATTCTTGGAAATGTGGAGTTGTGGGGGGAAAACAATAGGTCTTTTTCCATAAAATGGCCCTAACACAATCACTGGAGGCTTGAGTGATGGCCATAATTTGGTTGCTAATGAATGTAGGAACCAGTTTATCACCAAACCAATCTTATGCTATAGGGTGGCGACTGGAGTCAAGAAAATTGGAATATTTAGAACAAAGTAACAAGCAACAACTGAGCTCAAACATCTGGGACCATTTATGTGATTTGAAAGATGTTTCTGTTAGTCCAGCTTGTGTAACGTAAAGTTGGACATTTTATTTCCTTCTTTTTGATGTTGTAGTATCTGTTGCTAATTCTTCTTTTCCAGTGAAATCCTCGTGATTTTGACAAGTATTTATTGTGAAGAGATTAATGAAAAGGGACGAGAGGTAGCTCAAGTGGAAAGCACCTTGTGCCTCCAAGTTTGAGGTTGGGGGTTCGACTCACCAAGCTGCTCTGTTTGACTTGTATGTGGCGCTGTTTTGAACATTCAGACAGTTCTGCCGGATCAATTTCTCTTATTATTATGAAAGATAACCAGATTACTCTATACATAAAAAAATGTTTTGGAAAGAATAAATGAAGTCAGGATATAAGAGTGAGAGATCGTACAACTCAGTTTTAGCCTTTTAGGAACAAGAGACCAGTTTTGGCTTTGAACTCTTATGCCAGACCAAGTTACTTGCTCTAATAGGTGAGGGTTCCAAACAGAAGTACTAGATGAGCACTAACGTGTGCCCTTAGGGATTCCAAATACATTTATTGAAGCAAAACTCAGTTGGCAGGTTAGACTGGAAACTATACCCCTAACAAGTCTCAAGACTGCTTGACTGGGCAGCAGAATTGGGAAATACTAAATCTATTTGGGATTTGGGAACCTCAGTGCCTTAATAAAGCATTTAAATATTACATTATTTGGCGCATGTTGCTTTCTTGTTTCTCTTAATCATGTTTGTTGTTCTATCAGTTTGGAAGTCTCCTCAAGTCTTAGTATATCAATTTTGCATTTACTGACAATGTCTCTCTTGTTTCATAGTGGAACCTGCTGCAGGAGTTGATGATGAAGGACTTGAGGTTGCTAAGCAATGTCTGTCAGAGGCTTTTAAGATTGATCCTTCATCTCATGCCTCAAGTTCAGATTCATTAGTGGACATTTTCAGTTCAGGGGAAGCAGTTGACCAAAGCCAAATAAATGTAGATCTTAGGCATGATGTATCTTCGTCAAATGCTCCTTGTACATCTTCAGGGCAGAAGGTTGTAGATGCTATAGATGCAGATGGATCACATTTGCTGGTTCCTCCTCTCATTCCTAGCCCCTTCTTTTTGATGTTTTTTTCCTTAATTTCATCTGTTAATCTTCTCAGCTTGATTCTTTTGGATAGTTTCCCCTTATTTCATGTATTTTAGGTCCAGTTTCTATTCCTTATATCAGCATGTTTGCTTTCTATTTTCTATATGGTGGCCTATCAGCTATAAACCTGTGAGGTTGAATCTATTGTGTTGTCTACATCTACATTTTCTCTTATTTTCATAACTGTTCACACAATAATAGTTTTCCTTCTTGGTTGGGCAAAATTGAGATATTTGGGGCATGACGTTAATCATTAAGTCACATTCCAGGGCATCTAATAAGTAGTAAAGTTTGCTATGCACCTTTACGTCTAATAATAGTTGTATCAGTAAATCTCTCTGTTGAAATAAAGAGGTCCACAAGATTGTCCTCTGTGGATATCGTGTTCGGGGTGTCTCAACTCTTATACTTGTGCTTGACCATGGTACTTAAGCATCAAAATACAGCCTAAAGAATAGGCACTTCATAAATTTATCATTACATTGCTGTCATATGTTTGAACAATGATGTAAAGAAGTTCTATTGGTTAGAAACTGTGTGCTTGATATCAGAGAATTTTATGGATAAATTCAAATTCTGGATGAAAATTCACTAGGTATGTTGTTGTTGATGAAAGGTCATGCAAAATTTTGTCCCTAGACAATCTTTTCTCGAAATAGTTTTCTTTTTAAGGATGGGGTTGGTACAATCTAGCATGGAATTGATTGTCAAATGCTTACATCTGGAGTACTGTGTGCTTGACAGTACAGCCACGAAAGAGGACTTACCGTAACAATATCTGCTGCCATAGTCGTTTTTTGTAATTTATTTAGGTCAAACATTAGCTACCGTTAGTCTCCTTTTTGTCCTACCAATCTTTAATTGAACTATTGGTATGTGGTTGCTTTTTGCTTTTGACATTTTTGTGCCGCATTTAACTCTTATAACACATTCTATTTCTTTTATCAGGCCGAAGATTGGACAAAAGAAGCTCACACTTTTGGTAAGGCTAAACTCCAAATTTATGTTGCTCGGACTCTTCAAAAATGTCAATGTGTGTGTGTCGGATTCTCCAAAAGTAGTGAATTTTTGGAGAATCCGACATGGGTGCAGCATCAAGTGAAGAGTCTGTTTAACTTAGCTCCAAATTATAGGTTTCTCATTGAAGGGCTCTGTATATTGTCCTCAAGATTCTTATTTTGATTAACATACCACATTTAACCATTTTACTTTCAATATTTCTTGTCCATATGTTTGTGCTGTCATCTTCATGTCATTGTCAGTGTCAGGGGTGGATCCACGTATATGGTATCGGGTGCTCGAGCACCCATTGACCCCGACGAAATTTTGGATATGTATATAGAAAATATTGAAAATTTAATATAATGTATTCGTGAGCACCCATTAACAAAAATCGTTGATGGGTGCTTTGGTTCTCAAGCTGAAGTTAAAGTTTGCGTTGATACCCTTGAGTGTGAAGGTTCAAATCCTAGTAACAACCAACGTCTCTTTTTTTAATTGAAAAAAAGGGCTAACTGAAATTTTTTTCTTACATTTTTACTCTTCTTTTTTTACCTTTTCACTGCTATTTGCTTACTCTTTTTTTTTTTTTTTTTTCCAATTTATTACTTTTCCACTTCTCTATTTTTAGTATTTCATTTACTAACTAAATTATAAAAATACTAGTAAGCTTTTAGAAGGAAATCCTTCTTGGCAAGCAACTCTACGTTAAAGGAAGTGAGCACCCATGACCTTCAAATCCTAGATCCTCCACTGGACTCGGTCTCATTAAATGCTCTCTTGAAGCACACTTAGACTCTGAAGTTATGTGAGGCCCAATTTAGACGCTCCACCTTGCTTAGACGGCTGTTTTGTGTAAGCACCAAGCCACTTAGACCTACACCTAATCACCACAGGTCTGTCTTTAGGGCAACACTTGGCAATTAATATAGTTGGCAAAGCAATAGAGTTTTTGTTAAGAAAACATTATTAATGAACTTGTTAGTGATCAGGAACAAGAAACTAGAGAACTAATTTAAAGAACTACTAACAAATTTTTTTTAAAAAATGTACATGTTTGCATCCAATTCTTAAGTTTAAATTGGTTCGTGTACTTTTTGCATGTATATTTTGCCTAGTTCCAATTTTTCAATTTGTTTATACCAAATGATTATTTGTTGTGTTTATAGTAACACTTACACTTTTTGCCAATTAAAACTGTAGTTATTTCTAATGGCAATGAGTTTATTACTCTTCCGGTCTCAATTTATGTGACGACGTTTGACTGAATTTTTTTTAAAAAGGAAAGAAAGACATTTTGAAAATTGTGGCCTCAATACATCATAGACATTTGTGTTGCTATATATTATCTCATCTCATTAAGAGTAAAATGGAAAGTTTAAAATTAAATTATTTCTAAATATTATATTTTCTTTGGGACAAACTAATAAGATCAGTGTGCCATATAACATGGGACAGAGAGAGTAATACTTTAAATCTGGTTGCCTCTTTTATTTTTCACATAGTTCCATAGTAATTCATTATATTATTGTGAACCATGAAAATAAGGTCAAGGACAAATTTTCCATTTATTGTAGGTGTTTGGGAAAGACAAAAAGTGCTTTAAGCACTTTCTTTTAGGCTTAAAATGTACAAAAATAAGCTAAAGCCAAAATTTGGCTACCCCCAACTTATGGCTTTTAGCTTATAAGCTACTCAAGAAAGCTAATCCAAACACCCCGTAAAGTGTTTCTGTCCCCATGTTGTAGCCAGGTTGCCCTGGATCTTTGTCTCCTGGCAATCTCTTCCTTGCTAGGTGCTAGCTATATCTTCGAACTCCATAGTAAGAGCCATTCTAGAAGCTATCTCTTATTTCTGTAGAGCTCTATGTTCCTGTATCTCCTCCAGTTCAGCAAGCTGGGAAAGAACCATTTGTTTCTGAATACGTAAATTTCCCTAACTTGTCTCCTTCAATTTAGCTTTCAGAGCTTTCAGTTTAGCCACCAAAATATAATCAGGGCTACCACTGAAATTGAAAGAGCCCAACCCTCTCATTGAACCCTTCTGTATGCAGCCACCTGTTTTCAAACTTGAAGTAGGAGCTGGTTGTTTCCCAATCCCCACATTGAAGCATTAGTGGAGAGTAGTCAGAAGTCATCCTTTGTAAAATAGACTGCCTGATGTTCTTGAAACTGGCATCCCATTCTTCTGATATGAGGAATTTGTCCAACCTAGCAGTAATATTTTGTCTATCTCCTTATTTCCAAGTAATCTTTTCCTCTAACAACTCCAGGCCCACTAATTCCATGTCTTCAATAAAATCAGAGAAGTTGGTTCAGATGGATGTCTGGTTAGCTGTAGTTTGGAGAATCCCTGATTTTCCATATAGACAATTTTTTAAGTATTGAAATGAAATAGGTAGAGTAAAGCGGAATATCTAGTAGATCCGTATAGAGTATTCTCTGCTTGTTGGGATTGAGGTTTAGTTTATTGATTATTAGATGTAACAAAATCATTCTTCTAGGCTACACATGTCTAGCTATTTTCCAGCCTCTTTCTTGAATGTGGAAGTGGGGCCTTTAGTTCAAATGGCATACATGTAGGTTGCTGACATGGCTGCAAAGAACAGCAAGTACGTGTCACTTGCTTTTCCTGTAGTCTTTTTGTTCTGTTACTGTTACTTTTTTAGATGCATTTTCTTGTGCCGTTTTCTTTGTTGAACAAAATACGTCATCCATATGTTTTAAACCTTGTTTTGCCTTCGATATTTTTTCTCTCACAACATATGTTTGTGGCAGTGGCTGGTAGAACTGCCTGATTCCTGTTTTCCCTAGTCTCTTTCTTTATGCTAATCAACTCTTGTTGTTTATCTTACTTTGCAGGTATATCCAAAGATGAGCTCTTTGGGCAATTTTTTGATGCTCTTGAAAAAACTCACTATTTCAGAAGCTTGCCAGATGGAAACGACGATCAGGCTCAGTTGGATAAAGCATCGAGGATATTCCATACTGCTTTGGAGGTATATACTGACACATAAGTTATTTTCCTCAAGGTTCTACAACTGTGATGCATGAGTATTCTGAACTCAATGGAATTGGTTAAGGAAGCACAACATTTCATCTCACACCTGTTTTTTTTCCCTTTTTCTGTTCAACCTTTGTGGTGTAATCTGTGAACAATACTTCATAAATGGTATATTTTATTCAAGAATTGACATCAAAGTATTTTCTGTTCACCGTTTGATGCAAAATGCTTCCTAGATACATACTTCCTTTGCTGACATTATTATGACTGATGTTAAAATTTCCCTGTGATGATGTAAGAATGAAAACAAAAAAGCTTGATAAGAAAAAAAAGACCGATGTTAAAAAGGGGGAACTCATTGTTGTTAAAGACTCGCATGATGATGCATCAATTCATGCACCAGGTCGAAGACCTTGGCCTCATCTCCACACTTAGTATTTCACTTAAATATAACTTTTAATTCTTTATCCAAGAAAGTAAATTTTGTGAATCAACTATACAAAAGTAGTCTTTTTTTTTTGTTACAACCTTAAACAATGCAGGGTACCCCTCTGACCTCATATAAACTGTTACTAGAGCCCCTTTTTATGCCTACATGCCATGGAGTGTGTTGCACTTCCCAGCAGCACATGAGAAGAGCATTTCAAGCCAAAAATCATGTAATTTTCTATGAGAAGCTTCTGGTTAGGGCAGAGGATAGTTTCCCATTTGAATCGGTCTGGATATCTAAGGTACTGAGGAAGGTGTGCTTCTTCATGTGGTTGGTGACTAGAGGAATTGCTGATGGCGGAGAATCTTAGGAAGAGAAAGATTGTTTGTATGAGGTGGTGTTTCTTGTGTAAGGAGGCAAGTGAAGATGTGGATCATATTTTGTTACATTGCAGAATTGCCTCGATGTGATGGTGGGGCGTCTTTAGTTGGTTTTGGTGTTTCTTGGGCTATGCCAAATCCGTGAAGAAGTTAATGCTCAGTTGAAGAGTTGAGCTAGGAGAAGAAGGCATAGACTTCGAATGTTACTCCTCTTGGACTTTTCTTGGATCATTTGGAAAGGGAGAAATAAGAGAGCTATTGAGGGGATTGCGATGATCTTTGCCTAATTGAGGAGTAGTGCATCGATCCCTTATATTCTTTTGGTGCACTCATATAGTTCATGTTTGTATAGAGGACTTGGTGTCTTTTGGAGAGAATCATATTTTGTAGATCTCTCTTTTTTGGTATACGGGAGGTATAAGGCCATATGGCTTTGTTATTATTAATGAATCTTTACTGGGAGAAGAGGAAAACAAAGAAAAGGGAAAGGAAAATGAATTGAAAAAAAGAAATTTTGTGGTAAAACATGATTGTTGCGTGACAAGAGCTTTTTATAAAAGGAATTAACAGAGAACACTATGCTATTCCCTAAACCAACCTCAAAGCATAGAGATTATCTATTGGCAATTTGGCATACATTGCTTATGAAGCAAACTAGCTATCTTTGAAACTCGGTTACCTCCCAAACATGGAAATCCCGTCTGAATCACCTTGTATCCCCTAAATTTGCTGAACTGTCAGCTCCTTTTGACATGATACCCTATAAATGCTCGGGAATTCAGTTTTCAAGAAGTTATGCCCACACCCCTTGTGTCCCCAAAAGCTAACCCTTCTCCCATTGCCTATCCTAAATGATATAATGCCACTAAATTCTACCCATCCTTTCATAATATTCCTCCACAATCCGCTACCACAAGGCATACTGACATCTTTAGTTCTCCACCCCCTTCCTATATGTACTATCACCCCTCTCCAAAATGTAGATTAAACATGGATACATAAGCCCGTGTCAGCATGGGTCAAATATATGTTACTCCCTTTGTCCTAATTTATTTCGGAAGTCAATCAAATTTTTATATATGGTTTTTTTTACCTATTTTAAGTTGTTAATTATTGTGATTTATAATACTTTTTACGTAATTTTCAAATATATAACAAACTAAAAAGAAAAATAAGACACATAAATTAAAACAGAGAAAGTACTGAATTTCCAAAAATACCATCGGCTAGAAGCATGCATGTTGACGAATAGCTGTCTGCTTCTAGCCACTTCTATACAGTTGTAATCTAGGAGAAGATATTCTAGTTACCACTTTGGTCTCTCCACAAAATTCTCCCACTTTTTACCTTATTTGCCTGATTGTTCTCTCTTTCAATAAACCCAGTTGATTGATTTTTTTTTTTTTTTCTATTTCTTATAAATAGGCGCAGGCACTGAGCCTGTTACAGCTGCTTGTGTACATCTACTGGCTAGTGTTGCTTGTCATGATTCATTATAATTATTGTAGTTATTGTTCCTCTGATATTTTCCAACCGCCTTTATTTTTACGGTTTTAGGAGATGCAAAAATCTGGATGTGCAATGTTCAACCGAAACAACCTTGCTGAGATCTTAAAATCGCAAGGTATATTGTAACTACATTTTTTCCCCTCAAAAAGTAAAGATATTTTATTGATGAAACAGCAAAGTGGTGAGATTACCAGTATTGTAAACTATATCTCGATTAACTATATAATGAGTTAAGAAATGTAAGAGAGTATCAAATATTTTTTGCATTTTCAGCAAAAGAGATAAATATTATAAAGATGTATGACTTCTAGAATCGTAACCATAGAAACATAGAATTACAGCCCTAATTCATTCTTCTCATCAGAGCGTCGTCTATTTCTTTCTCTTCATACATGCAAGAAGGCACTGTATTCCAGATTGTTTGCATTGTCTTATTTTCTGTCCTTTGTACCATTCTATTGCTTGTTCACAATGCTTGGCATCATCCATGGTAACACCAAATAGATTTAGAAATAAACTCCAGCTTTGCCAGCAAACAGTGAAATCCAACAGTAGTTTTGCCGTTTCGACTATTTCTTCACAATAGTAATAACTGCTAAGTTCTCATTGTTAAGCAGGTTTCTTTTGCTGCAATGTAATAAGTGTTCAACATGGGTTAAGATTGCATTCCAGAGCAATATTCTTCTTTCATTAGCAGAGCCATCAGTACCTCGTAGCAAGATCTCACCTAAAATGTACCGTCCTTCCTTGCTCTCCAAGTAGAAGAATCAGTTTCATTTGATAACTTGTTAGCTTCTTCTAGCTAACCAAAGAACTAGGATATGATTTCCATTTGCCAGTCTTGGAATGCCTCCTGAACCTGATGTTCTTTCATTTCTAATTATACAATCTTCAATTTAGGCCTCCTTGTCTAGTGCTACACTGATACCTGGCGAAAGGTTTGTCTTAGTATATTCTGCTGCAGCGGGCAATCTTCCTAAACTTGATTTTCCCTCCATATTCAACTTTCAGCTTGACAACATAGTTGAAATGTCCATAGTCCCCTTACATTCAAACTTCAAAATGGACACTTGGCTATATGAATCGTCAATATTTCACACAAGATGATGGTCTTAGTGGTCTATGAAGTTGGAATAAATACCACAAGTGAGAGAAAAAATAGGAGAAATTAGGTGATTTCTTCTTATCTGCTTAAGCTAGGGTGGATGGTGCTACCCCATATCTGTACTGGTCGTGCAGGTAAAGAGTGGAATAGTTGATGTGCGTGCAAGTTGGCCAGAGTACCACTGTTATCAAAAGATGAATCTTCAATATTCATTTTGCCAATTTGGACCCATTTCATTCCAAGACGTGCCTAGTTTCAGTATATTTAGGAAAAACAAACTAGTTGAATCACGAGTAGCACGTGAAACTATTAGTAGTTCATATTTCTACAGGATGAAATGTGAAAATCATGTTGAGTTGAATTCAGGCTAAGCTTATCTTGGTTCACACTTCACACTTCATACTTCACAGTAACTTGAACTTCCCTCGGGCCTTAATTCAGCCATGTTCCATACACTCAGTTGAAGCCTCATTTTACGGGACAGATGATTGAGCTTTGAGCTAACCTCAATCACTGGGAAGAGTAATGTTTTCAAGAGGGGTCTTACTTGAATTTTCCCAAAAATTTGTGCTTAAGGTTGACATCTTCTCGTGGAGAGGTTTAGTTTCCTTTCAACGGTATAGTTCATTTTTTTTTCAGAAAGGTTTTACTCAAAGATCTCTTTTCTTTTGGTGATTTTATAATAGGTAATAATGCGATGCAGTCAAAACTTTACCCTGATGCTATTGAGCTGTATTCTTTTGCAATTGCACTTTGTGAAGATAATGCAGTTTACTATTGCAACAGGTGCGTCATTATCACATTGATGGAAGAAAGTTATTATTGCTTTTTGCATGCAAAAAGATTACTTCCTCCGTCCCTATTTATGTGGTACCCTCAATTTTTAGTCCGTCCAAAAAAAAATGACACCTTTCTATATTTAAAACATATCTGGTGGTTTTTGTTTGGGCTGGTCTTTTAGTTCTGCATTTTTCCATTGCCTGTTGGACCTTTTTTGTTTATTTATTTTAATGACATTGTTTTGTTGCTTATTTGATATAGAAAATCGGCCTCCAGGTCATATTTAATTTTTCTTAGAAAAAGTAACAGTTTAACTTTAAACTTTTCATTTTACCTTTAATGAGATGATCTATAGTCACACAAATATCTACGACTTATTTTAGACCACAAGAATCAATAGTCTTTCTTTCATTCTTAAACTCCATTGCCCGTCAAAAACCATGGGACGGAAGGAGTATCTGTTTTTTCTATTTTTTTTCTGAAAATTCTAAAAGCAATTTGATGAATCTTTCTCATTGTGAATATCTCTAAAGGCCTATTTTAAGATGAAGTTTTTGTGATGTATCAGGGCAGCTGCTTTAACCCAGATCCACCAATATGAAGCAGCAGTTCAAGACTGCCAAAAATCTATTGCAATCAACCCCAATTATAGCAAGGCTTATAGTAGATTGGGTTTTGTCCATTATGCTCAAGGGAAGTACCGTGATGCCATAGATAAGGGATTTACTAAAGGTTGGATCAAGAATCTTTTCTCTTTATTAGTAATTCAGTTGGTTTGGTTTTAGAATTTTTGAAAGCTTCTTGGTATTTTGGAGTACATTATATTTTTGAATTTATTGAGAATGGTCATCTTTATGCTCCAACATCTTTGGTATGTGGCTACTGGTGTGGTTTCTAGTTCTATATTTTAACTGATGAAATTGACTGTTTCCTCATTTTCTATATTTTGTTTCAGCTAGTTTCATCAGTTCACCATGGGATTTTATCTGAAGTTCTTCCCATGATACATAGTAAATATGCTGACATATTATTTAAGATGAAGCCATAGATTTGAAGGATGATTTCACAAACCTCAGCTAACGCCTAACATTACTGCAAATGTCTTAAATCGTGTCTTAGGTATTTGAACTGTCTGCTAGATTTCACTTTTTATTAGGTTATATATAAGTCCTGTACTTGATAAGGCAAAGGGAGCGTTGGCTTAAATGTCAAAAAGACAGTTGGATCCTCCTACTTCGTTAGTGAAAAGTTTAAGTTCATTTTACAGTCATGATTGTGCTTGTGGGTACCCACTAAAGCATAATAACAAAATCAAATAGAAGCAATTTAAAGAATTGAATGGAAAAGATGAGTGAAAGAAACCACTATCTGTGCTTAATGCTCTTCACCCTCCCTTCATTCTTCCCCGCCTTTTCCTTCATCAAGAGATGGTGAGTGAAGTCTTCCATCCCCAACCCGTTTGGTAGGCGGTATATAGTAGAATAGTCCATGGATTAAAATTTAGTAAATCTAATACATTGTTTGGTTTCTTTATTTAACTTAATGCACGGATTAGTTATACACCATATATGGTCTTATTATCCCTAGTAAATGGAGGGATAATTAATCCAAGATTTAACAATCCTTGGATAAGGCCCCTAAATGACTAAACTATCCCCTTATTCATTTTCCAAAATTTCCTCTGTAATGTGATTTCCTTTTTATTTAGGTTGAAATGATTATAAATGTTCTTTTTAATTCTCCAAATGCATTTAGTTTAATTTGATGATTTCACAAATATTTTTTTCTCCATTCTTTTTATTCAATGTAGTTCGTCGATTAACCACTTGAATTTTGTTTTATTTTAATAAGCTTGAGGTATTGAACAATTTAAGCAGTCTTAAATCTATGTTAAGTTTAAGATATATTTGACCAACAAAATGTTAGAAATAACCCGTGCCATCAAGGATCTCCGTAGTGGTACATTATACCTCAAAATTAATAACAATTTTTGTATATACATGTATTTAACTTAACTAGTTGAATGAAATATAAAATCCTACAAAAAATAATAATATCCGGTGGTTATCTACTTATTTACCTTGACCCAATTACATGAAATAAACAATCTCATAAAAAGACAAGGGTATAATAGGAAAAAAAATTGTAGAGTTTTAAATCAAACACAAGATTAAGTGGGAAGCAATGAACTAAACACTTGATAAAAAATAATCCCTGCATTGCTAATCCCTGCGTTACGAATCCCTGCGTTATCAATGTTTGTACCAAACGACCCCTAAATGGATTAAAGTAGAATTTCAGTCAGAATCTGTACTGGAAGTGATGGAACCCGCCTTGCACATGCAAACTGGGGGCATTGATTGATATTTATGTCTATGAGGTATTAGTTTGGAGTGAATTTGAAAAACAAGGACAGCCCGGTACACTAAGCTTCCGCTATGCGCGGGTCTAGGGAAGGGCCAGGCCCCAAGGGTCTATTGTAAGCAACCTTGCCCTGCATTTCTACAAGAGGCTGTTTCCACAGCTTGAACCTGTGACCTCTTGGTCGCATGACTACAACTTAACCAGTTACGCCAAGGCTCCCTTCAACTTTCCACAACTGTGAATTATTATATGTTATATTATGGTGCTTAGTAATGTATCTGTCTATACATCAGTCTTGTGAAGTGTAAAAAAGGTTTGCACTTTATCTCTGTAGTGAACTATGTTAGGGATTTAGATAATCTGTTCCAGGATACAAAGATTTGGATTTTCTTCTCTAGTTAATCCGCAAAAAGAAATCTATTTTTGACGTAAAGCCTTGTTTATGAAGCATTGCAGTTGGATCCTAATAATGATTCCGTCAAGGAAAATATACTGGTTAGTTCCTATTATTAATTGTGGTTTTTAAGGTTATTAGCTGGAAAATGGTGTTTGCGGTATTATCCCAAGTATAACTCTTGTATTTTAAATTTGTAGGTAGCAGAACAAAAGTTGAAAGAAGAGCAACAGAGGAGGGGGAATGATCAGGTAACTGACAACTGTGGCATTACAGAAGAACTTTACTACATTATTAAGTTGATAATTACAAGGTATGCAATTAACAACCAAATCATGTGCTGAGTCAATAGCCTGTACCTGTAATCTGTCTGCGGTAGCACCATCTAATGCTGCATTTTCGTGTGAGGAACGACAATGAACATGTATTGATACTCACTTGTAATCTTTCTGTTTAAAAGAAAGAATAGATTCCAATAATTTATTTATTTTTAAAAGTAAAAAAAATGGAGCATGTATCTGTAGTTTAGTCAGCTGACAAAGTGGTAATATAATCAGCTGTACATATCTAAAAATTCAATCCCTTTGCCCATTAATCCATCCTCAATTGTGAGCATTGATCTAATTAACAATAGTAAGCATTAACCAAAAAGTCCCATATTTCTTTCCTTGGGTATTTTGCAGAGCTCAACCTCTTCAAGCCATGGACAAGACTCAAATCACCAGCCTGCTGGGGCACCTAGAAGTCATGCCATGCCTCCACCATTTGGATCAATGTCATTTGATGGAAATGGCATTCCTAATTTGACGAACGTATTTATGAACATGACAAGAGATGCATTCCAAGGGCAGCATGGTCCAAACGGGCCAGAAAGAAGCAACAACGCTGATTCAACCAATGACCCCGTTATAAGAATAAGCAGGAGCGTCAATCTCGGTTTTGGTGAGCAGATGCCTGAGGAATTCACAGGAACCTTAAGGTCTGTTATGGAGATGTTTTCAGGAGCTCAACCTCCTGAGAATCCTCAGGATAACATGAATGGAAGGTCAACACCAAATTGAGGCATTTATGTTAGAGAGCCTCATTGTCGAGTTGATTAACGTCTCCGTCCTTTTTACTTGTTGCTTTTTTGGTGAACTGCACTCTTGCATTTGAATTGATCATCTTTCCCTCAACTTGATTTGTACATTAAATATCTAAAACTCAGGTTTGCAGTGTAATCTTAGGTGCTTTGCTGATGCTTCTGTTTTTGCAGTCTCGGATAGAGGATTATATTGACAGAAAATATAGTTTTCAAAAAGTTACAGAATGTCATTTTTGTACTGGTTTTAATGGGAAATGGAAGTATGTCCTATGTTTTGCACTACTCAAATACTTCTTTTGAGGAAAATGGGGACGGAGGATCCTGGACTTCCTACTGGTAGTGGTGGGTAAAGGGGCGGACTTCCTCTATTTCAATTTGTTTGTCTTACTTTCGTTTTGTTCGTTTTAGTCTGTTTAAAAAAGAATAGACCACAGGATTATCTTCTTTACTTTTTGAAACTTTATGCCAAGTTAAAATCAGATAATCAAATTGAAATGGAGGGAGTAGTGTTTACTTACAACTGTTCTCTAATCTCCCGTGTCCACAAGGCCACAATTGGCTCTTTATATTGATTTTCATTCTTACTGATCATATTTCTCATTTAATTTATAGCAAGCCTATATTATATAAAGTAAAAGATAAAAATGAGAAACATTGAAAGTTCTGTATAATTTTTATTGCCATGAGAAGTAGTTAAATACGTTCATTTAATTGGTATAGCTCATAGCCTCATAAATTTTTTTTCCATCCATTAAGCCTTATTTTTTCTTCTCTAAAGTTGCATTCCAATCTATTATAATTTATGGGTCTTTTAAAATAATTTTTTTTATTTATGTAATCGTAAGTTTAACTCATTTCTTTTTAACACCTTCACTCACTAAGGTTTTATATTCATGAATCAGTATATCGAGAGATTGGTGTAAGCACATCTCAAGTGATTTTCTCTCATTTTATCCTCAATACCTTCACCCACTAAGATATTATATTCATAGACCAATATATCGAGAGATTAGTGTAAGCACATCTCAAGCGATTTTCTCTCATTTTATCCTCAATGTGTTTTACTTGCACCTTCTAGTGAATGTGATCATTTTTAATCTTTTCATCTTAATCTACATCTTTGTGATAATCATCCTGTGGATATGTTGGACTTTAACAACCTAACTTTCACTCCAATAATTACATTGATGGTCTTAATACCCATTTGAACGGGCTTAAAAACTGCTTTTAGGTTTTTTTTTTTTTTTTTTCTTTTTTGAGTGTTAGGAAAAATTTAGAGTAGTTTTTAAGCTAATTTCTTTTAAAGTGGGGTAGTTCAACTTATTGTTTTTGGTTTGCTTGGATTAATTTGTTATTTTTTTAATTATAAATAATTATTTTTATCCAATATATTTAAGCTTTAACACTTAAAAAGTGTTTTAAGCACTTGAAGATTAAAGGCTACTTAAATCCAATTAATCCAAACGGGCACTTATCACTATTTTACAAAACTTCCTTTTACTTTGACAAATATTCTTTTTTTACACAAGACTTTGATAGTAATTCTTTATTTCAATTATCTATGACAATTTTTTTTGAGAAACTTACAGAAATGACTATAGTTTAAGGGTTAATGAAGATTTCAATAGCTATAATATACTAATTACCATATGTAAATATATTTTTAAGTCGCTATTTCGTTGTATTTAAGGTTTATTTTTTTATTATATACTAGTATACAATTTCAAATTGAAGGCATTAAACATGGTCAAAAAATGTTTTTAAAGCGGCAAGTCCTTAAATCACGTCCATTAAAATCATAGACTTTCCGTCATTAAACTACCATCTAAAATTTTTTCATTCAACACTTAGTTGGATGAAAGTCATATCTGTTTAACAAAAACTGAGATAAAATATACTTCGTTGTTCAATTTTCTCTGGTGTTCTTTGTCGTAATTGATATAGATATTTACAAAATCGATGTTAATGAAATTCATTGATAAATATGTTGCTCATTAATTTAAGTGTTATTCAAGGAATGCATTATGTATACGGTTAGCATATTGAAAATCACTCAAATATAGTGAATACACATATGGTGAATATACCAATTATTACAGTGAATACTTACACAGTAATTACACTATTGTATAACGTATATACATACAGTGAATACACCTACTGTTACAATATGAACTACATATATTTGTATCTTCATTCAAATATATTCATGTATCAAAATATCAATATAGATACAAATTAACAATTTCTCATTCAAAAATGTGTTAAATCTTTGAAGGTTGATACATGAATATAACTAGGTTAGACAATGTGAATAAAAATTGATACACATTAAATATACAAGCATACAATTGTATCAAAAAGATTTTCGAAAACAAGTGAATACAAATATACTATATTAGATGATACAATATCTCTTCCTATGTTCCTCTGATTCTTTCACGACAATTTTTTCATTGCTACTGAATGCAATATTATTGACCTTTTTTTTTCAAATTCTTTTTTCACTTTTAAAGTCTTTGAAGGTTCAACACCTTCTTTTCTCTTGATAGAAAATTTGCCCCTTGTTCTTATCAAGTAGATGCATCAGTATGAAGTCACAATTTGAAGACTGAAATCATGCAAAAAAATTGTGATCTGCAAGAAGATTTGAACAAAAATCTTGTCCACAATTGTAATGGTGAAAACACAAGTTTCTACAGAATCATAAAATGGATTATGCAAATATAACTTTAAAAAAATAATTAAAAAATATTACGATGCTTGATTCACTTCTCGATTGCCACTGCAACAATAGAGCCTTCAATTTTCACCTATTTGTTGAGTGATATACAAATCAAAAGATGACCCTTCATCTGACTTTTATTTTGTTATTGATCATGATTTACAAAAAAAAAAATTAAAATTTATTTTTATGATTTAGGGATTAGAGAGAGAAAGTTTAGAAGGGAGAATCAAATCTAAAATATAAGTCCTTTTAATATGCATGTAATTAAGATATACATGTATAGCTGAGGATTTGCTATTTATTATGAAGTATATCCACATATGATAATTCTTTTTAAAATATAGCTAAACACTCTAATACATATCACATGTTTGTTATATCATGTAGTTTTTCATTTATCTTTTTTTTTTTTTTTTTTTTTACAATAATTCCACTTCCCTAAAATAATAAGCCCATCACAATCCTATTTAACCTTAGATCAAATTCACTTTTTTTTTATGTTGATTAAACTTGTAATGCATTTATTCAATCTTGTTTTTACTTAACCTAAAAAATTTAATTTCTAGAAAGCTTCTCCATCATTCAAACTCTTGGTTAACATACACCTTCATTAATTTTATCAATTATATTAATATTATCAGCAAACAATATACATAATAACATCTATTCTTATATTGTATTGATTAATTTATCCAAACTAGAATAAATAAAGTATGAACTCATGGTAGATCCTTGAGTTAATCCGTGATTATATTATTTTTTGGATTTTTTATTTTTCTGTTCTAATTTCTATGATATATTTCTCATTTTAATCAATCTAAAAATACATGACATTTTGTAGCACCTCACAAATTCTACGCCGAAAATTTTAAGCATTCATCGTAAATGAATCACTTTGAACCAAATGATGTCCAACTTGTTCATATGTATTAAGGTCCATCTTTCAAGTGTAGGAAGTGTATCAGATGTGATTTAAGATCATAAGTGACCTCTAGCACTAAATTGTAACACCTCAATTTTTGAACCTATGAATGTTCAACAATTGACATAGAGAAATCAATTTGAAATTTTCAGTCCCAGGTCTCTGGGTTGGTACAAAAGTCGTGAACCAGGTCCATGATCTATGAACACAACCGTAAAAACAGCTCTTAGTCACCCAATTTTCACGACTGACATTGTAAGAGTCATGAACTAGTCCACAATTCGTAGTTTTGTACCATCAATCATGAATTTTTTCAGAGATTTGCAAAAAACTATCAAGTTTTTACGACTGAGAGTGCGAGTTGAAATCATGTCTACGATTCGTAACATGGAATCAGTAGTTGGGAGTGAAACCCAAAAACCTTAAATCCCTCAATTCCTATCAAATAACAATCCTAAAATCCGGTGTCTAGAATTTTTCCCAAAAGTAAGTAGGAGTGTTCTTCCTTTCAAGCCTTCTGCCTTACAGTCATTAGACCTTACTTCACTACTCTTTTATTTTCTCTCGATATTTAGTTTGAGTTGTTGTCTCAATAGTCTCATTCCCTCTAGTCCCCTTGAAAGAGGAAAAGGGCCTAAGCATGTTTAGTTCTATCTTCTTGAAATCAGTCGTGAATTTATTTTGAGACTTACAAACACGTATCATGCTCCAACGACTAACAGTATGAATTGTGAATCAGTCCACGATTCATACCATTAGCCACAAAAAGATTCAAAGACTTTAATATTGTTATAATTTTCACGATTGAAAGTACGAGTCGTAAATTAGGTCCACGATTAGTATTATTAGTCGTGAAAATACTCAAGGACCCTCAAATGCACTTAGGTTGCCCGGACTGACAGTACAAGTCATGAATCAAGTCCATAATTTGCATTGTCAGATCACCAGTCGAGGAGTGACTTGTGGGAACCTAGTTCCAGAAATTTTAAAACACATTTTGAGGGATATTTTCATCTTTTTCTTGTCTTTCTGAGCTTAGATCATGATATTTTGATCTATCCTATGTGGTACAAAAGAGGAGTTAGTCGATTAAACCTACTTACTTACGCCTAACATTCAAAAAAGCAAAATCACTTGCGATTTAAGTTCTTTAAGGCTGTAAACTAGGGTTCTTCATCTTCAAGCTTTGTCGCGCCCCGTTTTTCTCAAAACAGGTTTTGGTGCACGACCTAACAACTCTTTTGGATTTTTGAGGATTGAAGAGTTGCCACCTAACGAATTAAGGTGCGTTAGGGCACCTATCTAGCCTAACTAAACCTAGCTAAGGTCAACGAACCAGAGATTAGTTAAGGGTTCAAATTACCTCGAGGGGAAGGTGTTAGGCATCCCTCGAGGTCCACAAATATGGGTCCCGGCCGCATCTCATGCAAATATGTGGGGTTACAGATAGCAGATAAGGTCACTTCATTATTATTTAATTAATTTAGACATGCTTTCTAGGTGATAATGATAAACAAACAATTAAGATTACTATTATTTAATTAATTACATGCGAGACTAGGCTATAACAAATAAATATTAAACCATTAACAAAGAGATAAGCGAGGAGATAGAAATTGCACAAATAAAATAGGATAATTAGATTTATATATATATATATATATATATTAAACTACCCCAAATAATTACACAACATAAAAGGGCCAAAAGGGGAGGGAGACTCTGAAGGACTTTATGGATCAGCACTCGACTTTTTATTTATTTTCCGATGGGCTTTCGTGTAGGGACAGACAGAACCAATGTTTGTCGTTAAGCCTGAGTCGATGTCATCATATCCATAGGGCCTAAACTACCCCTACCCCACCACCGCATGCTTTACATCCTAAAATGTGTCTAGCGTCCCTACTTAATGTCCAAGAGGCATTGGACTACTATTGGGCTAATTTTAAACAAGATATAATCCTAATAGGCCCACCTAGACACCAAGTCAAACAAGTTGGACGATCATTTAGCAAGTAAAGTCTCAAATTAGCCTCTAGAATTTTATTTATCATGCTTGCAAACAACACATAATTCGTGAAAATTTCATGCTAAGTGAGTGCTCATAAACAAGAATTATAATAGACATCGTTATAATAGGCAGTACCGCATCATAACTACATAACAGATTTAACTAATTATAGCAGAAAAGCAGTCGCAAGTGCAAAAAAAAATTTATTTTATCACAGATCAATTTATTAATGCAAATGTTGATTTAGTAACTGATTTTAAATGTTGAAACAGTGCAGGAATTTGTTAATTCAGGCAACATTTAACAGGGAAGCAATTATTGAAAACAAGTTAACATGCTGGAAATGGTTGATTGATTTATATAACTGGCAGAAAACAGTCGCAAATGCAGAAAGTAATTAATAGGACGAGGAAATATGCAACAAACTGCTTGGTTATTTAACATACTAGAAATATGATTTAGAAAGTTGTTTTCTTAATGTTATTAGTTAAAACCTATAGGTATTATATCTAAATAACATGCTGGAATTATTATCGGACCTATAATAAATTTCAGAAACCTATAAGTATGATTTCTAAACCTTAAAATGATATGCCAAGTGAAAAATCATGATGATCATGACATACTGAAAAATTATTATTGATCTGGTATGCATGATTTCAGATATAATAATGGTTTCAAAACCTATAGGCATTATTTCTAAAATATTTTAGTAGGCAACAGATTATCAAGACAAATATTTATTTCCCTTTTTTTTTTTTTTTTTTACTAATTTTCTTTCATATGAGAACTTGATTTACTAAACACGGTAACTAAACAAACAAGCTTAAGTCAAAAACACTTAGGATTATTAATTAGGCTAGGAGTGATATAAAGTCTTATAATTTATTTGCGGCTAACATAGAATATGCTTACATCATTTAAAATAGTAAAGTATCGAATATATCATATTTTTACTTCTAAATAGATTTTGAGGAAAATAACAAGCAATTGGATCATATTCCTATAGGCATGCTTTATAACAAAATTACGGTAATCTAACATATAGCATGTAAATTCCCCTCCCCCTTTAGACGATCCCCCAAATATCTTATATATAAGGAGTTAAAGTTACACCAAATTATTACAGAACCACATACTAGAAATAATAAAAGGCATAATACAAAAATAAAAAAAAAACTAAACAAATAGCTTCGATATCCCGCCTAAGCGACTCTTCCACTCCCATACTCACCACCTGCTAAAACGAATAATACGCATAATACTTAAAAAAAAAACAGATTACAGAATTAATGACCATATGACAGGTTATCATATAACAACATCTTAATGGAGTCAGCACAACACACACACAATTACCGGCAATTATGCACAGAAAAAGTCACAATAAGAGGAGAAAAGACTAACCTGTTCGCTTCCTTTCACTTATCAAAATCCATTTCTTTGGATTTATGCATAACAGTAAGAAAGTAATAGTGTAAAAAAAAAAATGCGTATAGGAAATACACTAACCAGTTAAGCAGTTAAAGAAATCATCAATGAAGACAACACGAGATTCCAATAATTGACACGAACACAGCAAAACAGCAACAGCAAAAACAGAGATGAACTTTGAAGTAATGAAAGAACTGAATTCTTTTTTAGAGTAGGGAGCAAAATATATATATATATATATATATATATATATATATATATATATATATATATATATATATTTTAGAGTGTAAGCCAAGGTTGAATGAATAAACAAAGAGGGGAACGATCCTACTTATATAGTCACTAAAATACGGGCAAAAAAGGAAAACGAAATAAGGGAATCAATTAAATATTTTCCTTAATTCAAAGGAGCCAAATCAAGTTTAATGTAATTTATTTCCTTACCAAAATATGCCACTAAATATGACAAAAGAAATAATTAAAGTTATAGTAAGAATCAGTTAATATGTATAAGGAAAGCAATAATCACTTAATATTATATTACTACAAATAGATACATAAGAGACTATATTAGAGCTATGGTATCAATTACCGCGTCATCAATCTATATTACATAAAACAGCAAATAAAATTTACAAAGGGAAGTCATATTATTGCTTTAATTAAATTAAGAATTACCATAACCAAAAAGGTCCAACAGCTTGCACAAACTCAATTACAGGCAAAACAAAATAAAGTTACTAATATAAAGCAGTCTGAATTACAGAAAAGGGCGATTAACAAGTCAATAATTTCATATAGATAGAGGCGTCATTTATACTAAAAATCAATTCACAATATTTTTCGACTAACGATAAGATTTCAATAATCAAGGAGCCACATAATTATTTTAGGAAGACCATAGCTGGTCCTTAAAATATTAAGGTTGAATCATGGTTTACGAGGAAGAAATCAATCATTTGCACTTCAAGAAAATAATAATTTTACTACAATATAACCGAAGAAAACAGCGAACCTATCAGTTAAGAGTCTAAACACCTGCAACAATGCGTACTAAATTAAAGATATTCCACTCGAACAAACGATATTCCACTCGAACACAGGCAAATACCCATAGGAGTAGGCATCATGAATTTGAACAGAAAGAAACACAACTTAGATATGCTTTTTGAGAATCATCCGTTACTACATCATGCAAACTAAACAGCCAGCAAACAAGATAATAGGATACTGAAATTTCAGTAAAACCAACCAAAGAAAATAAAATAAGAGATATATAAAATAGTCGAAGACTTACTCGGATGGATCTGTTACAGATCCATCTTTTTTAACAAAACTCGACCTTCAAACGGAAATTTTCCGGAATCCACTGCATGACCGGAATCTTAAGCCGGAGCAATTATTTGCTTTCATTGTTGTTGTCGTTTTTTGGTTGTTGGACCTGGGTATCGTCGGAGTTGTTGTTGTCACTGACTGGTGCTGCTGGCTTGCTGTCTGCCTCGCCTGAAAATAAGAAAAGAAAAGAGAGGGAAGATGGGAAAGGGGCGAAAATGGGACGGCGTCAGGGCTGCTGGTCGCAGTTGTTGTCCCCGCTGCTGCTTGAGGCGTTGTTCGTCACCTCTTTGCCTGAAAAAAAAGAAAAGAGAAGAGAGGGGAGAACAGAGGAGAGACGGGAGAGGGAAAAGAGAAGGGTGAAGAGGAAAAGCCACCGGCTCCATGGTGGTTTTCCGGTGGTTGCCGGCGAACGGATATGCTGGTTAATGGGTTCATCTCGGCGACTGGCTGCTGGTTTTTCGGCAGTGTCTCGACGGGAAAGAGAGGGGAGAAGAAGACGGAGAGAGAGGAAGAGGGGGTGGTGTGAATGAAGGAGGCCAGCGACTACCAACCTCGTTAGTGGTTGTCTCGCCGAAAAAAGAGAGAACGGAGGGGAGGGAGCAAAGGAGGCGGCTGATTTGAGAGAGGAAGAGGGGAGAGTGAATAAAAATGGGTTAGGGCTTTTAGGGCTAAAATAGGAAGTGTTTTGAAGAATTGATCTTGGCCGTTGATTTAATAAGAGATGAAGGGATGAGATTAATTCGGGATGGAATGGACGGATGAGATTAAAATCAACTTTTAAAATCAGATTGAAATTGAACCTGAAAAGGCTAGAATTGAAATAAGAATGGCTAGAATTGAAATAAAAGTGGTTATAATTGAAATAAGAATTTGAATTGAAGTGGCTAAAATTGGAATGAATTGAATAATAAAAGGCTAGAATTGAAATAAACTTGAATAGAATAGGCTGAAATTTAAATAATTTGGCAGAAAATTAAGGAAATGCTATTCAATTAACACATTGAAATATTTAAAATAATTATGTAAAGTAATACTTCAAGTTTAACTATTGGTAAAATTTATCACAATAATTTTTTATAATAAATACAACAATTTGAAAATCATGCATACTAAACATGTAATTTTTTTAGATAAAATTAATAAACATTTTAAAATTTTGAAATATATATATTTTTATTTATTTATTTATTTATATATATATTTTTTATTTTACAAATAAGTAATTAATCAAATAGCATTCCCGAAAGGATTAAAGGTCGGTCAAAATTGGGTGTCAACAAGCTTTGAGTTCAAAAATTTTTACTAATGTCTTCTATTCTAAGTATGTGGAATTTCATCATCACCCATTGAGTTCCAAAGTAAACTCCGCTCTTTAGTTATTTACTTCTAGAGAGATTAGAATTCTTATGAAACATTTCAGCTCCTTCTCATGAATAGTCTATGAATACATATTTTTCTATGTAATTCAATATTTTTACATACATATATTTCATGAACCCTTAGAATGTGAAAAACTTATGGCCTTGAACATGTGTTGTTTAAATTGCATATTCCAGTCAAGAACATATAAATTGTCATGATTAGTTTTAGTCTTTTGATTCCACATGTTTAAAGAAGCTTTCAGATAAATAGTCTATATATCATTTAGTTTTAGATTTTAATATTATCGAGCTACTCGGTTATCAACATAATTTCGCTGGAAATATTATTTAGCACCAAGCGAACTGGGAGATGAAGGTTCAGCCCTTAGTTAGGTTAAAACCTTTAGTATTATTTCCTAAGTCTCAAAAATATGTGTCACCATAGGTTCTAAATGGTCATTCTTCAATCCAGACTTGACACTTTAGTCCTTTTGAACATCAGTTTTGTGGGTCCACATCAGCTAGTGTTCATACTCTTAGCAAAGTATAGAACGCCCTTTCAGGTTAGGTACATGTTCGACTCAGTGACGCAATCAAACTTTTCATCAAGGGTGTTCATACTTTAGGACAAGTAAACAATAAATCTTGTTGATCATAATCAAGATTAGCTACAAAATAGTCATACAACAATTGTTGATCTCTACATCTATTCCACTTTGTTCATACTATTTTCTTGTGCAATATCAATTAACCAACTATTCAAAATGAAAAATCTCAAAACGGAAACTTACAAAATATCATGGATAAACAAAAGAAGATGAAGTAGGACATATATATTAACTGATAGTTTCATATACATCAAAATACATAAAGTGGTAACTACAATTGCACTCGATGACACTTCATCTCTTGAAATGTTTTTATAATACACTCAATTTTGCATGTTATTCTTGATAATCTTATTGTCGAAAAATCTCTTTCAATTGTAATAGTGGCAACAAGTAGAAGCAAAACAAACTTCACTAAAAGAAATACGAGAGAATAGTTTAAATGCTTCTTTGTCTCAATCAATTTTTTTGAAAGTTCTCAAAGTCAACCCAAATTGGAGAACCTTTTATTAATATTAGAATATCAATATGTAATTAATAAGTTAATTCTCAAGAGCTCTCATGTTGAATCCATCAAAGTCATCAAAATATAATTTAGTCATTCTCATTATCTTGTCAAAATTAGAAAATGAATTAATTGGATTCAAGCAAGATACTATATTAAACAAATTACTTGTCACCTAATTGAAATTGTCATTAAGTTCTTGTAGCTGTCAATCAATGATTTTATAAAATACATCCACACGATAATGGTGCAAAGTAGTACAGTTTACTACTTTACGTCGTGATCTCCCAGAATTAACATATAGATCATCAAAATTGGGTAATGTCTCATGATTGAAACAAATGTGTTTATCTTTTATTTAAGTGAATCCCATTCAATTTTTTTTTAAGAGAGAATCTCATTCATTATCTCTTAAAGTTTACAACCTTCTCTTTGCTAACTTTACAAGAATCGTAGCAGTTGCAATATCTTTCTCCTTTATCTGTAGTGACATATTTAGATCATTTGTGATTCCTAAATCATCAGTCATCAAATGCAACAAGAAAACAATATCAAACATTTGACGAATTCTGAGAAATTTCAATGTGCTTTCTCTTTCTTCCAAAGTACTTGCATTTACAATAAGAGCATCAAGTACATCAACAATAGAATCAAAGCTACTAATGAAGTTTTCAATGACTTGTAGTGATATCTCCAACGAATATCATCAGTTTTAATAAGACCAAGTTCTTGATTCAACCCTTTACGTGTTTTTAGTTCACCCATATCCAATGCCTCTCGGAGATTGTTTCTTTTGAGATTCTCAAAAATTATCCACGCGTTTATAAAAAAACTCCCAACACATTCAAAATATTTGAAATCAATAATACAAGTTGCCAATCTGAACACACTTTTTAGAAACAACAACAAGTGTCAATTGAAGATGAGCAAAACAATGAACAATATGAGTCAATCTACTTTCTTGTCTAATCAATGTTTTAATACCACCGAGCTCAGCTTGCATATTGTTTGCCCCATCGTAATTTTACCCACGTACATCAGATAAAGTTAAAGAATGGTGAGCAGGTACATCTACAATTTCTTTTTTTAAAGATAAAGCTCTAGGATCTTTAACATGAACAAGTCCAATAAATGCCTCCATCACAAAGCCATTTTTAAAATGAACAAGTCCAATAACAAATGTTTGAAAATTCGTGTAACGGCAAAGTTGCTCAAAAGTTACTTGTTCCTCCCGAACAGACACTTCTTTTCCCAAAAGATACAAACGTTTTGAACAGACATGTCTTGTCTAAACAGGCACGTTCACTTTCTTGTCTGAACAACTGTGTCCAAACTTGTTGCAGTTGGTTATAAATAGACAGACTTCTCTCATTTGTCAAACACTGAAAATGTTCTCTCTTCTGCATACATTTTCTTAGAAATAAAATTGTTGATCGACTGAGTCTGTGTGTACGCTCTCGTTGCTAATTTTTGAGTTTGCTGAAATTATTTGTCACGACGGGAGCCTACACCCCAAAAGCGACATGGCGTACAAGACTCCGAAAAGTCTCATACAAGCCTCATAGCATTTCATCACATAAGATAATAGAAATAGTACAAAATTTAAAACTCTTTTAATCCATAGAATCGGAAACATCATTTAAAACAACAGAAGTTACTAGTCTCACATGGCCATCTAAATAGCGTCCCATACCACCATCCACACTACGTACCACATTAAGGCCACTAAAAAGTGAACTTACCATTCTTCCTTTTCATCTTTAGATAATGCTCATACATAAGGAACATAAACATTTCATAAATCATGACAAGGAAGTAACTCATAGTACAATCATCACACTAAGCATATAAGTCAACATACTTCATTAGCTTCTTTAAGAGTACATTGATTCACTAGTCATTAAGACATTAGAGAATTCACTATAGCCTTCTCAAAGCCTCCTCGTGCAATGCATGAATGACATCCCATACTACCACTCATACTTCATATAACCTTTTGAGTAACCATAGTGCACATCTCACATGATGGAAATAAGCGTTTAACCGACATAGACCATGTGAGCTTGATTGAATAATGCTATCAAAGACACTCAATCCAGTTCTAATAGTCAATGATCGTTAGTCAGCACATAACCCAACTAAATGAGTTGGGGTCGAATCCCACAAGGAGTGGTATGTGTTTGAGAATCAAGAGTAAAGTTTGAATATGTTCAAGTCAATCATAGGAATAGATATTTATGAATAAAAACATAATTCAAATTAAGAGTGACACAAGTGTCAAATAACAGGGGTTTTTTTTTGTTGTAATTATCAACTACAATAGCAACAAATAACACATATTAACAAGTAAAGAGTCAGGTTCTTGGGATGTGATTGGATTATAGGTTAAGGTAGACAAATGGGCATTTGCAATTGATAGTGAATAGTTGTAAATCAGTGACTAAGCTAGACTATAGTCGGAATAAATTTTCTCTCGAACAATTTACCCAGAATCAAGTTGGTTTCTCTCGAACACCAACAAGCAGCAATTAAGATCAACCTACGCTTTAGTCTATTCACTCTCTCGAGTTGAACCTATGACAACCCAATACCCACAGACCATTAATTTACTAATCTTAGTTTTAAAACCTCTATCTCGAGCAAGCCAAAAACACGAAGGTAGAGTTGCATTTGCAACTACAACCCTTTAAATTGAACCATAATTACTAATTGAAATCACTTTTAAACAACATTTACACTAACAATAAGCAATACCCACAAGCTAAATCAACCCATAATCACACTCCAAAATTTTGGGTTTTAGCTAGACATCATAAAAAGAAAGAAATCATTACCAAATTGTGTTTCCATCAACTGGGTAAGATTAATTTCGTCTTTACAAAGGATCAAGTTGAAGAATCTCAAAGACCCACTTCCAATTAGGACTGGCAAGGGGACGGGGACAGGGATTGGGGGACGGGACGGGACGGGGGACGGCGTTGGCGGGATTTTACCGGGACTGGGATTGGGGGGATCGGGATTGGAGGGACAAAAATACGCCCCATCCCATCCCACTATATACACGGGATGGGATGGGGTTTGGCGGGACGGGACGGGATGTGGGATTTTTTATCTTTTATATAATTATTTATTTGTATTGAAATAATATGTTAATGAATAACATTTTTAGTTTATTTGGTTTTCCATACATTTTTAGCTAATAAATAATGCTTAAGTTTACAATCCCTGTTTCGAACTTCAAATTTCAAATTTCAAATTTCAAATTCAATTTTCAAATTTGAGAAGTTCAAATTTGTATTTTAAATATTTTAAAAGTAATTAAAATTTCAAATTTCAAATGTTAAATTTCAATTTTTAAATTAAGTATTTTAAAGTTAGTTCAGTATATATGTAAATATGTATGTATATATTAAAATTAAAATACATGACAATAGTTGTATTAAAAAGACTTGAATAAAGCTTTCAAATTTATTCAATAAAATCTAATTGCAACTTAGAACTTAGAAGTTACAATTTACAAATATTAGTGGAGAAACTAATCTACGCAGCCACCTTTTAGGAATGGATCTATTTCAATAAGTTCTCATATGTAAAACTAATATTTGTTACAAATATTAGATGAGTAACTAATTTACGCTGCCACCTTCTAGGAAGGGTTCTGTTTCAACTAGTTTTAGGATGTAATCTAATATCTGTGTTGTCATTTAAAATTCAATTCTAATTGTCGAATCATATTGATGGTGACATTCTCCGGTGTTGGAAAACTTGCTAGAAACTCTTGTGACTCTAATTCATCGTCACTAGATTCAATTACCGCTTTAACCTAAGCTTCTTCTTTGGAACTTAACTTTGGCAAATTATAATTCCTCCACTCGGCGTTGACCTAGTCTCGAAATAAAATTGATGTTTTCAAACTTTCTTCCGCCAATGAGTGTCTATGATCGCCAATTTGAAACTTTGCCGCACTAAAAGCAGCCTCCGATGAAACTGATGAAGCTTGAATAGCTAGAACATCACGAACCATTTTGCTCAAAATTAGAAATGCAACGCTCCGCCTACTCCACCATACTAATAAATCGTCATCGCCATCTTTGTCTTCCATTGTTTCTAAAGATTGATCACGATTTTCTTCAAAATCATCACGGTTAGTAGAATTAAGACAAAGAAAACTTAGCATATAACTTGAAATTCGAGCTTTACTCTGAGGATTAGAAGTTTGACCAACTTCTCCTTGAGTATTTCATGTAGTTCTATATTTTTCATACAAAATTTTTGCTTCTACTTTTATGCTAGACTTACACATTTCACAAGTTGGAATTTCTTCCGATAAAATTTATAAAGTATCATAAAAAGTGTCAACAAGACCCTGCACTCCTTGTAATTTATAGTCAGAATAAAGTAAAGTAGCAGTTAAATAAATTTGAGGAATAAGAAAAAAAAATTAATTTTTCAATCATACCTACAATTGCAACTCTAAATTTTTCAATATTTTTGTATTTAGAAAATTAAATTGAAATAGCACAAATATTTATTAATACTGGTGAAATAGTAGGATAATAAATTACAGAAAACATGGTTGTAGCATCATAAAAAAGTCTTAAAAATTTTGATAGTTCATTAGTTTCTTCCCAATCTTCTTCACAAATTTTATCTAATGGGTCAGCATTATGAGCATTAAACACCATTTATACGGGTCCTTTATATTCGTAAGCAACTGAAAGCATTTCAAAAAAAGAATTCCACCTTGTTTTAATATGTCTTGGAATTTTTCTTGGTGGCAAATCACATAGTACACAACGCTCATTAAATTCCCTAATTCTAGCAGCTCTATGAGCATAAAAAAATCCAGGCAACAACATATTCAATTTTCATGCAACAACAATCAAATAATGAAATATCATCTTGTACAACTAAATTTAATACATGTGCAACACATCTAACATGAAAAGCTTTAACATCAATTGGACATAATCTAACTTTTAACATACTAGCAGTGTTTGTATTATTAGATACATTATCTAATGCGACAGACATTACTTTATCTATAGACATGTAATAATCTAAAACACTCAAAATACTTGAAGCTAAATATGCACCAGTTTTTTTTTCTACACATTTTTTATAACTAAGGATTCTTTTTTGCAAATTTCAATTATGATCAATCCAATGTGCTGTAATAGTTAAATAATCATGTCCATTAACACTACGACCCATGTTCGAAGTTATAGGCACTCTATAATCTAATATGCTAAACAAACAACAAAGATATTGACAATGTTTACCTTGATATACAAAAATATCAACTTTAACAGTATTCTTGAAAAACCTCTAAAAGAAGAATTATAAGTTTGTTGAATATATTCAATAAAACCAGGATGTGATGGAAAACTATAAGGCAAACCACAAACAGAAATCATTTTAGCTAAATTTTCGCAATCTCTTTCCTTATTATATTTATGTTGTATTAGTGGACCACCGGAGTTAGAAGGATCTAATGTTCCTTGAACCATGTTAGAAGCCCCTACCGACTCATTAACATTAATATCAAAATCATTAATTGAAATTCCTTTTTTCCTATCGGCTAATGCTTTCGCTTCTTTATATTCAATCGGCACACAAGATAACAAATGTCTATTTAAGCTCCCCATCCCACCTTGACCCGCACCTTGTCTATGTTTAAAAGGTTGCTTACACTTATTACAAATAGCAATAGAGTTTTCCTTATCTAAAGTCATAAATTGCCACACAATAGAAGTTTTAGGGTGTTGATACTTTACCTTCTCCTTTGTAGGAGGTATAAGGGGTGGGCGTCCACAATTTTGCTCCGTTAAATTTGTAGTTTCAGTTGGATCTTCCATCACCGAACTAGTAGGTGTATCTTCTAAATCTTCTTCTCCCGGATCAACTTCTACTTCTTCACCTGAATATTCATCAAGATTAGGATTAATATTACCATAACGTCGTTCTAAACTTTCATGATCAAGTTGAACATTTGAATCAATATCATAAGAAGTATCATCAACATAAGTAGAATCATTTGTATTAAATCTAACTCTAAACATTTATTTAGAAGAAGTACCACCATATTTACTCTTATTTTTTTCCTTACTACTTTTTTGATTAAAATTAAATAATTTACTAATGCCACTTGATTCTTTCTCTTTTCCCTTACCAGTATCTTATTGCTAGAACTTATATTTAATTATACGTAAAGTGTAATATAAAAATAATAATTACACAAAAATTCTAGACGAAAAATAAAACATAAATATTATGAAATGAATGTACCAAACGTCTGTGTTAATAGCAGACGTTATAATCGATTCTTGAAACTAGTAGTTTGTTGTAACTTGTAATTTGAAATTTCAATACTTGATAGCAAATATGAGAATTATATATATTATGATATAATATGAAAATTTAGAATTGAAATATATGTATTATGATATAATATGAGACTTAAATGGAATCAAAAATTAAGACTTAAGATTGAGAGGATATAGAAAATAGATGAGAGAATAGATGATTTTGTAAGAAATAATAAGGGATAGAGGGTATTTATAGTATTAAAAATCAGTTAAAGTGTATTTATGATAACTTGAGGATTTAAATTAAAATATTAAAAATAGGGGGATAGAGGGTGGTAGGGGGTATTGGGGAAGTGAAAAAGTGGAATAAATACGTTGGGAGGGCCCACTAGCCGTTGCCCCAACGATTGGCAACGAATACAATTCAAATAATTAAAAAAATAACAAAGTGGACCCCGCAAAAACTGGTCGGTTCAGCCAGGCCAGGTCAACCGGGATCAAAGGGTGAACTGGCCTCTAACCGGTCCCCTAACCCGTAGTCCCCCTAACCCGCGAGAATAGATGGGACCAGGTATGGCGAGACGATTCTCGAACCGGTCGCGGGCCGACCTGGTCCTCCTGCCAGCCATACTTCCAATTTCTCGAAAATGAAAAACTTCAATTCTTCAAAGCTAAGGAAAATATTGTCTCAATACTCTCACTTTAAACTCAAAAATTACTCTAATGAATGTTCAGAATAAAATTTGATACTAAACATAATGTTTGAAAATGTATTTATAGTCCCCAAAAATATGCTGCGAAGGGCCATTCGGCGCAGTAAGTCGGGATCGCCGACCAACTCGGCGATCCGCCTTTTGGTCAGTTCTATCGTCTTTTTGCTTTGGCCTTCAGCATCCTTAAGTTCTGTAACTTTGGGCGATCCAACACTGCATCGCAGAACCGTTCGGCGACTCGCCGACTGCTCATTTCTCTCGCCGACTTGATTTTCTCCTTCAGGTCTTGGCATACTGGAAATTTAGGCGAGGTATAGCCACTCGGCGATTCACCCAAGGGATTAGGCGATCAACAGGACTTTTTTTCTTCGTTCTTTCAGCTGCCTTGTTCCTTTTGCTCGTTAGTGTCCATGCTTTATTCCTCAATCCAAATACCTGAAAAACAAGGATTTTATATCAGTTATTAGCACAAAATAAGCAATTGAGGACACTAAATTTATCCAAATAAAGCCCTAAATGAGTCTAAATCATGGACTCATCAACACCACCAACTAAAACTTTTGCTTGTTTTCAAATAAAACTGAAATTCAACAGTTCCAAAAAAATGTCTCAAACAGTGCTACACAAGACTCAATCATGAATGCACACAAAAAGACTCAACCTACTCATACAAGGATCAATTGTGCACTCAAAGATTCAAGTTGTGACTCACCATTATCAAAGAATCTCAAGTTCACAATACTTTCTTCAAATGCAAGTTCAAGCTCAACAAAGTACTCAAATGCCCTCACACAAAGAATGGTTCCATATTCATACACAATGGTTCAACAAGTTATAGCTCCAAAATCACAATCAACACTCGCACTCACAAAGATGAACACAATACATGATTTCACCTATAGGTTTGCCCTTATTTTCAAACCAACGGTTGTTTCATCTCACTCAAGATCAAAAAGGGTTTTTCAAGACATGTAATGGGGTTGAGTGCAGAGGTATGGTCATTTAGGCTCAATGGTTGTAATCCTCATGAAATGTGGTATGACCAACACATCCTCCACTTTCCTTCATCATTTTAATTCATTCTCAAAAGTCACCCCATTATTCACTTGAAATGGATTGTTGGACACCCCATTTCTTTTTGCATTATCACAACTTTATTCCACAACTATGTCATTCTTTTTCTTTTTCACTCTTTTCTTCTTTTTCTCTGTTTTTTTTTATATGGAGAGGTTTTATCTTTCTCAAAATCATAGGTCAACGGAACTTCTTTGCATTTCGTGATTTACTTTCCCTTTTCACCACACCCTCAACTTAGGATTTTGGCCTAAGTTGGCTATTCAAACAAACCACAAATCATGAGGATTATGGGTAATGGATAAAGAGAGATTACAATTTGCATCAAGTTTCTTCCAAGAAAAGGATAAGGCTCAAAAGGTGTTCAAGCTAGGATATCACACTCACAAGGTTGGCCACAAAGAGGGTATAAGGTCAAATGGTTTCACACTCTTCAAAGTTGCCTAAGATCATTTCAAGAGATTGCATCACTTAGTCAATTGGACCAACATGGCAAATTCTAGGTGCCATCACACATGGTTCACGGTAAGCTCATCACACAAGGCATCGATACCAATGTCACACAAGACTCCACACTTTCTCTAGTATGCAATGTTCATCATAAGAGACTCAATTTGAAAATTGGCTAGTCATAACAAGATGCAAAAAGTTCACATATTGTCTATGCAACTTTATTTGGCCTCATCATAGCCACACATTCATTTTTGTTCGATTATGAGCACTATTCAAGTCATCAGTATTGATCAAGATCGATACTCAAATTTGCAAGAGAACAACCACATTCAAACACAAAAAAGAGGTGGCACAAAATTTTTCGAAAGGGTCAAAAATCATTTATAATTACAACAAGGAGCCACAAGCTCAATCATCCACAAAATACAGAGCTAAACATAATTTATAGCTTAAAACCCCACTATATAGACAGAATGGGCAAGCTACCCCATTCGGAGTAATGCAGCCTGAGTGAGCGGGGGCCGGGTAACAGCAACAGCAGCAGCTCTAGAGGCAATGTAGCAGTAGAGGAACTAGGGGTGTCAGAAGGAACAGTATTGGAAGTACCTGAAGGACTGGAGGCCGGAGTAGGAAAAGATGTCTCTGCAAGTAATGAGTTTGTGTCAACAATCGGGGAAGAGTCCACCGTGGTTGCCTTCTTCTTCTTCTCCACCTCATCTTTCAAATACTCCTCTTCAATTGCCCAAATATCAGTAGAAGATATGGGAATCACTTCCACTTTCTTCTTCGCATCTCTAGGAACTCAAGCCCGTCTGCACAGCTCGGTGATCAATATCGGAAATGGATGGGAGATTTGTCGCTGCTTGGCCCTCATGACCATCTCATGTGCCATAGTTATCCTCGTCTCATCAATATTGCAACCTAAACAGGCTGCCTTGGCTAGGCGGAGAATCGACTCGTTCTTGGATGGCATGATAGTGTTGCTGATGAAGCCAAACCAGAACCTTGCAGCTAAGTTTAGATCCTTCTTTGTGCTCTAATCTCCTGCCACTTGGGAGTGCCATCTGATATTAGCTGGGCCAACCACTTCGTCATATTTTCTAGTGTCTTTGTCCTGATAAGATGCTGGCACTCGTCATTGATATTGTCAGGACACCCCTACACAATATTAATAGCCTCACTGTCACAGTTGACCTTCTTTCCCCGAATAACTACGTAGTCAACCGACTTGAATGTAGCTGCCTGCTTCTTTCTTTATGGTACGAAGGCTCCATAGGCAGCGTAGAACTCCCAGACCCAATTAGGAATGTAAGGGTCACAGGGCTTGGTGAAGAGTTGGAAGTTATGTGACTTTAGGCAACTCATTATCTCCTGGTACCTATAAATAACTCTATTAGTGGACAGACACTTCTCTTCAATAACGCTCCTTAGCCCCTCGGTCTTTAGTCTGTTCATAAAATTGGGAGGATGACCCTATACTGGTAGTGCTAAGACCACAGCCTGTGCTGGAGCTGCAAGAGAAGTACTGGTGGCCTGAGGAGTCTTGATCCTAGACGAATCGTTCATCCTTTTGGATTGCAGCTCAGCCCACTGTGTTACTAACAGTTCATCATCCTCAGGCTCCAGAGCTACAGCCTGATGCTCTTGATGCTCACCCTCACTCTCAGAAATACTGAGGTAAGTGGCGTAGATACTGCCACTGTCGGAGCTAGCCTTCGGTCATGCAGGTGCCTTTTTTTTGCCTTTCCTTTCCCACCAGTTGTGGGAAGTTTAGTGACTTTACCCTTGGATGCAAATACATCCTCATTGATAGTTATCCCTTTTCCCGCTTGTGGGGGTGGCAATGTCCCTACTAGCAATCTTTGGTTTAGCCATGTCTGCAAAAACATCAAAAGAAGTTAAAAGTAATTCAAGTAAAAACATAGAAAAGTATATGCAGACAGTCTCCTCGATCTAGTCGGCAAGTCGCCGAATCACTTTGGCGAGCCAGATCGGGCTCGCCGAAAGAATTGACTCAAAAATTTCTCAGACAAATGGCCTATCGGCGATGGGAAAGGGTCAGGGGCGCAAACAAAGAATGATCAAGAAGGATTTTCGGTGAGTCGCCGAGTGCACTCCGGCTTCTCACCAAAAGTTACAGAACCTATTTAAAGTTAAAGCATGAAATTAAAATCAATAATGGGAACTTCGGCGAACCGCCGAGTGGTTCGGGGAGCTCGACCCAGCTCGCCAAACGACCCAACGTGCCTACTTTCAACTCAATTTCCAAAATTCAACCCCGCAGCCCTCGAAAACAAAATCAAAACATTCACACCTCTAATTCAACTAAGACCCATTACACCCAAGCCGCCGGGATACTCAGATTTCTTCCGATTGAGCCAAATTTGGGCATTTGACAACTTTTATCCTTAAGAATGACGTCAACCGCTCCATCAATAGGAAAAATACGTCATTTGGCATAAATGCGGGCTACTTAGACTTCACCCGACTAGATCCAACAACATGCAAGCACAACCCCATAATTTTAATGAATTTTAAAGCACGAAAAACTTGAGAATTCAACATTATAGGCATTTAAGGCACAATGTTCAAGTTAAACTAGGCACGCACAAACGCAATTATGATCAAAGAGGCCCAACACATATCACTAAGACAAAAATTATTGCATAAGAGAACAAGCACTAAAAATGAATTTGGGGTTCGAAAAACTAGCCTTAGTACCGAATAATAAAGATTTGAAATACTAGGTGGCAAATATTCAACTCTGAGCACAAATTCAACAACTAAAATGTGATAAAAACCACGAAAATATGGAAACTATAGTGCGGGTGTGAGTTTGGAAAGTTCAAAAGTGAGGGAAAGTGAAAGAGTTAGAAAGTTTAAACCTTTAGCCTTTAAAAACCGTCCAGTTCTAGCCCATTCAATGACATTAATATTGCACACTGACCCTCTCGGCAACACGTCCAATAGGCACTTACCTCACCGAGTTTTACAGGACCTCCAGTTAATGTGGTGGTCTAAATAGTGGACAAAGTCGTGATCGCCGACCTGGTTGGCGATTCGCCAATTTGCTTCTTGGCTCGCTGAGTTTTACAGACTCCAATTTGAAAATGTCTTGAGTCAAATGACGGTTCAAATCGAGCATGCAGACCTCTTCGACGATGCACCAACTGGACTTTTGGCTCACCAACCTACACGTTTCAAATAATTTCCACACTTTAATCTACAAAATCAACACATGATTATTTCTAAAACAAAAATAAAGCGATAAAACCTTGGGTTGCCTCTCAAGAAGCGCCTTAGTTAATGTCATGGCACGACGTCCCCCATTCACTCTTAATTTGTAGGGTAGAGACTAGACAATACATGACCCATTTGGGACTCTAGTAGCTGAATAAGCATGGAATGAGAGGTTGTCATTTGATTTAGCATCAAGACATTTTCTGTTATCTCCTTCAACATCATGTCGTGCTCTTCGACTTTGTGTAGAATGAGTAAGAGGACCTTTTCAATTTGCCCACCCTCTTGCTTCTTTAACTTTTGACGCTCATGAGGGGGGATGTATTTGTTCTTCTGTTTGGACACTACCTCCAATTCATTACTTTCTTGGCCAACACATTCAGTTGAGTCAACAATTTGGCAAGTTCTTGGTCTTTTTCTTTCTCCTTGTTGGTCTTAGCCATTTGATCAAGAAGGTGGGTTGCTTTCGCATAAGGTAGTTGGATGAGACCACCTAGAGAGATTTGGTCAGCCACTATTCTATTTTTGGGGTCAAGACCCTAGTAGAATCAAGAGCAAATTTCGAATATGTTCAAGTTAATCATAGGAATAGATATTTACAAATAAAAACATAATTCAAATTAAGAATGACACAAGTATTAAATAATCGGGAGGGGGGGTTGGATTGTAATTATCAACTACAATAGCAGCAAATAACACAAATTAACAAGTAAAAGGGCGGGTTCTTGGGATGTGATTGGATTATAGGCTAAGGTAGACAAATGAGTAATTGCAATAAATAGTGAATAGCTGTAAATCAGTGGCCAAGCAAGACTTTAGTTGGAATAAATTTTCTCTCGAACAATTTACCCCGAATCAAGTTGGTTTCTCTCAAACACCAATAAGAAGCAATTAAGAACAGCCTACGTTTTAGTCCATTCACTCTCTCGAGCTGAATGTGTGGAAAAGGGTTTAAGATTCACTCTCTCAAGTTGAGCCCATGACAACCCAATACCCATAGATCATCAGTTCAGTAATCTTGGATTTAAAACCTCTCTCTCGAGCAAGCCAAAAACATGAAGGCAGAGTTACATTTGCAACTACAACCCTTTAAATTGAATCACAATTACTAATTTAAATCACTTTTAAACAGCATTTACACTAACAATAAACAATACACACAAGCTAAATCAACCCATACTCACATAATCACATCCCAAGAATTGGGGTTTTAGCTAGACATAAGAAAAAGATAGAAATTGTTACCAAATTGTGTTTCCATCAACAGGGTAAGATTAATTTCGTCTTTACAAAGGTCCAAGTTGAAGAATCTCAAATACTCACTTCCAATTTCTCAAAAATGGAAAACTTCAACTCTTCAAAGCTAAGGAAAATGTTGTCTCAATACTCTCAGTTCAAACTCAAAAATTATTGTAATGAATGTTCAGAATAAAATGTGATACTAAACATAATGTTTGAAAATGTATTTATAGTCGCCAAAAATATGCTACGAAGGGCCATTTAGCGCATTAAGTCGGGATTGCCGATTAACTCGGCGATCCGCCTTTTGGTCAGTTCTATTGCCTTTTTGCTTTAGCCTTCAGCATCCTCAAGTTCTGTAACTTTGGGCGATACAACAATGCATCGCGGAACCGTTCGGTGACTCACTGACTGCTCATTTCTCTCGCCGACTTGACTTTCTCCTTCAGGGCTTAGAACACTGGAACTTTAGGCGAGGTAATAGCCACTCGATGATTCGCCCAATGGATTAGGCGATCAACATGCCTTCTTTTCTTCGTTCTTTCAGTTGCCTTAATCTTTTTACTTGTTAGTGTCCATTCTTTGTTCCTCAATCCAACTACCTGGAAAACTAGGATTTGACATCAGTTATTGGCACAAAATAAGCATATGAGGACACTAAATATATCCAAATAAAGCCCTAAATGAGTCCAAATCATGGGCTCATCAGAGCTTAACATGGAATCCGATGTACTATCCCACATCGTAATGGTTGGTCTACTTGCCTAAGGTAGGACCGGTAACATTTTAGCTTAAGTGGATCCACTAGCTAATATCCTATGTGGGCACATAGTTATGAGATAGGAAGATGTTCATTGGAACTCTAACCTAACGTTGGGAGAGTTTCTATCTTACCATATTCACTCAGTGCTTAACCTCCATTCCCATAGAGTAGTTCATTCACATTAACATTATTATACTTGAAAGGAATGTCATTGGCCTATCGACCCAAGGTATATTATTACACATGAAAGGAACGTCATAAGCCTATTGATTCAAGATTCATCATTACATTAGTCATTGACTCTTTAGGAAAGGAATGTCATAAGCCTATCGATTCAAGATTCATCATTACATTAGTCATTGACTCTTTAGGAAAGGAATGTCATAAGCCTATCGATTCAAGAGTCGTTAATACATTAGTTCATTGGCTCATTATGAAAAGAATGTCATAAGCCTATCGATTCAAGACATAGCCTTAGAACACATTCATTAGTCATTTATGAAAGGAATGTCATAGGCCTATCGATTCATATTCATCAAGTCAAGACACATTCATTAGACAAGAAGAGGATGCCTAAGCCTACCAATTCAAGATACAACATTCAAGGTCACATTCATGAATACAAGTAAAGGATGCCTTAAGCCTATCAATTCAAGATACATCAATCCACATTACTTTCATTTATACAAGAAAAAGATGCCTTAAGCCTACTAATTCAAGACGTAACCACACATTATAGAAACCCTTCACATTCTATCATCATCATTCATTAGTGTTAATTGAGAATATGCTTTCAATAATAACACAATTATATTCTAAACATGATCATAATACTTTCATTGAGATCACACACATATACTTCACATCATAATCATACATAAATCCTTCATGAAATTGCTCTTCAAGGCTATGAATCAATCTCAACCCAAACATCTAGAATACTACATTAGATAAGGGATTTAACATGATTCAATAACTAATTCAACATACTTTCACGATCAATCAATTCCCAATCACAATTCACAACTTAGGATTTTAGGGGAAACATGGGTTCATAGGAGAAATTCATCATTAATTCAACAATTCATTCAGAATTCATCATATATAAACCTTTGAAAACGTTTTGGAATTGAACCCATGCATAAATTGAAAACCCTAAGCTTTTGGGGGATTTTGGAAACTTGAAATCATCTTTTGATAGGGCTCCTTGAATGAAACTTAATCAAGGATGAATACTACCACACCTTTATAGAAGAAACTCCATGAAAATTGAGTGAGAATGGTGAGATCTTGAGCTTCAAAGCTTGACTTCTTCTTCTCCAATGGTGGTTTCTAGAGAGAGAATATTTGGAGAGGTAGTTTCTATTCTTTGAGTGTTTAGGAATAATGAATTGAAAAAGGTGTTTTAATACTTTTAAAAGCCATAAAATACTTTAATTAATCAATAATAAATGCCCTATAAATTAACTAACCTTAAAAGGAATTTACTAAGTTGCCTCTCTACTTGGCCGAAAGTGGACAGATTGCAGGCATGATTCACGAAACCCCACCCACGAACCGTGGGTGGGTACAGGAGCTATTCTGGCACTTCGTGGTTTGGGTCTGGAGCATTTTTTCTTGGCCCTTGACCTACAGATGGGTTCCACGGGGCGTAGGTCTCATCCGTAGGTCACAACCTTTTTGACAGCTTTTGGGGTTAGACTTTAGGGTCCCCCTCAAGGACCCTTAGTTGGTCCTTGGGGGTTCGTACATTGACGTTTAACCCCTAAACTCCTCAACCTAAGCTCAGGAAGACATTCTACAACTTCAAACCCCACAACAAACTCAAAAACAAACTCGTTAGGCTCTAGTTTCACTTACTAGTTTTTCGGGTCGTTACATTATTGAAATTTGAGGTACCACTACTTCTTTAATAGTTAATACATTTTATCTTGGGAGGAATTAATCTACAACCTCGGGTACTTGATGGGATTAAATTTCTTGAGGATACATAGTGGGTTTTGTGGACTTGGATTATTTATTTTCTGTCTTTCAATTTCATCTTTTTATATTTCTGTTTTACTAACCTGAATGCAGGAGATAACAAAAAGTTACTCTGTAATTGCTTGACATTCTTCTAATTTTAATCGTTTATTTGTAGTAGTTGGATGTATCAAAAATACCAGAATTTTTTTAAAAAAAACAATGAAAGAAAACAATATTGTATCTATGAGAGAAATTATCCAAAGGTAAAAAAGAAAAAGAAATGACATGAAAAAGTAGGACATATCTCTTATACTAACACTTGCTGAAAAAAATTAAATAAAAGTATGATTCCACACCTCAAACTTTAAAGTAAATTTGGCGCCACAAAATCTAAAAACAATTGAAGTTATGAAGAGAAAAGATTTTAAAAAATGAACCTGCTTTGCGGAGATTTCCATGGAACAATCTTCTTTCTTTGAGAGAGTGAGTTTTTGAGACTATTTCTTGGAAAGAGAATATAAGTAACACAGGAAAAACAAATTTGAAAAGATATCACTCTGAAAAATTTTACGGTGAATGAGGTATACCATGTCATACTTGTACGAATGACTTTTTTAATAGATAAAAGGTCAAACATATTCACAATCCATCAAACTTGTCCTCATTTTTCATTTTGGCGCTCTATCTTAGCCTTGTTCCATTTAACCTTAAACTCTATTTTTTATGTACCATTTAAACACGAAATACTATTTTTATGATTTTTTTTTTATTTTTTTATTATGCTTTCAATTGTTTTTCTTTTTTCAAAAATCAACGCGTGTCCACTAATTTTTGTTAATAAAAATAAAAATATATTCTACGGGTCTCATACCTTTATAACTCATTCTTTTCTCTTCTCACTTCTCCATCTCCTCAGACCCCCACCTCTCATTTTATCAGTCTCTCTAATATATAGTACATTATATTTTTAAAATTTATTTAAATATACTTTATTGCACAAATTAAAAATAACACAACAAGATTAAGGTATAGTGAAAAATAGTGATGTCAGAAAATTAATATTCTATTTTTTCTCTCTTTAGCATAACTTCTTTCAATCTCCTTTTATGTAGTTTATTTTCCTTATTTTTTAGGGAAAATGCATAAGTACCCCAATCTATGCCCGAAATTCTAGAAAAACACTTATACTATACTAAGGTCCTATTACCAAACCCCCCCCCCCCCCAAACTTATTTTATAAATAATTTTCTACCCCTTTTCGGCCTATCTGGCACTATCAACTAGATAACTTGAAAAAATTGTCAACACGCGCTAAGCCCAGAATAAAGTGTCACATAGGCCAAAAAGGGGTAGAAAATTATTTATAAAATAAGTTCGGGGGTAGGGGGTAATAGGACCTTAGTATAGTATAAGTGTGTCTCTGAGATTTCGGACATAGGTTGGGGGGTACTTATGCATTTTTCCTATTTTTTAAATAGGTAATGTTTATTTATAAAAAATTGAATATATTAATATTAATTCATATTTAAATTCAAACCTCTATGGATTTAAGAAAATCTTAAAGAATAAATAATTAAAATTATCATTTATTTATAATTTCTTAAAGGTTGTACAAAAGAAAAAGTGAACAACAAATATAAAAAAAAATCTTTTGTCCTTCTTTCAACAATTTCATAAACACTTACATTTATAAAAAAAGATGTTCTAAAAAAGAAAATATAACAAAAAGAGCATTAATGATCTTGATAAATAATTACTAAGTTTAGATATTACTTTCATGAAACCCAAAAATAAAAGGCATCCATAAACACTTATATATATATATATATATATATATATTCTCCCCGTCATGAATTTATACGATATTTTCTTATTCTCGAAATATATATTGTCGGAGAGTGCATGTATATATATTATGAATGTTTTTTTTATTTTGAATTTCGTGAAAATTGTGTCAAAACTTACATAAATATTTGTGAAGATTGTTAATACTTATTTTCATTATAGTTTCTTGCTAGAGAATATTGATTGGATTTAGGTATTTATGAAATTGTTGAGAGAAGAGGAAGAAAATTTTATACTGCTAGTATATTTTATATTAATTGTTCACTTTTTCTTTTACACGTCCTTTAAGATATTATAAATAAAATAATAATCTTATTAATTAAGAAGTAATTTTATATAACTATTTTTTTAGTTATGTAGATAACTAATATGAGATAAAAGAAATAATATGTAAATGTTAAAAATATGATGAATTCGGTAAGATATATTAAATTTTACTCTTTTTGTGAATAAAAAATATTAAGATAAAGAAGTAGTAAAATTTAAAATAATACTTCAAAGAAAGAGTAGGAAAAATTGAACAAAAATAGAAAATGTTTAAAAAGAAAGAGAGAGAAAGAAAAGAGGGGAGATTTTGGTTTTTTCTCAAAATGGGATCCAATAATTCACTTGGCAAAATGTGTGAAAACTATTATACAAATTTTGTATGCCACATCATAACTATAAATTGTACTCTTTTTGTGAATAAAAACTATTAAGATAAAGAAGTAGTAAAATTTAAAATAATAGTTCAAAGAAAGAGTAGGAAAAATTGAACAAAAATAGAAAATGTTTAAAAAGAGAGAGAGAGAAAGAAAAGAGGGGAGATTTTAGCTTTTTCTCAAAATGAGATCCAATAATTCACTTGGCAAAATGTGTGAAAACTATTATACAAATTTTGTATACCACATCATAACTATGTCTCAAACATAATAAAAATTTTCCTCCATCAATACATTTATGAGAAAATAGAAAAGTGAGTATATTTTTTTTTTCGATTTGCAATTCGTACATTTTGTTTTTAAATTTTAATAGAAGTAGTTTTTGAAGGACAATTAGGTAAATGTATCAAAGTCTTTCTTTATTTCTTAAATTTTGTGTTCGATCAAATGGTGCCACATAAAATGAAATGAAGGGAGTACAATTTACTTAATTTCAAAAAATGATCCTTGCTCTGATACCATATTTGTTGAAAAGAAAAAAAAATTAAAAGAAAAATGAACATAATAAAAGAGAGTAAAATATATGAAAAGTTATTGCAGACTTTTTTATTTTAGATAGGCGGAATGACCTGGAAGACCCTTGTACTTGACTCCGTTTGTCAGTTGAACCCTTCTACTCATCACTTTGCCAAATTAATTCTTAAACTCGATAAAACTCTATTTTCTAAACCCCTCTTACCATTGACCGAACTTATGTGACATTAAAATGGTTGAGTTGGACAAATGTGAGACCACACGCATTTTAAAGCAAGTGAATACAATATTTTTATTTAAAGTTATCAAAATTATAAAACAAAATAATAATAATAAATTTTAAAAAAAAATCTCAAAACATTTCTTATTCAGCTCACCCCACCCCTACCCCTTCTCTCTTCTTCTTCAACCTCACCCCATCTTTTTTCTCTTCTTCTTCAGCCACAACCCCACCATTTTTCTCTTCTTCTTCAGCTTCAGACACCCCCCACCCACCCACCCCAGCCCCTACCCCTTTTCTATTGTTCTTTTTTGAGATATACTCCATTATCATAATCATCAAATATAAAATTAAAAAAAAAATTACAAGAAAACATATCATTTACCATTTTCATAAATTTAAGATCTATTGCTTGAATTTATTCATAAATATATCTTTTTCAACATGAAGTTTTCTTGATTTTTTTTTATCAAATCAAAATAAATAGAACATAAAGCATGTGCAAGAGCTAATTACAATATATCATATTTTATTATTGAGAAAACTTTTGAGTGTGAAATGTGAAGAACGATGAAAATGATGGTTTTTTTTATTTTTGGGGTGAGGCATAAAGATGGATGGGAATGAAGAAGATGAAGTAGGAAGGGGGAAAAGAGAGAGAAAATTACACTTTTTATTTTTTAATATTATTTATTTTTAAAATTTGATTTCTGATGTGTCATTCGAATAATAATAATAATGACGTGTCATTAAAAAATGACGTGGTATTTCATGGGTAAGAAGAGTGTATTACATGCACACACATTAGATGAGAAAGGGGTTTAAAATATTGTGTTTGAATGAGTTTAAGGGTCCATTTAGTAAAGTCATAAGTACAAGGGTTCAACTTACAAATAGAGTTAAGTACAAGGGTCTCCCAAGTTAGACTTCTTTCTCAACTCCATTCTTTATTTTAGAACTTTTAATATGCTTAAAATACCAAATGAAAACAGTCTAAAATCCTTCATTCTAAACTCCTCAACCCCTAAATTAAATCAAGAATGCCACAAAAAAAAAAAACACTTTATTCTAAACTTTAAAACTTTCAATATGCTCAAATATCAAATACACACAGTCTGAATTCTTAAATACACGTGCAAGAAAATTTATACTAGAAAACCAACAACTTTAATTTCATTAAAAAGGGCTATAACTTCCTCAAAAGATAGCGAAATATCCTAATTCTTTTTCCTATATGTCTTAGATAATGGTATAGACCTACGAGTTCAACCGAGACTCAATTCTGTGCTTTAGACAAATAATATTTTTGCTCAATAAATAATTATTTCATTTATCATGATAAAAGTCTAATTTTGACTTCGCGAAAATACATCAAACTTTACCGATATAATTCATGCTCATACTTTCAGAAGTTTTGGAATAATTTTTTTATCTTTAAAACTAGTATCAAACTTTTTAGTTGGCACAATTTGCTAAAACAAAGCACCCAGAAATCTTAAAAATCACCCAAATGCTAAAACTCATCTGAAAACCTTCCGAACACAAACCAAATATCCTACTACCTTCGAAATGATATTTCAGACACAATGACATGAAGATCGCCTTAACCTAATGTTGACCAAAGTCAACTTTAACTTAAGAATTTCTAAATTTTCAAATAAAAGGATATGAAGCTCATTCAAAAGTTTCGAAAACTAAAATAGACCTTCAACTAGGCCACATACCACCCTTCGAGCCTAGTGAAATCATCAAAACTTGAAAACGACATTTCTAACCTCAAACGTTGACTAAAGTAAAACTTTAGCCTTAACTTTTCTAGCATCTCATCTAATGGCTCAAAATCAAACAGAAACCTTAGGACCAAACCAACAGTAAATCTAGACCAAAAACCACATTTCAGAGCTAACAGAACTTTCAAAATTTCATATATGAGTTTGTTATCACCAAATGTTGACTTCGGTTAATTATTTTATCCTTTCAACTTTCAAAACACAAAAAATTCTTTCAAAACTCATTCAAATACCTCAAGACCTGAGCCAATAGTCCTATCAACCTAAAAGTCATGTTTTGTAGTTGATGGAACCGACAGAGTTCCATTTCGATACTAGAAACTTCAACTATTGATTAACGTCAACCATTTCAACTTTAAAACCTCCAAAAACTAAGATCTTTTTCAAAACTCACAACTTTTCACTCTGATTCCCAAACCAACCATACCGATGGAACAAAATTGCTTGGTGCAACTTTTGAAGAAGGTAAAATGGTAATTTTCCAGAAAATTCTAAAAATGACATTCTAAATAGTTACATTATCCACCACTAAATACCATATTTGTTCTCGTACATAAAACCAACAAAAAGCACTTGAAGTTTCGAAAAGCTATGAATATTTGGCACACATATGACAATTGAAAAAATTAAAAATAACTTACACATATAAATTAACTTATATAATCAATTTATATTGAAGTTTGATTAAAATATAATTAAATTTTAATTTAATTTATTAGAGTAATAAAAAATTGTAATAATTAATATTTTATAATGTTAAAAATTTAAGAATATTACAAAGATTTTAACAAAAAAAAAAGTGTATAAGAGCAATTGTGTATCCAAGACATCAATAAACTTATCTTTCAGTTTAAGCATATTTATCCAAACATATAAATATTTATTTTTAAAATAAATTTCAGTGTTTTAAAAATGCTAATACAGTTTTTGGGGCCCTGGGGAGGGGGGGAGGAGATTTTACAAATAACTACTATAATAGACTTAATTAGGTTCCTTAGCTATTGTTTGCATATTTATGGGTCATACCTATAGTTTAAGCTGCTATGGACGACCTTATTTAGTATAATTCACGTGTACGGTTGTATAATTTGCATATGTTTGTATAATTCACGTGTATTTATATAATTGAGTTATTTTCATTCGTATGTGTATAAACTGGTTGGTATAAATTGATTTATATTTATTTTGTATAAATTCGAAATAACGAATTTATACAAACACAAACATCTGAACTTTAAATAATTATACAAATTATATTATACAAAAGTTCGTCCGTATTTGTATAAATCGGTTAGTATCAGTTGATTTGTATTTATTTTTGTTTAAACTCAAAATAACGAATTTCTACAAACACAAACATCTGAAGTTTAAACAATTATATAAATTACATTATAGAAATGTTATACAAATTTCAAAAACGACACATTTATACAACTGAAACTCAACCGCATAATTTTTCTTAAAAATTAGTGGTAAATTATAATTAATCAAACTCTAATTATATTAATTAATTAATTAGTATTTATTTGTTTATGTGCATAATTTTTCTCAATTTTGTTTTCCCAACTTCACTTTTCAACAAAATAAGTCATATATAAAATAATTTTAATTAGAAAAATGCTAGTAATGAAGACCCAGGCAAAAAGAAAGAAAGAGTTTTTGGGGGCATATCATAGCAGTTGACGAGGTCCTTAAGCAAATAGGAATGGAGTTGGCAAGCAAAGTCGGAGACGCAGTAAGCAAAGCGCTGAACAGCAACAAAGTGTTGAATGTAGTGTTAATGAGTGCATTTGGGTTGCTATGTCTGAGATCAGTGCAGCAACAAAAGAATATGGAAGTTCTTGAGGCAGAAAAAAACTCTTTGCTCAATTCTAATAAAGCTATGAAGAAGGCTATGTGGGATTGGAAGCAGCAGCTTTTTGCTGAAGCTGATTTACCCAATCCCCTTATTCCACTCTCTAAGCTTAAAGCCATTTATGGAGAAGTCCAAACCACCACATCGACTTCTGGTATGACTTTTCTCTATTTCTTTCTCTATCTGCTGGAATTATAGCATTTGGGCTTTTGGAGAATTGCACAAATTAGCTGTGCTGCGAATGATTTTGTGGGTTTGGCTTGTTTGGATTTGAGATTCAATGATTCTTCTGTACTTCGCTCTATGAAAAATGGTCACTAATTAGAGGAATAGGGGCTGAAAGAAATTTAAGGCGGTTGGGTTTAGTCTGTTGTTAGGGTTAGGGTTTTACCTCCCATAAGTTTGCTGCGTCAACTTGTTAGATAAATTATGATCACAAATTTGAGGGATTGAGATTAGGTTGGTTACTGGAAATAAGTACTTGATGGGGTTACATTGTACATGCCCCGGTTTTGCTGCTTCAAAGTGTTCAGATTTCTGTATTAGATCAAGTCTGATACAAGTATTCATTTGGTCTTGTGGCTGTTATTATATTCAACGAAATTTTATGTGGACAGGCGGAACTTAGAGGTTTATCCAAGATATAGCAAGGTTTAGACTTGAGCTAGTTACTAAAAGCATTATAAACATAGCAGCACTTACCAAGGATAAGTTCTTTTAGAAACCTCAGGTTGATGAAGCCTAGTTTGCTTTATAGAAATGTGATTACTTGAAATTGTATTGGTGCAAGAGCTGGTGAAGCAAGTGCTCACCTGGTGTCATAGCCCCTATTGATATAGTCTTTTGCTACAAACAATCAAAGATGTATGATGGTGGAATGGAATTTCATAGAAGAAGTAAAAACCAGATGCATTTATAAGGGGTCGTTTGGTGTGAAGTATAATACCAAATAGTCATGGGATTAAATTATAGTACCACTTAATTTGTTGTTTGGTTGGCAAGTCCGGGATAACTTATCCCGGGATAACTTATCCCGGGATTAATAATTAGTATCGGGATAAGTTATCTTTTCCCTTGGGTGGTATAGTAATCCCGGGATAACTTATCCTGGGATAAAATAAGTTAATGACAAAAATGTCTCTTTCAACCCTTTTTATATATCACTTTTTACATTCATGAAGAGTATTTTTGTAAAAAATAAATTGTTCTTAAAATTTATTAGTTTGAATACAACAAACCAAACACTCAATAAAAAATAATTTTATCATAACTTATCCCATCATAACTAATCCTATTATAATTTATCCCATCATAACTTGAATTCAAATCAAACGACCCCAGTGTATCATTTCTACATGTTTAGATGAGTGGGTATTATTTGAAGAAAATCATGTCCTCTTGTAAGGTTTTCTACTTTTGGTATACTTCTTGTATATGGGCAAGCTTTTACCCTTTTCTAATGAAATTTATTAGTTCATCAAAAAATAAAATTTAAGTGTATCATTTCTTTATAACTATATTAAACTGTTAGTGGGTGAATGTTGTTCATTCTATTAATTGGATCTTTCGCCAGCTCTTGCAGCATTATCCATGTCCTTCCTTATCATCGTTTATCATATGCTACGTTTGGTGTTCGTTTTGCATTTATTGAAGTAAATCTCTCTGGACTTTCATTTCTTCAAGAATCAAGATGTTGGGAAGCAAAATTCTTCAAGCTTTATGATAAAATAGTAAACACACCATTCGTGTAACTAATGAAATGATAATTGAAGTAATGTTTCTGCAAAAATTGGTAAATTTACTAAATAAAGTGATTATGCTATTAGAAGTCGTATATATGAGGTATCAGAAAATATAATCACAGTACGAAATTTTGTAGTATTACCTCTGCTTAATGTTTTCATTTTTGAAATAATAAAAATCCACTTAACTTATTATGGTTATCTTTATATTATTTCACTCTAGAATCAGACCACTGAGAATCTACCAAAATGGCAAAACTTTGATAATCTTTTCCTCTCCCTCCTTTCTATTCTCCTTCACATATTACAATTCTTTTAGACAGTTTTTGGTGATCATCCACTCTGCTGATTAAGCCTAGCTTCATCAATAGAGAAATCATGTCATTGTACACCAAATTATGTTTCTAGCTACGGACAATCATGGAAACATTAGCAATAGGTGGACGATAAGTCAAAACAGGGCAGTCTCTTGCCTTATCAATATTTCAACAGACACAAGATATTTGAGAATTCTGACTCAACAAGAAGAATTTTCAGAGCACACAAGATTATAGCCTAGGAATTTATGAAGTGGGTGGAAACCTTGGGAGCAGGGTTCAAGTTCCAGCAATGACAAAAATAAACTTGTTGGCAGAGTTATTCGATACTTGTGCTGGTGGGAGGCAGCATGTACCCTGTGGTAGTAAAGCTGTGGAATAATTGGTCCAAACACCACCATTATAAAGAAAAAGAGAAAAACAAGATTCATCATGGGGCTAGATTCCTCATTAAACATTAAACACCAGAAAGGTAGACATTGCCAATAAATATGGAGATTCATTGCGAAGAGTCCAAATGCCCTGCTAGAAAATGCACAATAGTCTACAAAGCCAGTCTTTTAAAGGAAAGCTCTCCTAACAGAAATGTAAGTGTCATTAATGAAAAATTGTCATAAATGAGAATTGTACTATCCTTAGGATAAAGTTCCTCAAAAGATGTCTAGTAGGAACATCCTAACATGTTAACACATGCACTTAATGGAGTGGTTGCCTCCAGAAGGAGGTAGGGGAAGTTGGAAATGTTGAGCATATTAGACCTTGAGAGCTCATATGATCATGTGAATTAGGAATTCTTGGATTTCATAACGTTGTAGACAGGATGTGGATTAAGTTCTCCATATCAATGATCAGATTCTTAGTCCTAGTGAATGGTAGACTTTTAGGAGAAAAGAAAAAGTTGTGAAGATCTTCCCAATATTTTATCCCTGCAGTGGTTTACTAAATTCATAGCTTATTTGCAAAATGTAATAAAGTACCACATGAAATTTTTTGATGAAGTAATAATAGATTTCATTACTGGCATCAAGAAAATGCAAAAACTTACAGAAAACCTTTGTAGCTGCATTACATAAAGAACTATGCTAGTGCTAGGGAGCTAACAAAGTTCAAAAAGGTTTCAGGGTAATCTACCAGAGAAGTATTTTTCCACATAAATAGAAACATCAGCCATTCGGCCTTGATGGAATAATTTGGAGTTGATGAACCATCAAAACATCTTTCTGTTCCTCCTTTGTCCACATACTTGCAGGTAGCATTTCCAGATTTCCTTGATGGCCTTATCAACTTTCCAACTACTCCAACCTTCATTGGCCTCTTAAATGATCTGTACAGCTGAGACCAAAAATAGAGTAGAACAAGCACCATATGTGACTAGCAATTTTGCAGTGGAGGAATAAGTGACTGTTGGTTTCTATCTCCTGTTGACACATGTAGCATCCGTTGACTATTTGGTCACTCCTTTTCTCGAGATTGTCTTGGGTGAGGCATGCTTTATAGTGTCCAGCAGAAACATTTAATTTTTTTGGGCAGCTTAGACTTCCACGGCTAGTAGTAAGTCAAATTATTTGTAGCACGAGTTTGCATAATCCGCTTTACCTGAGTACCTGCCATCAATTGCACTGCCCCATCTTAACTTATTTGCTGCCTGCAAATTCAATCTGTATCCTTCCAGCCTGGAGATTCCTTTTGGAAAGAAGCTGCAGGTTTTGCCTTCTTTATTCTGAGAGATATGGAGATTGGCTCACTAGAATTTGAAAAATGTTGGGGAATTCATCCTTGAGGATTGTGTTGTTTAACCAACTATCTTTCCTGAATGTGGTGTGTAGACCATTTCCTGGTATTAATTGTGTTCTCTTGAAAGAGTTCCTCCTTAAGCTTGCTATACTCAAAAATTTCGTACATAAATTCTTAGCTAAAGGTGTAAGATTTAACAATGTAAAACCAGCCTATCACTTTATGAGATCCTGCGACTTTTAAACTGTGGGGAAGGGTAGAGGGACAAGCACATCCACCGAGTTCCAAACCATGCACCATTGACCCTTGGGGATTTCTTGGTTATAAGAAACGAACCTTCTGTTCTTTTTTGTTTTCTTGAACTCGGTGTAGTTCTTTTTAGATTTAAATCTTGTGAGTTTGGTGATAGCAAAATTCTTGTAGGCTGTAGCCACTTCTAAAATATCCCCTCTTTAAGAGTTTGAGATTTTGAAACTAGATTTAGTTCTATCTTTTCTCTTTTATGTATTTTAGGAGATCATGTGCAAATCTTTTTATATGATAAATAAAGGACTATGGCATCTACGTTGAATTTTGCGGTGAAAAGATAGTTGGATTTGTGCCAGAAATCAGTGGCTTTGAGCAAGCCAAGATAATGTATGAGTAAATATTTGATTGATGCAAGTTTCTCTTACAAGGCAATCCTAGCAGAAAGACCCCCCCCCCCCCCCCCAAAAAAAATTAGTGGCCTCAGTCGAAATGATTTAGAGGATGTGAAGTTCTCTTTTTCTCTTTGTCTAACAATGACTGGTTGATTGAGAAATTCTGGATAATATGTTTTTCTTGGGGTATTCCTTCCCTGGCTCAGAAGAGCTAATGATCTCGCTAATATGACAGATGCAAAAGTCACGTATAATTTGCATAGAACTTTTCTGAGAGAGAAGAAAAAGTTGTGAACATCTCCCCAATACTGATTCCTGGAGGGTTTTAGCTTTCTGACTATCAAACTTATTATGTTAGAGACCAAGTATAAACTTGGGCTGAAGTCCTAAACTTGTATTTACAGGAAGTAATACATGAAGTTTTCTGTCAATAGCAGAAGTTTCATGTTATTCTTCACATGGGATATTTTGGGTAGAAAAAGAAAAGGGAAAAATGGGAGAATAACACACCAGAAAAGTCAACATGGCTTCTGCCTTCTGAGGTAGAATTGGTGGACTGAGACGTCAATGCTAGTGATGGCACTTGAAAGGCTCAACTTCGTTTTTTAAGAAGCAGAATAAAAGTTTGACCTTAAGGGCATGAGATGCTAGTGGCCCTTTCAGGAAGGTGGCGAACACTGAACAGACCCTTGACCTTGTTTTTGCCTCAGATCTACCTCAAGTCATTTCTTTTTCTTCTTGAGCTCCTTTTCCACTGGTGGATGTCAAATAACAACAACTGGCATTTTGTGATTGACATTGAAAACCATACAACTTTGAATAGGACTTCATCTGACACAATCTTTTGTAACTGCCCGGAATTAACTTTATATTGTCACTAATTGTTAAAAGCCTTTTGTTACTGATATATATATAGACGAGTTCTTAATATGAAGTTGGTAATGAACCAAAATCGAGTTCTCAATTGTGGCCTTTGTTATTTTCAGACCAAGCATAGGGAAGAGAAAATTCAGTGTCTTTGAATTGGTGAATTAGACAGGATTTTTTAATTTAGAATAAGCAGTGGATCAATTGCCCCTTGGGCTTTGGTCTAGCGGTAAGATCGCAGCTTGTGATGTGTGGTTAGGTCTATTGGCCCTCGGATTTCTCGGTTATGGGAAAGAAGTGGTGGGTCAATTTTCATAAAATTGTATGAATAACTGAATTTGTCATTGTGGAAATAACTTATTATTCAATGAGAATCTTGTGTTTCATAATTACTGAAGGCAAGATGATCCACACACACTCATCTGCGTGCACACACACACACATAATGTATAAGTATTATGGAAGGGAAGTTGCGACTTACATTGCTTATCATCAAAAACATGCAGGTGGAGATGCTCAAAACAGAGATGGAAAATCACCTGCACCAGCATTTATTGTCTGAAAGCCATTGTTGTAGCTTGTTTATGACGAAGCTAGTTGTTTTCTGGCAAAATAACAAGCGGCCACTAAGATCTGTGAAATATCATGCTTCAGTTAGTAGAATGGGAAGCTGATCGTAAGGGGGGAAAGTGGTGTAATTCTGAGTTTTCTCTAGGAACTTAGTGATTTACAATTGTTTTTTTCCCCTTTCCTCTCTCATGTAGTCTGTTAGGAGGTCGAGATCCAAGTTTAATTTGTGGTATTATTGACGCTGCACCTTTGTTCCTGGGACTATGCCATGAGCTGAGTTTCACTATCTATCAGCCAAATATTTATGAGTTCATGCATTTGGATGTTTGACTGATTCCACTACAGATTAGGCATGGGTATTCTCAGTGAGTTAACAATATGACTAGAGTTTCTTAGTCGCTGTGAAGAACTGATATTTTTAGAGCTTATTTAGTGATCATACAGTCTACCTCAAACTTATTTGGCATTGAGGCATGATTGTTGTTGTGATCAAATTTTTTACCTCAAGGTGGCTATACAACAGGTAAAAATTACCTAAGTAGACATAGCTACTATATTTACAACAAATATAGATTAAGCACTGTAAATTATATGCAGGAACTAGAAGAAAAATTTATATGCTAAAAAATACAAAGTACTGATAAGGGGAGAAGTGAGGGGTCGAATCTAGTGGAATAATCTATTTCTGCAAAATGGAGGAAAGCTCATTTGTGATTTTTAAAGGTTATCTTTGTCTTGTGCTTTCTCATGTACTAGAGGAACAAATTCCATCTTGTTCTCTGGAGTAGGAGGAGACTCTTGAGCACAGTGGCGGAGGCAGGAATTCTATCAAGGGGGGTCAAAAAAAAAAATTAAACACGCTAATATTATCCATAAATAAATTGGTCGGGTCATATATGAACGGATTGATTAACAAACGGATTGACAAAAAAAAATCCTTAATCAAATAATTTCTTACAATTACAACTTATCTTAAGAAACAAATTTAAAGTACATATTTATAAAATGATAATAAAGTAGCACAACTCATTCAAAAAGTTCTTCAATTCCTTTAGAATTCTCTTAGGCTCCTAAAAGTGCAAATGGAGAGCAAGCACAAATTTAAGCGAAGAAAGACTAACAAAAAACACAAAATCACTAAAAATTACACTTAAAATTGAAGCCTGCAAAATTGCTAAAAATTACAACAAAAAAATATGTTGTTGCCTGGAATCGATCCTGCAACCCAAAGCTCACTTGAACGAAATCTTGAACCCCCTCAACCGTTGGGCTACTCCTTTAATATATATTTAGGTGGTTCAATTTTAAATATATACATGTACAGAAAAAAATCGATTTTATATATATAGTGTAATTTTTTTTCCGAGGGGGCTCGGATGACCTCCCTCGCAGGACTGTACATCCGCCCCTGCTTGAGCATGTTGTGATAGAATGTGCCTCACATAACCATAAAATGTGCATCCAACAAGCGTCACTCCACATCCCAGGGCATTCATAGCTGAGATTGGATTTTGGAATATCATCCATGAAAAAGTCACAGCCACAGCAACCTGTTATTTTGAAGAGTGACAGTGCATGTCGGTGGGGGAAAAGAGAGGAACTCACCTTAAGGTACTAACCTGTCAAATTTGTACCCATGCAACAAAGAGTTTTTGTAGAAGTAGCAAGGCAACCAAACAAAGCAGCGCAAAATCCAAAAATGTTGAAACTGAGTTCAGTAAGAAGAATTCCTCCAACAATGGGAATCAAGGAAGTCCAGATCCTCCATTCAAAGCTCTTCCTCCAAACTAGCCACTGCAGAATCACTTTTCAACATAGTTATTATACGCAAAAAATAAGTTAAGCAGTGATTAAGTAGAGGCCTCAGAAGGGCTTTGTCGCTCAAACTTTACCTGTTGTTGCAGGAGTAAATGACTTTACGGTCTGCATAAAAGAGACAGGAATATATCGCAAGCTTACATTCCCCAAGACTATGTTGATACAAAACACAAATGACATCGGAAAAATTCTTCTCCACTGATCTGTGGGTTCAACCACGATGAGTGGCTTAAGTTTGAGCACTTTTATTACCAAGTATGCACCAATAGCTGAGCATATGAAGTGCACGCAAGACACTGTCAAAGGGAATTTAAACTCCAGTTTCTGCAACGATGAGTAGAGTATACAACCATAAGAAACGATATTGCAAGAAAGCATTACACATCTGCAACAACATGATCATATCATCTTTGCAGTTATAATTCAAAAGGAACACCAAGTTACTTTTTTATGAGAATGGTGACAAAGAACAAGAAGTTACTTTGCTTCATATAAAGTAATTCTCAATATTTCGAACAAGTAAGAAAGTAGAAAGCATCAACCTAAAATGCTGAAAAATTCCACCAACAAAGCATGAACTCATTTACAGACAATAAACTAAAGTAATTACTCTGTCATTTGAGAAATCCAAGCATAGCAAGCAAAAGTCTGATACCTAACTAACGTTGACAACCATAAAACCCTGCGTTGGAATTTGTAGAAAGGTTATGACGGGGGGAGAGTAGTGACACTGGTGTACAAATTAGGGTCTGTTATCATTTTTGATTTAAATCATAGAGGAAGCCTGAAGAGAGTGAAGGTTAGGCTGAATTAGAGTCTTATTAACAAAATATTCAAACCCTACAATGCATCAACACACAAGAGACTAACCAGAAAAACATATACACATTCATCCCAACTATCTGTTGTAACTTCATTTCTCTGGAAAGCAACATCCCTACACTAAATTAATTGAAATTGTTCGCAAGAGCCGCCAATGAAGCATTGGCCCTTGTGAAAATGTAGAAGATCAAATCTTTAACAAATATCTTCTTATAAAAGAAAAGGTAACAATACAAAAACTAAGGCACAAACATGTAATGTAGCACACTTGAGATAGCAAATCCAAATAGACGAAAGAGCATACCATTTGTTCATGATAATAACAGCAACATTGAAACCCCACCATTGAAGAATAGCAAAAATGGATCTAATCACACTCCACTGGCACAACACACTTTCCTCCTGCTTCTTCTCTAACTGTAGGCACGAATGCAGGGCCAAATTGAGCTAAATTCGAGATGGGTGAGAATCAAATGAGTAATGGCACGAACCATCTAGCTCCAACATGTTTTCACCGATTCAACCACACAATCAATCCATCTGCTTATCTCTCTCATCAATCGCCCATACCAAATTGGTTCCCTGACACTGGCGCCACTCACCACGTGACTCCTGAGTTTTGTTCCATCAATATAACCAAGAAGATTTTAACCACTCCAAAAAGGGAGGAGTTGCGTTTTCCAAAATAAGTAATTTGAGGAGGAAGATTCAGGCATGGCTTTCTGATACCATATTAAACTATATGAACTGATCTCTCTCTTATTGATTGTTGCTTTTACATAACATATACATGGGTATATATAGAACTACATGGGATAAGGGCAAGTAGAAATATAATACAACTCTAACTAGTATCTAGAAGAGTTTGACGTGTAGGTAACTTGTTGCCAATTGCCTTATTACAATTAAGTTGATGTGTCCTAATAAAATGGGTTTAATGAGCCAAATCATGTCATGCCAACTAGAAGGGAGTGATGCTTTTAAAGTGTCAAGTATATTTGGAGAAAAACAGTGATTGTTGAGTGATGTTTTAGTCCTAAATGAAACATAAATAATATTTCAAGGCAATTCCCTAAACTTGAGTGACCATTTAAGAAATTGACTCTATAACAGTCGCAAATAAGCAAATCAAGTATAGAATTTCTGCTAATAAAATGAACGAAAAATGTATCTAAGGATTTGAGGCGAATTCTTACCTCTTTTCCATAAATAAAAATAATTAACTAAAACTTTCTTGATAAATTAGAATATATCGTAAAACAACTTCTTTGAAAATGTTTATAAGTAGTTAACACTTTTTAAAAATCTAGTTTAGACAGATATAAGAGCTTTTAACAAAGTAGAAAAGAAGAATAAAATAAATAATGTAAAGATTGATATAACTTTCACTGGAGAATAAAATAGAGAAAAGCTAATGATGAGTAATCGTCATCATTAGCTTTGAGTAATCGTCAATTCCTACGCTTCAAACAACATGAAACGACCTACACTAACAAAAGGTGTAGCAAAAGTGGTATCAGTATCAACATGAGTTGTGGTGCAGTGTTGGATTGCTTCACTCTTAATCATAAGTCTCGTGTTTGAGTCTTGGATATGTAGAAAATCTTGTTGAGAGTGTCACCCTCGAATGAGCCCTGCAGTGAACAAACCGAATTTAGTTGGATTCTAATGTGGACTACGGACATCAAATAAAAAAATAAATAAAAAAAAATATTACCAATACATCACACGTACTGAGTAGATATACCGACCTAAATTAGATCCCATCACAAATCTCTACCGAAACAACAAACATAAATATATCACATTTAATTCCCCCTAAATTCATACATTACCCTCTTACCTTAGTCCTTCGGCGATTAGCTAATAGAGTTTCATTATTACCTTCTTAGCTCAATTTCTAACCTTGTCATTAATCTCATAATCAAATAGCATCATTATTTTATACCAATTCATTTCTCAGTTTACTAAGTACTAACAATCTAATTATATATCTATATATTGCTACTTTAACAAAGGAGCTTATTGTCAAATAGTTTGTAATATATATCGTGCATTTTTCTGTATCGGAAGAAATAAAAAAGTTTGAAGGCTTTATTTATAAAAGTATTCTTGGTATTCTTTTATTTTATTTAAAAAAAATAACTTAAGTTTTAAATATAAGAGAACATGTTTATTCATGAATAAGATGGTGATTTAAAATACTGTAAAATCTTATTAAATTAATACACGGTTAATTAATAATCTCTTTAAGATAATAATTTTTTCGATTCCGACTTGAGCCAATGGAAAAAAATCACTTATTTCGATAAGATAATATATTTTCAGAGCTATATAAATATATGGCCCCATTAATATTATAAATTAATAATTTTTTAAAGTATAAATATATCTAAGACAATTTAGTAAAATATGAAATTTTATTATGTTCTTTTTTTGTTAAAAATTAAATCTAGTTGAAGCTCATCTCTAACTTTTCTTATTGCATCCAAAAATTTCGATGTTGTCTTTTCTAATTGCACCGTAAAATTTATGAAAAACTCTAGATGAGATAAGTGTTTCCTTAATTTAAAGAGATTTTACTTTAGTCCTTTTTATAACTCTATAAATCATTAGGTCTTTGATCCTGATTGTTAGGAAGAAATCTTCAAGTACATCGTGCTATGTTTTCTATATCCAAAGGGAAGGTAGTTTTTTTTTTTTTTTCAATAACCTTAATTAGCATTTTATTAATGTTTTTGTTTTCTTTGGTATAAAGAAAAAAACAAAAATAAATCTGTAAAATCTCTCCATCTAGAAATTTGAATTTGTCTGACATTTCCAACTAACGGTAATAACATGAGCATGGATTCATGGATTTTCTGTTGTTTTTTTTTTAATCATTATTTCTCCATCCTATATTAGTTCATCACATTTCATTTTATACAACACTTAAGAATAGACATATGTCTGCTTTTTCACCAGGGGTAGTTTCGATAATCAATGTTTTAAGAATATTGAATTAAATTGCTTCATAATAATACTCTAGTTCAATAATATTTGTTCATTATTGACTTTGCGGATTTCTTAAAAAACTATAAATATAAAGTTATTTTTACTCTTTGAATGTAATAATATAATGTCCAGAAAAATGTAATCAGAAAATGACTGTAATTAATAACAAAGGTAAATTAAGAATTAAGTATAAATTATCTATTAATTTCGTAAAATAAACCAATATTATTGGACAATATAAAATAGTAAAGTGTACAATTATTATTGGATCGAGTAAATAATAAATAAAAGCAGTTCACTAGGCTTAATTACCTCTCCATCCGTCGAAAGTATGCATCTTTATTTCATCTTTGCTTTTCTCTTGCATTCTTTTGGTTTATCATTTAACTTAGTGGGCCCCATTTATAACCTATTTTTTTTTTTTAATTTTAATTTGTTTATTTAATTTTTTATTTAGCACGATATTTAAAAAAAACAATTTAAATCTTTGTTTTTCTAAAATTTATATTAAAGATGGATAGAATATAACAAAATATTTAATTTGATTATATTTAAATGACGTGAAAAGTTAAAACTAAAAAGCTTCAAAAAAAATAGACATTCTCTTTCAATTTTGTTATCTAAATATCTAAAAATATTGCATATATTATTGAAAATAATAATATATACCATGACTGATATTTTAAGTGCTTTTAAATAATTTTATAATATTTAAGTAAAATAAAATTATTAATCAAAAATCATTTTAAAGGTATGACTTTTGATTTATAAGAGTTTGTTTGGATTAATTTATTTTAAGTACTTTAAGCTAAAAGTAATTTTAAAGCATTTTAATTTATTCTAAAAATATTGCATATATTATTGAAAATAATAATATATACCATGACTGATATTTTAAGTGCTTTTAAATAATTTTATAATATTTAAGTAAAATAAAATTATCAATCAAAAATCATTTTAAAGGTATGACTTTTGATTTATAAGAGTTTGTTTGGATTAATTTATTTTAAGTACTTTAAGCTAAAAGTAATTTTAAAGCATTTTAAAAGCGTTGGAGTAAATATTTAAAAAGTGCTTATAAACACTTAGTTTTAAGTTGTAAATTAGATAGTATTAATTTTTAAATTAAAAGCTAAAAGTCAATTCAAATGGATTTTTTTTTATATTACAGTTGTTTGGTAGAGTATATTAGTATTGTTTGCATTAATCATACATAGATTATTAATGCGTTGTTTGATTTAGTGTATAAAAAATAGCTTGCATCGTATAAAAATAGTTATTTACAAAAATATCCTTCACAATTGTTCCGGAAAAGATGTAAAAAAGATTTTGAGGAGCAATGATATCTTTAATCATGTTAATACATGCATTAAAACCTCTTGCATTACTAATATCTAAAAATATTTGGTATTAGTAATACACACATGAATACACAATGGTATATAGCAAATGTAAGCATTAATTACATAGCTCGTCGCACTAGACTTGCCTAGTGCGGGTTACCTCTCCTATGTGATTTGCAAACTATTGCATAGGAGCGAGAGTTTTACCTTGTGCGTGCGCACACAAAGGGTAACGACTGTGGATTCCCTCATCATAATAAATAAAAATAAATTACATAGCATGAAAAAATATATAAAATAAGATATTACTAATACAAAAAGTTAATACATGCGTTATTTTTGTTGAGAGTAGGGACACACGAAGGGCAAAATAGTCAAAACAAGAAAATGTAAGAAAACCCAAACACCAAGATTCTGATTTAATGTCTGTCTTGATGAACCCGCACACACTTTATACTACACCTTTGTCTCCTCCATTGGCTTTTTCCAAATTCCACTCTTCAATTTGCCTCCTTTCTTTCAAATAATAGAACTATACTTTCCTTTCTTCTCTTACTAAACCCCACCCCCCGTCCACCCTACCCCTCATCACTGTCACTCCGTACCCCTCCCCCACCATTTTCAAGAAAACCCCTTTACTCTCTCAAACCCCAAATCTCACATTTTGCTTCTACACTTGCAGAAACAAGAATTTATTTTCTTTTTTGTGTTTCTGCAACTTCTTGCTGTAAACCAAGAATTGAGCTTAAAGGGCAAAAGGGTGTCTGAGAAAAATGCTAACTTTCTTGTTCCTCTTGTTGAGCTTTAGTTTCATCCATCCCACAACTTCAAAATCTACTATTGAGCCATGTTCCAACTCTGATACTTGTTCTTCCCTTCTTGGCTACTCTCTTTATACTGACCTTAAGGTTTCTGAAGTGGCTTCACTCTTCCAGACAGACCCAATATCTCTTCTTACTACTAATGCTATTGATATCTCATATCCAGATGTTGAAAATCACATACTTCCAGCTAAACTGTTCCTTAAGGTCCCTGTTACTTGTTCTTGTGTTGATGGGATCTTTAAGTCTGCCTTTGTTCATTACAAGACTAGGCCTTCTGATACTCTGTCTATGATTGCTGACACAATATATGGTGGTCTTGTTTCTGCTGACCAGATCAAGGAAGGAAACCCCAATGCTGTTGGTCCTGACCCGTCAGTGTTGAATGTTGGGACTAATCTTTGGATTCCTCTTCCTTGCACTTGCTTTAATGGGACTGACAATAATCTTCCTGCTATTTATATGTCATATGTTGTTAGAGCTGTTGATACTCTTGCAGGGATTGCTGCTAGGTACTCTACCACTCTCACTGACCTTATGAATGTTAATGCTTTGGGAGGTCCTTCTATTAAGGAGGGTGACATTCTTTCCATTCCCCTGTCTGGTGAGCAGCCCACTCTTTTTCTTTGTTTTTATGCTGCTTTATTGTGTTTGTGAGTGTTTATGGTATGCAGGTGTCAAAGTGTTTGATTTTCCATCTGTAGTACTCCCTCCATTTCAATTTGTTCGTCTTGTTTTAACTTAACACGGTCTTTAATTTTGTCCTCTTAAACATGTCACGTTAGACTTTAGAATTAAAGAAGGACCAAAAAAGGAAAAAAGACATTTTTTTAAACATAATGAAAAGGAAACTAAGACAAACAAATTGGAATGGAGGGAGTATTTAACTCTAACCTTAAGTATTTCGTATGTGTAGAGTTGTGTACGCAAACATTATCCCTATCTTGTATACCATATGTGTATCTGTGCTTGATGGGTAGGACACATATCATGAAGTATGTGTATCTACATTTAATGTAGCTTCTTGGTACTCACCTTTTGAGGGGCCAAGTTGGCTAAGGAGGCATGCTTGCCATGCTATGGGTGAATATGTTCATTTTGGGTTTGTGGATGTTATACATATGAAAGAAGGTTCCATGTAACCTTGTATTGCATATATAAGATGTAATTTGAACTAATGAAGATTTCATGTCCAACACCCATCTTTGTGTCTACCTTTTTCCTCTTCTGTAATCTAATAAAGCAAGCAGTAGTGAGCAAGCAAGGACTTTATTACTGAAGTTACTTATAATAGTTGATGTTATGCTAAGGTTCTTGATGCAAATGTTGAATATAAGTTTGATATATTTTTGGGTGATTTTTTGTTTCCTCTTAAATGAAAATGTATCTCTTTGATATTCTTGATGAGAATTGCTTACGATGACCTGTTATGGTTATACTTCGTAATTGTATGCATCAGATTATGGAGTCAAAAGTTGAGTGCCACTTATAACGATCTTTTCTTTTCTTGTCACTAGATGTAAGTGAAATGCTTAAAGTTCTTGAAAAGAGATGTTACTGTAGCAAAAGCCAAGAGTAGCATATTGAGAGTTTTTCTTAACAGTTGTAAGGTCACTAAGAGAACAGAACATGAATCCTTATTCATAGATTGAATATAACCTTTCTCAGTTCGGTAATAGTATCGTTTCTGGCTAAATCAGAAACAGATATTCTTTCCATTTCTTGTAGTTTGGAAGTATTTCTTTGACCGAGTTTTCATTGGTTCGTGTTCTTAATTCTTCTTGAGGTTGTAATTTATCTAGTAGAAACTTCTTTATTGGAGATTTCATAAAAATGGCCCTGCCATAATATCTCATTGTCGTGTATCAAGTGTTTGTAAACAAAGATATAACTTTAATTATATTAAACTTACCACCAGCATTGCAGTAAAGCTACTTGATTTCTTTGATGATAGATGTTTGATAATGATAGATGTCGTCTCTTCTCTCTGCAGCTTGTACATCTAGCTTCCCAAGATCTGCCTCAGATTATGGCTTATCTGTAGCGAATGGGAGCTATTCTATTACAGCTAGCCACTGTGTGCAATGCAGTTGTGGACCAGGGGGTCGGAAGTAAGTCAGCAGATTATATGTTTTCAATTGCATTTGCAATTATCCTGGTCTTTCGGAAGTTCTGATCATGATATTGCTGGTTGTTTTGCAGTTTGTACTGCATGCCAGCTTCATTAGCAGTTTCTTGCTCGAGCATGCAGTGCAAGAACAGCAATCTCATACTCGGAAATGTTACCATACAACAGACTGGTGGTGGTTGCAATGTGACTTCTTGCAATTACGGTGGCCTTGTTAATGGAACCATCATTACTACGTGAGCATCATAGTTTGATTTTTCTGCTCTTATTTGCTTAGCTATTATGGTCTCTGATTTCTGTTGCTTATGGCCTTTTGACACTTTGTCTGTCCTTGTGCTGGATGCAGATTATCCACATCGCTTCAACCTCGATGCCCTGGTAAACATTCAATTGATATTCCTTTTTATTTGGTTGCAATATGACTTCTTGCAATGTTCTTTTGTTTAGCACAACAAATGTTTTCCCCTATTTCATATTTCTAGAATCAAATTTTTTTCAGGACCCCAACAATTTCCTGCACTTGTTGCCCCACCTACATCAGTAAACCCCGACTCGATGTTTGCTCCTGCCCCTTCACCGTCTGAATCTGGTGGTGCTCCGATGGATGGTCCACATTCTTCTATAGTGCCTGCATCTGGCTCAGTCATAGCATTTCCACCTTCAGGTGGACCAAGTGGAAGTACATCTTCTGCTTGCTCGTTGAACCCTTCTGTTAGTTTTCCTATCACAGTTTTCTTGTGTCTGTCTATGAAATACGCGATCTCACTTCCTTTATAATCCTTATGAGTAGTGGATTACCAGGTAAGGGATTTTTCCCTTGTTAGAAAGAGGAAGGATGTGTAATTTTGTGTTTCTTTTCTTCCTTCAAGTGTAATTTCACTTGAAGATTGTAGGGTATACTATTTATTGCTCCCAAATTCTGAATTAATTTTGTGATTTTTCTAATTTTTTTTTGTGAATTTTGACCAGTGATATCTGTTTTTGCATAGTCTATTCTTACACGATACCTTCCGGTTGAGGCGACAATATTTTTGGAGAGTCCGACAAACAGGCACAGAAAGTATTGATTACTTTATTATTGAGTTTAAGTTTTGTGCATAGTTAGTATATCAAATGGATAAAGTTGTGCAAGTTAATTGGTATCCGTAGGAAGAGTAAGAAACTTTACTTAATATCACAATCTATAATAAATGGGATGTAAAATGTTAATAGCGATCGTTATGATAATTTAACTTTTTCTGATAAGTTCAGATTTGAATTTATGCCTTTTTTATAAAATGAAATAAAAAGAAAGGCAGACACATGGAGTATAAATGTTTACCCTCAATTGATTGAACGAGAAGATAGTGACAAGGACCCTTACAACGGTGCGCCAAATCAAATTCCACTACCTGTCGTTTTCACTAGGCCAACGTGAAAATCGACACCGCTAAATTGAATTCTTGAAATTTAATTTACTGAGTTCTGAATTATTGTTCATAGTTATATAATTCTAAGTTTATTTCTAAAATTTGAGTTAAAATTATTGATTTAGGTTCAACGATTAATAATTGAGAGATAAGAAGCAGCAATCACGGAGAAAAGTTGGAAGAAGATGACGCACAAGGTGTTGTCTTTCATCCAAATATGCTTAGCAACCGTCTTAGCCATGATGCAGTATTCTGCTTCAATAATTGACTCTTGCAATGATGCATTACTTTTCCAAATTTCAAGAGCCCAAAAAAACACATGAAAACATATTTTTGTAGAATATTATTCATAGTATGAGGTAATTGTTGTGTTGGCCTTTTCAAAAATAAATTTGACTAATTTTTTAAGTTAAATTAGATTAATTAGTTTGATATTTTAAACAAACAAAAAAAATTAGATATTCAAAAATTATACGAAGTTAAATTAGATTACATTACTTTGATATTTTAAACAAAAAAAAATAAAATTAGATATTCAAATACTATACGAAAAGTATTATAAATTGCAATTTTTTGCATACTAATATGATTAAAAAATACATCGTAAAATGTTAATCAAAGTTATTATAGTTTGACAGTAAAAAAAGGAAACTATGACAATTAAAAGTGAACGAATAGAGTATTAAATATGATATATTAGTAATATTGAGATTAATCACGAGGACGGATAGAGTATTAAATATGATGTATTAGTAATGTTGAAATTAATCATGAGGGGAAAAAAAAAAACTATTTACTTATGCGTATCCATGTGTTAATAGTTTTAAGAAGTTTCACACAATAAAGCATTTCAAAAATATATTTGGTTACGTGAATCATAGACAATAAGTACAAGCATGTAGTACATACAAAACGTGTTAGAAAATTTAACTCAAGAGTTATCTCTCAAAGTGTGAGCAAATATTTTAAAGCAATTTCGACTCTAGTTTTGTAGTTTTCTTCATTGCTCTCAAAATCTCAGTCGGACTCTCTCAATATTTGGACGGAAACGTATTATATGAAAGTTAATGTCTTTTCTAGGTCAGAAGAATTCCTACTTACAACATCCAAAAATTGAAGAAATGAACGTGTATTCTTCCTTTTCCACTAGAAACATGATTTAGAGTATGCTGATAAATTAATTACTAAAGCTACTTATCATGCAAATAATTTGATTTTAATTTGAATCACTATTATAATAATAAATTACAAATTATTTTATTAAAAATTCGTAATTGCACTTAATTTATATTTTAAATTTCTCTATTAAACACTTATGTAATTCTCATATTAAGATTACATATATTAATCATTTTTTCCATTTTGGTACCACATCATTGTGCTGTGAGAACTCTACAAAATTACTAACATATGAAAAGCTCTCAAGCACGACTCCCAATGCAATTTTAAATTTTCCTATCTCTCTATCGCCCAGAACTCCTCTTTCCACCACTTTCTTTCTCTCAGAACTCTCTATTACGAACGATGGATAACACCATCTACTTCGTAATAAGGTTTAAATTCGTTGATACTGAAAAATTATCAGAGGCTACTGGCAAATAGTATGAATGAATGGAATGAAGCAGGAACACCATCGTAAGAACCTTTTATGTTTTTTTTCTTTTAATAATAACTCAGAGATATACATTTATAACTCTAGTTTCGGACTATAACATACAAAAATAGGCTACTATCTTATCTCTAAATTCAACTAATACAGATATAGGGAGACTAACTTCTAAATTCAAGCCACCAAAAATTGTAACAAAAATTATTTAACAATCCTAAAAATTAACTATTTGCCCACATTAACTCAAAAACAATCGTAAAATGAAGCACCAAATTCATGATGAGGGTAGTTGTTGTTTGATCTCGAAAAAAATTAAAATAACAAACAAATTGATGATACCATTGAAGTTGCTTTAAAAAGTACTAACGATAGTGACAAATATCAAGGTGATGCGACAGAAATACTATATGAAAAAAGAAGGGTTGTAGATGTCGATCAAAGTAAAACTACTGCTTTAAATTGACAATTGGTTGCTGCCACTTCTAAGCAAAATCGTGTAGATTCAATGAATATTTATACATGTAATACTGGTCTTCAAATAACTATTGAAAACAAAGGTAGTTTAGATGTTTCAAATGATCAAGAGTTCGCTCTAAGTCCTAAATCTGTATAGATATTACAAATCCAAAAAAATGTGGATGCTACAAATGATTGAAATAACCAAAAGGTTGCTACTAATGAGGTGCAATCAAATGAATTTGGGCTGAATTTGATGTCTGATGTAACTAAAAATGCAGGGGAAACATCAAGAGTTGGGGTTGATGCTTCACGAGTTGATTTAGGACAAAAACTAATAGATACTTGACGTTGGAAATGCTGAAAATTTTGAGGAGCATGTTTTGCAAGTTGAAAATGAGAATGCAACTAAAAACTCGACACTGATTGCACACAAAAATTCAATTAGTAGTCGGACCCTTTTCCCGGCTAGTCGAAATAATTCTTCATGTAGTGGAAAGGGTGTGACTGAGAATGTTCAGGACAATAAGAAGAGACAAGATATTAGTAATGTCTCAAGAGACCTATTATGTTCGAATAACTTTGATGTTTTATTGAAGGCTACTGAAAAAAATGGTAATACTATGACTCCAACATTATATATTTCTAATCCTAAAGTAGCTACAATTATTCAAGAAAATCAAGATGTCATGCTACTTAAATCCAATCCAACAATTAAGCCATTCATGGCCACATTAAATACCTCGACTCATAAGATCTCTCCCCCATCTTTGGAGTCGCTTGGTGAATCTAGACAGCTAGTAAGATCAACAGAGAATGACACTTTTGATCCAAGAAGAGCAGGTTTCACCACCTGCTTTGAATAGAAAATTAAGCCTAGAAGCTTCCGTATTTGTGTTTAAATGTGTGATTGCAAAGAAGAATGAATCAAGGGCCTTAGCGTCAAATACAATTATTTTAGGCGAGGATTCTCTTGGTGAAGATGAGGAAGACAATATATTGGACATATGTTTGATAAAGTGTCTATGGAATACAATATATCACCTAGACAACAAAGAAGTGAAAGCAACAAAAACAAAAATAAGACACATGGAAGGCAACATAGTTGGGACGATAAAGTGACTGAAGAGTTTGTTCCAAGGAACCTATCGATGTGATAGGCAAAACAGAACCATATAACAGTATCAATAGGTTCAACAAGATCCAATAAATCTATAAAGATTGAATTATCAAGTGTTATTGGATATGTTTGAAGAAGAAGACAAGAGAAAAATACTTCAAGTTATTTTTGATGGGCAATTAATCTTTTTTAATTCATGCTTTCGTAATAGAATGTTTGAGGCTGATAACTCAACCTTCTTCTTGATTGTCATATTTTTGCATTATTTAGGCATCCTTATTTGTAATATCATCATGAAGTGCATTAAAAATTCTGTGCTGATCGATCACAAAATACTTAGTTCTTTATAGCTCTTATTTTCTTCATGCTTGTTAGTTAGTATAAGTTAGGTACTTCATTAGGATTAATAAGGTAAGGCCTAGCCCCCTTGCTTGTATTTATCCCTATTGATATATTTTTATTTTTAATAAAAGACCGCTAGACACTTTGTCTAGTGGTAAATTTGTTTCTTTTTTTTTTTAAATACTAATAAACTATTTTTTTTTTCAAAAGAAATCTTTTAAAGATAATGTAGTTAGTTATTTTACTTCTGCAATGTTACGAGACATACTAGATATAGGAGCGCGTGTCAGGATGAGTTGAATGTATGTTACTCTGTTTGTCCCAATTTATGTGATACAAATGGAATTGGAAGAGTCAATCAATTTTGTTATGTGTTCTTTTAAAATATTTTAAGTTGTTAATTCTTATGATTTATAATACTTTTTATGTTATTTTCAAATAATATATGAAATCGGAAAGTTAAACAATTTTTTTATAGAATAATGTTTAATATTTTCCATTGTTAATCCTTACGATTGATATTACCTTTTGTGTAATTTCCAAATAATACATGTCATTCCATATGTCCTAATTTATGTTGCACCAATAGATTTCTAGAAACAATCAATTTTTCTTGTATGTGTTTGAAAATATTTTAAGTTGTTTATTATTATTTGTATTACTTTTAATGTAATTTTTTAACATATTTTTTAAGTTATTAATTATTTTGATTTGTTGTAAATTTCACGTAAATTTTAAATGTATAACGTACTGTTAAGAGTTGTGTGTTTGTGTTAAGAGTTGTGTGTTTGTTGTAAATTTCACGTAAATTTTAAATGTATAACGTAAACTATTAGACATCAAAATAGTTTAATTTGTTAATTATTATGGTTTATATGTACTACCTTTTAAGTAATATTTAAATACACAATATTGACAATAAAATATTTTAAATTATAAATTATTGTGATTTATAACACTTTTAACATGATTTTTTAAAATATATAACAGATTAAAAAATAAAATAAAATAAATAACTAAAATAAAAAAAATACAATTTGTTAACGTGAAATTCACCTTTGACTTAAAAGCACATAACTCAAACAAACATGTTGTTAGGAGCAGATTCTTGATCTCTTATATATAAGAGAATATTCAACACAAAGGCAGACTTGATAATCACATTCCATGTGCAAGAGACTCGAGATAATCTAACTCAATTACACACAATGACACTTCTTTAAATATATTAGTACTACTATACTCTATAGTATTATTAGTTATACAATAAAGCATATTTTGATTGATCCATGCAGTTCATTCTACGTCACCCAACATGCATGTAAGCAGTAGCAGAACCAAAATTTTCAATAAGGGGGTTCAAAATCTGAAGAAATAGACGCACGAAGTAGCAGAAGGGGAGTTTGACATCTACCGTATATACCTGAAAAATTATCTTAACCATGTAAAAATAATATAATTTTTCGCCGATCCCTAATGATACGGTGGCTCCAACACTACATGTACGCTTAAAGGAGTTTCTAAATCCCAACACATGTGGCCATCAATGGGCGAACAATTAGTAATATTGAGTTGATGCAGATGTAAAGTTAAATTTAGTCATATTTCAATGCGAATATTGAATATCATAAAAAAAAATTAAATATAATACCTTCTACCTTGTGTCAAGTGATCCAATCCGTCACAACATGTAATTGATCAAAGCATAATTAACAACGCGTCTCCCGATTAAGAATGCTATACATGATAACTTCCGAGGGCAAGAAAAAGCCTCAACAAGCACATATACGACACTATATTTAAATTAATTCATGGCAAGCCAACCTATGTAATGAAAGTTATTTCTTATCATATTCAAAGCAATCGAGAATATAGTTTAAGTACTATATAAAATCAAAACATAATAAAGTGTACCATACATAAGTGACTTAATCTATTAATATCTTAAAACGACAACATTTTCATATAAGTCAAGATAAAAACACCAAAATTTCAACTATTAGACCAAACTAGATCTTCAATTTCAGCAATTTGCTAAATTTACTACAACTACAACACTCTGTCTTTATTTGTCCTTAAATCCAGACATATCAACAAGAAATTAATAAGTAATCCCTTTAATTTAATTTCTTTTCTTATCCTTCAATCAAAACAAATTAAAACACCCTAAAATGAGCACATTCAAAAACAATAAGGGGCATTTGTGACATTTCCACTTGTTTTCTTTTTTTAATTACTATACTCAATTTACTGATACTTCTCGATAGTATAAAAATAAAATAAAAAATTCACTTCATCTTTCTTGGGCGGGAATTGAGTATTAAACTATAAATTTCAAAACAAATAAGCAAATAAATACTTCTTTAACAATTAAAATATTTATTTTGACCTTTATAAAATAATTTATATCTCTCACAAATATCTATCACTTATTTTATATATAATTATCAAAAATATTTTTTATTTTCTTAAATTTTATATCAAATCATAAATTGAAACTGAGCCCAAAAAAAACAAAAGTGAAAAAGACAGAAGAGCATTAAGAAAGTTGAAAAAAGTGATCCAAAAAGTCTCATTCTTCCTTTGTTCTATTTCAGCATATCACATGCGCTCCTCTTCTGGGTCCCCTTAGCTATTTCAAAAATCTCCACACACACACAAAAAAAATATCATTTTTTCTCTCCAAAAAAACAGCATATATTATAAAAAGATTATATTTTTTTTGAGAAATTTGAATGAATAGAGGCTTCTTGCTTCTGGGTTTTGGATATAATTGAGTAGTTAGCACTTGTTCTCTGACAATTCACAGCACAGATCTTTGACTGGCTGAATTTGTTTATTGCTTCATCAATCTGAAATCTTGAAACCCCAATTCATCTGTTATTGGTTTCTCTGCTTCTTTACAGTAATGTATGTTGATTTCTTGTTTGTCTTTTTCTTTTTTGCATTTTGGGTTGAAACAGTAGTCATATAATCTGTTCATATTTAATCTTGGAGACAATAAACTGAAAATGGGCCAGCAATGGATCTGTTAAAAAATATTCCTTTGTCCCTTTTTGGCTTGGTGTTTTGAGGTAAGGTCATTTTCTATTGCAAAGGAAATGTCACTTTGGTTTGCCATTAATACTTTTGGGTAGAGGGTGTGATTGAGATTGTGATTTCTGAGGTTTTTGATGGGTTTGCTTTAGATGGGTGCTTCTTGTTTTTTTGATCAAGAGTAATGGTAAAGTTTGGATTTTGTTCTATCTATAGTTCAAAATGCTTATTGAGTTTAGATGGATAGTTGAGTGGATTTGAAGGAAAGCTGAATGAACTCGAAGCCAAGTTATAGTTGTTGTTAAATGACAATGTGTTTGGACAACTTGTTGTATTCTCTAGGGCATAGGTATATGAGTTCTTTCTTTGCATTTGGGATGGAGCTTAATCATATCAGAGGTTGTCTGGGTCATTTTTCTATTGGACTAATGTCTTGTTGTGTTGTTATTGATTGAGGGTCTCAATTATATGCAGATGGACATTGTGCTATGAGAATTTAGGAGATTAAATGGTTATTGAGATGGAAAAGAGGAAATGGTTGTGGAAAAGGAGACCTTCCGATAAGAGCCCTGGTGAAACGGAGAGTTCCAGTTCTTTGTCTTCATATTCGGAGAGATACTCTGATGAGCAGGTAAAAGGCAAAAAGAGGAAGAGCTTTTTTTTGGTCTTTTAGTTGATTGTGCTGATATGGAATAATCTTATATCACATGGTTGGAAAAAATAAGCTGCTGTGTTTTTGAAACTTCACATTTAATCTTCACTCGCACCCTAGATTTTAAATTGATAATGGTTGAGCTAAATATGCAGCTCAAACACTGACAGCTGAAAGTTTTTCGTCTGCGAGTGCTGCATTTTCTTTCTACTTCCATATATATATATATGTATATATATACCAGTTTTGATTTTTGAAATATTTGGAAGTTCATTGGTCTTTATTGATCATTATCAGGCTTTCACTAGCGGTTTAGTTATAGAAATGACTAGCTTATAGTTATTGTAGACAAATAGTACAATAGATAGCCCCCCATATTGCTGAACCACCAGACTGCCCGTCATCATCTAGAGAATGTCCCTTCTCCTTGGTTTCTCCAATTTCTACATTTAAATTGAGCCATAATTCTTCTCCCCTGTACTTCCTAACACCTATCTATTGTAAATGTTTACCTAAATATTGGATTAGTATATATATTGTTATTTTATTGTCGTTATTTTCCTTCCAATCCTGCTTTGGTTACACTTTCTTTGAGCTGAGGGTCTATTGAAAATAACCTCTCTACCCCCACAAAGGTGGTGGTAAGGTCTGTGTACATCCTACCCTACCTGTGGGGCTACACTTGTTCTCATTAAATTAGTATAAAGTTCCAGTTTTTAAGGTGCTTGGGAAGTATTATGTTTCATGACTTTTTTAAAGAACACTAAGTTCCTCATAGAAGGGATTTATGATATCTATAAAACTAAATTGGTATAATACTAATTTGTTGTTTAATGAATCTGAGGTGATCTTTTTAAGAGTTTAAGGTTTTATTAAATTAAAAGTTTGCAATCCAAGATTGTAGTTAATTCACTAATCTCAGATCTATATGAGGCAAAAAAGCAACATAAAAAAGAGATTGTTGTAATAGAATTGAGCATGTCAGATCATATTAATTGAGCGTCAAACAGATCATCTCCTGAAATAGTGAATGTAAATTGCAGAGGACGATTGAATAGCAATTTATATGTGCAGCTAAAAACAGTAGCGACTGAAGATTGACCTCTAGTTTGGTGCCTTGATATGCTTTCCAGTATAAAGATCTGTTGCTCAGGTTAGATGGTAGCAGATGATGCAAGATCTTGGTTTGGAAAGAAAGTGCCAAAAGGTTTCATAAGTGATATTTCTTACAGTAGTCATGCAGTTTCGTCCTGATAAGGAATATACTTTCACCCTTGACCTTTCTTTTTTTGTTGAGATTAGATGGTCTCAGTAAGTGTAAAGATGTTCCTATAGCCTTGTTAAAAAAATGTTGTCCTTATCACTGCACCATCTATTGCTTCTTTGTAGGGTCATTTGTCTCATATTGAAAATCATTCAATATATTTCTTACTGACTAGCTGCCAGAGAACCAACTCTGTGCAATTTAGAACATTTTCTTTTCAAGAAAAGCTTTAACATTTTTAGCTAAATTACTTCTTTTATGACAACGGATCACCTGTTCTTTTCATTGAAGCAGGATGCACTAAAGGAATTTCCTGACCATGACAAGCAGTCACCAGAGGTAACCTCAAAAGCTGCATCCATTGATGATGAATCCAAGGAAAGCTTGAGATGCTTGACAGAGAAATTATCAGCTGCTCTTGCTAATGTTAGCGCCAAAGATGACTTAGTTAAGCAGCATGCTAAAGTTGCTGAAGAAGCTATCGCAGGTATCTTCTTCCACTCCTTTCTTCCTCTGTTGTGATTGCAATCTAATTAAGGCATTTGGACATTAAAAATGTGATATTTGAAAAAAAAAAAAAGTTGTTAAAAGGGTATTTGGAAGTTGTAGTTGTGTATTGGACATGCATTTAACTTAAAATAAATAGAAGTTCTGTGAGTGGAAAAAAAAGAAGTTCACTTGAACTTGAAATTCATCTTCAAATTTTTCTTTCTTCAAGAAATCAGTACAGTGTATAATTAAACACTTTTGAAATTCTTTTTCTTGGAAAAAAAAAAAAAAAGGAAAAAATATTCATGTCCAAACGGGAGCTAAGATTTGTCTCTTGGCTGTCTCTTCATGTACACCCCTTTTTCTGGTATGTGTTTCACATGCTGAAACAATTTTGTGGAATATGCCTCTTCCATCACCTTCCTAGAAAGTGATTTTTGGTCTGATAATTTCCTGTATGCTTTTTATCATCTTGGTAGGTTGGGAAAAGGCAGAAAATGAAGTTGCAGTTCTAAAGCAACAACTAGATGCAGCTGTGCAGCAGAACTTAACTTTGGAAGTTCGTGTCAGTCATCTCGATGGTGCACTCAAGGAATGTGTCAGGCAGTTGAGACAAGCTAGAGATGAGCAAGAGAAAATGATTCAAGATGCTATGGCAGAAAAAAATGAATTGGAATCTGAAAAAACTGCACTTGAGAAACAGCTACTTAAGCTCCAGACACAAGTGGAGGCTGGTAAAGCTGAAATGCCTACTTCTACTGATCCTGATATCCTTGCCAGGCTTATGTATCTGGAGAAAGAGAACACAGCTCTCAAAATTGAACTTCTCTCTTGTTCAGAAGTGTTGGAAATTAGGACTATTGAGAGGGATTTGAGCACTCAAGCAGCAGAAACTGCCAGCAAGCAGCAGCTGGAAAGCATAAAAAAGCTGACCAAACTTGAAGCTGAGTGTCGAAAGCTACAGGCCATGGCTCGCAAATCATCCCCATTCAATGATCAACGCTCCTCTGCTGTTTCATCCTTCTATGTGGACTCTGTCACTGATAGTCAGTCTGACAGCGGAGAGCGGTTAAACACAGTCGACCATGATGCCCTCAAGATGAGTAAACTGGAAACAAGAGAATATGAACCAAGTTGCTCAAATTCATGGGCTTCAGCACTCATTGCTGAGCTTGATCAATTTAAGAATGAAAAGGCCATGCCTAAAACTCTTGCTGCCTGTTCTATAGAAATCGATATGATGGATGATTTCTTGGAGATGGAGCAACTTGCTGCGTTATCTGAAACTGCAAACAAGACACCTTCAGTAACATCTGATGTTGTTCCTCATGATTCCCCCAATATTGAGAACCCTTTGGCAGCAGAATACAATTTCATTAGACAAAGGGTGGCCGAATTAGAACAAAAGCTGGAGAAGATTGAAGCAGAGAAAACTGAACTGGAGAATGCTTTAAATGAGAGTCAAGATGCCCTTAAAGTGTCCTCTTTGCAGCTTAAGGAAACTCAAACCAGGTTGGAAGGGCTGCAGAAGGATCTAGATGTGGTAAATGAGTCAAAAGAGTTGCTTGAGTTTCAACTCTATGGCATGGAGGTAGAAGCACGGACGATGTCTGTACATATTGATTCTTTGAAGACAGAAGTTGAAAGAGAAAAATCCTTGTCATCAGACATGGAAGCTAAGTGTCTTGAATTAGAAAACGAGCTTAGAAAAAGAGCCCAGGAAGCTGAAGCTCAGCAAACTTCTAGTTCAAATGGTGAATTGAAAATAAAACAGGTAGCTCGTTCTCTCAACCTATCTTATGTTGTTTGTCATTCATGTATAGACACATCTATGTGAAGAAAAAAGATGAAAATTAATAATGGTATGTGAACTTTCTCACTAGCAGGAGGATTTAGCTGTGGCTGCTGACAAGCTTGCAGAATGCCAGAAAACAATTGCATCCCTTGGGAAACAGCTACAATCCCTAGCTACTCTAGAAGATTTCCTGATAGACACTGCAAATCTTCCTGGTGGAGGATCAGTTGTTGCTAAAGCAGGAGGAGAACTATGGAAGTTGCATGTAAACGAGACATTTACCCCAAAACGTGATTCTGATCCTACCAAGGTTGAAGAAGAGAATGTGAGTCATTCTACAAACAGGAATGAAGGGGAATCTCCAGCATCCTCATCTTCATCATCTACTTCATCTGCTACTCAGGCAAGCACTGGCAAAAGCAAAAATGGCTTCGGGAAGTTGTTTTCTCGGAGTAAGAGTGGAGTTCCAACTCTAAAAGTTATTGAGGATAAATAAATAGAGGAAGAATGTTGAGAAGGTTGGAACATAATTTGGTGGACGTCAATTAGTAAAAGGTTTATCAGTTACATGGCTGATCAAATTCTGTTTGATAAGCAAACTGTTTGCTTCAATAGTTATGATGAATATCTTGAGAAGCTTCAAATAGCAATAGACACCTTGAATTTACACTGCTTTGACTGATCTCTCTTTTTATTTAATCCATTTCAGTAGATTTTTGTATCCATTTCTAGTTTCCTTTCTCCAATTAACAAAAGAAAATAACCTTTCAAGAAAGAGGCTTATTTGTTAGGTATGGAAATGAAGTAGGAAAATAATTCTGTCATAAAATACAGTTACAACATGGGGTTGGTAAGTTTGTTCAGTACAACTAATATAGATATAATTGTGCACTACATACACTATTTATAGGAAAATTAGTGGGAAAAACAATTACCTAAAATAATACATTTTATAAAATATTACAGTTCATACCTATTTATGAAACATATTTAAAAAATATCAATGTATAATTTACATGTTGTATTTGTATAGATAATGGTGGGATTCATCTATTTTTATTGTTGCATGACTTACCAATAATATATATTTTTTATATAAAACAAAGGTATATACCGTTCAAAAAAGTGTTGTAATTTTTTAATGAATGAATTTTGTAAATGAGTACAGACTGGTAAAGTTTTTGTCTCGCTTGGATAGTCTTGTAAATGAGCATATAGCTCGGGAGATATGCTCATTTAAAGTTAGAATAGTATGAGATTATTTGAAACTTTTTTGCCACAATAAATTCTTTAACTTGAACTTTTGTTTTAAGGTTCTCTTTGACAATCTAACTTTGATTTAACACTCCGAACACCTTTATACATCAATTCTGTGATACAACCACCAATTTGCAACCTCTTTCTCCTGACGTTTCATCGATGAGTGACATAAAATGATAGAGTTAGTCCCATAAGTCTTAAACGGACTAATTTAAACACTCCTAATGTATCTAGAACTCAACTCCTCCTCCCTAACTCCAACCTGGGATCCTACTAGCTTACTCCTGACCCTAACCTCGACTTGAGACTTGACCTAACTCAAAACTCTATTTGACCCCAAATATTATTTCCAAACCCAAAAAATCCAAAAAAAATAGATAGTCTTTTAATTATTTATGTACATAGTAATATCCACTAATTTAGTATAAATGATGAGATAAAATAATTTCACTATCAATTAATACTTCAAATAATATAAAATAAAACTAATCACCAAATTTTATATCAAAATTATTAATTTTATCTCACGTATCAAACGACCACCTAAACTTTTTCCGCCACACATAAAGTAGTAGGACTGTTCACTAAAAGAGGAAGATTCTTATAAAAAAATTCAAAGAAGAGATAAGAGTAAGATATCTTCCAGCATCCATGCTGGCAGAGAGAAGTCAAATTAAGAAATGGCATTAGCAGTAAATATAGAAAGAATCATGTGGAATTAGAAAGTGCCACGAGGGAAACATATGGGCCCCACTTATTTCCACGTGGCAATCTATGGGAGGTCAGCAGAGATTGCGCAGAACACCAATCTCTTATCAACAAAACAAAAAACATTAGAAAAACAGAAAAATCTGCTGTTGTTGTTTACAGCATTTCTTAAATAGGCGGAGAGAAGAAATACAAAAAAAAAAAAAAAAAACAAATCTTTTTTTTTTTATCATGACAGCCATTGCTACTGCTACTGCTATTTCTCTTTCTCTTCCTTTCTCTTTGTGCCGCTCTAACAAGTCTTATACTAGAAAGGTATTCTTTATTTTCTGTACTTGTTTTTTTTTGGGTGTTTGCAAGAAACTAAAAAGATTGCTTCTTTGTCTTGATTAAGCTTGTTTATGGAGACCCTTTTTGAAATTGTAGTGAAAAAAGGATCATAAAAGTCAGTTTCTTGATGTTGGTTATGTGTATAGAGATTTCAAAACACAAAGGGTTATGATCTTTTGCATTTTGAAACATGTTACTATTGTGATTGGTAAGGTTTGTTGCATAGGTTGGTGATCTTAGTCAGTTAAGCTTACTGCACTCTGGTTGCTCTGATTCTGCACAGTACTTAAAATAAAGTTCCTGTCATGAAAATTGTGAGTATTTGGAAAAAAGTAGTTTTCGTTTTCATAAGTGAAAAATGATATTTGAAAAATGGCAGTTAAGTTGATTGTCCATAGACTATCTGCAAGAATAAGCTCTGATTCGTGTAATCGAGTACTCGCTTAGGCTATTTATCATGTTATATCAGAATGGAGATTCATATGTCACTTGCATTTTCTTTGTAAGCAAAATAGTTGACTGGTTACTGATTTTGCATCTTGTTCACAATCAGTTTGTCAAAGGGAGCTTTGGAGTATTTGCACTGTATGGGGAGGAGGGTGGGATTCCAGATAAGAAAAGTTCCTGGTTGACTATCTTTAATGTGGAAGATCCCAGGCCTAAAGTTCCACAAAGTAAAGGCAAGTTCTTGGATGCAAATCAAGCTTTAGAAGTTGCTAGATATGATCTGCAATACTGTGATTGGAGAGCTAGGCAAGATGTACTTACTATAATGCTCCTACACGAAAAGGTACGTCTTTGAATTAATGTGTGTATTGAACTTGGAAACCTGGTAAAATACAACATCCACTGTCTTTATATAGGTCTATTTACAAGTTTGTTGCATTGCTGTTTCTCATTTTCCTTGCTTTCCAAATGAAGTTCACCTTATTTACTTTCTATTGTACCTTCCTTAGAGTTGTTTCAAATTTTCCTGATCTTCATCGTATTCTATGTTGTATTCTAATTAGTATATGTAACTAGGTTGTGGAAGTATTAAACCCTCTAGCACGCGATTATAAATCTATTGGAACCATGAAGAAGGAACTTGCAGAGTTGCAAGAAGAACTTTCTCACGCCCACAACCAGGTTTGGAAAATTCATTTTGATACAAATTGCATTTTCTGGTTATTCAGGGTGATTTCCCTTCGATATGTAAACTTATTGAAACGAGTCTTCTGAAAAATAAATGGAAAGTTATATAGAAAAACATTTCCAGGATATTGCTTATTTCTCATAAGTATAAAGCTTTATATCTTTAGTACCAATTCAACAGGTACACATATCAGAGACTCGGGTTTCTGCTGCTTTAGATAAGCTAGCTTACATGGAAGAGCTGGTTAACGATAGGCTTCTGCAAGAGAGAAGCACAGTAGAATCAGAATGCACGTCTTCCTCTGCAAGCACGTCAACAGGATTATTAGACACTCCTAAAAGCAAGCAACCCCGAAGAACGCTGAATGTGTCAGGTCCTGTCCAAGATTACAGTTCCCGTTTGAAGAACTTTTGGTACCCTGTTGCATTCTCCGCAGATCTTAAGGTTGACACCATGGTGAGTCAATTATCTCATATCTGCCATAGTCTCTTTTGCCTAAAAGAAAGAAAACATTTGATTTAAAACACAAAAAACCATGTAGATGCAAAATTATGATGCCAAAACAAATTAACAAGCTATATGATCTGCTCTCCTACTTTATGGTCTTATGTTTATTCTTTTGGCTCTTCTATTGATGACTGTAAACTGTATCTTTTCAGTTACCGATTGATTGCTTTGAGCAATCGTGGGTGATCTTTCGTGGGGCTGATGGAAAACCTGGATGTGTCCGGAATACATGTGCACATAGAGCCTGCCCCCTTGATCTTGGCTCAGTGAATGAGGGTCGCATCCAATGCCCTTATCATGGTGAGATAAATTTGAATCCTTCCACTTTCAGTCCAGAGTTCATATTTGGGAGATGGACATAGCTTTTAAATGGGTTTTGTAGAGGACATGAAATAGCTGACACTAACTTTGATGTTTGTGAAATGAATTTAGGATGGGAGTATTCCACTGACGGGAAGTGTGAGAAAATGCCATCAACAAGATTACTGAATGTAAAGATCAAAGCACTGCCCTGCTTTGAGCAAGAGGGAATGATATGGATTTGGCCAGGAAATGATCCACCTGCAGCTACCCTTCCTTCTTTACTACCACCTTCTGGATTTCAGATCCATGCAGAGGTTGAAATCACTACCGTTAGATTTTCAGTTGTTTATCTTACAACTCATGTTTGCGTGTTTTGCCTTACGACTGTTTTCACTGAAACTGCAGATAGTCATGGAACTTCCGGTGGAACATGGACTACTTTTAGACAATCTTTTAGATCTTGCACATGCACCTTTCACTCATACATCAACTTTTGCTAAAGGATGGAGTGTACCAAGGTAGTAATGGACATGATCATATGATGCTTATTATTTAGACATTTAGTACTAAATCAATAGTTATTTAAAGAGTAGATTGTTTTTCTATTTATTTTCATATGGTTTTCCAGAAAAGTGACTTTTCTGGTCCAAGTTATTAGTTTTAAGGCATAAGTAATGCTTTCAAGTTGTGCATTGTGTAGTATATGAAGGTCTACGTGCTTATAATTTACCTTCTCTTTTTTTCATTTCAGCTTGGTAAAGTTCTTGACTCCTGCATCTGGTCTGCAAGGATATTGGGATCCATATCCAATAGATATGGAATTTAGACCACCTTGTATGGTTTTATCCACCATTGGCATCTCAAAGCCAGGCAAATTGGAGGGACAGAGCACCAAGCAGTGTTCTACGCACCTTCATCAACTGCATGTTTGCTTACCTGCATCACGACAGAAAACACGGTTATTATATAGAATGTCACTGGATTTTGCTCCCCTGCTGAAACACATCCCCTTCATGCAATACGTTTGGAGACATTTTGCTGAGCAGGTTTGTTTCTGTCCAGAACTTTGTAGAAAACGGTGATTACATTAACATCTTAGAAGTCATCAGTCAGTGACTTCATGAAATATTGACTGCCTGATATATGAAAACTGCATTCTATTGTGGGACATTTCTTCTTGGAAATTGATGCATTTTGAAGTTGGAAATATGCCAAGCATAGAACAAAATCTGAGCTTAAACTCTAGGATTACCATCACATGGCTCTAGAAGCTCATAGTCGCAATAATACAGATTTGCGAACTCTTTGATTCCTGGAAGTTATTTACACTTGCCTAAATAGAACCACATAACTGTGAGCATGATCTTCTGAAATAGGAAATTGCCAAATATCAAATAAAATTTCACCTTCTGTAAAAGATATTACTACATTTTTGCTCCTTCAGTAAGGATAATGCTGCAAAGAACTTCTCCTTTATAAATATAATAAAGAGGGTATCAAAATGAAAGATATGTTCTAACATTTTTCTCTTCTTTGTAAAATTGTATACAGGTTTTAAACGAAGATTTACGGCTTGTGCTTGGCCAGCAGGATCGCATGCTCAATGGCGCCAATATTTGGAACCTGCCAGTGTCTTATGATAAGCTAGGTGTGAGGTATAGAATATGGAGAGATGCTGTAGATAGTGGAGAAAAGGAACTACCTTTCAGCAAATAAATATCGTTCCAACAAGATGACTTTGATCTCTTCATTGTCAGCTCATGGCAAAATTCAGTCCAGTTGCTGAGAAGCTCTGTCACTTACTGCAGTTTTCCATATTTTTTCATGTGCGGAGATACTTACACCCCTTCTGTAAATATAGCTGTACACAATTTTTTTGTAGGTTTGTGTACAGTTTGAGAAATCTTACATTCTTCACCAATAATTCTATCCTGTCCTGATTGGCACTTGGAAAATCTCATAGGTTCTTTGTAAGTGTCTAGAGTCCCAGCAATGTCGTTCCACCTTGTCATAGCATAATTTCTGATCGCAGATTGCAAGTATTCCTTTTGCCAAACAAGAAGCCAGATATGTTTTGATCTTTGGTAGCAGTTTGAGCTAGTATGACAATATTGAAATATTATCCTTGTAGTAAGTATATTATTGTCGTCGATGTTCCTATGCTGAACAAGAGACAGCTTGATGAAACAATTCATGTTTTCATTTCTGAGTCTTGGCAAGGAAATACTGAGATCAAAGTTATGCAAGATGACCCTTTAAACACAGTAGCAGCAGAACCAAAAATCTCTTAAAAGTAGTGTGTGCTTTTGGACACTATGCTAAACTGTTCCCTAATACAAAAACATAGTAAAAACTGCTCATTTTAGTGTAGGTGACCACACAACTTCATACTACAAGGAAGTCTAATCAGAGTTCTCATTTAAGCAGCTAATGGTAGCCTCCAATGGTACAAATCTATTTGGGCAAGACCCAAACAACATGTGGTATTTAACATGTGAACTACTTTTGGAGCTATTTTTTTTCAAGAGAAAGCTCACGATTATAGAGAAAAATTAGGTAGGTGTAGTATTTCCCTTGCTGAGTCTTGTGAAAAATTTATTTCGTATGTAATATAGCATTATCAAGGAATAATTTTCATTAACGAAGCCAACAACTACATAGTCAGTGGAATCACACATGTGGAGTCAAGAAAGGTTAGACTGTACATAGGCTTTAACCCTACCTTGTGGTGGTAGTGAAGCTGTTTTAGAAAGAAAATAACTTGTACAATAAGAATATTACTCTACAAATACAAAAAAATTCTCTACTAAATCCCATTTTTAGTTTCTACTAAGAATATTGGACTTGGATGGTTTCTACCAGTTTTCCAAGGATTCAGACGGCAAACAACAGGGAAATCCAAATAAAAAATGCTTGCAAACAGAACATTAACCATGTATATAACTTATACCAGATTACACACTTAATAGTACAGCAGAATTTTACACAGGATTAGCATATAGATACAACATGGCTTTCTTAGAAAGCTACAGCTTAGTAATAGCTAGAGTTATTCCATATACAACAATGGCAAAAACCTCATCATGTTAGGCGGGCTTCCAAACTGTGAGCACTTCTTGAAACATCTCTAGCATCAGATCTCTATCTGCCTGTCTGAAGAAGTTGTTAATTTCCTCCCTAACATCATAAATCTTGCCAAAATCGAACAAATACATCAAGCAACCTTTTTTCAATTTATTTAGCTGGTAAAGCCAGGCCTCTTGCAATCTTTCAAGGACATTCCCCGAGTTGATGTCTTCTAGTAGACTTTCCTCACAAGCATTCTTCAAATCTACAATGTCATACTTGTTTGCCGCACCCAGCAATGCCAATCGGTGCTTCCAGAAATCCTCTTGTTTTATGGTCCCATACAAGTAACTGAGAAGCGCTGCGCATGATTCTGTTGACATGTCTTCTATGTCGATTATAGAGGATTCTTTCTCCCTGAGATCGTGAAGGAACATGCTGTGGAATACAGGAGAAGTAGCAGACAGTATAGCTCTGTGAGCTTGAACTGATCCATCAGCCGCATTAATGGTAACATCAGCATGGATGGACTCATCAAGCATGCGAGAGAGGCATCGAAGAGTACTTTGGGTAGCTAAAGATTGCAAAATCATGTCATTGGGCCATATAGATTTTCCTTCTCCACCCTAAAGGTTCAATTACCACAGGTTACAAAGAGAAGGAACATGAGTTCAAATATATAATCAAGGTCATTTACTGGTAAATGCTGAGAAGAAACTTTTCATTCTTTTCCATTTTCTGTAAAATGGAATAATTGGAAAAATTTTGTTCTTTTTCAGTTAAAATCTGCTCAAAAGGAACAACCAAAGAAGTCAACCACGTACGCCTATACACAAGCCCTATCTGCTACAACTAGATAGGTAGTTTATTAGAAAACCATTTCATGTAGCAATCTCATACAGTCATGCATATTAAACACTGCAGAATATCAAGAACTCACATTTGGTGTATAGATCTTCAGGTCAAGGAACTCAACATCAATGATGAATCGACCTTGTAAACAAGAATCAATAGGCCACACAAAGTCATCACTTGTTCGAAGCAGCCTCTCATACACTGCAACATGGACCACCACAGAATAATACATGCAACATAACATGTTGAATATAGTTAATACAGAATTGTTAATGAAATTCAACTGTGATAGAGGTGGCAAGGGGTGTGATGGACATTAGTTGCAGGCTCTTTATCTGGACAAACAAAGAAAAAAACAAGGAAGCACAAGAGTCTACACTTCCATGTGTCTGCATATGCAGCTGAAGAATATTCAATGTGCAACTAAAAACCGTAACAATCCTTACAAGAAGCATAAATAGCACATGACAGTTAGGCTAGAAATTATTTGCATATTAATAGCCTAAGGCAGTCTAGAGATAGGATCTTGTCCTACAAGAAATGGTGCTGGTTTGATTTATAGCATGTACAGAGAAGTCTTTTTTCTTAATGAACAAATGAAGTCTTCTCTTCTGGTCAACAAAACAAAAAATTTGACCATATAAAGAAGGAAAATTTATGTGCACCATTAAGGACACTGAGCTGCTTTCAGTGCTTTTTATCTACAATAGTCCGAGTTGCCTAAGATAACCTCCACCCACCCACCCCCACATCACAGATGGATGCAGCAAACAATATAATACCCATGACCCATCCCCTAATATTACACATGCCATAGTAATTGAGACTCCAAATTATAGGTTACCTAATACATTAGAATGAAAAACATAATGTGAGTAGGAGATGCATCCAAGAATTCCTTTTCAAAGAAATCACAAGTTTCAGAACCGGGCATACATGTACATCATGTTTCCTTTTCATATATGAGCACAACAACTGACCTGATAAATTATTAAGTAGAAATGTCTAAGTTTCCCCCTAAGTTGCTCGTACTTGGGTGCGGGTGCGGGTGTCCGATCCAAAGGTCGGATCCTTCATGATCTAATTTTTAAGATTCGGAGATTCAGATCCATGTATGGATACGGGTGCAGGGATTCGCCTACAAATAATTAAATATCTAAAAATAGAATTATAAAACCTAAATTATACTCCCTCCGTCCCATTTTATATGTCATCCCTTTCTATAAATAGTTGGACCACAATACTTGTCATTTTATAAAATTTATGCATAAATTACCATTTTTTTTACCTATTATACCCTTGATAGAATAGTTAATTAATCTTGTCATTTATTAATAAAATTGACTTAAGAAAACATTAAATAAGGGTAGAAGGGTAAAGTTACATCATTTCTTAATGCAAGTGCAAAGTAAAAATGTGACATATAAAATGGGACGGAGGGAGTAAGATATTATGCGGAGAATTTGAGGAGAATCTTGGAAGGAGATTAAAGGAAAAAGACTGACATAGAAATTTTTATATAAAAGATATTCAATTTTCTTCAATTTCACCTTGGCTTTTGTATTGATTACAGAAATTTAAATCTGTCCGGACTTTTCCCATTGATTTTGGTCAAAGTATCCAAAATCGGTTGACCAAATCGGACAGGGCTCCCACACCCATGTCGTGTCGACACGGATGCGGCACCAAAAGTGAAGAGTTCGAGCAACTTAGGTTTCCACCCCTCCAGGAGGACAGGATTGTGCATTTTCGCTCTATACAAGTAAATTCATCTCTAGCCGCTCAGCATAGTCCAAATCAATTACCAAATCATCCATAGCACATGGAAATAACCATGATGAAAATTGACGTTATAGTTTAGTTACACTAGTGTGGCAAATAGAGATTTGCAACCAGACCTTTGTGAATAGATCAAGAAGCTAAGAATTTGAGAAAAATTTGAGAGTTGAATTCATCCTACATACTACTTTCCCATGCCAATCACCTCGGTCACACTCTATATGACATCCCTCAATTTTCACAGGTTTTGTAAAGTGCATACAGATGTCGTCCAAAAATTCAAACGAAGATACGTTTCTCCAAAACTAGTGATCTTTGCCAGAACAACAACCAGACCATATCATTTAAACATACCAAAATACAAATTACATCGAACAAAATGGTGCAAATGGATGGGAATACCGAATACAACACTCTAATAATAAATATATCTTCAAACATCAACTATTTTTGCTAGGTAAATCCACCTCTGCAACTTGCAATAGTGAATATACTCAAATGGGTAAACACCTAAACATACAATAATAACACAGAAGAGCTGAAAATAAAGTTTACCAGGAGATATATGTGGTCTCCGATTGGTTCCAGTTGTAGTAACACGGAGCATAAAGCGAGCAAAAGGAGGAGGAAGCTGCTCTTTCGAAAGCCGAGAAGGTTCAGGAAACAACCGAATATACAAATACCGATTCTTCTCAATTGACAGATGCCTTCATCAAAAATCAGAAAAGAATTGAAGTTGATGATAAAAGACAAATCAAGTCGAAAAAACTAGAGACATACCAGTTCCAGATACCAATTTTGAAAGGGTCAGATCTTTTGTAAGTAGAAGCTGCGAAATTGTCGATCCTCCATTGAGCTAACCTTGATAGAGTCTCTACCTTGCTATCTGTCATTCTTCTTCTTCCTCCGTTTCTCTGCTACTGATGGATCGTTTTAAAGTTTTGATTTTTAGGAATTAAGTAAAACTTAACTGAGAAGAAGTCTTTGCTTTTTGAAAAGGACATAAGAAAAAAAAGTTTTTTTTTTTTACACAAAAAGCAGAATGTAAAGCATAATCTATAAAAACATTAATACTTAAAAAGAAAACATGATATTGATAATGAAATTAAACGATAAATTCTTGATCTTAATATAGTTGTAGATATGACTGTCACTATGAATTTTAGTACTACTTCCATAAATTATTTGTTTTTATATAAACACTGAGCCGCATATCGAAGAAGAGCAAAATATAAATATTTGATTTTTTTTTAAAGATTAGTTCTCGAGTATATATTACACGTTTAAGTTATTACTTAAGTTATTAAAAAAAGAGAAATTACTAAAATTTAATCGGGTACATATTCAAAATGTTTAAATGGATTTACAAGACAAATATTTGATGTATTTAAACTTTTTATTAGATTATTGAGAATAGAATATTTTTAAAAATATCTATAAAATTTTAAACGATGTAACACATAATTATATTGAAAATTGCTCAAAGTGATAATAATGAGGTGACTTATTTAGTATATAAATCTTTATATGTTGGTGTATATTGTATCCTACTATTCAAATTACTTTTATCATGATTAAAACTATTGTCACCAATATGACATAAGGATTAACAATGCATTTTAAAATATATCTTGTGCTTAACAATGCATTTTAAAATATATCTTGATTGCACATAACCCATCATATATGCATACAATGCCAACAATAACATTTACAAAAAACAAAATGATAAATCCTTCTTACAACCTGAAAAATCCCTATTAAATTTATGTGTCAAACTGTTAATTCAAAGACAATATAATTTATATATTCTTATTATAATTAAAGCTCTATATCTTATTAAAATGAGAATTTAGAATCAAAACATAAGGACAAAGACAAGGGAATGAATATAATGTAGTCAGGATTGTAATTGGGTGTTCACCAATTTATCCGAAGAGTAAAGTTGTATGGACTAACAGATGTTCTTGGCATACTCCTATTAAAATCTGCAGCGTATATAAAAATTTTCGAATGAAGTTCACCTTTTTTCTCATTGTATATGAAACTTCAGAAGTTGTCCAAAAGAAAATTACAATATAAATAAAGTATGAATTTCAATAAATAGCAAAAGAAAATAGATATAATTATTGTATTACACAAATCTAGAAAAATTGTCTAGATGATGGTATCGACAAAATAGTCAAAGCAGATAGTGTTCTATTACAATTTACAATATGTAAGAAAAAGAATATCTCTTCCTTAAATAAAGAATGAAAATTTGTCAAACTATTACTGCATATTCTATCTAAATGATGAAACTAACTTTACCATCTTGTAAAATAATTGGATGAATAGTTGTCATTTACATTCGAGTAATTTGGCTGTCATATGAAATTTAGTTTTTCAACTTCCTTTATCCATTTGAGGAAAACGAGTGGTATTTATACTATTTTATAGTTGTTCAATTGGAGAAGTCTAAAGGTTAGACTAATTTTAAATGTCCTACATTCATTGTATATGAATGTGATGTACATTGAATTTCATCTCTTAGAATTCTTCATGCTTCGAAAAAACGTAAAATATTTTGAGTAAAGTATGGGTCATTATATTCTCATTCACACATGTTACTTAATTCCATCATTATATAATTTAATGCACATTGAATACTTTTAAAATTGATTCCATCTATATCTAATTTAATGCACATTGAATACTTTTAAAATTGATTCCATCTATATCTAATTAGTTATAGTTATTAGAATATATATATTTGGTTTTGTACAAATAAATAAATAGAAATAGTGTTTTGAAGGGTAAAAATGTATTTCAACTTTTCATTTTGATGTTCCCACTTTTAGTATAACTAGTCCTTCGAATGTGCGTTGCACGTTTGTCCCCTAATTGACATTAGAAAAGTTAATTTATATAACTAAATATATCATAGTGGAGCGTACATAAATTCATCACTAAGTTCAAAGATAAGGACTTTTGTATGTAAGTTTGACATAAGAATATAATTCTTCACAAAATATAGCAAGAAAATCTTATATTAGATGTTGGAGGTTTGATATTTTTAATGCTTCATGAAAAATAAACCTTTTATTATATCAGAGGAATTAATATATTTTAATTACTAAACGTAAGTTGTAATAATTAAAAAAAAATTGGACATAAAAAAAGATACGTATAAAGAAAAATATTACAAAATGTCTAGGTGGTGTGACATTAAATTTATAGAAAAAATTTACAAGTTCAAACGGAAAAGAAAGAAAAGTAAAGAAAGACATGACTTCTGGAACTTATGATCTAAAATAAGTCGTAAATGTTTAAGCAACATTTGGGATATTGAAATATTGAGTTGAGGAGTAATTTTCAACTAGGTCTAAACACAAGTTCAACTTTCACAAACTTCAATTTCAAGTACTTCAACTGAATATTACCCAAACACAAAACAACACAAGAGAAAGGGAAGCAACTATATGAAAAAACTGAAGTTTTTCAATATCGTGCATTGCACGTTTGTCCCCTAATTAACATTAGAAAAGTTAATTTATATAACTAAATATATCATAGTGGAGCGTACATAAATTCATCGCTAAGTTCAAAGATAAGAACTTTTGTATGTAAGTTTGACATAAGAATATAACTCTTCACAAAATATAGCATGAAAATCTTGTATTAGATGTTGGAGGTTTGATATTTTTAATGCTTCATGGAAAATAAACTTTTTATTATATCAGAGGAATTAATATATTTTAATTACTAAATGTAAGTTTTAATAATAAAAAAATGGCTATGTAAAATGATACGTATAAAAAAAAAATATTACAAGTAGGTGGTGTAATATCAAATTTATAGAAAAAAATTACAAGTTCAAACGGAAAAGAAAGAAAAGTAAATAAAAACATGACATCCATGACTTCTGGAACTTATGATCTAAAATAAGTCGTAAATGTTTAAGCAACATTTGGGATATTGAAATATTGAGTTGAGGAGTAATTTTCAACTATGTCTAAACACAAGTTCAACTTTCACAAACTTCAATTTCAAGTACTTCAACTAAATATTTCCCAAACACAAAACTACGCAAGAGAAAGGGAAGCAACTATATGAAAAAATTGAAGTTTTTCAATATCGTGAGTTGCACGTTTGTCCCCTAATTAACATTAGAAAAGTTAATTTACAAAAGTAAATTATATATCATGTGGAGCGTATATAAATTCATCGCTAAGTTCAAAGATAAGAACTTTTGTATGTAAGTTTGACATAAGAATATAACTCTTTACAAAATATAGCAAGAAAATCTTATATTAGATGTTGGAGGTTTGATATTTTTAATGCTTCATGAAAAATAAACCTTTTATTATATCAGAGGAATTAATATATTTTAATTACTAAACGTAAGTTTAAATAATAAAAAAGAAATTGGCTATAAAAAAAATACGTATACAGAAAAATATTACAAAATGTCTAGGTGGTGTAACATCAAATTTATAGAAAAAAATTACGTCCAACGAAAAAGAAAGAAAAGTAAATAAAGACATGACATCCATAATAAAAGACATCACATTGAAATATATAGACAAAAATATTGTCATATTGATTGAATCACATTTTGTTAGAAGTCGATTTGCTTTAGATAAATGTTTCATATGTATAAAAAAACTAAAATCATTAAAAAAAAAAAAAAAAAAGGAAGCATGACTATGTTAAAAATATAGATACACTATATTTCTTAAACTATATATTAAAATTAAATATGAATTTTAGTACAATAAAATTCTATGTAACATTTCGTCATCTTTTTACTTTACATTCTTAAATTGACTTTTGTCCTCAATGACCTCTGTATTGTTCATGAATGCTACTTCGAGGTCCTTATGCACAGATAAGAAGTTTGGTTTAGCTCCATTTAACTTTCCATTTATAATGTAGTAAATTTGATTAAATTGAAAAGAGTTGTTCCACGCATGAACATCTTTGTTGAAAAGAGCTGTTTGTATTGTTGTTCCTTGTATAAGACTGATAATCATTAGACTCTCAAAAGAAGTCAACATATTAAGTAATTAATATAATAAAAAATTAAAATAGAGTTACCTCTTTGTCGATGAATATTAGTTGCCAACGAATACCTTCACCATTTGCATTTTTGTACTCTTTTGTTAAGCTCCGTCAAATGACTAAGACTTTAATCACCCATTTTGTTGCATATTTCTTCAACTTGCTAATAGGTAGGCATCATTTCTCGAGCTCTTCTACACTTGTCATTGTATGGCTGTAGTAGCTAGGATGTACTAATACAATATATATATATATATGTGTGTGTGTGTGTGACGTAAATGTGATGTATTAACATCTAATAAGTATATTTTAGGTCAAACAAAAAAGATGTTCAAGAATATGATATTCACCAAACATATACTAATTCTTCTTTTTTAATTTTAAAAGCGAGCAACTTCAACTAACGGTAGTATAAATATCACGCTAATTGAAGCAAGTAAATACAAGGTGGAGAAGTATTACCAATTTTGGTGGTGCTGAAAGCAAGAATTCTGTTAAAAGTATTACAACATGAAGAGATAGTAAATGTAATTTCACATTGAAATAAATTAATAAAAAAGAAACAAATTAAATGGAAGTATTACAAACGAAACGACTTCAAAACGAAAAAGTCTTTGGCTGACAATCTTTTCACTTGTTATGGCAATAACTTTCTTTTGTTCATCCTAGTAATGTTGTGCAATTACTTAGGAAATATGTTTACTTGCCTAATAATTTATTCTCAAATGACTAATCTGCTAAATAATATTTTGAAGTTCAACATATTTGGTTAAACAATCAACAATGAAACTCATTCAGGCAAGAGTCTTTTTAACAAACTACCAAGATTATGAATTGCTACTCGCAATCAATAAGGTTCCGCATCTAACCAGATTCAATAATGTAGTTATTTCCGCCATTAAAGGGGTTATTCAGAAACTTGTATTTTCTTCAATAAATCAAGAAATCCTATATATATTTTTTAGATTAATATTCAAGATTCAACACCATAACCAAACTTCTTGATTTTGCACTACATCACATATGAGTTAAAATTTAGTCTTTTTGGATTTACAGAAGAAAATAAGAAACAGGGTAAAAAGAACAAATTACAGTGCAAACATGAAATAAACGACCTCTTCACACGATAACCTTTGCATTTAAACAGATTATACATCACTTGCACGTCTATGCGTAAAAGTAACCAAGAAAACCTGAGTATTCCAATATATTACAACAACTGAGACAAAGCAATAATACTCAAAGCATACTATTTCTTTAACAAATGTACCATATGTTCTTACACCAGTGTGAAGTGTTGGGGTAACTTCAGTCTCTTTTACTGTTGAAGATGGGTTATTTGGAAGATTTTTGATAAAATGTTGAAGCTAAACGCATGTAAGCAATAGCTCTCAGACCATACAATTACCATTTTTGAGTGAGTTTGTCGTGTTTAGGTGTGGCCACTTTTTAGTAGTTCCTTAATTTCCATAAGTTCTGTTATTTCTCTTTTTTATTATTGTCGTGTCCAATCAGCGAACGTGCACCTCGACTAATTTCACACATGCGTCAGGTAGCTCAATCCACCAAAGCTTTGGACAAATAGGAAGAAATCACCAAGTGCCTTTGTCTCCCGCTGGGACACCCTAGGCAAGTTTTGTTCTTTCTTTTCACCTTTCTCTAAGATTTAGAGGGATGGCTCCACTTATTTCGTCACCTTCTAAATCATTCAGTTTTATAGCAACTTCTATCAGTCATCTATCCACTTGCTAAGCTATCATAGCTAATTCAATTGGTAGGGAATATTTACAAAAAGCAGACTCAGCAAAATTAACTCAACCTCAGGAGATGTTGCAGATTTTGCCACATCCTGTTTGAGGTGAATATGGTTATCCTACTAAAAAGGACAAGGTTGGATTGCTGATCCAACAACTTGGCAACTTAATGTTGGAAGGTTGTCACAATTCCTTTATTTTTACCAGGTTTGGATTAATTTAAGTTATAAAGAATCTTTACACTATCAGTATAGTTTAACGCGTAAAATGAATGACGCGACATGTTTATTGCAGGATCCAGGCACTGCACCAGCAAGGAAGAAGTGGAGTTCAATTGATTTGGGAACTGAAATATTTAGAGATGTTAATCAATTGGCAGAATGGACTGTTAGTGATTTTGACATTCTTGTACCAAAGAATTAGATTTGCAGTACAGGATGTAATTTCATTGGTCCAAAAAATCTATGCTTATATTTAGGCAAGACACAATGTCCCACTATATTATGAAGTCTTTTACTCAGATGCTCTTAACCCATCCTTTGGGTTGTTTTGACATAGTATAATTAGTACGTGCATTCAGACAATGCTTCCACAACAAAGACTCCAACTTTAGAACAGGTGCTCACAGTTTATTTTGATATAAAAAAGTTAACAATATCAAGAACTGAGTGACTCACGATAAAGAGAATGAAACGAAATAGGCTAGATAAATACATAGACAATAAACAGAAAAGATAGAGCAGTTCTTGATAAATAAAGAGGAGAAAAATAATTTACGTGACAATGATGTATTTGATTGAGGCACAGAAAAGAGTAACAGATTAATGGACAATAACATGTTGTTGGAGACATTTATATAGATGAGTGAAGTATTTTGAAAAGATTTTTGGATCAGCTGAACTTGAGCGTCCAAAAAAGGTTGTCGCAATGATCGAGGAGGTTCGCACTAATCGAGCAGGTTCAATAGTAACTATACGTTTCTGTTGTTACAGTGATCCATGAGGTTGAGCATCAACTCTACGTTTCTAGAAAATTAAATTAGGTCTGAGATTATCAGCAAATTTAATTTTTAATAAATTAATATTTAAGTAATATTGTAGGGTCAAAACGGTAAATCAACTTTGGGGTTAAACTCTTCCCACTTATAGTAATATATGATGATATGATGATTTCGGTTCGTATTTTCATTGTTTTATTTATATTTTTATACATAATTCATTTTTACAGTACCATTTGAAGGGCTCCAAGCTGTATCAGAAGCAAATTGTGGTGAGAGTAATTAATCAATGTATGAAGTAATTATAATGAACATTAATTACTTAATAGTTTTTTCTTAATTGGTAAAATATTTATTTTCAAGACTAATTAACTATCAAGGGTATAATAAGAAGAATATCATAATTTATGCATTGATTTAACGAAATAACAAGTATTACGGATCATCTATATATAGTAAGACGACATATAAAAAGAAACTGAGGGAGTATTATAAAGCTTCATAAATTTTTTGTAGTCAATTTGGGCTAAAACAGAATGATAAAGATGAACTCGAGATGTGTGGGAAACATAGGAGTTATCGTGACAGTGGATTAATTTTTAACTTTTGACTCATAAATGAAAATCAAAAGTTAAAAGATTACTTTCTCTACTTGATAATTTGTCCATAATTTCAAAATTAACGGAGGGAGCAATTCTAGATTATGGCTTGACTTATTTTTATTATTTTATTTTAAAATCAAATACTCATAAGCATTTTTTAAAATTTATTAACACACTCCAAAAGTGCTTAAAATATTTAGCTTAAAAACACTTAAAATAAGTCAATTCAAACAAGCTCTAACACTTTGTTTGGATGGATGTTACTTGTTGTATTGTATCGTATTGTTAGTTACAATGTTTGTTTTAATTATAACTTAAGTTCTATTATATCGTATCATTTAAATTCATCATTAGATAATAACAAAAAGACTCATTTCTGTAAAGCTAATGCTACTTCTGTCCGCGGAGTAATGGATGCATTAGCACATTTCAGTGGTGTTACAAGGTTGTTTGCAAATATGGAGAAATCCAGTATCTTTATGGCATGTGTTGATGAACTGATCAAGGATCAATTGCTAGCTCTGAGTGGCTTCAATCAAAGTATCTTCCCAATCAAGTACCTTGGCTTGCCTCTCTCAGCTAAAAAATGAAACAAATTAGAATGCCAACAGCTAGTCGACAAGATTACTAGTAGGATCAACAATGTGTATTCAAAGCAACTGTCATACGTTGGGAGATTACAAGTGATGTTAGCTGTTTTGTTTTACATTCATAGCTTCTGGGAATTTGTTTTCTTCTTACCCTAGAGCATATTGAAGGCAGTGGATAAGAAGTGTAGAGAGTACCTCTGGGGTAGTACAGAGGAGAAGAGGAAGATTGCACTAGTGGCATGGGACAAATACAAATATTTGGGCTCATCAAACACCGCAAGACTGCAGTTGATATTGGAAAAAAATGAATGCTTTGAAGGAGATGATGAAGGGCTGGTACACGCAAGGGAGATACCAGTTAACTCACAACAGCCAATATTCTATTACAAGGGCTATAATGCTATGTTGGGGCAGCAAATCAGACTAAATATTGCAGAACTCATCTGGACTGCACTTTAGCCAAAACATCGATTTACTGTATGGTTGGCTGTACAAGGGAGACTACTTACAAAAGAAAGATTAAAGCATCTCACTATTCCAGTGGAAGATACTACATGTTGTCTCTGTGCAAGTCAATCTCTGGAGACTCAGTTACACATCTTCGCAGAATGCACTTGGATAGAGACATTGAGAGATGACATCCAACAGTGGGTAGGACTAACCATACCTAAAGGTGAAGTTAAGGAAGTGTTGGAGGGCATGAAGAGGAAGAACTCAACAGGGGCAGCTCAAGCATATTAGTGGCCTAAAGCAAAAATCAAACGGGGCCTTAAACTTAAATTGTTAATAACTTTTATATTATTGATTTCTTCTAGTTTTCAATTGATAATATAACACTTTTTATTTTAAATTATTTTTCATGAGATATAGTACTCCTAATATGTCAAATTTCTTCATTTTTCATGAAAAGTTTACTTTTTCTACAAATAATATTCAATATTTGTTAAAAACTAACCTATTATTATTAAAAATGAGGCCCCTTAAATTTGGGGGCCTAAGGCATCTGTCTTATTTTTAACACTGTCGAGCCGCCCCTGAACTACAAGCAGTTTCAAAAGAAAGTGATCGCAGCTATTTGGGGAGCAGTGATCTATCATACGTGGAAAGCAATGAACTGGAAGATTTTAGAGGATCATCGGTGAATACTGATATGGTGTTAGTACATATTAAGAAAGAAGTTGCACAGAGATTAGAATTACTTGAAGGATCTAGGAAAGCTATTAACAGTCAAAGGTTGATAATCAAGTTACTTAGTGCCTAATTGTTTTTCCTTTTGTTTTAGTTGAAAACCTATGCGTCTTAGTACTCTTCCTAGAAGGTGGCTAAGATGATACATGACCTTATGGTGTAATGTTATTGGTTGGTTAATGGTAATTTACAATTTTTACCAAAAATGACTCATTCTATGTAACAAATGATTTGGTGTAATTGCATTATTACATTAATAGTTTCTTCTCATTTTGTATTTGATAATTGTATTTCATCTTTTACCCTATCTTTTCATAGTAGATCTCCCTGTACCCTACTTGTCTTGTAAGTTTATCATTCAAATTATGAATGTATGACATTATATAATGACATAGAACAATACACTTTATGCTAATTTTGCTTTTTCGACTGATAAGAAAATTATTCTACAGTGTTCTTATGTATAAGTGGAGTTGTTAAAACTCAAATCAATTGAATCATTGCGATACACGAGAAAGTAAAAATTTCACCCATAAAATGCAGATACACTAAGCCACCCTGTACTATCAAATAGATTCCAACTTGGAACATATTCAAACTGCCATACAATGCACACACAGAGACCGGTATTATACTGGTCTTTCATTGTTCGATAGGAATCTATTTACGACAACAACATACCCAGTGAAATCCCACAAGCCCCGCAAGTGAGGTATAAGGAGGGTGAACACAGACCTTACCACTACCTTGTGGAGGTAGAGAGACCGTTTCCTGTTCACAACAAATTGAAAACTTTCCGATTCTAAGATGCCAAAAATAAAAGAGTTACAAACAACAATGTTACATATTTACAACCAATGGATTGTCTGTTTGATCCAGTTCTTAACCAGGAACATAATAATCCATTTTTTCCACTGGGAGATTTAGAACTGAAGTTTCCACCTATATCCAGGAAAAAGAGGATTAAGAAGCAAAGTGTAAGTGTTCAGTCATATGTGCAAGTGATAGAAGATATATCTGAAATCTCTATTAAGCAGAACAATTGAGAAGTTGCTTATAGCGTAATCACGCGATTGAATATGGGTCGTTTATCAAGGCTGAAACAATTAAAAACTGATTCTAGCAAATGGAAAATGAAGTATGCTTTGGTGCTCATGGTTCATAGCATCGAATAGAGAGCTAAAAACATCAAGATTGTAAGCAATGAATCATAATGATAAAAATCGTGAGACATTGTACGCAAGCAAGATGGAGATATCCAAACTAGATACAGGACACTGAATGACTCAAAGCATATATATATGCAGCAGTTGATTTGGATGTTTGAATAATGAAGAAACCATATATTCTTGTATCTTCTGATAGAATTGCTAAATGACTTTTAGCCAATTTTTCCGTTACTTATTTGGTATATAGACCTATATCAGCTGTGTCAAGATTATACATGAATATTAAGCTAGCTTCAAATTTAGAAGATACTACTTCCTTTTAAGTTAATTAGAAGACACTACATCACATTCAATCATAAAAATATTTCGCAACCTATTAGAATTGCCTCATTAATCATACTAATTGTTAGATGTGAAACTTGATCTTCTTTTTGCTTGATGTGAAAAAAGTGACTCCTTCGCACAAATGTGAATGATAAACTCACCTCCTCAAATGAAACAAAGACAAAAGGTGTTAGACCCCTCTTGTGTGAAATTGCTGGAACATCTGGGTTATGTGTTTCATCCTCTTCCCACCTCTCGACAACCCCAAGAATGTCTTCATCCGGGCCATTAACCTCATTATCATTCACGCCACTTGTAAGAAGAGCAAGTAGATCCATTCTGTTATTAGCACCTTGGGTTGTACCCCTCAACCTAATGGACAAGTGAAATGTCATATGAATTAAACATGGTACCATGTAGAAATCATACCAATTAGAGTTATCCGCATTACAGATTTGTGAAGATTCTACGTATCTTACACTCTACTCCACAAACTTCAGGTTTATCATATAATTCAAACTCTACATATTTTATAAGGTAAATATAATTCAAATTTTACATGTAATATAGTGATTGGATTGACAATAAATTATTATATTATAACTGATAGAAATGAAAAGCAAATGTCATCGGCAAGTGCAAAATAACAGAATGTTTACTAAGTTTGAATTTTGTTTTATACAATAGAAGATTCGGGACCTATTAAGACTACTCAACCAAACTCACGCAAGTATTAATTGCTCATTCATCTACAGGAGAAATTCCAGCAACTAGCTACCACAAATTCTGCACACTACATTTATAAACCTGCAAGATGATTTATCCCAAGGACCAAGAACTGCCAGCATTGCTTGCACTAAAGAATAAGGTGCAACTGTCATACACATTTATTCAAAGTGCACGATTAAACTTTTCACAATAGTTACTAGGATCCGGAAAGGATAGCCTGCTGCCTTTGGATGAGTTTATAGGTGGGCAACCTGGAAAATATACATCTACAGGAATTAGCTTATTGACTTCCCAAACAAAACCTATAACAATCGGTACTGAACATCCCGCCAAGATCCTCAACTTTATACAGCATTTATATATAGCTTGAGTTTGCACTCTAACAGATGGTGATTTTTATTGATCTTTTTCTTAGAAGCTAGTTTGGCTTGGATGGAAGTTTAAGAAACTAATATGGTGACCTGTAGGGCCAGGGGAAAAGTACCGAGTTTGCACTCTAACAGATGGTGATTTTTATTGATCTTTTTCTTAGAAGCTAGTTTGGCTTGGATGGAAGTTTAAGAAACTAATATGGTGACCTGTAGGGCCAGGGGAAAAGTACCCAAACCTTCAACCATAGTTCTATTAACAAGAGCTGAGCATAAGAACTCAAAATACAAATAGAATCTCCATGATCAAGTACCTTAAGCGGAACCTCAACACAGTTGGACGCGTTCCAGGGTACAAAAGAGCAGCTTCAACCTGCAAATGAGAAGGCAGTGAGCTGTCTGTTCGAAATTAGCATCACATATATCAACTAAACGCCAAAAGCATTATCAACTTAAGCAAGGAGGAATGAACCATTATTTTGATTTGACCGTATATAACCAAATTGCTGCCAGAAACAAATTGACTTGTACGGGAAGATTAGAATTGGACTTACTTTATCCTCTGATAGTGTGTAATTCCCCTTAAAAACACAATCAGCTTTTGAGGCATGGAAGTTCAGGTACTTTGCAACATCTTTGATTTTTTGTGATGAATTCTAGTTAAAAGAAATCTACAGAAGTTATTTATAAACCAGGTATAGCAAGAACAATGTGTAAAGATCTAGTATGCCACACGAGCTGAACAACAAATGATTACTACCTTATAAAGGAATCTGCCTGAAGGATAAAATCTCATATAGCGAAAGTAACACACCTACAATCAAAGAGAAGATGACAATGTTATAAAATGCCATTGATACTAAATGCTATAGGATGCAAAGTGAAGAAGAGAAGCAATGGGAGGAAACTGAACAACTCAAAGAGGTAATACTGATTAGAATCCAAAGTCTGTTTACAAAAATAGCCCACAACTTATATCAGTTCTCTCAGATGAGGGAAACATCCTCTCTCAAGCAGACCAGGTCTTCTTGCAGTACCCCACAACTTGCTCTGTTTTCTGGAGTCCCAGGCAGAGCAAGTCTATTTGCAGTGTTTAGCTGCATCCTATGCTTTACAGCTTTCAGTTTTCAGTATCAACTTTCCGTTTGAAATGTATCTGCTACTTGTGCATCTCTTGTATTATTTAAATCTCGCTCCACCGCTCAGTAGGCCATCACAGATACTTGCTGAGTATTGTGGCTACAACTCGCTGGGGCCTGCTTAATTTTTGGGGTGCAGCGACACATACCTCTAAGCTCCGCATCACCAGCTAAATCTTGCATCCTCATCAACATCTTCCACTCATCTTTCGGTAAGAGCTTAAATCTGCTTTCCTAGTCTTTCCTTTATTTTGAGGTATGCCCCATGGACCTATGTAGCAGTTGTGTTTTTTCTAGACGGCTCATGACTAGTTTGACTTGGCCAGTTTGTAGTATGGTTTGTTTTACATTATACAGTTGAGACTTATACTGAGATATTTCAGTGCTATGCAGTATGTTTGACTTTAATTTCCAGTTCTACAGTATTTTCATATGTTTGAGAAGTTAACCAGTTGTTAGTTTAGTGGTTTGCTTGATAGGGGTAGTTAGTCAGGTGCCTGGTGCCGGTCATGAATCCCTAAATGCAGGTCGTGACATTTGGTTGGATAAAGAGGGTAGTGGCACAAGATAATAATAAGAAGGTGGGAAATAAAGCAAGGGTCTCTCATGTGATGGCATTCTGAATAGCAAAGTTTGTTAAGGATGTTAGCAATGCTGATAGCAGAAATGGTTTTAGTAACCATGATATATTTGTAGAGCACCCTTACCATCCACACATATACCCTCACCTTCCTTTGTATATGTGAAGCTTCACTTAGTGAGTGCGCACAACCTTCCACCAAGTAGGTGGAAAGTTCAACCCCATAAGTAGCACTCTTTTACCCCCCCCCCCCCCCCCTCCCAACTCCCTCAAAAATGTGATCTAAAGAAAGAAAAGGATAGTTGTACAGGAAAATGATCTGTGTCATTAAAAGATGCATAGGTTCTCCTCTCCATCTGAACAATAGGACCGTTATGGTCATTACTAAACTTGTTGAAGAGATGAAATATAACCAAGGTATATCTTTTTTATCAGAGGTTGAATCGATCATCAGAAGAAGAATTAGGCCAAAAATTAGGATACATTCTGGGAAAATCAAACTTCCATCAAAGAGAAGCAAATGAAAGTCTTTCATAAAAATTCTCGTAGAATCGAGAATGAATGTTGAGCAGTTTTTGGATATCAAACGGACCTCCCCAGAAGGTAATTTTAATGCGCCCGATTTCCCCTTCTTTGCAATTGGTATAAAATATTTTTCTTGATTAGAACATCTTCAATAATTTACAACAACCAATGATTAGAAATTGATTCCCTCAAAGATAACATCTCGCATGTACATATTCAAACCATACTAAAGGACCTTTCCTTTTTCTCTCTATTTCTTTTGGGATGGGGGTATAACAATGGTCCAACCAATCATAAACCTTCACGATAAATAAGGAAACTATAATTTACAAAGCTCTAGCACTGTTGAACAAGTTACCTCTTATCCTAAGGAAAAGAGGAAGTCACATTTGTCTAATTTGTCATTTTTTCTGAACTATCTTCCGTCATGAAATTTACAAGGAAAAAGATGAATTAGCATATTTAATAATTTGCCTTCTCCTACAAGCACTATACAGCATTTGCCAGCACAGCTCATCTCTAAACATGCAATCCAAGAACAGTGTCACAATTTTAACTATGTGGAGAATAAGAATACACATACAAGATGAACTGGATTAGTGATCTTCCACTCAGCTACTCCTGCACGAATATATGTGTTTCGACTGACATAAATACCTGCAGAAAAAATTAAATTAAGACTTCTTACTATCTTCAAATATTTCAACTTAGACTTATAGATACAAATAACCCAATTTTTTTACAGGCTACGGCAAAAACATCCAGCTAGAGAAAAAATTAGTTCTCCTGCTCAGATGGCATGAGTAAATCCAAGACAAATACCTTGGTATCCATAGAGAAATTTCTTTTGGAAAATACTATCATACATCCCTACCAAATACACTATACCCAGCTTTAAGACACTTCGTGAAAAACTTTATATCGCCAGCTTTCAAAATATTGACTGCTCAATAGTAAAATTCTAATGATACTACTAGGAGCAACCAAAATTTCCACAGTGATGAAAATCAGCAACTTTTAACTCTTGTTTTCGCTTGTTCAACAACTATCAACTCTTGCCATTATTCTCTAATAGAAAAGCTATGTCAAAGTGAATATCAACAAATACTTTTTTTTCCAGATGCACCAATTAGGGCATAAAACTTCTTGAGAACTTAGAGGTTCTTCCTGAATACAGAAAAGACTCATATTAATCCAGCGACTAATGACCAAATAAACAGAATTCATTTGAGGCTAATCAAAATCTGGCATTGTAATAACGAAAATCCAAGAATTTTACAATATGTGGTCGCCTATCTATTCAAAAAGTAACAAATGGAAGTTAGAAGGATTGGCACACTAGTGTCTTGACAAAAGTATCCATTTCATTTGTCACCAAAATCAAGAATTAAAATCCATAACATTGCAATGTCGAACGAGAGGAAGTAGCCAACAGTCCCTATACATGCCCTCATGCTTCTGCCTTCTCTCCCTCCCAATATAATAACTTACCTAAAGAACTTTACAATTAATAAGGAACTTTTTTTTTTTTTGGGTAAATAATAAGGAACTTCTTGTCATAGAAACAGGTGTAACTATAGTATATTTTGAAGTAATTGTGCAACAATATTTTACCATCTTCATCAAAAACTATATCTTACCATCCGTACGAATCCTTGGTCTTAAAAGCCACATTTTTCTCCATGAACCATCATACTTCAACTGAAGGACCTTATAGTTTTCTACCAATCCAGAAACCTTCAAAAATGAGGCACAATGGTTAATGTTACTTACTAAGCTCACTAGTCGCAATAAAACAACCAGAACCAGTGTCCCTAATACCTGCCAAGCCTTTAGGCATGCATTGCGCCAAAATACAGGGTTCCGAATAGTATACCTCCACTTTCGACAAACACAAGCTGTCCTACCCAAGGTGTATGGGGTTGTTTTAGACAAGATCTGCACAACATTAATCATGAAATCATAGTAAGTTTCCAGTTTCCTCGCCTTAGCTATAAAGATTAGTAGGGAAGGCTGCAAAAGCTAAATTTCAATCTAGAAACGGCATAATTTTTCTCAAGAAGACATCAAGACTTTATTGCCTTCAGTTCTCTAGATATGCAACCTCAATTCACCCCTTGGAAGGAAACAACAAGAACCTTGGAGAGAGAGGAGGTGGGACTGGGTTAAAGACTAATCCAATAAATTATCAGTGAAAACCAGCTAACCATCCAGAGAAAGAATCAAAGGGAACAGTCACATTTATGCTTGCCTACAAAGCTTGATTTGATTACTATAATGAGATCATAGAGTCCAACATTCTCGTCTCCGAAGAAGACAGAGATGACATCCAACTTTGCTACCAAGGATGCTCCTCAGAAGAATTGAAGGGGAAAAGGGCTCAAGGCAGATGTTAAAATAGCAACGCTTGTCTCCACGTAGAATCCACTAACTTTTTGCATGGGCATGAAATAAAAGTTGTTCAAAAGGGAAAGCTAGATATCGCCTCACCATAAATGTACATGTAACCCAAAACAGCCACAAATACCTTACTTTCTGGTTAATTTTTTCTTTTGATTTACAGGAAAACATTGTTCATACTTCGGATACCTATTAATTAGTTTAGCAAAATCAGCTCTGTTGTAAGTCTTATCATCAGCTTCCTAGCTTAACAAAGCATATCCAGCACTTGCTACATATTTACGTCGATAAGAAAATTACAGAGGAAATTAATTGAAACCACAAAGGCATACCTCAAAAAGCAGTTCATCAGGTAGCACTCTGTGTATCAATGCAGGATCAACAAACTGCTTGCTACTAGCACTTCCAAAAGGAGCAACAGGTCTAACATTAATCCCATACAAATCTGAAAGAAAATAGGCAGGTGAGTTGACATTAGTCTGTTCTACACAAATTCATCATCAAAACCAAATGTCAATAAAAAGAATCCAAGAAATGATGAATCTTTTATGCAGCTAGCAAATTGCTAGGAGCAAGGTAATTGAAGTAAGCAATGACAAAGTTCTAGGAAAATACCAAGCCATGGCCTTTGAGGAAAAATGAACTGAGAAGCTCTCAACCGTGCAGCAGTTTCGAGTTCCACAGTAAGTTCCACTGTGTAATCTGCAAGATATGAGCCATTATCAATGACAAATAACGAAAATTATAGAACAAGAAGAACATGATAACACCATAAAGGGACAATTTCTAGTTCTGTAATTAACTCAAGGAACAACTTTCCGAAAGTTTATCAATGCCCAGAAGACGAGACTACTCAGATTTACTCATTAAACAAGTAAACTGAGACAAAAAACACACAAATTGACAAAAAAACTATATAAATATATATATTCATGATTTGGAAATAAATACTTCCATTACTCAATGAATTAAAAAGATACTAAAATCAAGTAAACAAACCAACAGTAAATGAAAATTATTGCAAGATTGGGTAGTCACATAAAATCAATCTTGAATCAGTAATTTCAGCTTCTCAAATTAGCAATGACTAGAGAACAGAAAGATTCATCAAACTGCAGACTAGCAAAAATATACACGAGTCTGCTCTTTTATTTACGAAAGATTTGGATATCAACAGAACCCAATTCTCTATTTTTTTTCCTTTTCTTTCTTTAAAAATAGTATCCGGGGCCCTTTACACCTCAACTAATCCACTGGGTACCTACTAATCACCTAGTGTTATTGGGGATCTGAACCATGTCTACCGTGCTCTATATCAGTTCCATTGAACACAAAACAATACACTATATGATGCAACACAAGCTGAAAAGAACATAAAAATAAGCAACAAACACTAGAAAAAACATATATTAAAACAAAGATTCAATTTTTATTTTTTTTACTTCTCCCAGAAATTAATGAAATCCCAGTAAAATCCAACCAAAAATTTGAACTTTCTTACAATACAACTCCTTCTCAATCATATACAACCCATTCCATAACCCAAAACCCAAGAATTTGAATTTACAAATACCCAGATGGTAAATACCAATTCTAGAACAGAATAGAGGAAACCAAACAGAATAGAGGAAACCAATTATAAAATGAAGAAAAAGTTAACATTTTGAAGATTTTCATGGCTCACCTGAAGTCATTTTTCTTGGTTTTGAATGCTGTGCTTGACAATTTGGATATCCACGGACACTCAAGGAAGAAATGAGAAGGGGAAAAATTTAAGGAGATCAATTTTCCCAATTTATATTACGGAAATGGTATTTTTCAAGCAAAATCTGAGAGGTCATGTATTATTTAATTTGGGAAATGGATCAAAAATATGTCTTACCTATTGAAAATGGTTTTTATGGTTTATAAATATCTTAGTTCATTTTTTATCTAAAATTATATAGTATAATCTATTTTTTTTAAATATACCTCAAACAAACAACTCAAACCTTAATGATATTTTTGCAATTTAAAAATGCCACGTAATTTATTATAATTTGCCACATATATTATTTATAATAAAAAAACTTACGTCACCTATCTTAAAAACTCAAACAGGTTAATTCATTTTCATTTATAAAAAGAGATCTATTCACTTATAGTGGACAAGAAAATTACCCTATCAATTCATTTTTAAAAATGCTTATTTCTTTTAATTTAATTACTCTATAATATTTTCACATTTATAGATTAAGGATTTTTCAGATTCTCTTTTTATTTTTATTTTTAAAACATGATTTACAAATTTAACGTTTTTGTTAAATAACGTTCAAATATTTTTGATATTATCGACTTTGAATATTATTTAAATAAATTGGACTACATATGATGTTATATGGATCAAATTTTGTTTTCAATTAATTTTTGTGTTATTGATTGGATGAACTAAAAAGAGAGAACACATTCTAAAGCAATGAAAGCGTCAAATTGTTTCAATGGTGTTGATGGAGAATGAGGTGAAAATAATGAGGACAAGAGAAAGCGGTGAAAAATTCTTTTTTTTTGACAACCAAATAAGAATCCTAAATAAAATACTACAATTAATTTAGAGTCAAAATTACCATATAATACTTTTTTGTTATTTTTATTTAATTATTAATAATATGTGAATATATATATTAAGATAAATAAATATCTTTAAAAATGAATTGATAGTATAATTTTCTTGTCAAAAAGACTAGTAAATTTATTCGTGTTTCACTGAAGCATAATTAAAATAAAAATATGTCTAACCAACTAATGTTGTAAAAAGAAAGTTATATAAAATGTTATTGTTAGTAGCTATTTGAAACTGTGAATTGTCTCTCCAAACAATTTTATCAGAAGTGATTTTCTACGGTTACAATGATACCTTAAAGACCAACTCCAAAAATCCAACATAAACATATTTCATAAATTGAGTTTATCCAAAGAAACCTTAAGGATCGTAATGGTTGGAAATAAGTTATCTTGAAATTAATTATCTCGAAATAAGTTCTTTTGGAATAAGTTATTTATATATATATATATATATAAGTTATTTCATCATGTATATGGGATGACTTAAGTCATCACTGAGGTATAAATGGTGGGATAAATAATCTCAAGATTGATTAATACCTCCAACCAAACACATGATATATAAATAGAGCAAAGAAAGAGAAAAAGAACATTTTCTAAACACTTAAATCTATATCCTAATAGCAGCAGATGTAATGTTAGCAAAAAAAATTCTATTTTCCTGAATATAAAGAATATATACGCAACTTCATCAGACATGCAAAGTCTCATAAAAAAATTCTGGCAATATGTACTTAGAACTTTTGTTTTCACAATATTTATTACGCTGGAATTTTTTTCGACCTGCTACCCTTGTTTGAATTGAAAGATTTATCGTTGATGAATTCTTGTAATACATGTTTATTCCTCTAGTGACAATTTTTTCTACACAAATTCAAACACGCATAGAAAATAATGGACATAGTAATGTAAAATTCTCCAACCTCAAAATATACAAGTTACACTTGAATATTATTCTGAGAAACTCACAAAAAATTCTATACCTCAAGAGATACAGCATCCCTATCACTTCATATCTTGTAAAATGTAAATACATAATCTTTCTATGGTGGCAAATTTGTGTCATTTCTCTTGCCCATAATCAAATGTAATGGAGCACATTCACAAACATATCCAAGAAAAAACAACCCCAACCCTATGTGAGTTTCACATTTCATTTTGAATTGAGGTTGAAGATTAAGTGAAAATAGAGATAAGGTTACTGAACTATGAATAGTTATCTTAAAAAGTTATTCAACTATGCATAGTTTTCTTAAAAAGTTACACAACTTTGTTTTGTAATTCAAAAACCACTCAACTAAGATTGTTCTCTTAGAAAATCACTCAATTAGTGATATTTCACCTAAAAAGTCACTAAATCAATTCAAATGATTTTTTAATTAGATTCTTGAAGGAATTTCAGATTGTACCTTCAGCAACATAACATCACTCTGGTATGTTGATTTTAAAAAAACACCCAAACAAACTGAATGATTTTGTGTAATATTTTTCCCTTTCAAGTTTATATCATAAGTTGAATTGTTATCCAATATGATACATTCTCCCTTTATCTTTTCATTTTAATAATTACTTATAATACATTTAAATGGGGAACTTTAAAATGATATATGTACATAAGGTAGGGCTGAACTTTCTACACGTTAGAATTATAATATTTGTTTACTTTTTTCAGCCTTTTAAAATTTGTTTATCCCTTCTCCAACGATTATTTATTTATTAGAAAATTTAATATTTCAGGTTGGTGTTCATTTGATTACCCAAAAATATCAAATACTAACACTTTTTGAAAGCAAAAGAATAAATTATAAAATAAAATTAAAAATGATTGATTGAAGTATGAATGATAAAATGTTATAATTATCATTTTCCTTCACATTATTAATGTTCATTACTACGTAATCTTATATGTAAGATAATATAATATTTTAGTTTTAATGACCAATAATTTTTAAATATTATTTTAAAAATTTTGTGATATTAAATTTCCGCATCAGACGCAGAATTAGTATAATATATTTACGTAAGTTTCCCATAATAAATTGTTCCTTCCAACTTTTTGTAAGTGGGACCATTAGCCATTTAAACGAGAGCTGATGGAGCTAATTTGCTGGCCAACATTATCTCTCTTCTGACACTCCCATTCACTATCCAAAACATAAGAGAAGTCTCACCCAATGGCTTCCCTCACCGGCGCCACCTCTCATCTCCTCCCCTCCGCCACCATCGCCGCCACCTCCGCCTCCACGACGGCCAGACTTGCCATTTCATTCTCCTCCTCTTCTTCTTCTCTTAAATGCATTCGATCATCTCTTCTCCTTCCCCACATCTTCCGCTACCAGGTTCATTGCTCTTCTCCTTTAGTTATTTTTGTTTTTTCTATATTCTCGTTTTGAACTCAATGTGTTTTCTTGTAGAAACGATCGTTGATTGGAGCAACGTCTAGTGGAAGATTCAGTACATTGGCTTCGCCGAAATGCGCTGCTTCTGATCCCGATCAGTTGAAAAGTGCAAGAGAGGACATTAAGGAGCTGTTGAAGACCACATTCTGTCATCCTATTTTGGTAATTTTTTTCTTTCATGCTCTAAATCACTTCTTTACTAAATGAGGCGAGGATTGAAATTTGAACCTATATGCTCTTCCCTCTTACCTATTTTAGGTTCGCTTGGGCTGGCATGATGCTGGAACTTATAACAAGAATATCGAGGACTGGCCTCAAAGAGGTGGAGCTAATGGGAGCTTAAGATTTGAAGTTGAACTAAAACATGGAGCAAATGCTGGTAAATATTCAATTTCTTATTACACCTTTTGCTTGCTTACTATCTATTTTTGGCTGACAAGCTTGCAATTCAGGACTTGTTAATGCACTGAAACTTCTCCAGCCAATCAAAGACAAGTATGCTGGTGTGACATATGCAGATTTATTTCAGTTGGCCAGTGCCACTGCCATTGAGGTTGTTACTACTTTTGGCTTTTGTGTTTGCCTGAGAGTTAATTCACACACTTAGTTTTTCTGCTTTTTCAAACCTATAGGAGGCTGGAGGCCCAAAAATTCCCATGAAATATGGGAGAGTAGATGTTTCTGGTCCTGAGGAATGCCCAGAAGAAGGAAGGCTTCCTGGTGAGAGATTCATAGCTGTCATCTATATATTTTTTTGGTACATCATGATTTTTTTCCTGCAGCTTAGCTTATCATGCATGGAAAGTATTGATCAGGATCATCTTTAATGAATTTTATCCCAGTGTTTTTAGTCAGGAACTTTATCCCAGTGTTTAGTATTTAATGGACTCCTGCAGAGACAACAATTTCATCTAAAGCTATCTTTACCTTATCCTCTTTGAAACCTGGTGGTTAGTGAAGTTCAATTGGTTTGCACTAGGTGTGAAGTTAGGTAAGGGACCGCATAGAACTTTTTCTTTTGTCTGAAGTTCATCCAATCCTGGAGATTGAAAGAAGATTGCACATCCGTTGTTTAATGGAAAAAAAGAAGAAAGATCACCTAGGTGATTGAAGAGGATTGATGGAAGGAGCTATACCTAGGTGTTTGCTGATGCCTCGGGATAGACCACATTATCTCGCTGATGCCAGCGGAAATGCCAAACCCTGCTGAATTTGTTTAAGACAAAATTAAGTGGTCCTAATTGCAAAGCTATATAGCCAACATTTTTTCAATTCAAGTCCAATTGTATTCTTTAAAAAATACATCAATATGCGTGATAAGCCTGCATCATTGGGCTTGACTCGTGATCTTCAGAACCTTCTAAACACCATATAGAAGTCAACTCATTTACTTCATAAGACAGAATATTTATCATATAGTTATAAATGTAACTTAAATTTACAATGCCATTAATCATCATACTCTATGGCTGCACTACTAGGAATTTTTATGTCATCCAATACTTGTTATTTTGGATTAGCATATTACCATGGGACAAATTTGAGGATGTGGAAAGGGGTTATCTGTCTCCTTATATTGTTTTTGGTAGTCCTCACCACATGAGCTAGCTTTTAGGATTGAGCTAGGCCTAAGGCTTCTGGAATGATGTGTGGGCTGGACAACACTCTCTGAAACAGTTGCATCCTGAGATTTATAATCTGAACCAACAGAAGGAAGCAACAGTAGCAGAAGTAAAAGACAACCAAGGATGGAACCTATCTTTTAGGAGAAGGTTGAATGACTGGGAAATAGACAAATTAGCAGATTTTTACAAGTCTTTGGAGCAGGCAAATAACCTTGACACAAAGGAGCATAGTTTACAATCGTTGAGGGCCAACAATAGGAAGTTCGCAATAAAATCAGCTTATAGCCATTTTGACAGGCCAGCTGAAATGTTGTTACCATGGCCTTGGAAAATGATATGGAAAATTAATGTTCCTCACAAGGTGGCTTGTTTCACCTGGTTGGTAGCTGGGGAAGCAGTACTAACGCAAGACAATCTAATGAAAAGGGGAAGACAGTTATGCTCCAGGTGTTTTTTTTTGTGAAATAGAAACAGAGACAACAAACCATCTCTTCCTCCATTGCAGAGTGACAGAGAAATTGTGGCAGGTCTTTTTGCATTTGAGGGGAACCAGCTGGTTCATGCCAAGACACACCTCAGATTTTCTAGCATGCTGGAATAGAGAAGGGAATACATCAGGTCACAAGGAGAGATGGAAGATTGTCCCTGCTTGCATCTGGTGGACAATTTGGAAGGAAAGGAACCAGAGATGCTTCGAAAACAAGAGCATCCCTTTCCAGAGTTTGAAGTTGAACTGTCTTATAACCCTTTATTTTTGATGTAATCATGTCCTCCCCAAAGAGGTGGAGGCTATTACTCACTTTTTAGATAGTTTAGGAGGGGTATAAATGAGAGATCTTTTGGTTTTGCTTACTGTATACTCCTGATGTAATTACTATACTAAAATACACCATTGGTGTATTGTTGTCTATAAAATGTTAACTTTCTCAAAAAAAGAAAAGGTTTATTTCTTTACATTGTTTCAAAGCCAAACCCGTTCTTATTCTTGGTTTACCTGGTGTCGGAATCCATGTTATATTGTCTACGCTCCACATGCTCGAACAGAAGGGGAGCAGAGATGGTTAAAGTCCCACATTAGTGTGGGGGTCTCCTTATATCGTCTTGGGCAACCCTCACCTCATGAGTTAGCTTTTGGGTTGAGGTAGACCTGAGGTTCATCTCTTAACAATAACATCTAGTTGTCCATCTAAAACTGGTACTCTTCTCATAGGGAATAATGTAGTCTGTAACATTGGGATATTATTCTGTCCATTGAAAAGAAGTTATACTTTTTTGGGGGGTGAACTACAGATTTTCATTCATAACCAAAAGTGTATCTTTACAAACAGAGTAGTATTGGACTAACTACTCACTCATCAATACAAACAAAACCTACTAATCTATAGCCTTCTATACAATACATCCTCTATATAGATCAGTGATTCAATTCATTATAAAAAAAATAGATCAGTGATTCAATACTTTATGTATCTAAACAGAAACTAAGGGTAAACATTAAGTTGTTGAAGTGCAGTCTGCCATTTCGCCCTGGTCTGACTCTTGATATGCATATGCATTATGATTTCCTTCAACACTTCATCAGTGTTCATGATCTGATCTTGTTCCTTTCTCTCCATATGACATACACTAGCTTACCAAAAAACACTATTTGCAATTTCAGCTAGTCCAGCCTTCTTCTTTGCCATCAAGCATACCTATATCACTTCTGTCTCCCAGTCCTGAATAGCTCTTGAGAACCCCAGCCATATACATAATCTATTCCATAATTCCTTTGTCGCCTGGCATTCAAAGAACAAATGTCCGAATGTTTCTAATGTCAATCCACAGTAAGCACGATCAGGAGGGAATTGGATCCCAAATTTGATCAGTCTATCAACAGTTGCCAATCTCTTATGGACAGCTAGCCTTACAAAGAACCTGTATCTTGGATGAATTCTGGGGTGTATTGCTATTGCCTTCCAGTCAGCTCTAGGGAGTTGAGGCATCAGTCTTGTGTACATCTTATGTATGGAGAATTTGTCACCTGACTGGTATGCATCAAAAGCTGAATTCAAGTCTCCTTGTACTGTTTGTCCCAGTAGTATTCATTCCCTTGCTACCAATATCTTCCTCACGACCCAAGAAGCATTCTTAGGTATTTGGACCGTTTCAATGTCTTTCCTTCTTATAAAATAGTTGTGCACCCACTGGATCCATAAGCATTCTTTGTTTCTTGCTATATTCCATAATTGTTTCAATATTGCAGCTCTATTCCACATACATAAGTTGATGATATTCAGGCCACCAGCAACTGGTTTGCAAATGTTTTCCCAAGAAACCAATTTTTTTTAAATATGTTCTCAACTTCACATTACCAGTCCACAAGAAAGTTCGACAAATCTGTTCAATACTCTTCATCACCTTCTTAGGAATCAAAAATATTTGGGACCAATAAGCTTGCACCCCAAACAAGACTGACTTGATCAATTGTACTCTTCCAGCATAGGTTAGTAATTTAGCAGACCAGCAAGTGATTTTGCAGTAATTTTTTCAATAAGTGGCAAGTAATGGTTGAGACTGAGCTTCTAAGATGCTAAAGGCACTCCTAAAATCTGAATGGGAGGACACCTTCAACATATCACAGCTCCTCAAGAATCTCTTCTTTTGTGTGAGTGGCAACCCCTGCAATATATAGAAAGCTTTTGTCTACATTAGGCTGTAATCCAGAAGCCTTGGAAAACTTCATGAATGCTTCATTTAGCAACCTAACAGAGATAATATCAGCCCTGTAATACATCAATAGATCATCTGCAAAACAAATATGCTCACTGCCCAACTTCCTGCACCTTGGGTGAGAGTAGAAGTTCCCATTCCTAGCTAATTGATTCAGTTCTCTTCCCAAATACTCCATAGCCAAGACAAAAAGATAAGGGGACATAGGATCCCCTTGTCTAATGCCTCTTTTTGCATTCAAAGGGTGAGTCAGTTCTCCATTAATCATCAAGGAATAGGACACTGTAGACACATATGTCATGATCCAATTACAAATTTGGCAGGAAACCCTATGTCTGTTAACAACTTCATAAGAAAGCCCCATTCCACAGTATCATAAGCCTTCCTTAGGTCCATCTTAAGAACACACCTTGGGGAGATCTATTTCCTAGAATAGCACTTAAAAATCTCATGACTAAACAATATATTATCAATAATGCTTCTCCTAAACAATTGGAAAGGTATTAGTAACAGAGGAAGAAAAGAGCACTGGTGGAGAACTATCCCAGCATGCATATGGTGGACTCTTTGGAAAGAAAGGAATTCAAGGTGTTTTGATGGACAAAAGACTAATCTACAAAAGATTAGAATGAAATGTATAAGCCTTTTGTATTTTTGGTGTAAACAAAATCTGATAGGGGAGATGGTAGATTTAGTAGATTTTATAGGAAACTTGTAAAGAATACCCATCGGATGTGGGATGTAAGTTTCCAATTCATCGTTTTTTGGATGATGAATTTTTTGGTGTGAATATAAAGTTACCCTTTTCTCAAAAAAATTAATGCTTCTCCCTTCAACAAATGCAGATTGGGAGCACCCCCACTAGTCCACCAATCACCTGTTTGAGTCTCCTGGTTATCACCTTTGAAATGATTTTGTACGAGGTAGTACAGCATGCCACAGGTCTATAGTCCATAACTTTTGTAGGGGATGGAACTTTGGGAATTAGAGTTATTGCAGTAGTATTTATAGCAGAGTAGAGTATACCAGAGCTGAAGAACTGCTGCACAGCTTGTACTATCTCATCGTCCAGCAACTCCCAATTCTTTGTGAAGAACTCAATAGGAAATCTATCTACCCCTGGAGCTTTCTCTTTCGGCATAGCCTTGATAGCATCAGTGATCTCTCATGTGTTACCTCTCGTATCAATTCTTTTTGTTGTTGCACTGTTAAGTAGATCCCATCTCTAATAACCATGTAGTCCAAGCAAGGAATCTCAGTAGCACAATCTCCCATCAATCCTGAGAACACAGATATAAGTTCAGTCTCAATTGCCTTTGGATCAGTTAGTTTGACATTATCTTCAGTGTAGATGGAAGTTATTGCGTTGTGACTACTCCTCATCTTCCATTGAGCATGGAAATACTTAGTGTTTCCATCTCCACTCTCCACCCAAGTAGCTCTTGCTTTGTGTCTAATAGCTTGTCCCTCTATGTTGCTCCATTTTGCAATTTCTAGCAGCAGCTCCTTTTCCTGGTTAAACAAGTCTTGACATAACATGTGGCTTTGGATTTGACCCTGTATTATACCCAACTTTTCTCTTGCTAGGCACAACTTCTGTTGGTATGTTGCCATAAACCCATTTATGTCTTTGAGTTGTAACTTGAGCTTCTTCAATTTGCACCACACATTCTCCATTGGCTGATCAGATTCCATCATAGTCCACACTTGTTGCAAAATGCTGCTAAAATCAGGATGTTCTTATGACATTAGGAAAGAATCTAAAAGGTCTAGGATGAAGGTTGTGCTGCTGACAATACTTAACAAGTATAGGGTAGTGATCTGATATTAAGGGATGGAGGAATTCAGCTTCCACTTGGCCATACTACTGCACCACTGAAAGTCCCCTAGTAACCAGTCTATCTTACTATATACTCTGCAAAAGTTATACTTTTCATTTGCAATTGTTAAACGTAGGCATTTAGACATCTTTGACTTAAAGACTAAATTCCACTTGGTGTCGATCCTCTTCTATTTCTCGTGTCAAACAGGCAGCTTTATTTTTTATCACGTTGTTTTTCTTTAGCATCTTATATAACCATTTACCTAACCATCTTCTTTTTATACCGAAATAAAGGCCTATACGATGTTCCAAATTGCTTTGGTCTGATTATTCAGCTTGTGATAGAAGCATTTCCCTGTATAACCCATTTGCAGTATGTTGTATGTCTTATATGGTCTACCATGACTTCCTTTTTCTAATCCTTCATATTTGAAGAGTCTAACCCTCTGCATTTTGTATAACAGTTTCCTATTGCAGAATTATCCTCCATTTTCTTTAATATATATAACTAACTTAATCTTATTGATTAGATGCTGGTCCCCCTTCCCCTTCTTCTCATTTGCGAGATGTCTTCTACAGAATGGGACTAAACGATAAGGTAAAATTTGTCACTGTTTTTCTCTAATTCATCTCATCAATGATCTCAACTTCCTTGCCTGAGGTGCGCTTCTCACTAGTGAATATTTGTTTTCTAGGAAATTGTCGCACTTTCTGGGGCACACACTTTGGGGAGATCCAGACCAGAGCGTAGTGGTTGGGGCAAGCCAGAAACGAGATACACGGTATCCATTTCCACACTACTTGATATTATCATTAATTGTTAATTGTTGTACTTTTGAGGCGATTTTGCAAGTTTCCATTCCGACTTAGTTTTTTCCAGCTATAATGCTAATCTAGAAAGAAGACTGACAATTGAGGATCATGTCCATTAAAAAGCATGCTGCAGAACTCAAAATGCTTCTTTGTATCATACCATTCTCAAAACAAAACAAAAACATCTTTGTATTTATGTGTCACAGATAGACATAATTATGCTGTTAGTTGTCTATGAATCATTATTCTACACTCTTCCTCTTAAAATTAAATGAAATGTTTGGACTTTGTTATCACAACACTTTTTCCTCAAATTAATTTGAATAATATTCTCACTTAGCCCTTCGTATGGAAATAGGATCTACTGAGGGGCTGTGTGATTGGAACCTAATTTCCTATAGTTTCTAATACATAAGGTTAGTCTTTTGCAATTTACATCTCTATTGTTCAGTCAATTAATATTAGTTTCTCATGTCTTGATTTTCCTCTATGGTCTGTACCATGGTGCTTTTGTTTCTTTACAAATCTTGATAAAAACCAGATATCTGCTGTAAGCCTCTGTGCAATGATCTACTTGTGTTTCTTGCATATTTACAAATCTGACTTTTTTAAGCTGATTTGTCTGCATTACAGAAAGATGGACCAGGAAGCCCTGGAGGACAATCATGGACTGTGCAGTGGTTGAAATTTGACAATTCCTACTTTAAGGTGCTGTATGATGATAATTGCTAAGACTCATAGGTACTGAGGTCTGATGGAACTAGATGAATTGTTGCTTATTATTGTAAACTCGAATTGATGTTAGGACATTAAAGAACAAAGAGATGAAGATCTGCTAGTTTTGCCTACAGATGCGGTTCTTTTTGAAGATTCTTCATTTAAGGTGGAAAAGAGAGTACAACTTCACGAGTTTTGTCAATACAAACTAATTTTGCTTCTCTAACAACTTACATGCTTGCAGGAATATGCAGAGAAGTATGCTGTAAATCAAGATGTATTTTTCAAAGATTACGCGGATGCCCATGCCAAACTGAGCAACCTTGGTGCTAAATTTGATCCTCCTGAGGTTTGTCAGCAGAAATATTTTTCTTCTGTTACTAGATTATACTTCTTGCATCTCTATTTCTATATGAGCTGTAAGTGAGTTTCTAATGGAGTCTCGTTGCACACTCATCGAAATCTTTTATGAAGTAGCTGGATGAACACTTGTCACCATTTTTTAATTGATTACTATTTGTGTGAAATCTAAATATAGATGTCCCTGTGTCATTATGAGCTCCTTCTACCTGTCTATTTTTGCTCTCCAGCACAACATGTAAGTATAGCGTCCTGACTAGTTATATAGAATGAATATAATTACCGTCCCACAGAGAATTTGCACCAATCACTTGCTAAATACCAAGATTGGAACTTCTTTGATTTGTTCAGCCAATCTAGCTTTGACTAAAACTTATCAAGGATTAAGCCAAGGAAAGATGTAAATAAAATGGGATTTGCTCTTACTGTAAAGTCTTAATACTGATGAAGAGAATCCATTGTAACATGCCCTGTTTGTGATTGCATAAGGCAGACTTGGTATGCTCCTCCACAATTCAATTTACATATAAGCGTTTTGGACTTATGGTATTCAATCCTAGTCAGACCTATTCCTTTTTCCAAGTTCAATCGTAAGTTTCCATCATATTAAAACTCAAAAAACAAGTAGATTTCAGTAATTATACCTAAACCACCAAGAAGAAAGAGAAAAAAAAGAAAAACTTTGTCAAAGCAGATTTCTGTTCAAGAATTCCTTTCTTTGCACTTCATTTCCTTGCCAAAAAAAAAAGTTCTCCCAGGCCCTGCTTGATTTCTCCTTATATAAGTAATGGAACAGCAACTTAGAAATTTCGAAATGCCGAAAACAGCACCTGATGCTAAAGTTGGAGCACCTAACTTTGTCTAAAACTTTCTTAGACAGATTTTCGACTACCACACATTTCTTCCTTAGCGCCTAGGCACTGATTTTCAGAGGGATCGTTTTGATGGTTGTGCAGCATCTAGCTGCTTGCCTTCTGCTAAAAATCTACACCTTCAATAATTTTACCACATGTATGTGTAGGGGTGTCATTGACAAACCATTTGAAACATTAAATCTAGGTTTTGAGCTCTGAAATACGGCGAACTCTCAGATATATTTTAGCAAATTCATAAAGTTGAGTCAAAATGCAGCTTGATCATAGCATGCTTGACACCCAAGAGTTTTAATTTCTTCTCAAAATATGAACTTGGTTGGAGAAACCTATGAAATGCCCTGAAACTTAACAAATCTTAAGTTACAATTACCTGGTTGTATGTAACTGAAATCAACTCATTTTCTGTCTGGACTTGTATGAGTACCTTCAGCGCTTGCACTTGTACTCTAGTTTGATTTTCATGTGTTTATACTCATCAGAGAATATTTCCGAGATAGTTGAGATAGTCAAACAACTCTAATACGTCTTCCAGAATATTCATTCATTTGACTGTTAAGTAAGGCAACTTTTGATTTTGTACTAAAATTTTCATTAATCACTCAAGAATACTTCCATTTCCATGTAAAACTCATTTTTTCCTGTGTACATTCACCCAATCCACAAAATTCCGATATGCCCTGTGAGCTTTAGCTTCTTGTTGATCAATTGCATGATAAATACTGTTTTCTTCACTCCACCTCCCTCAAATAGTCTGTTTTTCCCTCTATGGTGATAGGGGCCAAGGCTCTACTATCTTACTCCCTTACAAAAAACAGATAATTTGTCTCCAACTGTATAATACAGCAATGATTTTGCAACTCTTTGACTAATTTTAGCAAATTTCTTGGACAGGGTTTCTCAATAGACAATAATCCTACACAAGGTCAGCCAGAGAAGTTTGTGGCAGCAAAATACTCAACTGGAAAGGTTAATTTTTAATTGCTTATTATTTTCTCCTTCCGTTAATTAGTTAAAGTTTCACACTTGCATTTTAATTCATGTGGGGATATATATATATATATATATATATATATATATATATATATATATATATATATATATATATATATACATGTTTAAATTTCACTCTTCTGATTGCTGCAGGGTTAAATACAACTTATCATATTTAGTTCTGCTGTTTCATTTAATAAAATCCAAGACCAAGCTATTACCAAAATTTGTAAAATTGTTAGTTTAATGAAAGGAGTCTTGCCTATTTGAATTGCAGAGGGAGCTCTCGGATGCTATGAAACAAAAGATTCGAGCAGAATACGAAGGGTTGGGAGGAACCCCAGATAAGCCTCTCCCGACGAACTATTTTCTCAATATCATAATTGTGATTGGTGTTTTGGCAATTTTGACATCTTTGCTTGGAAACTAAGATGGCTTTAGTTTGATCTTGTAGATATCTTGTGTGCTTTATATCAGCATTATTGTAAATGAAAATTTTGCCAGTCATATATGCAAAATTTGAAATTTACACTCTGCTTTTCTATCATTTTCTTCACACTGTTTTGTGCCTTGCAATTCACTCTCACTGAGTAACGTCCATAGATTTACATTATATTGTACATTTGTCCGATTATATATGTTTAAATTAGTGGGCATTACAGAACTATCAATTAATTAGAGAGAACTCCAAAAATTACTTATTATATCTCAATTTGCTTTCATTAATAGCCCAAAGTTGTTTATATAAAGCATCCGCGCCTAATTAACTTAAATCTAACTCATATTTTGCAACAATTAAACTTGGAAAAAGTTATTTTTGTGACTCCATTCATAATTTGATTTCAGAAAACTGTTGGCATCGATGCAAAATAAGGAGTAAATGGCTAAAAACATCCCTCATTTATATCTCAAACTTAAACTATATCCTTATACTATATAATAAACAAAAAAAAACATTCCTAAACTATTTCAAAAGCTTGACTGACAATTTTATGATCGGCAAAAAGATGTAGGATGGATCAAATCATCTTATATAATAGGGAATAGATCTAATTGTAATTTCATTGAAATAGATATGTTTTTTTGATTGTTGACAAGGAAGCTCGCAGTCACTATCCTTTAGGGTTCAGGTGTGTATAGGGCAACTCTCATTTAAATGTAATAACCCGCAAACCACACTGAAGAGGTTATACTAAGCAAGTCTCATACGACGAGCTTGACCAAGCAAACATGTAGGGAATTTGTACCTATGAATTTGGGATCATCTTGCTCAACCAACTCGATTCCCTTGCGGGCATCATTGAAAAAAATATAATTATCTCAAAATTTTTGAACATTCATGTCCATACTTGCATTTTGAATAACATGTGAGTAGGGGTGTACAAAATCGAATCGAATTTGAAATAAGTTTTAGATATTTGAGAATTAAATCAAAATGCATATTACAGCGAAATGATGATAATTGACACCTACGCAATAGTGAAGAACTAAGGGAGAGATATGTGAGTGGAAAGACAAAGATGTACGTGTGAAGAGTTCCACAATTTAAAGCTTTTATGAAAGTTTTTGAGCCTTGCAAAAACGAGATGATGTCCGACTTTTAGTATTTACTCTTCAACAATCAAATCTTATGTGTTATATCTTTTGAGGTTTCAATAATCAAAATTTCTTTTTATTTTCTCTAAATGCAATGCTTAATAAGAGAATAAATTACATTTTTGAATTCTAAATTGAGAAGAGAGTTATATAGATTAATAAATTATATAATACAGTTTGTTGGTTTAGAGAATTGGTATAGTTATTCCATTTAACATTTGTATGTATTAGAGTTGTAGTAATATTTTGCATTACTGTTTAGTAGTAATCTCTTTGTTTTAAATTTATTTTATCCTTTTTTTTTTTTTAAATATTTGGTTTAGAGTTATAGAAATATTTGGTTTAGAGTTGGTTATTTTTTTTGAAAGCTTCGGTTATATATTTGAGAATTATGTAATTTTTTTAATATATATTATAATAATTAATAACTTAAAATATTTAGAAATAACATTAAAAGTTAATTTATCGCTCCAAATTCTATTACGCTATGTAAATTAGGAGAAAAAATAATGCATTCTCATTATATAAAAAAAAAATGTAAAAAGTATTATAAATTACAATAATTAATACCTTAAAATATTTTTAAAAAACATATACAAAATTTGATTGATTCTTCAAATTTTATCTATGTCTTATAAATTAAGACTGAAAAGTAACACACATTATTTAAAAATGACGTAAAAGGTATTATAAGTTACAATAATAAAAACTTCAACTATTGAAAAAATATATAAAAAAATTGAGTGACTCTTCAAATTTCATTGTTGTCATATAAATTGAGAAAAAAAAAACATATATTGGACACGTGCAAACATATTCACGTGTTAGCATTGCAAAAAAGTTGCATTTCTTTTTAATTTTTTTTTTTTGAAATATTTATTTAACATTTTACGGTATTTTATAATATATTCAAATTCATACAATTTTCAAATTATAGTAATTATTATCTATGTGTTCAAAGATTAAAATAAAATATACAATTAATAAAAAAATAAAAATTAAATTTACATGTAGGGTATTCCTAAACACTAGGAAGCAAAAAATGAAGTTAAGAAATCCTTTATTTAAGGTTTTTATTTTAAAAGTAAACCATCTAAATTTCAAAGAGGAATCCCACTGAAATTTATATCAGTATGAATTTAAGTTAAAAGATGAATAATGACTCCTAAAAACGTGTGGTCATCGCACGTTTAGCACTCTCTTTGTGGGGAGTTATCAATTTTTTATATTAAGTATATATATATATATATATATATATATATATTTAAATTAAATTAAAAATTAAATTTTAATTATTAAATTAATGCATTTAAATTTTAAGTTAAAAGGTAAATTAGACCAAAATTTAGAGGCTACCGTATGACATTACATTTTTTCGGATTTCAAGTTATTTTTCTTGCATGTTGGACGTCGTGTTTTAAGTTATTTTTGTCAATAAATTAGAAATTTGAATGTGTATCGGGCAAATATTAGAGGAAAAAAGATATTTTTACTTGAAATATTAAAAATAAATGCGACGAATTGATTCACGTTTTTTTTACTACTTCTTTATAGCAACTACAAGGACAAAAATAAATTAATTTGTTTATTTTTAAAATTCTTTTTAGTATTGTTCATGTGGTTTAATTAGTGGGATCGCTTTTAAATTTTTATAATCGTTGTTATCTTTTACTTAAGAAAGGCATGCAAAAGTATTTTAACGGAATCAGGTACACATAATCTGTGTCATATAATTAGATACAAATATAAAATATGTACACGTTAAAGAAGTTCCAGGACTATGACACAAATATTGTTAAATTCAATTGCAGTATAATATTTCATGAGGGGAACATGTACTTGATTAATATTTATTAAGTTGTGTGAAATTTGTTCATATATCTACTAGAAAATGTAGTTGCTTGAATATTTTCCCTTAATTTATAAATAAGAGAGGATGTTTGTTTGGCTGAAGTTTATGGTTGGTCTTATTTCCTTTATTGATTAATGCTAACTATAAAAATTTGATATGCTATTGATCCACAGATCAATCAAAGTCGAGTGCACTCTATCTACAATACTTAATATAGAAAACTATATATGTTTTTCATGTTAAAACCAATATTTTTTTTTATTTAAGGTTTTAACACATCGTTGTGGTTCGGCTTCACTGATTTTCCTTCTATTCTTGGAGATTTTAAAAATAATTTGCATAAAAGATATTTAATTTCATAAGTAGGTAATTAATATCAATATTTACAACTAAAATTTAATATACCATTTTGAAAATGAAACATAAGTACTTTAAAATCACTATTTGAATTCTAGGTAATCTCTAAATAAAGAACAATATATAATTTAAAATATTATTGTAATAAATGCATACAATTAGCTAATAAACTAAGCTTATATATTTATTTACTATTAACTATTATAATTTGCCAGGATGCTAAATGTACTAATATTCTCTTATATAAATTTATCTATTTTATAATTACATATAGCAATTAAATGTAGATCGCGCGGATACATATACTACTTTTATTAAAAGATGAGGCTGTAAGGATTCGATCCCAAGTCTTCACGCGAAAAAGTAATTGACGTAACTATCTGAACTGCAGCAACACATCACTGTCACTTTGTACTATACTATATCTATTATTTTTAAAAAAAATTTATTTTAGTTTATGTGATGTAGATAGAATTTAGAAATCTAATTAAATTTTTATATGATTTTTAGATATTTTAAGTTGTTAATTACTTTTTGTTTGCACAAATTTAATGTGAAAAGTGATAAAACTAGTGATAAGATTAGTTAATTAATCACATGTTCATTCGCATAGTTAGTTAGTTAGTTAGTTAGTTAGTTAGTTAGGAGTCACAAGTTTTCAATTTCATAGTTAGTTGAGTTTGTTAGAAGTCTCTATCAGTGAATGTATATATACACATACATTGTATTGACAAAAGTTAGTTTTTCACATTCTCAATAATATTTTTCTTCTCTCTTCTTTCTCTGATTGTTGGTGAAAGCTCAACCTCCATTAATGGAGGAAATATACTGTTTTCATAGCTTATGCTGTTGATTCTGTGATGGTATCAGAGAGGTGAGATCTCTGCTCACTGTATTCAGTTCGATTTGCCGACATTTTCCTCGTCGTCTTCTTTTCCCTGATTTTCTCTGAACATCGTTTCTCTGTTTTTGTTTCGATCCTGCTCATTGTGAGTTCATCTTCATAATTCATCTGTAATTGCAATCTCTTTTCATCTTCTTCTATGGGAGACATTCCAGGCGATGCGACTGCTGCCAATAATCCAACTCGATTGGATTTCAACAGCCCCTTCTATCTGCATCCATCAGAGAATGCAAGTTCTACTTTACTTCCTCCTGTCTTTGATGGAACTAGTTACAGGTCATGGAGACGAGCAGTTCTTAGGGCTTTATCGGTTAAGAGCAAAACTGGATTCATCAATGGAAAAATCGTGAAACCAAATTCTGCAGATCCAACCTTCATGCAGTGGGAAATATGTGATGATATGGTGACCTCTTGGATTTTAAATTCTCTATCACCAGATCTACGAGATAGCTTGCAATACGTCAATAATGCCAAGGAGCTTTGGGATGAGTTGGAGGATAGATATGACCAAACTAATGGGTGCAAACTCTATCAACTATAGAAGGAGATAAATGACCTTGTGCAAGGTAATTTGGATGTCACTGGTTACTATACTAAGATGAAGAAGTTGTGGGAAGAAATGAACACTCTTGATGTCAATTATCAATGCACTTGTGTGTGTATTTGTGGTGGAAAAACCAAGATGCATAAGGCTGAGCAAGATAAAAGACTTATACATTTTTTGATAGGCCTAAATGAGATGTATACTGATGTACATGGAAATATTCTCATGATGTCTGATCTACCAACTATGGCACAGGCATTTGCCATTTTGTCACAGGAGGAAAGGCAGAGGGAAATGAAGCCTCCTAGTCACATGGCTTTGGAATCCACCTCTCTAAATGCCTCTGTGTCACCATAATACAATGCATGAATCAAAGGTTTCAATACAAACTACAATTCTTATAGAGGAGGGGCAGGCAGAGGTGAGAGCAGTTCTAACACTTTTAAAGGGAATTCCAGCACTGGGAACAGGTCAAATTTGTTCTGTGAGTACTGCAAACGAACTGGACACACTAAAGATAGGTGTTATAAGCTTCATGGTTATCCAACCAACACAAAAGCTCCAAGAGGAAAGGACTCAGGATCTGCAGCAAATGTACATGCCTCTGAGGATGATAAAAGCCAGTGTGAAGAAACTGCTGAGCAGGGAAGACAAATTCCATTAAACTTGTCCAAAAGTCAGTATGAGCAGCTACTTAATCTACTTGGAACTCTGCAAGTTGGAGTTGATTGCTCAGGAAACATGACAGGTGGATCAGTGAATCTAGCAGGTATACTTGCTTGCTATTCTTCTATAAATGAGATAGGTGATTTGTCATGTAAATGTATTAGATTAACTGTTGGCTCTTGGATTATAGATTCAGGAGCATCACACCACATGACTTACACCAAAGATTCCCTTACAAACCTTAGAACATTACCCTATCCTTTCCTTATTACATTACCAAATGGATACAAGGTTAAAGTGACTGAAATTGGTGATGTTTGTCTGACTTCTACACTGACTTTGTACAAAGTTTTGTTTATTTCTAGCTTCAAGTTCAATTTGATATCTGTTCATTGTTTAGCTTTTCAACTCAAGGGAATGGTTAGCTTTAACAGCTCTTCTTGTTTACTGCAGGGCCCTTCTCTGAAGTGCCCTCTGGCACTTGGTAAAGCCAAGGATGGTCTGTATTTTTTCTGTCCAAAGTGCCACAATTGTCCACCTGAAAATGGCAATATTGCTTCTCATGTCAGACGTCAACCTGTTTCTTCTTTTAACTACTGTAAGTCTGTTGGAAATGTATGTCAAAGTCCATCTCAAATTGTAAAATACTTTCATACAATCAATAAAGAAGCTTGTGTTGCAGATCCTATTTCATGTTCTGCTGTTAATTCCTCTCCTGGTACTAAATTTACTCACAATCATGACAATGAAAACTATCTCCACCATACCTCTAAATTTTTCCAATAAGCAACCCTTCACTTGCACAATATGTCCTATGGCTAGACAAACTAGGATGCCCTTCCCAGAAAGTACAACCACAACTAGTGCAACATTTGAACTGCTTCACATTAATTTATGGGGACCATACCACACACCTACCCATGATGGTCACCATTATTTCTTAACCATGGTGGATGACTATAGTAGGTCAACCTGGACACAACTGCTAAGGTGCAAAAGTAATGCATTACAGACCATAAAAGCTTTCATTTCCCTTATAGAAAATCAGTTCCATACCAAATTGAAAACTATCAGATCTGATAATGGTCTGGAATTTACAAGTATTGAAGCAACTAATTTCTTTCAAGAAAAAGGTATAATACACCAGAGATCATGTCCTTATACACCACAACAAAATGGTGTGGTTGAAAGGAAGCACAAATATCTCCTTGAAACAGCAAGGGCACTTCTATTCCAATCAAAACTGCCTATGAAGTATTGGGGAGAGTGTGTCCTGACAGCCACATATCTTATTAATAGACTACCCACTAAACTCTTACAAAACAAGTCCCCATATGAACTACTATATCAAAGAAAACCAACTTATTCCCACCTTAGAAGCTTTGGATGCCTTTGTTTTCCAACTACCTTGAAAACTCATAAGGACAAGTTTGAACCAAGGGCAACACCACATGTCTTCATTGGATACCCTTTTAATACAAAAGGCTACAAGGTCCTCGACTTAGCTACCAAGAGAATTCATGTGTCCAGAGATGTTTTTTTTCATAAAGCTGTTTTCCCTTTTGTTACTTCTCCTGTTGGTTCCAGTTTTAGTTCTGTCTTGAAATCACTTGTGAGTCATTCTAATACATTGCCTTGCATGTCTAGTAAAACAAATGATTTTGTTCATGATGAAGTGTTAAATGATGACACACTAGTTGAAGTCACTACTAACCATGTTTCCACAAATACTAATACACAAACTATTGAACCTATAATTCCTATGCCTCCACCTAGAATTAACACCTCTACCTTCGCTGATGCTCCACCTGTACCTAGAAGATCAACTAGAACCCTTCACACTCCAAGTTATTTAAATGACTACACTTATACAATACCTAACTTGTCCTCTTCAACATCTTTCACTTCTGATCCACACCACTCACTTACATCTTTCATTTCTTACCCTGATCATGTATGTTTCACTAGTCTGTGTCCTAGTAGTCAACAGTTGATCAATAATGTTTCACATGATATTGAACTTTCTTCTTATGAAGAAGCAATTTTGAATCCTGCCTGGCAACTGGCAATGACACAGGAATTTGATGCCTTGTATGCAAATGACACTTGGGAACTAGTTAGTTTGCCTAAAGGGAAGAATGTTATTGAATGTAAATGGGTGTACAAGATTAAACATAAGGCAGATGGTAGTGTCGAGAGATTTAAGGCTAGATTGGTAGTAAAGGGGTACACTCAACATGCTGGAATAGATTACAATGAGACATTCTCACCTGTGGTAAAAATGACTACTGTGAGGACTCTCATTTCTTTAGCAGCCAAGAAAGGCTGGAACATGTATCAATTGGATGTTAACAATGCTTTCCTTCATGGTGATTTAAATGAAGAAGTTTACATGGCATTACCACAGGGACTGGCAGTGGACAGTAGTAACATAGTTCGTAAATTGAAAAAGTCATTGTATGGCTTAAAGCAGGCCAGCAGACAGTGGTACGACAAACTGGCCAACAGTCTCTATTCAAAAGGTTACACTCATTCCAACAGTGATTATTCACTGTTTTACAGGAAGAATGGGTGCTCCCTGGTTTTTGTTGCCGTATATATTGACGATATCATTTTAACTGGGACTGACATAGATGAGATCACTTCTTTAAAGGTGTTCTTACATGATCAGTTCAAAATAAAGGATTTGGGCAGGCCGCATTATTTTCTTGGTCTGGAAATTTTATACAGAAAGGATGGTATTCTTATATCCCAATGGAAGTTTACTCTTGACCTCTTGAATGAATTTGACTTTATGAATTACAAAACTGCTACTTCACCTTTGGATTCTAATGAAAAGTTGAGACTTACAGAAGGCACACTACTATCAAATCCTACTCACTATAGGAAGCTAGTAGGGAAACTTAATTTTCTCACCAACACAAGGATGGATATAGCGTATAGTGTGCAGCACCTCAGTCAATTCATGCAATCTCCTAGAGAGCCCCATTTGAAGGCAGCCTATCATGTGCTCAGATATTTACAACAGGACCCTACACTAGGAGTTTTCATCTCTAATAAACCTGACCTCACCATCAGTGCGTATTGTGACTCAGATTGGGCCTCTTGTCCTGATTCAAGGAAGTCGGTGAGTGGCTATTTGGTTTTCATGGGCGATAGCCCTATTAGTTGGAAGTCTAAGAAGCAGCCTACAGTGTCACTATCTTCAGCAGAAGCAGAGTATAGAGCTGTGAGACAAGTTGTGGGTGAAATAGTATGGCTAGAAAGATTACTTGATGAGCTATCAGTAAAATGTCCCTTACCTGTACATGTGTTTTGTGATAGTCAAGCAGCAGTGCACATTGCTAAGAATCCAGTTTTTCATGAGAGAATTAAACATATAGAAGTGGATTGTCATTTTGTCAGAAACAAGCTGCAGCAAGGATTGATCACACTCCAATACATTCCCACGGATTCACAATTGGCTGATGTTTTTACTAAAGCTTTAACTGGAGTCAAGCATACTAATTTATTGAGCAAGTTGTCTGTATGTACCTCACCTCCAACTTGAGGGGGGTGATAAAACTAGTGATAAGATTAGTTAATTAATCACATGTTCATTCACATAATTAGTTAGTTAGGAGTCACAAGTTTTCAATTTCATAGTTAGTTGAGTTTGTTAGAAGTCTCTATCAGTGAATGTATATATACACATACATTGTATTGACAAAAGTTAGTTTTTCACATTCTCAATAATATTTTTCTTCTCTCTTCTTTCTCTTATTGTTGGTGAAAGCTCAACCTCCATTAATGGAGGAAATATACTGTTTTCACAGCTTATGCTGTTGATTCTGTGAAAAAGGTTCATAAGATGTCCATAATTAAAATATTTTTCGTCATTGATCGTTCATTTTTTATTCAGAGTAGTTACAAGATATAAACAAATATGACCGATATTCAAAATAATAAAACTATAACTAAAGAATATGAGTTTAAAACTAAAAGTCATAGCTAAAACGGATCTCATAATTTCGAAAATATTATACACTATTTAAATTAAAGTAGAACAAAAGAAACAATTTTTAAATTTTTTTTCCATAACACGTTGAAGCAGGCACGTCAACGGAGGCGCGACTACTTCAACGTGAACTCTCTCTTATATAATAAAATATATTTATGTTTTTTTAGCTGTCTTTGAATTATATATAACAAATTTTTCCGACGAAGTCGTGTAACGTAACACCCCTTGAGTCTTAATAGATCCATCCCTAGATACATAACCTTGATTATTTTAACCTAAATCAATATGAACCTGCTTTATAGTTTGCTATGTATCAGGTGAAGGCACAATGTACCCGCAAGTTCTAAACAAATTGAAAATTAAGTATAATTTGCACTTATTATACAACGACTGGTAGTTGCTTTCATCAACCCAGGTCTAAAGCAATTTTTTTTTTAAACTTAAAATATAAAATATATTATTTATTTGATACAATTCAATATGTTTTTAGTTAATTTTATAAAATACTTAATTATTCAATATGTTTATAAATTTTTTAATATAAAAGACATCAAATTTTATTTCAAAAACCTTAAAAATTAAAAATCATTGATACGAGTCGAACTCAAAACCCTCGTTAAGCCCCTCAGCTCCACTCGCACACACACAATCACATTGGAGTAGAAAAATGTTGATCCGACGCATTGTGCTGACCAAATCTCTCCACCATTTCCGTTTGTTGAGCAACTATGCCACCGCCGCCGCCGCCGTTGTTCCAGAGGTAGATGATGATTTCCCAAAGCCCAACCCCAAATACGCAGAAACTATTCATGCCGTTGTTCGTGTCACTTCCGGCAAGAACATCGCCGCCAAAGAGAGGAAAGCTGGGAGGGTACCCAGTATAGTGTTTGAACAAGAGGATGGACAACATGGTGGTAACAAAAGGCTCATATCTGTTCAGGCTAATCAGATAAGGAAGCTTGTTAACCATCTTGGTCGGTCTCAGTTCTTGTCCAGGTTGTTTGATCTTGAGGTTCATCCTGACTTGGAATCTCAAGATGTTATTGAGAAGGTTCGAGTTCTGCCCAGAAAGGTATTTGCCTCTGTTTATTAGATTTGGTTACATTGAATTGATCTGAAGATAGATACTGGCTTTCAATTCATATATGCTTATAAGTAGGGATGACAAAATCAAACCGAACCCGCCCAATTGCTACCCCTACTTATAAGAGTAAGCAGTTTCTTAAAAGCTTATCTCTTTTGGATTCTTAAGTATAGGTGTGGATATTAATGCTCCCATATTGTAGGACAAATTTATGGTTTGGGACATTTTAAGGTATTGGCTCACTTTGTTAGTATGTGAATTGAGTGGAAAATAGATTTGGTTCGGGAAGAACGTGTTTTTCCAACTCCGGGAAAGGATTCATCTAAATTAATTTTAGCTTCTTGCCTTTTACTTTGCTTGCTTCTGAGTAAGCAGCAAGTGACAGCTTATCACTCCCCTAACCTTTGGACTCATCAATAGTACTTCTGATCTGGATAAGGTTAGCTTTGATACTGCACTGTTATACTACACTAGTTTTAGGGTACTGGTTATGGATTCACATATTTCTTTCTGATAATGATAGAAACTGAGTCAGACTGCACAATTTGACATTTCCTAGCACAGTTACCTAGTAACTCTTGATGACCCAGGTTAAGGCAGATGAGAAGAATCACATCGTGGTTTTTTTGTTGCTGATGGGATTTGAACCTAGTTTCACTGGATTTTCACTCACTTCAATTACCGCCAGGCCACACACTAGGATTTGAACACAGTTTCACACACTCATAGGGAAAAAGGTTGAAATTCTTGAGTTGATATATGCTTGAACAAAGCTAGGTTCTAAAAGATTTGGTGGATTAAATGCTTAGAAATAGGAGTTGATATTAGTTCTCATAGTGCTGTTGGGAAATACTGGTTGTGATGTCCATAAAGTAAGCAGCCACAACTGTGAAGGCAACAAAGTTCTTATGAAATAGCTTGCAAAACTTACTATGTGGAAGAACAATATTCACATTTAGGGTTTAATGATGTTTAATGGACTGTTCTTTTCACAAGTCTTGTGAGTTATGACATTCTAAACCACAATGATGAAAAAAAGTTGTCGCCACGGTGAGATATATCGAACAGCCTACTGAGTATGTGGTATAAGGGGTTGAAACTCAGGGAACTTCTTAACTCGGCTCAGAAGAAAGACCTTTAACTGCTTAACTCGGTTCAAAAGAAAGACCTTTAACTGCTTAACTCGGTTCAAAAGAAAGACCTTTAACTGCTTAACCCGGTTCAAAAGAAAGACCTTTTGTATAATTATGAACCTGTTGAAGCCAAACAGAGCTTTAGATGGATTTTAGCAGGGCGATGTGCTGATTTATCTATTTCAATGTTCAGGTTCATCTAGAAGCTGGTTCAGATGCGCCTCTTAATGTTACCTTTATAAGAGCCCCATCAAGTGCTTTATTAAAGGTTGAGATTCCTCTTGTATTTAGGGGAGAGGATGTGTCCCCCGGTTTGAAGAAAGGTGAGTACTGGATACATCTGCCTTTTCCTCTTTGTAACTTGCTAGAAGATGCTTATCTTTGCGAAGTCTTTATATTTATTTTCTATGCTGATTTCCATGGGGATGTATTGAAACTAGCTTATCATATGTTACACCTGCATCAGTTCTTTATCCAGAAGCACAACGCCTGGTTTTCTTGAATTCATTCAATGCAAATATTTTATGGTTGTGATGGACCTAGAAGTTTCTCAAGGTGGAGTACCCAAGGGTGTAGTCTAGCTGTTGAAATTGGAATGAGCTATGGAAGACTAGGGTTCAAATCCCTATTAGGTGAAACATGCTGGTGATTTCTTGCTATTTGGCCAAGTCTTGGTGAGCGGAGGCAAGAAAACCCTACTGCTGTGCCATTAACCAGCACTGACAGTTACCCTATAGATTGAATGTATTATCTGTTGAAACCATCTTTGATCAGATCCTATCATTTTAGTATTCATGAGGAAGTTGTAGTTTGCACAATCTTAGGCCTTTACTATGTCAACTGTCAAGTTATCTTACACCTCCAGGTCCTCCTTGCCATAACTGATGATCTAGGTATTCATTTGTTTATTCTTTAGAATCAATTTAACTATTACCTTCTTTAGTCTTTCAGCAAGTGATTTTGAAATCCTTTATTGTCACTTTCTACCAAACAGATCAACTTGGGATCTCTTAATTCAGTTATCCCTTTCTTTGAGCACTAAGGGGTTGTTTGGTAGGATGCGTTGGAAAATATAGTGCATGCATTAGCTTTGTGTATTACTTCAAATTTTAAAGAATAGGCACCTATCCACTAAAAGAAATTTAGGATAGAAAATGATCTTTCATCTAAACTTTAAGTTTGTAGTTGGCCATAAATAGTTTCAATTAGAGTTGGGCAAGTCCAACTTCAGACCTGTGTATCTGAAGTACCTTGTTTGGTACACTTTTACAACCATATAACTAACACAAGCATTAGTTATACATTCTATTTGGTATTATGCTATCTATGTATAACTAATACATGACAAACCTTGGTATTGTTACTACAAAAAAACATAGCAAACTTTGGTATTGCTCCTCAAGAAAAACATGGCAAAACTTGGTATTGTTCCTCGGAAAAAAACATGACAAACCTTGGTATTATCAATGAAAGGGATTTTAATGCATGCATTAACATGTTTAGACACAATTACCTCTCAAAACCTTTTCCATTTCCCTTTCACCATATTTGTGGAGGGAATTTTTGTAAACAAATAATTTTTTTTAGAAATTATGCAATGCATGTTATTTTTTATACACCAGTCCAAACAATGCATCAAAAATAATCTTAGCATTACTAATGCCAACATTACTAATGTACCCTATTCAGCACTATTCTTATACATCCTACGAAACGACCACTAAGTTAATTAGAGTGGTGAAGTAGAAATTATGCAAGACATGTTATTTTTAATACACTAAACCAAACAATGCGTCAGAAATAATCCCAGCATAACTAATAGCAACATTACTAATACACTCTATTCAACACTGTTCTTATACACTCTACGAAACGACCACTAAGGTAAGTAGAGTGGTGAAATAGAAATTATTTGCAATGCATCTTATTTTAATACGCCAAACCAAACAATGCATCAGGAATAATTACAACATAACTAATGTCAACATTACTAATATACCCTATTCAGCACTATTCTTATGCACCCTATGAAATGACCACTAAGGTAATTAGAGTGGTGAAGCTCTTCTCAAATCTTCCTTCCGAATAGAATTGGTAGAAGTTTAGAGCATCCCATTTCTAAACATTCTGCGATGATTTTTTTGGTGAAAAGCTATAGTAAAGCCAAGGTTGATCTTCAGCACTATCATTTATGGTTCAGTCACCTCTTCCTCTCTTTTCTGGAAAAGGCCATTGCAACCATTTGCTCTCATCTTTTTTGAGATAAAGGTAACTGTGCATTCACAATAAGCTCATCATCAAACAAATGATGAGCATAGGTCACTTACAATCTCCTCAGAGCATGTCAAAAACTACCCTATGGGAGATTACAAATTCCTATGAAATCAACAAAAAGGTCTATATCCCCCATCATATCTTGTTTACACCAAAAATATAAAAGGCCAAGGCAATTTATTCTAATCTTCTGGATATTGTTTCCCTTATCCATAGAGCATCTTGCATTTTTTTCTTTCCACAAAGTCCACCAAATGCAGGCTGGGATTAACTCCCACCAACCATTTTCCGTCATCTTCTAGTAACATAATTAGGTCCCACCATCCTAGACATTCCACCTCCTTGGGTCCATCAACGGTAAATTCCATGAGGGTTGAGAAGAAATACAATGAATTCTAAAGAGGAAGAGTTTGGGTTAAAGTGTTCTAAAATCTTAACCTGTTAGGGGTCGTTTAGTAGAGTGTATTAGCAAAATTAATGCATGCATTAGCTTTATGTATTATAAGTACCTTGTTTGTTACACTTTTTCATGTTATGTGTAACTAATGTTTGTATTAGTTATACACTCTATTGTGTATTGAGGAGTGAATTACTAATACCATGGATTTCTAGGTATTAGTAATGCAAAGGAATTTAATGCATGCATTAGCATTTTAAAGACACAATTACCCCTCAAAATCCCTTTTACATCTTTTTCATTAGAATGTGGAGGATATTTTTGTACAATGCATGCTATTTTAATACACCAAACCAAACAATGCATAAGAAATAATCTATGTATAACTAATGCAAGCAAAACTAATACAAGCATTGCTAATACACTCTATAAAACATTATTTTTATACACTCTACCAAATGACCCCTTAGTACTTACATACATGTAGTAAGCAATTAGACAATCAAAGTGGAATGCTGCACCAGCTGCTATTTGGAGAATTGTTTGGATTGAGAGAAGTAGAAGATGTTTTCAAGACATGGAAAACAATGTAAAATGCAACAGGCTGAATCTATTCTAGATGTGATTAGAATCACTACAGGTCTAGAAGGGTTAGATTTTGGCTAAGTTTCTTTTTTGCTGTGGATGTACAGATTTTGACAGCACTTAAAAAGAATAGGACAGTTGAATTGGTTTTGCATGTAAATAGAGATATTTTCTTAAATATACGAAACATAAACTTGTTTAATGAGCGTAACTCACTGCTTTTCTTAAAAAAAAATACCAGTCACTTCAAATTTGTCCACCTTGTGTAGTGGTTTGTGTTGGGGAGTACAGATCAGCTTGCCTTTCTCCCATCCAACCAAAAATTGGTAATTACAGAGATTGGAGCAATAAAAAGAGGGATAGAGTTTAAAGAGTATACCTAATCATAGTTACACCTATTTTTAATTTTAAATAGCATTAGCCCAACTGATAAATAGCCGTCTATGGTCTTTCAGCTAATATATGAAATCTGAATCTTATGAGATAGTGAGCTTCATAATAAGAACTGATGGTCAATTTCAGAAAGAGACGATCCTTGCTGAATGATAATTAAAATGATGAAAGGAAACACATTTAACCCGTGAGGCGATATCTATTTCCTATTTGCTTGCACTACTGTTTTTCTTTCTAATAATCATCTGTTAACCAATTTGGTAGGGTCATATTTGAATATCATCAAGAGAACGGTAAAGTTCATATGCCCAGCGGATCTCATCCCTCCCTACATTGACGTTGACTTAAGTGAGTTGGATGTTAACCAAAAATTGCTAATGAGCGACCTGAGGGTTCATCCAGCTTTGAAGCTTATCCAACCGAAGGATCATCCTGTTGTCAAGATTGCTGGAGCAAGAGTTTCTGATCAAAAGAAATCGAAATAATTTTTATTGAAGCACTTTTCTGGAAATCTTAGCAAGCTTATTATGGAACGGAGGATTAACTCCACAGCTTGGGACATTGGCATTGCTAGCTGATGTAATTTACTGGACGATCAATCTTGTTCATTTGTGCTAAGCTAAAATAGGGTGACTAGGTGATAGCTATCTCAATTTTGGAATCAGTAGCTGAATTGTACGACAAATTGCTAATATCCCCAATAATTTTTCTATACTGGGCTGTGAAATTTCAAATCATGACAACGTTCTCTGCCTATTTGCAGAATATCAAGTTTATCTTTGAATTACTTTCTGGTGATTCTTGCAAAGAACCTTTAATTGTTAAAGATGGACAAATAGTCTTCAAATTTGGGAGACAAGCCTTACATACTGCCAAGGGTGAAGGGCGCAAATACTTTATATTTAAAGGATAGTTGAAATTTACGATGTTTTTAAAGTTTAATTGTATTAGAATCAACTACAAACATGCACAGGTTGGTTTGAAGTTGTGCACTTCCCTTTTGTTACACGATTTTATATGGGTAAATTTCTCAAAATATCACTTAATCATGTGAAATTATTTAGTAAGCTTAATTAACTTATTTTCGTATTAATAAAATCGCTCATCTTACGAATTCACTTTAGCCTTCCAATCACCAAAACATGATTTGGCATGGGTTTAAAATAACAAAGCAAAAAAAAAAAAATGACCCATTACTATTCAAGTAATTTATTTTAAAAGCATGACAAATTATGTTTATGGAGATTGGAAAGTTAAAAGTTATTTTGTAAGAGAAAATTTAATAAATTGAGGGATTTTATTAACATAAAAATAAATTAAGTGAATTTATTTAATTTCACATAATTGAGAGTTTTTGAAAAATATATTTAAGTTATCACTTACCAAAGTTCTTTATTAGTTTAGCTACTAAAATTAAAGCATATTATTATTTTTCCTCCCCTAACTCAAATGTTGGTAAGTCCACCATTCACCAAAGCTTAAAGTTTTGCAACAAGATTAACAACTCATGATTTTTTTGAAAAGAAACAGGGAAGAAAACATAAAAAAGACTCATCATTTTATTTGAAAAACTCAACTTATTTTAACTTAAGTATTTGATCTAGATGATGGATCAATTATGCATAGTTACAATTATAATATACTTACTATAATTTGACAAGTGAGATAGAGGGAGGGTGGTGTGTACATAATCTTACTTTCACCTTGTAAATGTAGATAGATTATTTCTGATTAACCCTCTATTTAAGTAAAACATATCAAAATCAAGTGTGTGTGTGTGTATATATATATATATATATATATATATAATAGCTACGTCAAACAATACAAGGACCAACAAGGAAATGACAAGTAATAATAAAATTGAAGACAAAGATAATAGGAAAGTAATAATAACAATAGAAATAAGAGAACTAAACAACACTCAACTACCTACTAACCTTTTATCCTATTTCTTGACCTCCATACCATACCCTCTTATCTAAGGTCCTATCCTTGGTAAACAAGTAAATAATATCTTGTCTAATCACCTCTCCCCAATACTTCTTCAACCTACCTACCTGTCCTCATACTCACCATAATCAACGTCACTGGGCATCTGTGCGCATCTCCTCTTCACATGCTAGAATCATCTCAATATCGCCTCCCTCATCTTCGTTCCTAATCTTATCTCTCCAACTATGCCTACACATCTATCTCAACATCCTTAGTCCCGCTACCTTCATTTTCTGATCATGCGAGTTCTTGAGTTACATTTCTAATTTGAAAATATAGAGTGAAAACAAAAAAAATAATTAGTAAAAGTAATTTTCTTGTTATTCTATTATTTGCTAGGTATGCAAAGTTATTTTTCTTAAAAATATATAAATCAACGCAAGTCTTAGGATCAAATATTCGAGAAAATCAGATAAATATTAATCAACAAAATATTAAATCAAGAAAAATAAGCTAACTGTTATTATACACCATAAAACTTTGAAAAACAAGTCTCTCTTCTAATGAGACCCAAATTTTAACTTTGTTGAAGGTTAATTTAATTTTGCTTTTCACATTTTAGATTTTTCCATCCTCTCCCTGCTTCAAACTTTTGTTTTTGTTTTCTGCACTTTTTTATTCTTTTACGTTATTCTTTTTTGTTTGTTCTTACAAGTTTATCAATCCGTACAACCTTCGTTTAGAATATAAGTTGAAAATTTTAGTTGAACTAATTTATAGTTCTAATGAGTTTAATTAGTAAATATCCATTTATTTCCTTTTGATTTGATTATGAAAATTTGCGATTGCTTTCAAAATTGTCTTTGAATACTCTATTTATTATTAATCTTAATATTTTTGAAAATATAATATATAGATAAAGTAGCAACACCATATAATATGGACAAGCGAACTATTGTATCTAACAAAAGAAATATTGAAATAGAATTATGATTTTTTAATTAACTTGTCTGATTAATATATACAATTTTCATTTTTTCTTTACAAGTTTCTTTATCATTTATCTTCTAATTTAATTCATTAGAATCAAAATGAGAGATTAATCATCTCAATAAATTGAACAAACCTATATATATATATATATAAATAATTGAATTAATTACGATCCATTTACATATACTTGTTAAATTGTTATTATCGTTTTGAGCTAGTCATACATTTACTAACCATCAAATATTTTTCAATTTGACTATTATGAGTAAACAATACAAAATTACATCTGAAAATATTCACCCTCGATCCACGAACTATAAATACATGTCCAAAAATCTTGCATGTTGAGCTAAATGTTTTTTGACGTCTTCTTTTCAACTCTTTCAAGATTTCTTATACCTTTCTTGTTCGTGTCTGGTATCTGCATTGGAGTTTGACTAATTTGGATTCACGTTAGGTAGGGCCCCATTTTGGGGTATCGTTCTCTACTAAGGATTTTTCCATGCTTAGAATTCGAACTTGAGACTTCTGATTAGAAAATGAGTAGTCTCATCCACTGCATTATATCCTTTGATAGTATGTTTGACGAGATTAGTGATTCACTTGATAAGTGGCACAATCGTTTAGTGTCAATCACGACCGTTCAACCTAATTTCTGCCTGATCAAAATTTATTATTATTAAGCAATATAGTATAATTGCACAATATAAGATCACATTGGCCACTCAAAGTAATGTTTATTATTAAGCTATATAACATTTACATAACAACATAATATTACACAGGCAACTCAGAGTTTTCCTGCATGAACGTTTATTATTAGTATATTATAATAAACTATGTTATATAGTTAATTAAACAACATATATAAGATCATACCGTACAACTCAGTGTGTCATGCATGGAAGTTTATTATTAGGGGGAACCCATCGGTGGCCCCCTAAACTTGGCACCAATTTTCATTTAGACACCTCAAATAGGCTTTGTTCATTTTAAACACCTCAAGTAGGGGTCCGTTGTATAATTTTGACACTTTTTGTATTTTCAAAATCGCATATTAAGTGCGTACATCCAGATGCAAGAAGAAGAAGAAAAGAGGTGAGGTCATGGGGTTTGGGATCGTGAATAAAGGAAAAAAGAAAGTAAAATTGAGTCTTTAAAAAATAATTAAAATTTCCACGTGTCAGATATCAATTCGTTTATTTTTCCACATAAGAGCGTCTGGATGTACGCACTTAATATGCGATTTTGAAAATACAAAAAGTGTCAAAATTATACACCGGACCCCTACTTGAGGTGTTTAAAATGAACAAAGCCTACTTGATGTGTCTAAGTGAAAATTGGTGCCAAGTTTAGGAGGCCACCGATGGGTTCCCCCTTATTATTACCATGCTATATATCTATATATATTAAAGTTAGGCAAAAGAAAAATAACGTGACACCTCTCTTTCGCCAATAAAACAAAAAAAATATTTTATCTCCATTTTTAGGGTTTTTCTAAATTCTAACTATAAAATGCAAATATCTCTTAAAAGTTTGAGTATTTAGTTTCCTTTTTTTAAAAAAAAAAAACTAAAAGAAAAATGACTAACATATGTCATTATTTCGAAATTGCCTTTGAATATATGTCATTAATCTTAATATTTTAAAGAATAATATATGGATAAATGTATATTACCATAAAATAACAAATAAAATAAAACAAAACTATTCTATCTAACAAAAATATATCTTGAAATAGAGCTATGATTTTTCAACTTGTCTGATTAATATGCACGATTTCAAAAATTAAACTTACTAATTTATTTACCATTTATCTTATAATTTAATTAATTAGAATCAAAAGTAGATAGATTTTTAAAAATAAATTGAACAAACCTCGGTTTGTTCATGATCGTTTGAAAATTAATAACTACTCCTTCCGTCTTTTTAGTTTGTCATGTTACACTTTTCGAGAGTCATTTTGACTCATTTTCGAAGCTAAATTAGATTACATTCATTTGATATTTTAAAATAAAATTTTAGATATTCAAAAAATATACAGAAAGTACTATAAATTGAAACTTTTTTCATATTAAAATGAAAAAATATATCTTAAAATGTTAATCAAAATTCATATCGTTTACCTCTCAAAAAGAAAACTATGACAACTAATTAAAAATGAGCAAAGAGTACAAATCTATTGTAATAAATGACTTACTGGCCATGAAAAATACATCTTAATTAATTAATTGTGGTCAATAGGTCAACGAAGGGCAGTTTTATACCATTTGGCCTCCGTTGACCTATTGACCATAAAAAAATACATCTTAATTAATTAATTTTAAGTATTATAAGTAATTATGTAAGTCATGTATGAAAAACTTCAAAAAGATAAACTTTTAATAAAGAACAGATTTTTTTTTTAGTAATTAGTGAGAATATTTGGTTTGTTTTCAAGTAGTGAGGGTAATTTAGTGGTGCATATTTAAAAAAAATTAGCAAATGGGACATACAAAAAGCCATGTACGTGTGTCCATAAAGGTAAGACAAATTAAACATAATTATTCAGACTACTTTATTGTGTTATATTTTGGTCATCTCTGTTTAATTTAGGGATAGTGACAACTATATAAAGCTAAGTATTTTTTGACGGTTTCTTTTCGCCTCTTTCTGCTTTACTATATCCCCTTGACAAACTTTTTTGCATAAATAAACTTGGTTTCAAGTCCGATTTTTCTCATTTATTTATTGAAAATATGAAAAGATAGATGAGGCTAGTTATGCACAAATCTAAATAAAATAATGTTGGACACATTTTCTAGTTAGACGCCTCAACTTTCATAGTCATCATTTTAGATAGATAAAGTTGGTTTCATTTTTTGGACCCTCTTTTAAAAGCCTCAAGTATAGTATATTGCAACTTCGAAAAAAATGGTTTAGAAATGTCTACATGTTCATGAAGGATTTTTTTTTTTTTTTGACATAAAATGATTTCCTAGAAAATATTTTTTCAGAAAATAAAGGACCGTTTCTTGCTTATTTTCTGGTGTTTGATAAGCAAGCAAGAAAGAAAATATTATCTCAAGAGTATTATTATATGGTATCTAGAAAAACACTATGAAGGTGTGATGAGATGGGGAGCAAGGGTTCAAGGGTGGCAAGAGGTGGGGTGGTCAAGGGGTGCGTGGGGTTTGGGGGAGTGTGTGGGTGGGAGGAGACAATAAATTTGGAGTTTCACTTATATAACTTGTTTTTCCTAATTCCATTAGTGAAGTCATTTTTTAAAAAGAGAAAATATTTTCACCATTTGTCATTATTTATTACAAATAGACGAGGCTAAATCTGTGCAGATCAAAACTCCAACAAAAAAGATTTGGGGTCGAAACGGGAGAACAAAACGGTAAATTCCTGAAACTCTCCAAAAATGACCAATCGGGTCATGACAGCTAGAACCTTACTTTATTTCAGAATTTAGGTAAAGAAACTGTCTCTGATAGACCTTCAATTCAAGACATAAAACCTTTTTTTTAAAAAAAAAAAAACTTAATGAGAGTACAAGTTCCAAATAGTTATACAACATAAGATCACATTTGCCACTAAAAGTTCAGACTAGTTTCTGCATAAACGTTTATTATTATTAAAATATATTACATAGTTACACAACATAAGAGTACACATCGATCACTTATTAGATCGTTCAGCCTAGTTCTTGCATGAACATTTATTATTATTATTATTAAGTTATGTTACATAACACAATATTACATAGTTCAATTGCATGAACATTTATTATTATCAAGCTATGTTGCATACTTCTTCAAATAGGTGCTGTCTTTTTGGCACAGTAGTTGTCCCTGCAACTAGCTATGCACTCTCCAAGCTTCTTTCCATCTGAAATGTTCAAAAATCAAATGATTGCTTAGTAAGTTTTTATATACATTTTATTTGGGACAAACTAAATAATTACACGAACATTCTTACCATATTTATTAATTTTCTCTATAGTTTGAAATAATTACTGCATTTTATCTCAATAATTAATAATTTCATATCACATTTCAAGTCAGATACACCTAGATACATGTTTTTTTCTACCAGATACATTGAAATAGGAAGAGGGGCGAGCAAGAACAGGAAGAAAACGAGCAAACTTTGTCTATGTATCCCAGATACATGCGAATCACACTAGATACATGTATCTGGAAAACCATATAAGCGAGCGAGATAGGGAGAGTAACATGCGAGATGGGAGGGAGGCGAGCAATATTTGTCTATATATCCCAGATATATGTGAATACAGTACTATATCTGGAACAAATTACAACTAATTTTGATGTAATGTATCCCGAGACACATGCATCTAGACGTATCTGGATGCTCCAGAGTTTGATAAAATTCGTAATATTACAAATTAATATGTATCTAGTGTAGGATTTCTATAAGTTATCGTTTTATTTATATATAATAGATGTTGAACAAAAGCATTTTTTAGTGAAAATTCTAACTTCGTCACTGTGTATATATATAGAGAGAGAAAGAGAGAGAGAAAGAGACCGTTTAGCATCATGTAGTTTTTGCATTGGGTGAAAGTGCATGCAATGTTACAAGCATAATTTTGAGGAGCTGTTGTGGGATGATAGTTTTGTGGAAGATGGACGGCGCATTTTGCAGCACAAAGTGGAATACACACCTCAGGGTCGAAAATACAAGCCACGGTTCTTTCTTTCATGCACCCAAGGACACAAACACCATATTCCCTAACTTCTTCATCTCCCATGCATCCACATACTAAAATAATACTAACCATTAAAACCACTAACACTTTCACTTCTTTTTTACCCTCCATTTTGTTTGTGATATAAAAGTAGATAGGAGTTCTATCAAAGATATAACTAGACTATTATATTTCTAACTAGTATACTCTACCTAGCAACCTCGTGCTCATTTAAATATAGGAAGGTTTGTGCTAGGGCGTGTTTGGTACGAAGGGAAATGATTTTCTAGAAAAAGTTTTTTTTTGAAAAATAAATGAGTTTCTTATTTATTTTATGGTGTTTGGTAAGTAAGAAAGAAAATTGTTGGATAATGCAAATATTCTGCCTATGGCAATGCCTAGGAGAGGTTGAGTTGCCCGGGCCAGTCAGAGTTGTTGGGTATTTTTCCTGAGTTTCTTACCATGATTGGGTTTTCTTTTTAGAAAAAGAAAAACATGTAATCTCCATATTTAGCTAATGATCTTTTCTAGTAGGAAAAAGTCACACCCCTTTTTCGCACGAATAGGACTTTTTCAATTTAAGTGACGTTATTGATTAGGAATTATTTTACTTTTTAGAGTCGCCACTTAAAATTGAGTTATAGTGTTCCAAGTCAATTTTTTTTAAATCCCTAATCAAAAGGAAATGACTCTTTATATGGTTTGCGAACTAGAAATTCGGGTAAGGAATTCTGTTGATCGAGGGAAAGGTATTAGGCATCCTTCGAGTCCCGTGGTTCTAGCACGGTCACTATTATTGACTTGTACTTGTCTTAATATATTTTTGGATAAATTATTTTCAGGCCATGTATTGCTCACATTTTTATTGTTGAACTTTTATTTGGTCCCACCTAGATGCGTAACCGCATTCTTGATTTTGACATTTAGAGGCATAACTATCTTCTTTGCATCGCACCTAATAATTCACTGTATAAGTCTTGTTTAAACTTATTGAAAGTCGACAATTAAAAATAATTTGACCAAGGTTCGTCACCACATCCTTGAATTTCTTTTAGTGTCTCAAAAAATATGTAACCATATTCTTAATTGAAATCATTTTTTAAACATGTCTATATTTATTTGCCTACCAAAATTCATTTGTCAATTTTTTTTTAAGCGTGAATCAAGTGGTGCCGAACTACAATCGTTCAATTGAAATTTATAGTTAGTATACCTGTTGAAATTGTCTTATTATTATTTTTGTTAGCACCCAAAAGATCAAGACAAGACACATATTATATCATAAAAATAACTAAATACTTTTCTAAACACGATCAAACAAAGAATTCATTCAAATTAGTAAAACACGAACATAAAAACTTTGATAATTAATTAAGGAAAAAGAGCGAGGAATGGACTCTTAAGCATGTAAAAAACACTCACATGTCATATAGCATGTTCGGATATATTTCAGTATACAACATTAGCAATATTAACTAGTTAAACATATACGAAATCTGAACAATTTTAATAGATTAAAATTGATTCTTGCACAATCATGACATAAAACTAATACAAAATAAAATAAAATTAAGTATTACCTCTTGTGAAAATTATTTCACAAAAAGAAAGGGTTCAGAAACCACGAACTTGAAATCGCGAATAAACCTCGAACTCAACCTGAATGGAAAAAAATATGATAAGGATGGTTTTTTTTCTTTTTCTTATCTGTGTCTGAAAGATTTTTTTGTGTTGTGTGTGCGCTGATTTTTTCGGTCATTTTCTGTATGTATGTTGGATGGTTTTTTTTTATATTTTTTTGTGTTCTGCGTGTGTGTGTTTGGTTTTTGTATGTATCTTCGATCCTTTTGTTGTGGGTCTCTGTGTGTACATATAGTATATGTGTGTTGTTGAGGTGTTGGAAGTGGGGGGAATGGGTTTTTCTTTTGTTTTTTCTTTGTACGTATGTGTATATAGGAAAGGTGTGTAAGAATTATTATTAATTATTATTAATTATTTCTTACTTATGGCCCAAGTTTACTTGTAATCCAAGTAATACCATAAATAATATTTAATAAGGAATAGATCTCGTCCGTACATTGGTTACTTGATGGACGTACCAGATTAAGTCAAAACCTCTATAAATTGGTCCTCCCTCCACCCATTAGGGTTACCACATATTCTCTATAATAATTTCATCGCTGACGGTTGTGGTAACATAAAGTTAGGGCAAGGAGGTAGAAATCAATTTACGACTAATGCTTCCGCTCCTCTCTGTGATTATGTCTTCCGCATTAGGTATGTGCCACTAATGATCTCTATGTAAGATTATCGTATTCAAGATCCTGATATTATGTTATTAAAATATTTAATTTTACATGTGGCATCAAAGCCTGAATTATTTGAACTGATAATCTTTGTGTATGAAATACGCTTCATCGTGCATAATTTTTTGCTTGTTTAATGACTCGCATCGTGTTTCATAGTGGCCCACTGCAAGTCGAAAGAAAGGCTACAAAAAAGGTGTTCTAAATAAACAATCATACATTAATATATTATATTTAATAATTCATGGTATAGTATTAAATTAATATCATAACTCAGACTCATGTTTTATGATTGAAATTAATGAATTAATGGTCCAATCAAATTATGTTGAATCTTTTGTAGTACCTAATTTTGTACTTGACTATTTAAGGTGTTTGGACTCTTATATTAATGAAGTCTTGTTAGCAAAGTTTAATTTGCACAAATTCTGAAAAATCTTAATCTTCCATACTGTAATAATTATGTTTTGTTTTTAAATTGTGCGAAAAATTAAAGTAGTCGTTATACTAAACAATAAATAATATATGTGTACTTTGTGCAAAATAGTTTGTTAGTCATCAAAGTGGCCAAACTAGAGAAATTATCGTCTACACATATAATGTTTATGATCACTTGTTGCATGTATTATGTTTCTATAGTTTGTTAGTCACCAAAGTAGCCAAACTAGAGAAATTAACGTCTACATATATAATATTTATGATCACTTGTTGCATGTATTATATTTCTATAATTTGTTAGTCACCAAAGTGGCCAAACTAGAGAAATTAACGTCTACATATATAATATTTATGATCACTTGATGCATGTATTATGTTTCTATAGTTTGTTAGTCACCAAAATGGTCAAACTAGAGAAATTAACATCTACACATATCATATTTATGATCACTTGATGCATGTATTATGTTTCTATAGTTTGTAGTCACCAAAATGGCGTCAAACTAAAACGTATAAAATTATTCACATGCGCAAAATTTTATGATATTATGTGTGAATTTGTATTTATGTAGTTTGTTAGTCACCAAAGTGACCAAACTAAAATATATAAAATTATTCACATGCACAAAATTTTATGATATTATGTATTAATTTGTATTTATGTAGTTTGTTAGTCACCAAAGTGGTCAAACTAAAATGTATAAAATTATTCACATGCACAAAAATTTATGATATTATGTATGCATTTGTATTTCTATAGTTTGTTAGTCACCAAAGTGGCCAAACTAGATAAACTAATGTCTACACATATCATATTTATGATCACTTGATGTATGTATTATGTTTCTATAATTTGTTAGTCACCAAAGTGGCCAAACTATATAAATTAACGTTTACACATATCATATATATGATCACTTGATGTATGTATTATGTTTTTATAGTTTATAGTCAGTCACCAAAGTGGTCAAACTAAAATGTATAAAATTATTCACATGCACAAAATTTTATGATATTATGTGTGCATTTGTATTTATATAGTTTGTTAGTCACTAAAGTGGCCAAACTAGTATGGTTAAAAAAATATGCATTCATAAAATTGTCATTTATCTATGAAAGCAAATTAAATGCCTATATATTGAAAATAAATAGATAAATTGATTTTTACTATTGCTAGAACTTAAGAATTTACCCAAAGGTGAATTAATCATTCTACGAATAGTGAACATTATTATGTAAATTAATATTTTCAGTCAAACATATATTGTATATCCAAAGATGTCGTATATGTTTGGTTAAATATATTTAATTGCCTATTAAAGATTAAAAAAATGGCATTTAAATTATGATAGTGTGTCGTAGTATCTACCCGAAGGAGAATTACGATGTACTTTTATCGTTTTACTGAATTCACATTATTTTTGATTTGTGAGAATGTATATCTATTTGCAGTTATTCCTCTTCATTCACATGCTTTGTCTGTTATTGTGTTCAATGGATTGAACTTCTCTTAATGGCATGAACAAGTCTAGTTCCACTTAGTTATGATGGATCTTGACTTGGCTCTACTGAATGATAAACCTAATGTCATTACTTATAAGAGCAGTGAGAATGAAAAGTTTTTCCATAAATCATTAGAGTGCTTTAACAGATTGAGTCTTATGTTCATGAGAATGATTATTGCTAACAACATTAAGAGTACTATTTCACAAACAGAAAGTGTCAGGGAATACCTGAAGTTTGTGGAAGAATGTTTTCGTTCTGCTGATAAGTCTCTCACTGGTACACTAACGACGAACTCACGATCATGAAGTTTGATGGCTCGTGCAGTATGCAAAATCATATTATCGAGATGACTAACATTGCAGCAAGACTTTTGACCTTGGGGATGAAAGTGGATGACACCTTCTTGGTTCAGTTTATTTTGAACTCATTGCCTCTTGAGTATGGACCATTCTAAATGACTATAACACTATTAAGGATAAGTGGGATATTAGTGAATTGTCCAGTATGCTTACTCAAAAGGAGTCAAGACTTAAGAATTAAGGAGGTCATTCCATTAACCTCATGAGTCAAGGAGATGGTAAAGGACTTAAACTGAAGGCCAACAAGTTTAAGAAATAAATTTAAGAAAAAAAAAAAAAGCACCTATTAAAGTTCCAGAGAATGCTTATAAAGAACACAAGGCCGATATGTGTCGTTTCTGTAAAAAGGAATGACACTTTCAATAAATGAAAGTTCTGCTTATTTGTGGCATAAATGTTTGGGTCATATATCCAAAGAAAGATTAAAAAGATTAGTAAAGAATGAGATTCTTCCGAATCTTAATTTTATTGATCTTGATATATTGTTTGGATTGCATTAAAGGAAAGTAAATCAAGCATACCAAGAAAGGTGCCACAAGAAGCACTCAACTTCTTGTAATTATACACATTGATATTTGCGGACCCTTTGATGTTCCATCTTTTGGTGGAGAAAAATATTTTATCACCTTATCGATGATTTTTGACATTATTGATTTATCTATTTGTTGAAAGAAAAATCTCAAGCAGCAGACGCTCTCAAAGTGTACGTTAATGAGGTTGAAAGACAATTAGATAAAAGTGAAAATCATTAGGTCAGATAAAGGTGGTGAATATTATGGAAAGTATAACGAATCAAAACAATGTCCAGGTCCATTTGCAAAATTCCTTGAGAATGGTGAAATTAGCGGGAGTGACAAAAGATGGAAATTAATGAGGTAAGGGTAAATATTTCATTACCCATGAATGTACCTACTTCCACACTGATCACAAATGTTGTTTCTCTTGTTGAAGAACACTTTAACAATATTGAACAACATTTGGGTGAAACACTTCAAGAAGGAACTAACTCACAAATATCTGACGCAAATGAACCACAAACAGTGTCATTAAGAAAATCTCAAAGAGAAAGAAAATCGGCCATTTCAGATGATTATGTGATTTATTTTCAAGAGTTAGATTTTGACAATGGAATTAATAAAGATCCGGTTTCATTTTCACATGCCATAGAAAGCACTAAGTCTGATAAATGGATTAATGCCATGAATGAAGAGTTAAAATCCATGGAACACAACAAAGTCTGGGATCTCGTTCAATTACCAGAAATTTCTAAAAGAATCGGATGTAGATGGGTCTTCAAGGCCAAACGTGATTCTAATGGTAATATTGAACGATATAAAGCCAGACTTGTTGCCAAGGGATACACTCAAAAAGGAGGCATTGATTATAAAAAAGACCTTTTCACCGGTCTCAAAGAAAGACTCATTAAAAATTGTTTTGGCTTTGGTAGCTCATTATGATTTAGAGTTACATTAAATGGATGTGAAAACTGCCTTTCTTAATGGAGACCTCGAGGAGGATGCTTATATGGACCAACCAGAGGGTTTCGAAATTAAAGGAAAAGATGATATGGTGTGTAAACTAGAGAAGTCAATATATGGACTTAAATAAGCCTCACGACAATGATATATAAAGTTTAATGATACCATAACATCTTTTGGATTTAAGGAAATTACCGTTGATTGGTGTATATACCAAAAGGTTAGTGGGAGTAAGTTTATATTTTTAGTCCTGTACGTTGATGACATTTTACTTGCTGCTAATGATTTAGGCATATTGCGTGAGATGAAAGATAATCTCTCTATGAACTTTGAAATGAAAGATATGGGTGAGGCATCCTATGTGATAGGGATAGAAATATTCTGTGATAGATCATAAGGATTATTGGGATTGTCTCAAAAAGGTTATATCGAAAGAGTTCTAGAGAGATTTAATATGAACAATTGTTCAGCTGGAATAGTTCCTATTCAAAAAAAAAAGGGGGGACAAATTTAATCTCATGAAATGCCCAAAGAATGATGTAAAACGAAAGGGAAATGAACTCAATTCCTTAATCTTCTAGTGTTGGAAGTTTGATGTATGTTCAAACTTGCAACAAGACCGGATATTAGTATTGCGGTTGGAATGCTAGGAAGATATCAAAGTAATCCTGGAATTGATCACTGAAAAACTGCAAAGAAAGTTGTGGCACATTATGAAGTCACAATTCATGCATTATGGTTGCAGAACTTTATTTCAGGACTTGGGGTTGTCGACACCATTACCAAGCCGCTGAAAGTTTATTGTGATAATGCTGCAACAGTATTCTTCTCCAAGAACGATAAGTACTCCAAATGTGTCAAACATATGGAATTAAAGTACTTTACTGTCAAGGAAGAAGTTCAGAAACAAAGAGTGTTACTTGAAAATATTAGAACTGATCTCATGATTGCAGATCCGTTAACAAAAAGCTTACAACCAAAGACATTTAAAGAACATGTTCAAAGAATGGGTCTTGGTTGTACTTATGATTGATGCATTTATGATGTTTTTACACTCTGAGCTCAAATTATCTGTTTCTAATATACATTAATGAATTTCTTGTTTCTCATAATGGTGTACACATTATTGTTTTGAGATATTACAAGATAAGTCTCTATGAGGCATTATTATGGACCGTAATGTTATATATTTTTATAGCTTATGAACCTAGTATGATAAGTTGCTAATGTAGTAGTATATGGAAGGAAGTATGTAGCTAAAAATTATGTACAACCGCCATAACTCGCATTAGTTGTTTGTTATATTGTGGTATGTATGATGGACATTATAGAAGAGATTTATTGTATGCGCAACTAATGTTTATTAAATATTAATGTTATATATGGTCATTGGGCCAAGTGGGAGAATGTAAGAATTATTATTAATTATTATTAATTATTTCTTACTTATGGCCCAAGTTTACTTGTAATCCAAGTAATACCATAAATAATATTTAATAAGGAATAGATCTCGTCCGTACATTGGTTACTTGATGGACGTACCAGATTAAGTCAAAACCTCTATAAATTGGTCCTCCCTCCACCCATTAGGGTTACCACATATTCTCTATAATAATTTCATCGCTGACGGTTGTGGTAACATAAAGTTAGGGCAAGGAGGTAGAAATCAATTTACGACTAATGCTTCCGCTTCTCTTTGTGATTATGTCTTACGCATCAGGTATGTGCCCCTAACGATCTCTATGTAAGATTATCGTATTCAAGATCCTGATATTATGTTATTAAAGTATTTAATTTTACAAGGTGAAGGTAGTGTTTATATTGATTGTGTACAGGTGGGTGTGTTTAGGATAGTGGGGTGTTGTGGTGTGAGGTGGGTAGTGGAGTTGGGGTAGTGGGGTTGAAAGATGAAGTGGGGGTAGTGTGGGTAGTTTAGGTTATTATTAATTTTAGATTAAATATATATATATATATATATATATATATATATATATATATATATATATATATATATATATATATATATATATATATATATATAAAACCATAATAATAAAAATATTAATTAATTATTTTCAATTAATAAACTATAAAAAAGTCAAATAGCTAGTCTAAAAAATATATATGATTAAGAAATACTAGCTTATTTATTAAAATTTAAATTAAAAGAAAACATATATTTTTTGTAGTTTTCAAATCTTTTTAGATAAACTTTTTAAAATACGATGAAAAATATAATATTTAATTTAGACCTAGAAGAAATATTTAAGGAATAAAAATAGTGTAAAACCTTATGTTCGGTCAAAAGTTATGTGTCTACAGTTTTCCCCTCTTTGACTGGAAGAGTTTTCAGACAAAGAAATAGACAATACGACAAGTTTTGACCAGACTCTTATTTGAAAGAAAAAAATATATGACGTCCTTGTTTTGGACATACTACATATCCTGGGTTATAAGGGAATCATGTCATGTGTAGTTCAAGGAGATGAAATGATGAGTTGGAAATTAAGTGAGGTTCCATCGAGGCTCCAAGTTGCGACTCCTATCCTTACATAAAAAAATGAAAGCTAATAGTCAAAAGGAAAATAAAAGTACAAGATCCTATCTATGCAGCTTCTCTTGAGTCTTGACTTGGGTCTTCATGCTTCTCAAGTTGTGAGATATTGATTTTGATCTCGAGTGAGTTTGAAGGTAAACATTTAGATAAGTTTCTTCTACTCGGACTTGGATATTGACCTTGTTCTTAGGGTAAGCCCTTGCTGCTTCAATTGAAAATGAGCTTGAAATTTTACTTCCTTCAAAATAGGATCCTAAGCTTGAAATATGGATTGACCTTAATCTACAAGGGGATTCCTAAAAATAAAACAAACAAAAGTATAACACATAATATTTCCTCGATTTATAGTAAAGAAAATTTTGTGAGAAAAATAAAAGATAGTGCTTAGCTTTGAATCGAGACTTCGAATGACTCGAGCTTTGTTGTGATGTACTCATTGTCCAGGAGGGTCCTGCTACACTAAATTCCATTGTGTAGGAGGGTCCTGCTATACTAATTCTCATTGTCCAGGAGGGCCCTGCTACACTAAATCCCATTGTCTAGGAGGGTCTTGCTATAGTAATTCCCATTGTCCAGGAGGGTCCTGCTACACTAATTCCGATTGTCCAGGAGGGTCCTGCTACACTAAATTCCATTGTCTAGGAGAGTCCTGCTATACTAAATTCCATTGTCTAGGAGAGTCCTGCTATACTAATTCTCATTGTCCAGGAGGGTCCTGCTACACTAATTCTCATTTTCCATGAGGGTCCTGCTACACTAAATCCAATTGTCTATGAGGGTCCTGCTACACTAATTCCCATTGTCCAGGAGGGTCCTGCTACACTAAATTTCATTGTCCAAAAGGGTCTTGCTATACTAATTCCCATTGTTTAGGAGCGTCCTGCTACACTAAATCTCATTGTCTAGGAGGGTCCTACTAATTACATTCTATTGTCCAGAAGGGTCTTGCTACACTAAATTTCATTGTCTAGGAAGGTCCTGCTACACTAAATCCCATTGTCCAGTAGGGTCCTGCTACAGTAATTAAATAATGTTGGACATATTTTCTGGTTAGATGTCTCAACTTTCATAGTCATCATTTTATATAAACAAAGTTGGTTTCATTTAAACAACAAAGGTTGTGGTGGAGTGGTGAATACTCCTTTATTCTTAACCAAGAGGTCTTAAGTTCGAGCCCCTTTCGGTAACCTTTGTTAGGAAGTGCTTTATCTTCAATGTGGGACTTTTCGACGTGAATCCAGATTTAGTCGGACTTCAATATGAGTATCGAACACCGGATAGAAAACCAAAAAAAAAAAATTGGTTTCATTTTTTGGACCCTCTTTTAGAAGCCTCAAGTATATTGCAACTTGGAAAAAATATGGTTTAGATATGTCTACATGTTCATTATTACTCCTAATAAATAATGAAGTGGACTTGCTAACAAGTGTGGTGTGTTGGGATGAAGGGAAATCCATGTTAAAAATGATTTCCTAGAAAATGTTCTAAGTGAGTTTCTTACTTATTTTCTAGTATTTAGTATGTAAGCAAGAAAATGTTATCCTGAGTATTATATGGTATCTTATAAAACACTACAGAGGTGGAATGGGTTAGAGAGTGGGGGTTCGAGGGTGGCAACAGGTGGGATGGTCAAGGGGTGGGGTTTGGGGGAGTTGCATGGGTGGGGAGGAGACAATAAATTTGGAGTTTCACTTATGCAACTTGTTTTCCCTACTTCCATTAGAGAAGTCATTTTTGAGGGAGAGAAAATATTTTCCAAACATTTTGACCATTTGCCATTATTTATTGCAAATAGACGAGACTAAATTCGTGCATATCAATACTCAAACAAAAAGGCTCGAAGTCGAAATCGGGAGGACAAAACGGTAAATTTCTGAAATTTTCCAAAATTGACCGATCGGGTCATTATAAATAAGATTGTACGCTAATATTACTTTTAATTCAGAGCTTAGGTAAAAAGACTATCTCTGATAGACCTTCAACTCAAGACAAAAAATAATTTTACAAAAAAAGAGTACAAGTCCCAAATAGTTGTACAACATAAGATCACATTGGCCACTAAAAGTACGTTCAGACTAGTTTCTTGTAACACCCCAGAAATTTTTCGAACTAAGACTTGAACCATTCTTCGTAGTGAGTGAGATTTTACCAAGGAATTAAAAATTTCTTAAGTGTTTAGGTCACTGGATGTAGCACCTTGAGTTCCAAGAAGAACTAAAGAGAGTTCATTCAAGTCATTCCTAAGTTTTTCTGAAGTTTAGGGTCAACTTCAGACGATCATAACTTTTAGTACAAGATGATTGAGAAGACCCATAAGATATTAAATTAAATCCCTTCTAGTACTCTTTCCAACACCGCCGAGTTTGATAAGTTTTGAGTTTGTATGAGTGAAATATGCCCTTTTGAAGTCAGGCTACCCAAATAAGAAAAGTTACCCGAAAATAGTAAGGGGTATTTTTGTCTTTTCCTTACCCAATTAGATTTAATTCATTTTTAATAAGGTTTTAAGGGTGTAATCCTATTAGTTTCAGTTTTATAATCCTAATATACGCTTAGAATTTTAGTTGAGAATTCAAGAAGAGAAGAGGAGAGAAAAAAGGAGAGGATCAAAGCGTACGTCGAGAGTTTTGCATTTTGTTGCGGATTTTTGCCATGCGTTTAATCCCTAAGAGGTATGTAAGCTTTCATAGTGTTGGGTTTGTTCACCCACACGCCAAACATGTTAATTTCAGTGTTAAATTCATCCTAAAAGATTGAGACTTCGATGTTCTTGAGTTGTATTCTTGAATTGCTTTCGTTCTTGAATTTGTGATGAGATTGAGGAGTTCTTGAGAGTTTATGGTCAATTTTCAGAGTCGTTTTAAGTTAGATTATTGTGCACGTGTGCTGGGTATCTGAATTTTAAGAGGAATTGAGAAAAATAATCGAATTTAGGCGAATTGAGATTAGAAAACAAAGAAGGTACAAGTCGGGCAAATCTGGGTACCAGGTCCTCGTTGAGGACCTGTTCCTCAGGATTGACAAAATTTTCTCCGCGTCGCAGAGTGGTCATGGACCGTTTTGCCTCAAAATTTATTTCGCGACCAAATAATTAAATGAATCTCTTTGTCGTGGACTTGCTTCCAGATAGTGATTTCTTGATCGTTTTTCATGTTTAACTATCTAAAAACACTCCTAAACATCATGAGATATTTCCTATCACAAATCGCAACCTTGAAATCATAAATCACACTCAAGGTAGAGTTGAGAATCAAGTCTTGAGAGTTCTCTCAAACATTGTTTCGAGAAAGTCCCTTTTGAGTCCTATGAGGAGTCTTCTACAATTTCTAATAACTTGTTTCAAGACTCGAGCAAGTGAGTATGAGAGTGAGGAGAATGTATTCATGAGTCTATTTTGTCTTCACGATATCCTTCATATCATGAATCATAACTCTTGAATTCATAATTCACATTCAAGATAGAGTTAAAAGTAGAGTTTAAGGTAGCCTTTGAGTTTAACTGTGAATCCTTTAAGATCCACCATCGATTTGAGTTAAGTTTTGAGTAAGTAAGTATGAGATTGAAAAGAATCGTATATATGAGTTCCTTATTAATATTTTGACCCTTGAGTCGAGTCGTTCATGCCCATAACTTCCGCATGAATTCCATCAGTTGAGTACCTTTGAGAGGAGTAGTATCATTGAAGTTCTTGAGTTCTATCTATGGTTATTGAAAACCTTGCATTAAGTTGTTCATGCCCATAATTCGGCATGAACCATATTTTAAGAAGTCTTTTACAAACGTTTTAACTTTGTTTTAAAACTTAGCTTTGAGTTGAGTAAAGAGTAAGAGTAAAGTTTATTTCTTCAAAGATTATATGGGAACTAAGTATTCCTAAGAGTTAAAATGTTTTCATATTTGAACAAGAAAGGAAACATCGATTTTCAAGAGAGCCTTTGAGCTAGTTTTTGTGTAATTATCTCAAATCAGAGAAAGAGTTTTATTTTTAAAACATATGAGCTGAGTATATTTTGGGAGTAGTATTGAGCACCGATATGAGGACGCGAGTTCATAATAACTCAAGTCTCCATAATCCATGTAACCATCATGGGTAGAAAGGATTATACTTTTTAGATGACTCCTTAATGCTCTTTAGCATAGACTAATGGGTCCACTTAGTTAAGTAGTTCTATATGACGACAAAGTATAGGACAGTTTTGACAGCATGGGCAAGACATTGTATCATCACTTAGGCTCATAATGGTGGTTTTCGGTTAGAGAAACTCTCACATAGTTATATTGTATTTTTATATACACATTGAGTATTATTGTATTTTTCCATACATTGAGTTGCTATCTATATTTTTACAAATTTTCATATATATTGCATCTTTTACTATTGATTTATCCTTGAGTATCATTAGTTGAGTCTTTCAAGTTGAGTATCTTATCCTTGAGTACTTCTGAGTTGAGTAGGTTTGACTAGTTTTGAGTGTCCTTGAGTATTCCTTGAGTTGAGTAAGTTTGAGAAGAGGTAAGTATGTTTTCTTTTTTATCAAGTTTCAAGCTTATGTTATGTTTTAGAATTCCCCATACATGCTCGTACATTCCATGTACTAAGTCATTTGGCCTGCATACTTTTATGATGCAGATTCAGGTATTCGGGATCATCAACAGGAGCTTTGTTGATACTACATGAAGTTCGAGTTAGCTATGGTGAGCCTCCTTGCTTTCGGAGGATTTCGTTTACTCTTCAATTACACCAGTTGTTAGGATGTCGTGAGTCTTGTCTCAACTTCCATCTTTGTTAATTAGAGGTTTCATAGATAGATAGTAGAGTTTGAGAAGTCTGTTTCATTTATCTTGTTAAATGTATTAAAGACTTGAGTTGCCTATTGTTGGCTAGTTGAATATTCTATTTTTATTCAGAGTTATTCATTTGAGTTAAAGATTTGTTAGTTTCATGAATTTTATTCAGTTTTTAAGTTTTATATGCTTGAGTTAGTCTTCCGCTTGTAGTCAGCCAGGATGAGGATTCGCTTGGGTACTAGCAATGGTTCTTGAGTGTAGGCCACGTCTAGGGTGTAGGCTCTGATCGTGACATTTCTACACGAACGTTTATTATTATTAAAATATATTACATAGTTATACAACATAAGATTACGCATCGATCACTTAGAGTTCAGCCTAGTTCTTGCATGAACATTTATTATTAAGCTATGTTACATAACACAAGATTACACCAAACATTGAACACTTAGAGTTCAACCTAGTTCAATTGCATGAACATTTATTATTTTCAAGATATGTTACATACTTCTTCAAATAAGTGCTGCCTTTTTGGCACAGTATAGTTGTCACTGCAACTAGCTATGCACTCTCCAAGCTTCTTTCCATCTGAAAGGTTGAAAAATCAAATGAATGCTTACTAAGTTTTTATATACATTTTATTTACTACAAACTAAATAATTACACAAATATTCTTACCATATTTATTAATCTCTCTATAGTTTGAAGTAATTACATTTTATCTCAATAATTAATAATTCATATCACATTTCAAGTCAGACACACCTAGATACATATTTTTTGCTACCAGATACATTGAAATAGGAAGAGAGGCGAGTGACAACAGAAAGAAGGCGGGCAAAATTTATATATGTATCCCAGATTCATGCGAATCACACACTAGATACATGTATCCGATGTAATTCGCATGTATCTGGGAAACCGTATAAGCGAGTGAGATAGAGAAAGTGACATGCGAGATGGGAGAAAGGCGAGCAATATTTATCTATGTATCCCAGATATATGCGAATACAGTACTATATCTAGGACAAATTAACCATTAAAACCACTAAAGTAGTTTTCCCCTCCATTTTGTTCTTGATATAAAAGTAGCTACAACTTCTATCAAAGATAAACTAGACTATTGTATTTCTAACTAGTAAGTATATACTCTAGCTAGCAACCTCGTCCTCATTTAAATATAAGGAAGGTTTGAACTAGGGTGTGTTTGGTATGAAAGGGAAATGATTTTCCAGAATTTTTTTTTAAAGAAAACAAGTAAGTTTTTTATTTTATTTTATGGTGTTTGGTAAGTAAGAAAGAAAATTATTGGACAATGTAAATATCATGCCTATGGCAAGGCCCACGAGGGGCTGAGTGGCTCGGGTCAGAGTTGTTGGGTATTTGCCTTGAGTTTCTTATCATAATTGATTTTTTACTTTTAGGAAAAGAAAAACGTGTAATCTCCATATTTGGATGGTCCCTTTCTTGTAGGAAAAAGTTTAGGACTCTATAAATAGAGACACATTCTTTCTAACTTAGTAGTATTCACAATGCAATCCTAAGGGTCTTAATAGTTTTGTGTAGGGGGGAAATAGTGCGACACAAGTGTTATGTTAACACTTATGTGTGAACCTCTTTTTATTCCTAGTAAATCGTGTGAGATTACTTCTCTAGATATTTCTCTTGTGAATATAGGCCGATTGACCAAACCACGTTAAATCTTTGTCTTTTGATATATTTATCGTTTGTCTTCTTACTCATTATCTTTTGAGGTTTGCTTTGTTAGCTTCCGCATGTCACCTATTGCTTCGCTTCTAACAAGAGTCAAGACCGAATACATGACACTTGTTTGATGGGCTTAGTTAAGAAATGAAGTTGCATTTTTGCTATCAGCCGCTATAGCTTTTGGTAAACGTTTGATCCTAACAAAAAGTATTTATATGTTATCTAGCAATTGAAGGCGGGATAGAATAGGATGGTCATTGAGTGGGTGTTGGGGATCAGGTGAGTGGGGAGGAGATAATTAACTTGGAATGTCACTTATGCTACTTATTTTTCCTATCTTCATTAGAAAATCATTTTCCTTATTTTTAAGAGACTTATTTTCCTAGGAGAAAATATGTTTCAAATATTTTGACCAATCAAATATAGAAAAATTGAAAAACATGGTTCCTCCAAAGCAAACACACCCTTAAGTGCATGTGAATATACCTGTCACCTTTTGAAGATGAGTCATAGTGACACTTGTCTCCTATTTCCTTTTGATAATTTTACGTCTCTTTAATCGTAGCTCACTTTAGCTAATTGCCAATTCTGTGTTTCTATTTAATTTAATTGTTCTTACTGTTTTTATAAAGAGGATTACTTAATTTTGGAGAATCATTTTACATAGTTAAAATAGTTCTTTTAAGATAATACTCAATACGATTAATTAAATAGTACTATTTATTATAAGTAATATTGCTTACAAATTTGTTTCTTTTCAAATGTATAAAACAAAAGGTGGTATAGGAGAATCTAATAACTATTACTGTCATTGGGCACAGTCAATTATTTATGAGATTATTTTTTTCAAATTGGTATCAAAATCTCTGCAATCTGAAAATTAAATAATTTTTACTGTCGCTGGGAATTAGTCAGTGTGTATTACCCAGCTGAGTTGGAGATACTACCCATAAAAAAAAAAAAAGAGTTGAAGACAAATATTTCAATAATTGAAAGTTCGCAACAAGTGCATCAATAATATAATTGAATATACAATTTTGAATTAGGAGAGAATATTGAAAAAATAGTTTAAAGTTGGAGAAGAAAATAAAATTTATAGAAAGTATTCAAATATTTACGAGTAAATTATTTTCCTCATATATGAAATATATGAAATGTAAAAGGTCGTTTGATACATAAGATTATAAGAATAATAATATGAGATAAGATTAATTGAGATTAATTTTAACTTATGTTTAATTAGAAGTATTAGTTAATTCTGAAAGAATTTCTACACTAAAATAATGAGGTTACTGTAGAGATATACTAAAGTGTAGTCCATAAAGTTGCTTTATATAATTTAGCCAAAATTTTCCATGCATAACTAAATTGACCTAAAAAGGAGGTTAAGCATTGTCTACAACTTTGGAAAATCACAAATTACATATGCAATTATTATTGTAACAAAATCTTAAGAGAGCAAAGTGTCAGCCAATTTCAAAAAAAAATTCAATCAATTCTATTGTGATTCATGATGTCTCACCTAATTGGCTATCACTGTCTCTCCACAAATTTTTAAACGACTCCATTTTATTATTTGAGAGAAATCAACTGACAAAGTATGACAAAATTATGTTTGTATAATAATATATATAATTATATATTTATTGTATATGATTGCACAAATACCTCTTATAATTTAGTATAATATTATATATTGATGCATAATATTGTATGTTAAGTTTTTTAAAAAATTGTAAGAAACAAATATGAAAGTTTTGGATATTCTTGTATATCGAATGTATATTATTATTTATCAAATTATAAGGGCTAAAGATTTGTAAGGTAAGTTTTTTGGATGTCATTGGTGTACACAATCTTGTTGATTTCAAACATTTAGGAGTCGTTTGATTGGATAAATTATCTCAGAATTTATAATATATTTCATCATTATGATATAAATAGTGAGATAAATTATTCCAAACATGACAACTAAATAAGATACCAAAATTTTGTCCCTAACTATTTTTTTTGTGCTGGACTATTTAGTTCCCAAGTCCTTCAATTACTCATCTTATAGTCACTCTCCATTTTTATTGTTTGTAGAAGAATTAGCAATACACTTCTTTTAATATATATATATATATATATATATATATATATATATATATATATATATAATAGAATTTATTGCTTTCAAATTTTCAAAAAGTCGTGATGTGCATGGGTTCCATGTTTGTTTATAAATTTATTTTTAAGTGATATTAAAAATGAAATTTAGTTATCTCATTAAATATAAAATAAATACCTAATAAATATTATTAATATTAATAAATTTCAAGTGGTATCGATTAAATAATTTAAAATTTTTGCTTTAAATATAAATTATAATATATATTTGCGTGATAGTAAATCATATCATTCTTTTTCAGACAAATTAGTGTGAATAGATCCATTGAGATGTTCATAATTACAGTATTTTTCTTTATCGATAGTTGAATTTTACTCAAAATAATTACAAAATATACACAAATATTATCTACATTTAAAATAATAAATCTATAACTAAAATATATGAATTTAAAACTAAAGATCAACGCTAAAGCGGTCTCATAATTGCAAAAAAAATTATGCACTAACTAAATTAAAATAAAACAGAAAAAAATAATTTTTAACTTTATTTTCGGAAATGTCCTTACTAAACCAGACACATCGACGGCCTCAAAACTCTCTCCGATATAAAAAGAGAAAAAAGAATCATATGGCAACCGGAAGTAACTGTAGAGCACAAATTAAATTGATCAAAATGAAACTGCAAAATATTAATTAAAATCTGTTACTCATACTTCTTTAATTTCCTTTGTAATTACATTTGACCTACAAATTATAGTCAAAATGAAACTTCTTATGTTTAAAGTTGCTTTAAATGAAACATTATATTATATCAAACTCCCATTTTTTACTCATCCATTTTAATTAATCCCTAAAAAATGGCTCAAGGCAAATACTTGTCATCAACAACACTCATATTTCTATTTTTAATTTCACATAATTTTTTGTTTATTGTAGCAGAAGTTGTACAACCAATTGTTTATTCTCCAAAAGACAAAAAAACTTATATTGTTTATACTAATAGTTCTGATTATGTTAAAATCTTAGCCTCAGTATTGGGAAGGTTCATTTTATATATATCTATATCATTTTCTTGTTAATTCTTCTTATTTTAATTAATGCCATTTTTAGTATAAACTTACATTTTTAATATTTGTTTAGTGAGGAGGCAGCAGAACAGGCAATATTGTATACTTATCATGATGTAATAAGAGGATTTTCAGCTTCATTGACTCTTGCACAAGCTGCTCGTTTATTAGGTAATTAAATTTGCATTTTCATATTTTGTGTCATTTTATTTAATGCTTAATTTTGTTGAAAAGAGGAAATATATACTCACACGTTGTTTAGTTGGTTGTTACTGTTATATTGTATTGTATTGTATTGTTAATATTGGTATTTCGCTTTCACCAAATTAATATTAATATTGGAAATGGTGCATGTACCAACTAAAGCAACATTTTTAATTTGCAGATCATAAAGATGTATTAAGTGTCAAAGAAAGCGCAACATATCACTTGCTTAAGGGATTTGAAGGTCCAACCAGCAATTAACAAATAGAGTTGTCAAATGATTAATAAGCTCTTGAAAGCTAATTATATTCTTGTAATCTTCTAGACATTGAAAAAATAAATAAAGAAGAATTTTTCAATTTTGAGACAGTCACATCCCTTTTTTGTCAAATCTCAAAAGTATAATTTGATCTTTCTTGAGAGATCGAAAGTATACTTCGAATACACAGTCACATGCCTTCTTTTAGGATCAAACCTAATTAGAAGTATTCAAACAAGATTTTCGAACCCCCATAGAATTGCAAAGGAGGTGCTACTAGAGGCTCATGATTCCAGCTTTAGAGTAGCCCTCCTCCCTTCCCAATGTGCTTGCACATCTTAATTATGTCAATAAGTTGTTTGTTTCCTTGAGGTCTAGGTCAATAGCCACTCAAATTATCCTCTCTTTTTTCCAACTCCAAATATTTCGAAACTATCCTAATTATAACATTACACCAACATAAGCATAACCCCACTAAAATAATTAACACTCAAAAGACGACAAAAATACTACACTATGATGAGGCAAATAATGTATGTAATTTAGGAACATCACCAGCGACCTATATTATAATTATTGAAGAACCAAACAAGAAGAAATAAAACGAACTAAATATATTATGACATGGTATTCAATATATATTATCGAAAAATAAAAAAATTGAAGAACTAAATTAAATTTTTGAAGAACCAAACGTTGATCCCTTTATGGGCTGCACGTCTGAAAAAAATTAGAATGTATAATTTTAAGAAATTAATATAATAACATAATTAAGAGAAATGTAGAAAACAAAAAACTAACATTTTTTTCTGTTTCAAAATAAGTGAATTGTTTGGATATTGCACGCCCTTTAAGAAAGAAAATATCAAGACACTAATTACATATTAATTTTCATTTTTACCCTTTTTAATTATTCTCAAATTACTCTTTAGAATGACTAAATATTGATCATGATGACTTATCTCAATACTAACTAAAATTTTAATTTATTTCTAATACAAATTTCAATACGTGATTCTTAAAATGACAAACAATTTAGTGAAACTAGATTTTTGGAGATAACAAAAATTTAGACTGCTTCGTGATAATCTTTATTGATGACATCTTGGTTTGTTCTTAAAGTAAAGAGGAGCTGGAATATCATATGAGGATAGTGTTGGGTTTGCTCAAAGACAAATAACTTTATGCAAAATACTTGTAAGTGTGAATTTTTGTTGCCTTCTGTGTCCTTTTTTGGCCATGTAGTTTTAAAAGGAGTTATGGTAGACCCGCAAAATATTGAGGCGGTTAATAATTGGACAATGAATATTATAAATTGACTGAGATTTATAGCTTTATAAGGTTGGCTAGTTACTACTGTAGGTTCGTGAAAAGATTAACCTTTACTCTTTCTCATTTAACCGACTTGACTCGGAAAGAGGCATCCTTCCTTTGGTCTGAGGAGAACTTCTAATAGCTCAAGACATTGTTTACTACCACCCATATTCTTGCTTTGCCACTAAAGGGTAAGGATTTTATTATATACTATGATGCTTCATGTTCTAGTTTAGGTATTGTTTTTATACAAAAAAAAAAAAAAAAAAGTTATCACATATGCTTCTAGACAATTGAAAAAATACGAAAACATTATCCTACTAATAACTTGAAGTTGGTTGTCAAGTTTTTGCACTTAAAATATGGAGGGATTATTTGTATTGAGATTTTTGTGAAGTGTTTACTAACCACCGTAGCCTACAATATATCTTCACGTTGAATGAGTTGAACTTGAGGCAATGTAGATGGATGAAACTATTAAATGATTATGAAGTCACTATTATCTATCATTCAGATTAGGAATGGATTGAGTATAAAGGCTAAGAGCATGGGTAGCTTGATGTAACACCCCAAAATTTTAATGACTTAAGCTAGAGCCTAACATGTAGTCTAGTAGCCTAATGGAGTTAAAATGTAAGGTTAGAATCCTAAAATAACCTTCCTAACGTAGTACTAGGGTTCTAGTGCCTAAACGTCAAGGCATGACCTCCTAGGACCCCCCCAAGGGTCCTTGAGGATGACACAAGGGAAGGTCCAAAAAGCTGTAAAATACAGCATGACCCACGATTGGACACCCACGAGTCGTGGGTGGAACCACACTCTGTGGTTAGGAGGCGTGGGTCGAGACTTAGTCTCCCCAAGTTTGTCCCTAAATTCACCCTCTCTGATCCAAACCACTCCCATGCAGGACGGGTCGTGGTCCCATCCACGATCCGTGGATGGGGTTCGTGGATCACCCACCTGCAAAAGCTGGTTTGGGTTAGATCAAGTGAGGGGTGCTTTCGTAAATTCTATTTTAATTAATTAAGGGTAGGGACTATTATTATTATTATTTATTTTAGATATTTTTAAGTACTTTTAACTATTAATAAACTCTTTTAACTCCTCACAACACACAAACTCAAACAACTTCCCTCTCAAAATATACTCTCTCTAAACTCCATTGAAGAACAAAGAAGAAGATCAAGATTAGGGTTCAAGCTCCAAGCTGTTCACTCCAATTTCGTGGGGAAAACATCAATCAAGGTATGGGAGTCTTGATTCATGAAACACTTTTCTCCATGAAGCCCTTCAACTCTCGATTTCGAAATTGGTAACTTGTTCAAAAACTAGAGTTTTCATTTTAGCCATGGGTTCGTCCTAAAATCGACTTCATTATGTTAATATGGATGATTTGATGTTTAATGGTGATTTTTATTGTAAAATTCCCCATGAACTCATGAACTCCCCCATGACCCCAATTTCATGAATTGTGATGAGTGTATTGATGCAAGATGATTACTATGAATTGTATTTATGTTAATCTAGTTATTGAATCTTGTTTTATTCATGCCTACTGTAGTATCTCTAGGTGTAATTGTGAGACATGATTCATGACCTTAAAAGGGGTAAATTGCTAGGGTTTATACATATTGATGAAAGTTGTGTATGAACTATTGATTCACTTAGTAAGTGAATCTCCTATGACTAATGTGTAAAATATGGTATTGTTGAAAGGTTGTTCTTCCCTTACCTTACACTTGATTATGTATGAGTAGTCTAGTATGATGATGATGTTGTTGTGTTGATTAAAAGGTTATCCTCATGAAACACTATGAAGAATAATGTGAAAGGCTTACTCATATATTATGTTAATTATAAGGTTGAAAGTCCATCCTCACCTTTAATGAATCTATGAGCTATTTTGATGAATTGTGTTGAATGAAGGATAGAGTATTCCTTCACACATGTAAATGCAATTCAAAACTAATTATGTATGATTTGGGAAATAATGTTTAGCATGAGTAGATATAAAAAGTGAGGTAAAGGCCCTTCCTCCAATGCAAGAGATCGGGTCATCTAAGTGAACTCATGAGATGGAAGCTCCTCCGCCAATGCAAGAGGTCGGGTTTCTAGAAACAATCTCCCTATCCCATAACTATGTGCCAACATAGGACTTTAGCTAGTGAATCCACCTAAAGGTTAAACATGTTAGTTCTACCTTAGGCAAGTAGGACACCTTTTTTTGGTGTGGTGTTACATGACACCAAATTCTATGTAGCTCACATGGTCTATGTCGGTTATGACTACTCTTTCCTATATGACAAAATAATGAATGAGACATGTACTAAACTATGACATCTTGGTGAGTTTACTTAGTAGGAGTGGGGGTATGGGACTTCACGTTTACATTGCACAAGTAGACTTAGTAGGATGTTATGGGATGGTTCCTTTATGTTATGATGAGATATGAATGTATGCATGTATGTTGAATGGATAGTTGATATGAATGACTTTTCTTATGTTCTAGTAATGTACATGACTAGTTCCTTACTTATGACTATTGATTATGATGAGGTCTAAAGGTGATATGTATGACTAAGGTAGCTTCAAAAGAGTACTTGGTAGGGTTGGTATTATGGGATGTCAATCACACATTGCACAAGTGTTCTTTAGGGGTTGCTAAGGTAATGCAGGTTTCACTATGTTAAGAGTATAAATATGATTATAACTTGTGTTGTACATTGAAAATGCATGTTGGTTTTCAAACTTGAAAAATGCATACTTTTCAACTAAAATGTCTTTTTTTTATCATATTTCAAGGATTCCATACTTAGTACTTTATGTGCTAACCCATTTCTTCTACATTTTGATAAGTGTAGGTTCTAGCTAGGTGACATACACTCTCTGTTCTTGAAGAAGACTTGGATTGCTTATCTCTAAGTTGTGGTGAGTCCTCAAGTTCGAGGACAAATTATCCATTTCTTAGTTCCTATTGTACTTCTTATATTGAGACTTTATTGATGTAATGGGCTAAGTCCCAAACTTTGTATTCCTATGTTTTAGATGGTGAATGAGACAAGGTCTAGACTCTTATGATTTTCTTTATGAAAAAGAAGTTGGACTTCGATTGTAAAAATTTTAAATTTTCTGCATTATTCTTAAGGCTTTATATGTATGATCATGCTAAGAGTTTGTATGCAACCCCTTTCGGGGTCAAGTACGCAGTGTTACGTGTAGGGGGTACCCCTGGATCGTGACACTTGACTTGCTTCGCATTTACCAGACATCCATTGGCTAGGAAAGTGCAGGCTTTGGCTAAAGTCTGATTCTACTTGAAATATCTGAAGGGGTGGATTACTAGCTAGTATAGAAGCAAGGTATATATTACTAGATCAAATTAAGACTGGGCATTTGAAAATGTAAAATTGAGTATGATTTGTGACAAAGTTGTGCAAGGTGAGACCAATAAGGTCATTCTTGATGGGGAAAGTGTTTTGTGTATCAAGGGATGAGTTTGAGTTGTTTTGCATATTAAGGGATGAGTTTGAGTGCCCCATGTTGGAGATTTAATACATATCGTTCTTGTTGAGGCTCATAGATCGAGATACTTTGTACATCCTGGTGTGTGTGATTTGAGGAAACATTATTTGTGGGGTCAAATGATGCGAGACATAGTTGATTTTGTGGCTAAGTGTCAAAGTTGTCGGTAGGTTAGGTTAAGTACGGATACCAAAAGACTGAAGGTACACTTCACTAGATACCCTTTTCTTTTCTGATTAAAAGTGAGAGATGACAGATATAGACATTGTTGTTGGATTTCTCAAGACCTTAGTGAAGTATGATTGAATATGAGTTATTATGGATAAGTTGACTAAGTCTGCACATTTCATTCCGGTACAGGTAACGTATAACATATAGAACTTAGCTAAGATATATCATAAAAAGATGGTTAGGCTGCATGGGGTTCCCATTTCGATTGTTTCTGATAGAGGTACGTAATTTACCTTTAACCTTTGGGTAAAACTAAACATGAGAAGTTGGGAACTAAATTGGATCTTAGCACAACATTTTACCCTCAAACTGATGGTTACTTCAAGTGGCCGATTCAGGTATTGGAAGACATGCCACACTTGTGTCACGGATTTTAGGGGTTATTTGGATCAATTTATACCTTTGTCTGAATTTGGATATAGCAATAGTTACCATTCGAGAATTGACATGCCGTCATTTGAGATCTTGTATAGGAGGAAATATGGTGCCATTTGAGGTCTTGTATGGGAGAAAATATAGAATTCTCATTGGATGGTTTGATGTTATAGAGGTAAGACTATAGGGTACAAATCTTTTAAATGATTTGTTGGTGTAAAGTTTATTAAGAAAAGATGGTAGCGGCCCAGGCAAAAAAAGTACGCAGGTCAAAAGGTAAGAGGCATACACTCTATAGAGAGTGAGATTTTATGGAGGGTGAGCATATGTTGCTTAAGGTGTCACCCGTGAAAGAGGTTAAGCGATTTGAAAAGAAGGATAAGTTTGGTCCAAGATATATTAGATTGTTTGAAATTCCTTAGTGTGTGGGGTCGGTAGTATATAGATTAGCATTGTCTCTGAGTTTGACAGGACTTCACCAGCATTCCATGTGTCTGTATTGAAAAAGTTCCATGGCGATGGTAATTACATCATCCATTGGGATTAACATGAGAATCTCTTTTACGAAGAGGAACCTATTTGTCATTCTTGATAAAAAGTTGTCCATAAACTGAGGACTAAGAAGATTATGTTTGTAAAGTTTTAGTGGAGGAACCATACGATTGAGGAGACCACTTGGGAGACTGAAGTAGACATGTCTACCAAGTATCCGATGTTATTCACCACCTTAGTTTATTTCTGATATGTTTTTCCTCTTTCTGTTTAGTTTATTTCTGATATGTTTTTCCTCTTTCTGTTTAGTTTATTTCTGATATGTTTTTCCTCTTTCTGTTTTGGTATCGTTTAGGGATGAATAATTATTTAATTGATATCTGATGTAACGATTCATTCCATTGTTATAATCTTGGTTGTTAAGAAAGCACCTAGATAAAATTTTCCTTGGATGAGACTTGGTAAATTTCAAAGTAGGTCAGTTTCTGATAAAAATATGATATTGCGGATTCAAATATTATCTATGATCTGTGGTGTAGCATTTAATAAATTTGTGTTTAGATTATGTTAGTAAGGATCTTAGTGATCCATAAAAACTTTCAAAGTGAGAATATTTTTTTTGTAAAACTTCAATTTCTGTGATTTTTGTGATATGATATATTTGTGTCGTCTTAAAATCCTATGTGTATGATAAAGTGTCTTGGAAACTCTCCTCCAAGTTACTTCTTGTGGTTACCATAAAGGGACCCCCACTGCCATAGCCTTTCTCAGCCAAGCCGAGGGATTGCTTCAACAACTACTTTCCATAAAGGGACAGTCGTAGCGATCAAGTGGCCGTCATAGCAGCCTTTGAAAGTCACTTAAGCCCTTGTTCATGATTTTTTACCCTAGTTTCTCCCTAACATCCAAATATTCTTCCTTAGACTTGAGAGATGAGATTTTCCACTTACTAGATTTTTTCTATCGTCAAGTTAAGTTCATTATTTTCTTCTAATATCGTTTAATCGTTTAACTCGCGTGATCATTAAAATGGAGAATTCTTGGATTCATACTCTAGGTTCATGATCGATAAGAATTACTCATGGGTACGCCTAAATGGATATAACAATAATTTTAGGTTGTTAAATTGTACTTTCTAGCATAATATTTCTTCCCTTTAACATAAAATATGGGGAAATTGATGAGTGAAAAATTCTAACTTAATGGTTTAAGCTATGAGGAAAAACTAGAAGGATTTAGTCCCTAAGGCCAAAATTATAGAATAAGTGATTGACTAATGTATTTTTATTTATTTTACACCGTGAATGATTTGAAGCTTTGAGAAAAGACAAGACTTTTACGGAAGGTTGCATCCAGGCTCTTCATTCAAAGTAGATTATGATTTAATTGGAGTTTAGATTATCCATGCATGCTCTCAAGTGAATGCTTGTTAAATGGGCTTCAAACATGACAATAATTAATGGCGTAATTATGATGCTTAAGATTGCATGGGTTATCGCTTGATGAAATCGTTGAATCTCTATGTTGCAAGTATACTTATAATTATGATATACTGAGTCATATGTGTGTGACAGTGGTAAGGATAACAATGGCCTTACAACTTGATAAGTGGTCGGAGCTGAGGTGAACTTTCGAACCAGTGGTTACATATATTTGGAGGGTCGAGTACCACGTTGATTCAGTATATGAACGAAACTGGTCCCTGCAGGTCATTGATATTGGGCATAAATTAAATAAGACCTTTAGCGTGTGTGTACACCTTAGTGTTAATGTGTGAGTGTATTTGAGTTCTTTTGAAACATTGAGATACTTGTTGGTTGTGTGACATGTTATCTGTTATGGGCTATTTTATTGTGATTATATTTATACTTGTCGATTGATGAATTGTTGCTATGTGTTGAATGTTTGGTCAAGTTGTTGTTTAACTTATGTGTTGCATGATTCCAACTTAAGTCGACCTATGATACCTACATGTACAAATTGGTTTATACTGATACTATCATGTACTCTTCTTTTGTTGAGTGCCAAACACATTCTAGAGGCTCCTTCGAGACCCTAGTTCCAGCGTGTGCCAGCACACTTTTGATCCAAGGGCGAGCGCTCCATTTCCAGCTACCCGTGGATCTTCACAGTAGTCCTTATCTTGTTGTCCATCTTCTAGACAATGAGACCCTTTGTTTTTTATTTAGTTTTGGACAATTCTATTAGACTTGATATACTTTAGAAGTTCTTGTACAATGACTTTTTGTTCCTAGGCATTTACTTAGATGTTAATTTATTTACGTATCAAACTAAAATATTGGTTTTTATTTATAAAAAAACTTAGCTGAATTTAAATATTGTTTTATCTTTCAATGATCTTAAATTGCCTAAGTCTTTGGATTTGATGCTTTTCTCTCATTAGAAGGTTAGTGTGAGAGCTACTCACGATCAAATAAGTTGAATCGTGACAGTTTAATTTTTCTAGAAAAAATAATCTATGAAAATATGCTCAAAACCATTTTAATTAACAACAAACAAATAATAAATATAAATTTAATAATAAATATAAAATTTGGCCTAATGTGAGTATATAGTAGTTGAGTTTTAAGGGAGTTCCCTGGATGAATGGAATCAGAGTGTACAATCTCCATCACCCAAATCAAGCGGTAGCGTACGTGTTTGATCAAAATCAGAAATAGTTGATACAAGAAAACAAGCGTTTGCAGCTTTTTAACAGTAGCTGAACTGTTGGTCTGAAACTCCAACTCTCTCTCGATCCCTCCGCCCAAACCTTAATAAATCCCCCAATACGAACACCTCTACTTTCTCAATTTCTTTCCTTCTTCTTCAAGGTATGCTGCTTCCTCTTCTTCTTCGCTGCTCCACACATGGATGTATTCACTAGTAAATTGAATTAACATCAACTAATGTTTAATGTGTTGCTAATTGGAAGGCTATAGATTTGATTTTCATTTTCTTCACATTCATTTTATTCAATTTTTATTGAAGCAGTTTGAACTATCTGATAAATTGTTTGAGCTTGCTAGATTGTTGAGTTGTCATGATTATTAGAGTATTATTTTTCTTGTAAAATTGGACTCGATACAATTTAGGAACTGTAGCTTTTTTTTTTTTTTTAGATTGTACTATGCCATTTATTTGAAGTAATAAAAAAAGTGGAAAAAAAGAAAAACAAATTAGGATTAGCTAATTACCACATCACTCAACCATTAGGTAGTTTTTGTCTCAATTTGAGCACACCTATTGATATGATGGTTATGTTTTTGCGGAGTATTTGTTAGATAGAATTACTTGGTACTTGTTGTTACTGGTGGGAGGTGACATGTATCCCGTCGAATTGTTGTTGTTTCTGGTGGGAGGTTATGGGTATCCCGTCGAATTGTTATTGTTGCTAGTGGGAAGTGACAGGTATCCCGTTGAGGTGCACACAAGTTGACCCAGACACCATACTTATAAAAACAGAAGTCTAAGAAAGTTTCCTTTTTATTTTTCTTAATTTGTTCTTGCTTGCTACCAAATGCATATCTTTTGATGATTTCCCTTTAGAATATAAGAATGGAAAAGGAAGACAACAACAACTACATACTCAGAGTAATTCCACAAGTGGAGTCTGAGGAGGGTAGAGTGCATGTAGACCTTAGAGAGGTACAAAGGCTGTTTTTGAAAGACCCCCTGCTCAAGTGCAGCAAATTAAAGTATTTACGAAAAAAGGGAATACAACAATGGGGAAAACATGTCAATTAACAAAGGGAGCAATACAGAGCATCAAGGAAAAGGAAGCAGTAACACACCGAAATAATGTGGTAATGGAAAGAATGGAACAGAGGAAGAACTCAAAATATCTGACATTGTTGAGTTGCAGATGTTCTTGGTCTTTCTTGTTCTTCCTTGTTGCAGGGGGAAGGAATTCATGTCTGTAGTATAATTACCGTTGAGAACCTTTTTGTTGTCTTCCCTGTCTCCTTAGATGATACATATAATTCACTTCCAATTTTAGGGGCTAATTATTTTAGAAGTTATGTTGCATATTTTGGTAATCATTTTAATCTAATTTTTGATATTCTTGGTTTAATCACTCTCGAAAACATTAACCAATATCTGCAACCAGTCTGAGACAGTGTATTTTTTGCTTTTTTCAGGGTAAATTAGATGGGGCCTTATGTTGCTGGTGTTCTTGTTCCTCTGGTAGTAACTATTCTCCTTCAGAATAGAAGAAGTCGAAAAAAGCGAGGCTTGCCTGCTGATGTTGGTGGTGAACCTGGCTATGCTATCAGAAACAGTCGGTTCAATGCACCAGTAGAAACAGCATGGGATGGAATCACAACCCTGGCAGAGCTTTTTGAGTATTCATGCAAAAAGCACTATCACAAGAAGTTACTAGGAACTCGGAAACTGCTTTTCAGAGAGATGGAAGTATCTGCAGATGGAAGGTCATTCGAGAAACTACACTTGGGTGATTATGAGTGGTTGAGTTATGGTCAGGCATTTGAGATTGTGTGCAATTTCTCCTCTGGTTTGGCACTACTTGGGCACCAAAGAGAAGAACGTGTGGCCATTTTTGCTGATACATGTGAAGAATGGTTAATGGCATTACAGGTACATATCTGCTCTGTTCTAACTGAACAAATAGGTTTCTTTTGCAGTATTTGTTTGCACTGATGACCATTTGTAGATTCGAGAAATACTCCAAGAGACAATATTCTTTTTTACTAGTTTATAGACGACTAGGATTCTAGTAATATCCAAATCAAGTTTTTTTTTTTCCATGTCAATGAAATAACATTGAGTCACTTTGCTTACACCAGAGTTGCTTCAGACGCAATGTGACAGTGGTTACTATTTATGCATCACTTGGTGAAGAGGCCTTGTGTTACTCACTAAATCAGGTCAATTATCTCTCTTGCCCTATCTTTCTTCCTGTTTCTCTCTTTTTCTCTCACTCACGAATCAGTTCATGCACACAAAACAGGTTCAAGAATAGTGTTTAATGCATAAGAAAGAGATCATACTTGGAGACTTGTACTAGTGACACCACCATTATGTGCCCAATCCTGGATCAGATGTAGTAATTGGAACTGTCTCAATTAATAAAGAACAAAGAATACTTTTATAATGTTGGCCTGAGGTGAATTTAAATGGAGAAACATGGTCTGCAAGGATTTATGCTAAAAATACTTTTCCTAGTTATGATAGAAATTGAAGATCTCGTTTCGTGAAGTGACATGCAATTTCAAGATTATCAATGTACAACTTTAGGATAAAAGATCAGGTATGGTAGAATGATAATCATACTCACTAAAACCTCGAAGTCAGTTATCAGATATGACCTTGATGTCATGTTAAGTCGTTCTTTTAACTGATATCTGTTGTCAAGCACTGGTCTGATTTGCCTTCTCTACTATCTTCAGTTTCTGTGGATTATTAGATCTTCATTTTCGACTGGTACTGTCCACTTAAGCGTGTGAAGCAGTTTGAAATGAAATATGTTTTCTTCCATGCCCCCCATATAGGTCAGAATCTGCTTTTACTTATATAACTTCGTTGAAGTTCTATAGGAGACAGTCACACAAGGAAAGCCTTAAAACATAGATGATATTAAAATACTCTAGACAGTGGTATTGTAAAAAAGGTAAATTGATAAATGAAGTATTGTAAAACAGGTAAATTGATAAATGAAGTACCCATGCCGATGAAATTGTTTGTTTCTGGGTGAAAGTGATAATCTCTGGCAGAGCCCCCACATTAGATTTGTTCTTTTTGGATCTATTTGAGGGTGTCATAATCTCTTCAGTGAACCAATAGCATTCTTCAGGCTGAAATTAGAAAAGCACAGCATTCTACTTTTACAGCTTAACTCTGACTTATCCATGCAAGGTTTTTTCTTGTAAATCAGTAAAGGGTAAACTTTATTTAAAAAAATGTTAGCCAGTACCAATATAGTACCGCAGCAACTCATCCATTCGAGACCTAAATTTCGAGAACTTGAAAATTGACAATTTGCCTCCATCATACTTCTATTTTAAATTCCTTTCTTTCAGATATTATTGCTGTGCTGGAAAACAAGCTATGGGAACCTTAATCTGATACCTATGTATTGCTCATTAGATATTTCTGTGTTTTCTTGTACTCTTTCAAATGTTCATTTCTATTCTTTTCAAGTGTTGCTACATAGCTTGTTGTCAACTGGCTCTCTTCTCCAGACAGAGGTTACTACTGTCATTTGTGGGCAAAAGGAACTAAAGAAACTTGTAGACATTAGTGGACAACTTGATACCGTCAAACGTGTGATATGCATAGACAATGAGATTCCATCAAGTGCCATCGTTGCTGCAGGGAGCAACTGGGTATTGAAGACCTTTTCCGAGGTGGAAACTCTTGGCCAAGGAAACCCTGTTGACCCAGATTTACCTCTCGCAGCTGATATTGCAGTGATCATGTATACCAGCGGAAGTACTGGTCTGCCCAAGGTTAATTGCGACACTCTCAATCTTCTGCTTCAAATTGGTGAAAATAGTCTTATTTTTTCTTGGTTGGAAAATTACGTTTGAGCCTTAGCCATTGGGTGATTGCCAGTATACCCATAAAAGAGATGAAAGAACTAAGATAATAGTATAAAAGAGAGAAAAACGCATAAAAAACATGATAATTGAATATAATAGTGACTCGGGATTTTCTTACTCTTGTTTTAATTCAAGATCTTCATGGTAAAGGTCTAGGAAATGCTTAAAACGTTTGCCACTGTGTAGTAGGAAAATTAGATTTTCCTAACTTTATTCCATCTTTTTCTTCCTCATGCACCTGGATGAGTCAAGAAATCTCTAGGAAGAAAAAATTACAGTCATTACAAAATCACTAACATTTAATCTGGTGCACAGGGTGTGATGATGACACACAGGAATGTTCTAGCTACAGCTTCTGCTGTTCTGACAATTGTACCCGGTCTTGGAAGCAAGGATGTTTACTTAGCATACCTGCCGCTTGCTCATATTCTCGAGCTTGCAGCAGAGGTAATGTACCAATTTTGACCAAATTTGTTGGGTGTATGATTTATTCATGTCTTACTTTCTTTCTATTAAATTAAAAATCTGATATTTTCTGCAGACCATAGTACCTGGGATTGGTGGTTCTATAGGATATGGTTCTCCTCTGACCCTTACTGATACTTCAAATAAGATAAAGAAAGGAACAAAAGGAGATGCCTCTGCGTTAAGCCCAACTGTGATGGCGGCTGTCCCTGCCATTCTTGATCGGGTTCAAGATGGCGTGCGTAAAAAGGTATAACTGAGGAATCAGAATATATATTTTCTTAGTTCATTTGGTTGCTTCTGCATACATATTACATGTTGGTACGTAAAACTAACATTGGTAAAACTCAGGTAGATGCTGCAGGTGGATTATCCAAAAAACTGTTTGATTTGGCATATTCTCGTAGACTGTCTGCAATTAATGGTAATTGGCTTGGAGCTTGGGGCTTAGAAAGACATTTCTGGAACCTTTTAGTGTTTAAGAAGGTTCAAGCAATTCTTGGCGGCCGTATCCGTTTTATCCTGTCAGGAGGAGCTCCTCTCTCAGGTGATACTCAGAGATTTATCAACATATGCCTTGGGTGAGTAACTCTGAAATTATTCCCCCATTTCTGATTGTGGTAATTTTGACCTCTCAACCCAGAAGATGATGGTCTAAGGGATTCACTAGTTTAATATCACATGAAACTAATATATAAAGTTCGAATTGACCTCTTAGCATGATCCATAAGCCATTGAGTTGATGGTCTAAAGTAATTTGTTGATATACACAATGTGTAATGCGTTACCCACTTCTGGAGATAAGATTGCAGCAAGAGTAACCTTCTCAACTTCAATACCACCTGCTTCTTATAGTCTCCAGGTTGATCTGGCTGCACATAGTATCACTTTCAACAATCTAATGCATACATGAAATCTCACCACTTTGCACTTTTTACCAACTTCTATAAACAACGTACTAAAGAGTTGGGTAGTTATTGTGGTGGAAATAGGAACTCTTGTTGCTGTCTTGCCGATGAGAGTTTTATTCCTCTCCTTAGGTTGTAGTTGTCACTAACTGTCCTAATATAAAGTGTCCAAAGAACACTTGTTGATGTTCCTCAGGGGTTTGTTCTACCCCTTAAGTTCTCTTTGCCATTGTTTCTGAAATAGTGTCCAATTTATAAAACTTCAACGTAACGATTGTTCATGTTTGTCTATCTGCTGTTCTAATGATGTAAATCTAGAAGCTGATGACTTGAAAATGTATATCTGCCTTACCCTGTTTGCTGGATTGTAGGAAGAGAATCCTGAGAAAACTTAACCTTTAGACTTTTAGAGTGGCCATTTATTTTCTTGTGTTCACCCTTTGTTCTAATTAATAACTAGCATCATGAATTACTTGAATGATGAAATTCAATGGTAATTAACAAAAAGCGTGATGCTTTAATAAAGGAATCCACTTCCATCAAAATAGCATGTTCTGGTGTGGGTTAAATTGATACTTACCTAAATTATTGTCAACAATAACAGTGGCAAATAATATGCAGCTTTACTTTGTTTTCTCTTCTTGCTAGCATCTTTTTTATTTCTGCAGACTTCTCATCTTACTTGGTTTATTTTCCTTAGTGCTCCAATAGGCCAAGGTTATGGTCTTACCGAGACCTGTGCTGGTGGAACATTTAGTGATTATGATGATACTTCTGTTGGACGTGTTGGTCCTCCACTTCCTTGCTCGTACATCAAGGTAAAGAAGAATAAGCAGAGTCAAACCTTAACATTCCTCTATATCCGTGTATACTGCTATATTTATTAGTTCATTTGTCTAACCAATTATGAGAATTACCCCATTTTCAGGTCAAGAATTATGCATTTCAAACTTTAAGAAAGCATTGTAGTAATCTTATTACTTACATCTCTCACATTTATTTGTTAAATCCTGTGGTTTGCATTTTATCTTTTATGTAATGCTCTTGTTCCTGTGCCTATCCTTGTATGGTTTAAGTTTCAGATGCTTCCATTGTGAGTTGACAGAGTAGTAGATAATTATGCAACTAGGTAAAAATTACCCCATTTTCAGGTCAAGAATTATGCATTTCAAACTTTCAGAGAGCATTGTAGTAATCTTGTTACGTTCATTTCTCACATTTATTTGTTAAATCTTGTTGTTTTCTTTTCATCTTTTATGTAATGCTCTTGTTCCTGTGCCCATCTTTATATGGTTTAAGTTGAGATGGTTCTATTGTAAGTTGATAGAGTACTTGATCATGATCCATCATAACATCTATCACAATGTCTGTACTTCAAGGGTGTGTTTGGTACGAAGGAAAATGTTTTCTTGAAAAATGTTCTCCGGGAAAATAAGTGGTTTCTTACTTATTCTCTTGTGTTCGGTATGTAACAAAAAGATAATTATCCTAAAAGCATTTATCTATAATCTAGACAAATACTATGAGGGGTGGGTAGTTTTGGGGATGGGGGTTACATGGGTTGGGGTGAAAATGAGGTGTGTCACAATCAATGTGGAATGCCACTGGTGGAGCTTGTTTTCCTACTTCCACTTGGGACGTCATTTTCCTCATTTTTAAGTTACTTGTTTTTCCTTGAGAAGGTGTTCTCCAAAACTTTGACCAACCGAACATGAGAAAATTGGAAAATATTTTCCTCCATACCGAACACACCCCAAATATCTGTTCTTCCACAGCCCCCCCCCCCCCCCCCCCCTTCTATTACATTATAGTCATCTTGCTTTCCAAACTTTTTTTGCTGTTCAAGTCATGAGAAACTGTAACAGCTCTATTATTGCTTCTGAATCAATTTTTTTTAGCTTTCACCAGATAATACTCTTAATTAATGTAGTACTTTCATCTGTAGTTGATAGATTGGGCTGAGGGTGGATATCTAACAAGTGATTCCCCAATGCCTAGAGGTGAAATTGTTATTGGTGGACCAAATGTTACCGTTGGATATTTTAAAAATGAGGAGAAGACGAAAGAAGTGTACAAGGTACTTATTGCTCTAAAATTGTATGCTCCGATGAGTATTTATGTTACAAATGTGACTGGTCAATAAATTACAATTTTTTTGCTGTACTAAGGTTGACGAGAGAGGAATGAGCTGGTTCTACACAGGTGACATAGGGCAATTTCATGCAGATGGTTGCCTTGAGATAATTGACCGTAAAAAGGACATTGTTAAACTTCAACACGGGGAATATGTTTCCTTGGGGAAGGTACGATCTAGTATTTTATATGGTATCTTTATTCTAGCATATGGATTATATGCACATTGTTAGATGAATTTGTCCTGGTTTCACTACCGCAAATCCCCCGCTTTTCTTGTTTCATTTGCTCATGTGGGAGTTGATATGTCATGTGCAGGTTGAGGCTGCTCTTATTGTCAGTCCCTATGTTGACAATATAATGTTGCATGCCGATCCTTTCCATAGTTATTGTGTAGCTATAGTGGTGGCCGCTCAAGCTGCTGTGGAAGACTGGGCTAGGAAGCATGGAATTAACTTTGGCGGTTTTCAAGAGTTATGTCAGAAGGAAGAAACTATCAAGGAGGTGTATGCTTCCTTAGTGAAGGTATTTTTCTCATACATGCGAAGTTATCGAGCTTCTTTCTGTTTTCAATTATCATAAGCAAAGATGTGTTTTCCTATTTAACAATTTGACTTCCAACCTTCACATTTGTTGGATTAACTGGTTTTGGCATGTTTGAGCATTTTGACTCCATATTTCCGGAGTTAAATCCTTTGTTGTCTAGACTGCAGTGTGGTGGTTACTTATGGTTCCTCTAATTCATTGAACTTGTGTCTTGTACAGGCAGCGAAGGGTGTTCGTTTGGAGAAGTTTGAGATCCCAGCAAAGATCAAGTTGCTATCGGAAGCATGGACACCAGAATCTGGGCTTGTGACTGCAGCCTTGAAGCTGAAGAGGGATGTCATTAAGAAGGCCTTCTCACAGGAACTAGCTCAGTTATATTCTTCATGATTGATTGATTTACAGAGATAGCAGCTCTTTTCTTTTAACTAGAAGTTTCTTCAATAAATAATTGTAAAACTATAGCCTTTTTGATATGCGTTTATTTTTGTTTCAAGTATCCTTTTGAGCAAAAAAGGTGAAGGTTGTTTTCTGTCCATCGCACAGAAAGCACAATCTGGGAAGATACAACTATAGCATGACAAATGAATTCCAATTTGAGGTGAAGATCACACCCAAGTCAACGAAAAGTATCAAAATGACACAATTCAATCTTACTATAGGTATTCAAAATATACAAGACTTAAAGATATTTCTCAAGTGAAAAGTATTGCCAACTAGGGCTGTTCAAAATCGAACCGAAATCGATAACCTGAACCAACAAAAAAGTTATTGGTTTAGCGGTTTTGATAATGGTTTTGATTTTTTTTGTTATCGGGTTATTGGTTTTTAACGGTTTGAAGTTTTTTTTAACAGGTTAACCGATAACCCGATAGTATATTAAATAATTATATTTATACCATTTTGTATATAAAGTGTCCTCGACTTAAAGTTTGATTTCCTACTTTTATTTTTAGTCGTCTCAAATACTTGGTTATTCTACAATGTAAAAGTATTTGCTTTTGAGCAAGATGTAATTTGTGAACTCATGTGCATGGTTTATTTGGTTTGTTTCTAAGTGATTTTCAATGTTTTATTTTTGTGTTAAATTTTAACGGTTAAACCGATAACCGAACAGATAACAATAAAAAACCGATAAATCAATAACTGATAAGTCAATAACTTAATGGTTCTATAACGGTTTAACATATCTACAAATCGATAACCAATAAGCCAATCCGATAAACTTCAAAATTGAACCGAACCGATCGATACGCAGCCCTATTGCCAACTTTAGAAAATTGCCCATGAATTCCTCCAATTTTTATTTTTAATCTGAAATTAGTTGAGTCAATGAATAGGATTGTTGAATGGTTCAGTAAGCAAATATGAATTAATGGGATGATTAAACAAAAAAAACTGACCAATTTCTTATTTCACATTTGCCAAAATGCCAAAACCGAATTGGTAAAGCAGGCATGCAACCAACGCGTGGCAATGTCCTCCAGCTGTAGCATGCAGGAACAGAGACAGAGACAGGGCCGTTGTTTTTCTTTTCTGTTAAATAAAAAAGTTTTCAAGTGCCTCACTTTGCTAAGATTAATTATAACCTTGTTAATTACGTATTATCAAGAAAATCAAAGTGATGCAGAAAATCCAAATCATTTTCTTGGTTTTCTTTTTTGTTGCAGCAATGACAGATTCTGAACCACCATCCACAGAAGCAAAAGTGTATATTGTTCATACTGAAAATCCTCAAGATCAACAACCTGAGGAGTTTCATATCAAGACCTTAGCTTCTGTTCTTGGCAGGTTTTTGTTTTCTGTCATTTTCTTGCTTGTCTAGATTTTGATTCTTGCTAATTTCATATTTGAACTAATCATCTGTATCGATTGATATTTTCTTCTTGTAATTTCATTTGCATAAATAAACCTTTTTGGGTATAGACACATTCCCCATTCTTGTTAATTTGGCAGGTAGAAAAGAAGGTGGATACACACTTATTCTTGTTAATTGTGTTAAATATTGCAATTTTGTTGTTCTGATGCTTCAATTCTTGATATCTTATAAGTTTTTGAATTCTACGGCCAAATCACATCTATATATTGGTGTGAGGTGTAAGGTATAATAATCCGAGGTATAAATGCAAGACTATTTTATCGTGTGTTTGGTTGGAGGTATTAGGAAAGTCCTAGATTATTTATCCCACCATTTATACTTTAGTGATGACTTGTCTCGAGATAATTAATCCGAGATAACTTGTTGTCAACCAAATGACGCCTAACATAATGACCTTCTAACAGGGGCGGAGGCAGCATATAATGAGGGGGTCATCCGACCCCTCGGCGAAAAATATTACTATTTATACATGGTTAAAATTATTATTTATACATGGTTAAAACTATTTTTTAGGTATGTATAATAGATGTCGAACCCCCTTCCACTAGTTCGTGTGTTTACTTCTCAAATTTTGAACCCTTTATTAAATTTTCTGGCTCCGCCACTGCCTTCTAATGTGGACTTTTGATAAGTTAGGCTGTAGCCTGTACAGTATGATACCTATTGAAAACTAATATACTATAGTAATATAAAAAATCCTCTATCTAGATAGAGGTTTTCTTTCCTGTAGAGGTTCCCCACCCCCCAAAAAAAGAACACAGTTTGTACAATTTGAGCTGAAGGTCTTTTGGAAACAGCTTTTCTACCTCCACGAGGTAATAGTAAGGTCTGCATATACTCTACCCTCCCCAGACCCCACAAATAATGTCACTAGGTATGTAGGTATGTTGTTGTTCTCAAACAGTACGAGACCGTTGATAACTAATATTAGTACCATCAAAATTCCTGTAACTAGATGCGCATATTTTTTGCTGTAAAGACTAAAATCAATGCTCAACTTTACCAAAACTTTATAAGTGAGTACCAGATAAAACTAAATCATATTTATGCATGCTTGGTTTGAAGGACTCTGATCAGATGATTAGTTGTTGAGTTTCCAGATCCCTTTTTTTTTTTTTATAGTACAGGTGCATTTCTATTATTCGGTATACGTAAGATTGAAAGATTTACTAACTGATCTTTGTGTAAAAAAGTGAGGATGCTGCAAAGGAGGCTTTGATTTACAGTTACAAGCATGCGGCTAGTGGGTTCGCTGCCAAGCTGACTCCTAAACAGGTTTCTGAGCTTGCAAGTAAGTTTATTAATTTAGTTGAACCCCCTTGCACCCTCGTAGTTCCACCCCTGACCTGAACACCACATGATTCAATGATTTGTTTTGGAATGAATAAGAAGTGATGAGTTCACGAACTTGTGATAGGCCCTAGACCCCCTCTTCTCTGTATCTTTTTACATCTTATTAAAAAAATAATCAAGCTTATACCCTTATATATATATATTTCCTATCGAAGGCTTCATTTTGATAACATGAGGTTATTCAGTTCCTTCATGATGATTATTTCATGTAATGAGAGTTGAGAAGGATTTTTAAGCATCTTCCATTCGTTTATTCGGTTTGAGAAACCTTATAGCTGGTTTTGGAGACGGTATGCATATCCAGAATTTCTTTTTTCCTGACTATGATTATGAACTTGTTTGAAATTTAGTCATTTGAGGACATTCATCTTCTTATCATAGCACAATTCAGCAGCATATAGTATGGCTTTATAGCTTTAACTGAAGCTGTCATTTTTTCCTTTGGCAGAAAAACCTGGGGTCTTGCAAATTGTCCCAAGCAAAACACTCCATTTACATGGACCGGAGTGGATGTGAAAACCAACTCTCGTGACTCCATCGCCAAACCAATCTACCTTGATATGTGTACGTATAGGCTCGTGATCTATGTTTTAATAGAGTGTGTTGAGAACTAAGCTAAGTAGCATTGTATTATGCATAGGTAAAGGGAAGCTTGTTCCGCGACTGCAAACTTGGTGATGTGACTCGTGCTTAAATAAATGAAAGTAAAATGTGTTTAACATGTGATACAAAACATAATACATAGACGTGTCTTTTAAACTTGACCTTCTGACATCTATGCCCTCCAACTTTGGATAGTAGACACTTAAACTTAGAACAAATAGACGCACATATTGTACTCAGAGAAAGTACATAGAGAAATGTATGACTAACTACCTCTATTCTTTTCTTCAATCATTGTATATAAAACTCATTTGACTAAAAGCTGAAGTGTAACCCCCATCAATAACTAGATTATGTCCAGTTACAAAACCAGATTCATCACTAGCTAGAAACAACACAGCTTGTGCTACATCTTCTAATCTTCCACCTCTCCCACGTAGAAGACTTCCTCTTTCCCCTACAATTGAACTCACTTCATTAGGCCTCAGTTCTGTATTACCAAGAAACTTTTGAAACTCACTCACAAGCATCTCAGAAGGAACACCATGAGGTGAAATACAGTTAACTCGAATCCCGTGAACCCCTAACTCACAAGCTGTGCTTCTTGCAAGTCCTAAGATTGCCTCTTTAGACATTGTGTAGGAATGAGATGCCAATCCTCCCATTATAGCAGCTGAACTTGATGAACATATGATCGTGCCTCCACGCTTACCTGCACCATTTACATGCACTCTCTCACTTTCAATTCGTTTGTCAAAATCAGAATTATGTGTCAATTGAGCTGAATGGGACGAGTTAAAAAGTAGATAGGTTATTGACTCGTTCAAAAGTTACTTGCCTGCTATCATTGTCCGTGCAGCATGTTTGATACCATGAACAACTCCATGAAGATTAATAGCAAGGAGTGTCATCATCTGATCCATTTTGATGTTTGTAATGCTTCCTCCAAAGCCTGCAATTCCAGCATTGTTGAACATGATGTCTAATCTTCCTTTCCATTCTACTGCAACTTTCACAGCTGATTCAACTTCTTCTTCTTTCGAAACATCGCATCGCACGTAACGACCTCCAATAGATTCAGCTAAACTTGTACCTACTTCATTCAGTATATCTGCAATCACAACATGAGCTCCATTTTCAGCAAAAACTCTTGCTGTTGCTGCTCCTATTCCTCTCGCACCGCCTGTTATAACTGCAACTTTTCCCCTCAACCTGACACACTCCGAAGAATTTAAGTTCTATACACTAACAGATGATTAGTAATATAATTTAAATTCAATGAAATGCCAATAAGTATAGGTTCAAAGTTTGCATTGAATATCAAAATACTAACCTTTGGGGGGACAATAATTGTACTAAAGTGTCCTTTGTTTTACTATTATTGTGATCCATTTTAATCCAAGTACAAGATAACAACAATTGAAATTTAACAAAATGATCAAAGATATCAACTATGTATAAATAGTACATAATTCCAGTGAAGAGAATGTAACCAAGTATATTAATAGCAAAGGAAAAATAGGGTTGTCATATATTTTTTGTTTTACAACTATATCCTACCAGAAATATTTTTTGTTACACATAAGGGGGAAAATGCATTTCACGCCTGGATTTTCCATTAGCAAAATATTAGTTTTAAGGGGACATTAATTATTTTTTAAATCTGATTATAATCTTTAATTTATATGAACATTCAAGTTTAACATTTTGAAATTTAACAGAATGATCAATATGAAATCTGAATAGTGATATGTTCCATTTTAACGTTAGAAATTACTAATATCAGCTGTATGCTTTTGGTTGATTTAATACGGTTCACTTTTACTTAGGGGTGTATATGATCGGGTTAATTCAGGTTTTTCAATTATTAAATCAAACTATTTGAGTTAAATTTATAAATCAAACCAAATTAATAAAACTCGGGCTTTTCTGGGTTTTTCAACCTCAGGTTTTTTCGGGTTGGTTCGGGTTTTTCAAATGCAAAATCAAACCATTTGTGTCGAATTTTTAAATTTTTAAATCAAACCAAACTAATAAACTTCATATTTTTTTCAGGTTTTGGAATTTTTCTAATAAAGTATTCATACAAACATATAATTAACTTGTGCTCCAAATATTTCTTTAGTTCAATCAAAATACAACTATCTAAGGTGTTTCTAAAGAAAATAACACAAAATATAAGATGAGTGATGACACTGAAATATTCAATAAAAAATAATAATGAAATCGTATAAAACAAATATTGCAAATTGATAAGTCATAATGAAAATGATCATTATTTAAAAGCAATAACTCATGCTAAAATAAGTCTAAGAAGTATTAATTACATGATTAAACATTAAGGAAAAATTAAAATTATATTATGTATCTTAAATGTCTAAACAAATGTAAAACTAAAGAACAAATATTCAACATTAATATTGTCATTCTTAGTGTGGAATTAATTTATGGAAAAATTACGCGGTTAAGCAAACTTATACTACTTAATTACTCATCATAGCTATAGTTTGCTATAATTACTACTCGTGACTAACACTATACATCAATTATGTGGGCTAACTTCAAGTTTGTATAATTAGTCACGTTTGTATATGTATAATTCGCCATATTTGTATAATTCGCAGCTAACAATTCTTTGTTTGATTTGTATTTGTATACGATTGTCTGTATTTGTATATGATGATGATTTCCTTTGGTTTTTCAGCTTTTCATCATATACGTTCAATCTTTTTGCGTATAACTTTTTTAAAGTTTGTATAAACGTGTAGTTTTTGGATTTTGTATAATATAATTATATAATGTAATTTGTATAATATATTTTGTGTAAGTATTTAAAGTTCATACGTTTATGTTTGTATCAATTCGTTATTTCGAGTTTTATTATATTTGTATAATTCAGACTTTATATTACCTAATTATACAAAAATATATGAATTATACAAACGTACCTGCGAATTATACAAACGAGATGTGAATTATACAAACTATTGTCTTCTCTCGCTCACCTCTCTCCTCCCTTTCCCAATCTCTCTAGCCAGAATATACAAATACATATGTATAATATACAATTATCTAACCGATATACATATACAATTCACCTCTCTCCCACTTTATGCCCTCTCTCGCTGTCTCTCTCCTCCCTCTCCCAGTCTCGCTCGCCACCTCCTCCCTATAACATGTTGCTACGAATCGTAATTAGCAAACTATAGCTATGGAGTGGAATTAGGCTATTTTTGAGTGACTATATGCAAAAGCTCCTCTTAATTTATTTTTAAAGCATTAGTATTGATTTGATTTTAAATTGAGTTTTATTAGAATTACTAATATCTATGGACTATAACTTTTATTGGATCATTCAAAATTCTAAGTCTAAAAAAACTTGAAAAAATATGTTAAAAGATAAAAATTATGAAAATGTATAAGGAATATTTAGAAATTACATCAAAGTAAATACTTTTATGTATAAAACAAATTTTAAAAATTATATATGTAATGTCGGGTTGGTTTGATCTCGGATTGACCTTTTTAGTTACAACCAAACCAAATCAAGTATAGTCGGGTTCTTTTTTCTTAATACCAAACCAAGTCAAATCAAACCATTAGTGGATTTTTTTTCGGTTTGACTCGGTTTGCGGTATGATTCAATTTTCGGTTCAGTTTTATACACCTCTACTTTTACTTGTCACTTATTCTTCAAATAAATTTATTCAAAAATTAAAGAATTATCAAAGATTTCAACTATGTATAAATAGTAAATAATTCCAGTGAAGAGAATGTGACCAAGTATATTTGTAGCAAAGGAAAAATAGGTTTGCCACATATTTTTTGTTTTACTACTATATGCTACCAGAAATATTTTTTCTTATACATATGGGGAGAAAAATGCATTTCATGCTTGGATTTTCCATTAGCAAAATATCAGTTTTAAGGGGACATTAATTATTTTTTAAATCTGAAGATAATCTTTAATTTATATGAACTTTCAAGTTTAACATTTTGAAATTTAACAGAATGATCAATATGAAATCTGAATAGTGATATATTCTATTTTAACTTTAGAAATTACTAATATCAGTTGTATGCTTTTTGTTAATTTAATACTCCGTCCGTCTCCTTTTAGTTGTCATGTTTCGCTCAAAATTTGTCTAATTTTTAAAATTAAATTGAATTACGTTAATTCAATATTTTAAACTAAATTAATATTCAAAAATATATGAAAAGTACTATAAATTGTAATTTTTTACGTAATAATATGATGAAAAAATATATCATAAAATTTTAGTCAAAGTTCTTATTATTTGATTCTAAAAAAGGAAGTCATGATAACTAAAAGGAAAAATTGAATAAAATAGCAAATTATTAATTCAAATTAAATGTAATAACCACAGTTTGATTTAATTGTAACCCGTAGTAAACAGTTGACATTCGTCTCTCTCCCTAGGTTTCTAGCTTGCCACTCGAGTCTCTCCCTCGCTTTTATACAAACACAAATGTATAAAAAGTGTTTGTGTTTGTATAAAGCGAGAGAAAACTGTATACACAAATATGAATACATATATTTTCGTCATATACACTTATAATTATACAAATACAAATCTTCCTCTGCCTAGTTCTCTTTTGCCTTTCTCTCTTTCTCGCTTTACACAAACACATATTGTACAAATTACAATGTATAATTTGTGTTGTATAAAACGAGAGAGAGAGATTTGATATACAAATATTTTATTTCGATTTAATTGTATACAAATTCAAATTTTATGTAGATATACAAACACATAAAATTGAATTGAGAGGCTGCCAGCAATTTATACAAACGAGAGGCTGCCAACGATTTATACAAATGGCCTGCCAGCGAAATTATACAAATCTGAAACTTCTGTCAGCGAGTTATACAATCTGATGCTTCATAGCAAATATGATTCTGCTATAGAGAGCAATTATACAAATTATAATTATAACATACAAATATAATTTTTATATTTGCTATATATAAAAGTTGCTCCTAACTAAATTTTTCTTTAAAATTAAAAAGGATAAAAAGAAGAAAAATTCAGAGAATATCTTTCCACTTAATTATGTCAAGCATACGTTAACGTGGTATACACTACCAAAAGTATACAGCTGCTTATGAGTTATCCCAAAGTTTTCAAAAAAAAAAAAAAAACGTTAACAAAGACTAAAAAATGCCCCACTTTAAAATATTTAAAGGACTCAAAAATGCATCATTTAATATTAACATAATACATAAATGTCTTATTTAATTAACTTCATCTACGCTCATATTTATGTTCTCTAATATTAAGTGCGCACAAACATTTACTTAAATTTATATAAAGTTGAACAAATATATAGATGCATCCGACGTGATGTATCTACTTATTTAATTTTATATAATTTTAAATATTTATTTATACACAACATAGAAATCAATTGATGATAAAGTTAAAAGGAGCACACAGAGGCGAATCCAGGATTTCAAGAAAACGGGTGCACCATTGCTTTAAAGATAAGCCATCTTGAGAACGGGTTCAACAAGTTTTAATTTAATATATTCTTTAATAATTATAGAAGTAATATATCGAGTTTAGTCGGATGAGTACGGGTTCGGATGACCCAAAATATGTACCTAAATTCGCCACTGGGAGCACATATTATTTTTTTAAAGAAAAAAGTTTAACTATGTCATCCAACTTTCAGAAAAGGTTCATCTGTGTCATCCGTTAAAAAATTGATTCATATATATTATTTTTGTTTGACAAAAGATTCATCTACACCATTATTTGTTAACGGAAAACAATTTTGACTTTGCAGAATCATTTTTTTATATGTGGTTAATTATGATTCGACCACGCCATTAATCAAGTCATATATTTAAAAGAAAGAAAATTCAAATATGTCATCGAACTTTGAGAAAAGAATTATTTATATTATTGGTTAAAAATTTGACTCATATATGCTATATTTCAATTAATAAATAATGACATAAATGAACTTTTTTTCATGTAGAAATGACATAGATAAACAATGACATAGATACGTTTTTTCTCAAAATTCGATGACGAGATCTTTTGCTTTCTTTAATGTACATTGATCCAAAGTGGAAAGTTAAGGATGAGTTGGACATTTTCACTTAAATAATGCAACGTGACTCCCTGCATTTTCCCCAAACGCAAGTCCAAGTCAACTTGAGACACCATATTCCCCGCCAGATAACCATGAAACAAAATTCAACATTAACAACAAACACAAATTCATAAATTTTCCTCAAAATCAACAAACAACATCCATTTTCCTTCCCAAAAACAATATTTTTATTTAAAGATTAGACAAAAGAAGAAAACATTATCAAGAAAAAGAAGAAAAAAAAAGGAATCTTGATTTCAAGAATAGCAAAAATGGAGATCCCTAAATCTGAAAATAGCAAACCCCCAACAGTTTCATCATCAACAAAATCATGTCTGAATGTTCTTCCTTACCAAACCCCAAGAATAGGTGAGCACTATACACTTGGGAAGAAACTAGGGCAAGGTCAATTTGGTACAACTTATTTATGCACAGAGAATGCAACAGGTCTTGAATATGCCTGCAAAACAATCCCAAAAAGGAAGCTTTTTTGTAAGGAAGATTATGAGGATGTGTGGAGAGAGATTCAGATAATGCATCATTTGTCTGAACACCCTTATGTTGTTAGGATTAAAGGGACTTATGAGGATAATCTTTTTGTACATATTGTTATGGAGGTTTGTAAAGGGGGTGAACTTTTTGATAGAATTGTTCAAAAGGGGCATTTTACTGAGAAGAAAGCTGCACAATTGATGAAAACTATTGTCAAAGTTGTGGAGGCTTGTCATTCTCTTGGGGTTATGCATAGAGATCTAAAACCTGAGAATTTCCTCTTTGATAGCTCTGATGAAGATGCTAAGCTTAAGGCTACTGATTTTGGTCTCTCTATTTTCTATAAGCCAGGTTTGCTTTCTTCAATCATTCTCCTTGAATTTGCTCATTGGGTTGGTGTAATTTCATCATTTGGTTAAAATTTAATGATTTTGGTTGCTTCTTATTGATGGCATTCTTGAAAACCATCCTTTTTCTATATTTATTATTGCTTTAGCTTTTTCTGTCTTAGTTTCTTTAGAAGATAGATTCTTTTCTGCATTAATTAGTTTCCTTTTTGTATGTTTCCATTGAAGAAAATATGGTCAACATCAATGAAAAGTTGTTTGCTAGCTTTTCTATCCTATTTAATATGTTTTTCTTGTTTTTTCTCCTTTAAAGTTTACATTTGTTTTGGTTTACCTTAAGATTTCATTAATGAGCTTCTTTGTTATCTGTCTTGTTAAATTCGCTTTGGCAGTTGTAGAAACTTTTACTGCTTTGTTGGTCTCCTAAAAAGGTTGAACTCTACCTTTGGTCTTTTGTATGATGTAATGGAACTCCAAGTGAAGAACTACTTCCATACTTTAGTTTCATCATAGTATGCTTGCCTTCTCAGCAATTCAAGTGCCCTCTTTTTCTTTTTGTTAACGCATAATACATAAACATGCCTTTTAACGTTGCTTTAGCTGACATCTTTGCCCTCCAACTTTAGGTGTGCACAAGTAGGCACCTTAACTTTTATAAAATTGGACAAATAGACACATGTGTCCTACGTGGCATCCCTACATGACAATTCATGTCCTACGTGTAGTCCTACATGTATTATTCCACGTAGGACACATGTGTGTACTTGTTGAATTTTATACAAATTAAGTGTCCACTTGTACACACCCAAAGTTGAAGGGCATAGATGTCAGCTGAAGTCAAGTTAAAGGGTATATTTATGTATTATGCCTTTTGTTAATATGTCCTTTTTTACTTCCACTTTAGAGACAGATTCTTCTTCTTGACTTGTTGTTAAATGCAATTGTTTCATCTCTCAACGGTGATCTTAGACGAATTAAGGAAAAAATCTTGGGTAAAACAAAGCATGGAAGTAAAAACAATCTGGTAAAAAAGACTCCTTTAGTGAGTTAAAGGAAGGGACATAAAAGTTTCCGTACAGACATAACATTGAACAAAATATAAATTTCCATTATGCACTTTGTGTAAGCATAGTCGCATCTTAAGCATGGTAATTCCTGATTGCTCTATGATCACATTTTTTGATGATCTGCTGCGACTGTGATGAAGTGTTGGACAATTTGAGTGTGCTTAATAATGTAACCAACTATCTTCCTCCTTCCTATTTTGCCTTTCAGGGCAGTATTTCTCAGATGTTGTTGGAAGTCCATATTATGTTGCTCCTGAAGTGTTGCACAAATACTATGGGCCTGAAATAGACGTCTGGAGTGCTGGAGTCATCCTTTATATCTTGTTATGTGGGGTTCCTCCTTTCTGGGCTGGTAAAAATTTTACTTCTGATTATTTTGTAGCATTTTTCTTTTTTAATAGGAAGATCAAAGACTAATTCTACTTCTCTCTCTCATGCTTAGTTTTCTTTTCTTAATTTTTGACTCACAGAGACAGACAATGGTATCTTCAAACAGATATTGAAAGGAAAGATAGACTTTGAATCAGAACCTTGGCCTCAGATTTCTGATAGTGCAAAAGATTTGGTAAAGAAGATGCTCACCAGGGATCCTAGAGCACGATTAACCGCGCATCAAGTTCTATGTGTGTTAAGCTTTTGAAGTTAGTCGCAAAATTAATTGTTTCATCTTCGACTTGGTAGTTAATTTATTCATTTTTTCAGGTCATCCTTGGATTGTGGATGATAATGTTGCTCCAGACAGACCCTTGGGTTCTGCAGTTTTGTCGCGCCTAAAGCAGTTCTATGATATGAACAAACTTAAAAAGATGGCTTTACGAGTGAGTACTCTTTTATTAGCTTACCTGCTTTTCTTTTAATCAGCTTTTTAGCTGTATCTTTGTTTTGATGTTTGGTATATGATAAGTATTTCTGCACTAGCCGTTATGAAGATATGATGCAGTTTCAACTTGGCCTCTTATGTTCAAACATGTTTAGAATGTTGTCAAGATAATTTCACTTGTAGAAGAATCAACATGCTTACTTTATTTTATGATTTGATATCGTTGCACGATGCCGTTCACTGAGTACCTAAAAGCAGTTTTATCATTTGTTGTTTCCCAAGTGCTTTGCCAATTGGGAATCTGAACTTGGTGTATATCAAGATGATTGAAAAATGTATGTTTTCATTATGAGCTAGTATAACTTTAAAAACAAAAGAGAATCATGGAAACTTTTGGACAACTTAATGTGTATCTAGATATTGTTGAAGAGGTCATGAGACCTGAAATATATGCAAAGACATTCTTATTAACTTGGTGCTATCAAGTATCAAGTTCCATTTCAAAAAATAACTTGGTGCTATCAAGTTCCATAACCCAAAAAAAAAACAAAAAAAACTTGGTGCTGTCGAAAGTATATTTGCCTATGACTGTACAGTTCAGCAAGAATTTACCTGAGAAAAGCTGATTCTTGGACCAAACAAGATTTAAAAAGGGAATTTCCGGTGGAGCGGTGAAATGCATAGAGATTCCTCGGGTGGTTTTGTCAACGAACACGTCTCAAGCTGGATTAACTAACCTAACCCACCCTGAAATTTGACTACACAGTGAGTAGTGCACGCATGTGTTAAACATATAGATGAAGTCACTTCAAAATGAACCACCTATGAGCTAAAACTTGACACTTATCTTTTCTGAGTCACTTACTCCGCACTACAAAGTTTTTTACCTAGTTCAGACTTTGCATGTTGCATTGATTTTATACTTGAATTACTATATAAACAGGTCATAGCAGAAAGGCTTTCGGAGGAAGAAATAGGTGGCCTAAGGCAATTATTCAAAATGATTGATACAGACAACAGTGGAACAATCACATATGAGGAACTAAAACATGGTTTGAAAAGAGTAGGATCTGACTTAACAGAGTCTGAAATCAAGGCCTTGATGAGCGCGGTACTTGTTCTTTATTCAATCTCTTTATTTAAGTATCCAATACACTATTCGTGAAAAAATTTCAGTTGGATTATACCCTCTTTGGACACCTGATAGTAGGATTTGTTGAGTAGATAAGTGTAGGGGTTATAGACTTATAGTCCATTCACACAAGTAGCAAAATGACATGACCATAATGTTTTCTGTAGGCTGACTTTGACAACAACGGCACTATTGACTATGGTGAATTCATTGCTGCAACATTGCATTTGAACAAGATGGAGAGGGAGGAGAATCTGCTTGCTGCATTTTCCTACTTCGACAAGGATGGTAGTGGTTACATCACCATTGATGAGCTTCAACAAGCTTGCCAAGAGTTTGGCTTAGGTGATGTTAAATTGGAGGATATTATCAAAGAGATTGATATAGACAACGTAAGTCCCCACAACTCTAAACTACTTGGTTTTGTCTCAACGTACTCCTCACGTGTGAACATAATTCTTTTTTCTTTTCATCAACCAAACACATGAAAATGTATTTTGGGTTTCTCTGAAAGGCCGTGATCAGGATCTCCGAGTTAATAATCTTTTTCGTTTGGCAGGATGGACGCATAGATTATGGGGAATTTGCAACTATGATGAAGAAGGGAAATACAGGACTGGCTGCCAGAACAATGAGAGGCAATCTGACCTTCAATTTGGCAGATGCTCTTGGAGCCGATGACAGTGACAATGGTCAATAGGAGATTGTTTTCCATTTGTATAGGATCATCAATGTTAAATCCAATTTGTCAATGTAATTTTTTTAAAAAAATTCTTGTGATTCAGAAGCCTACATAGTTGGCTAAGGGACATAGTTATACAGATATCGTATTTTACCAACTTTAAATTATTACACTTTTTTATTAAGGGAAATTATAGTGGTTGTTCCTCTTTTCAATTGGAGGATCTGTCATTCAATTTGGAAAAGTTAGAATTCCTTTTCATGAACCTCTAGGCTCTATGCAATGATGATCCACACACATTTTATATGTGCAAACAACTATACCAGCCTAGCAACTGTGTAACATGTATTGCATGTTTTCTGCAGAAAATAGACGAAAACAGCCATAAAATGAGCACTTTGAGTAAATTCTTTCACTAGTTTTTTAGAGCACAAAAGGAGTACAATGAGTTCCTTGACCATTCACTATATTTCCCAGCTTCGTGTTTTTTACCAAATTTTGTAGATGAACTTGATGAAAAACAATTCATTAGAAAAGCTCGCGACATTGCATTCATATATGAAGGGAATTGGAATGACAATATTATCGTGTTACAGTCAGAATCTTTTTGCTGCTAGTTGCTTTTCGCATTACACTAAATGCTATAGCCTATCACCTTTGGTTTCAACCGATTACAGGGAGTAATCCAATTAATATAAGATAAGGGCAAAGAACCCAGTATGGAACACTTATCAGTACTTGTGATTGCCGCAGGCAAATCTGTCTGTCACCTGAAAATGCCTTCTCCACTATGATTCAGGTACTGGAAAATGAGAGGCCGTTAGCTGAGTCCTGCCAGCTGCCTCTCCAATTTGTGGTGAAGTCATAATAAAGAAATCTTCAAGTCCCTTTACAAGGTACAATCTGTTGGTCCTTCAAGAAATCTCTATTCATATATCCGCTTCCTCTTCAAGATAGTTGGCAAAATTATGAGAGCGCCAATGAGGAAAAGCACAGACAAGGTCTTGAAATCATATAGATCTTTGACGGACTTCAGTTCCCCAAGGGTTAGGCCAGCCTAGCAATTTGAAGAATGACAGTAGCACTTATGAGGTTAGAATGATACAAAAGAATGATCGGTTGGATAGCACAAGCAGTATTGACACATTTGAGATATCAACCAAAATGTGCCAGCTCAGCCTCAAGTCCTGCCCAAAGCTAAGTTGGCTACAAATTGTTGGGATCTTCGGTGTGGGTGTGACTTGAGAGACACAAAAAATAATCCCTCAGAAGGTTTAGGTATATGCTCATAAGGCAGATCAATCACCAAATTATTCAACTACAGAGTATTTCAACATGCTATTCAGCCCAATATTTCTCAGTTCATTAGTCCACTTTATTTTCCTTTTTCTTTTACTGGAGTAAAATAAAGAACGCTCTTGATAAAACCTCCCAAACAAAGTTGCAACTTATCTGTGACAGCTAACTCTCCTGCCAATCAACAGAGTAATCATGGTTTATTTATACTATACAAATAACACTTGCATTGTTGAAGATGAACCATGCAGGTTATTCTAGAACTTCTTTACCAGATGTATCAATAATCAATTCAGGGATACAACAGTCTAAAACAGACTTCAAGGAGCTGAAAATACAGACAAGCAAGAGGAAGAGAAAGTGGGGAAGGGAAAATTAAAACAAAAGGAAGAAAGAAACTGCTACTATTTACAGAAGAAAGCCTTACCTTCACTGTAATATAAGCAGCTGGGATGAGACCAATCACGGTGGCCAAAAAGAAAATATGGAATGGTATATCCACAATAGGAGATGCCAAATTGATGAAAAGATTTGGTAATGTTGGAGTTATTCTCAAAAACAGCATGTAGTTGAGCAACTTATCCCGACGTCTGGCTATCTAAAACCAAAACATTCACATAAGTGTGCAGTGTGCACCAGAAAGAAAGCTACAATGAATATAGTAGATAAAGAGGCAGCACATCACTAGCAATCGCTTTAAGAAGATTACAGACCTCTGCCTGGAAAAATCTCAACTTTTCAGGCCACATCCAGTTAACTATTGGCCTGCCGATCAATTTGGACAGAAAATAGCAGGATGATGCACCAGCTGTTGCATTAAAGACAACCAAGAGAAGCCCTCTGAAAACGCCAAAAATTGCTCCAGCAAGTAAAGACATGAAAATTGTACCAGGAATCATAAATGTCTGCATGAATATGTATGTTGAGCAGTAACCAAGAATAAATTTTGTGGGGTATACTTCTGCATACATTCCGAGATTATCCCTGGAAAAAAAACCTAATATTAACATTGAAACAAAACAGAACCAGCTGAGAAAAGGACACACCTCATAAAGCAAGAGATACAATGTCAAACCCAAATTAAGAAATGTAAAACATCATTAGCAGAAATTACATGAAGATTTTCAATCATAGAGCAACAATACAATCAGGTGGGGACCACAGTGAGAAAGACTGCTAATATTAGATGCGTGCATACTGTACTATTCTTTCCTTTTGACAAACAAGAAATCCCTGACAGTCAGTAGCGCAAGGTTCGAAACTCAGTGGATAATGGGCCATCCCTCTATCCTTTCCACTTAAATATTAGGTTTTTGTCTCGGGAAGAATTTGAACCCACGATGTGTACCCAACCCACATATCACGCATTGCGCTCTTACCACCAAACCAAAATCCTGCAGGTTATGCCTACTTGCTATACTTGGCACGGTACGTGGAAAATTTTGTAATTTCTACTGTCGGTGTCCCCAAGCCAAATGTTTTGGGGTCAATGTGTATCCAGTCTGTTTAATTTTCTTTATGTTACTTTCGCATATTTCTCACGTCAGATATTTCCATAAGAAAATTAAAGATGATCTATTTGTCTCCAAATATTTCTGATAAGTCCAAGCTTTCGAAAATAAAAGATATGGGCTTTTCTCATTTGAACAAAATGACAAAACACAAAACATAGCAAATGAATAATGTGCTACCTAAACATCTTCAATTGGAAAAAGGGGTAAAATCTGTTGCCTCCTCATACTTTCTTCTTTTAAGATTATTATCATCACTTATTGAGGGGGCAATGCACATCCATGCTCACAAGAGTTTGAATCAATGATAAAGCCACAACCCTTCACAAATATTAAGGGAGGGGAATCTAATGTGAATGAGAAAGTCACAATCCATCACCCTTTGGGGTGGCCTAGTGGTTTGGGCTTGGGACTTCCATGTTGGAGGTCTTAAGTTTGAAACCCCTTGCCAGCGAAAGCAAGGGCTTTGCCTTTTGGGTCAAGATCGTCGCACCGGGCTTGCCTAGTGCGGGTTACATCTCCTATGTGGTTTGCGAGCTACTGCATAGGAGCGGGGGTTTTACAATGTGCGCACCCAAAGGGTAGCGGCTGCGGGTTTCCCTTGTCATTTAAAAAAAAAAAAAAAAAAAAAAAAAAGAAAGAAAGAAAGAGTCACAATCCATCTAGGAGGGCACAAATATTGGTTAAGGGGTTACAAGAAACAAGTAGAAAAATTTGTCACATCCGCAAGAACTACTTCCTAATACATAAAGTTAAAATCAACAAACCTCAGGAACATTTGAGGCCTAAAAATGCATAGACTCGTCACGCCACTGAAGGAGGGCATGAATATTGGTTAAGTGTTACAAGAAACAAGTAGAAAAAAGTGTGTCATTCACAAGAACAACTTCCTAATACAAAAAGTTATAATCAACAAACCCCAGGAGCATTTGAGGTTGGTCACTTGAGCCACTGCAAACAGTTAGTGCTTTTCTGAGAAGTAACTAAGAGTTGGAATATCCAATTACTAACTGAACCCCTGCCATAACCACCAAATGACAAATTCAGGGGCGGAGCCAAGTAGGGCAAAGGAGGTACATCCGAACCCGCTTCAGTGGACAATTACAGTATTAATACAACATTATCCCAGTAAAATCCCACAAAGTGGAATAATTATACTATTTATACATGGTTAAAATTATTTTTATGCATAGTAGATATTGAAACCCCTTTGCTTTTTCATGTGTTCTTTTTTCATAGTTTGAACCTCCTTATTGAAAACGCTGGCTCCGCCTCTAATGACAATACCATTCCTTGTCCTTGAAGAAGCTACAAAGTTGACTAAAAGAACCACCAACTTGAGACAAGGCATATGTATAACAAAACTACCTGAAGTAAGAAAAGAATTTTCCCTAAATACAAATATATAGTAGTATATAAGTCAAAACAGGAGCTTATCCATCCCAGAAATGCAGTATAGTTACACAAAAAAAGAAAAAAAAAATTTATCAACTTCAACTCATAATTTCCAATACATCACCTAAAGATCACAAAAATGCCAAAAGTAAGGGAATACAAATACAAAAAAAGCAATGTCTAAAGTGAGCCTACTTGAGAATCCGGAGATCGGAGATGGTACGAGGCAGCTTCAATTTACCATACTCAGCAGCTGGCATTGACAAGTATAAGCAAAACAATCCTGTTGAGAACACCAAAATAACCCCAAAAGCTGCTGCAAATTCCCAACTTGACAATGGAAACCTCCCTTCCTTAAACCTCTTAGCTGTTGGCGAATCCAATTCAGCTGCACACGACATATCCATACTCTTCTTCTCTTCTTCATCCCTTGTAACCAACCGACTTGTATCCACAACTATATTCCTCGGTGCAGCCATTGAAATTGACAACAATGGTCTCTAATCTTCAATCATATTGATCCAATAACAAACTTCAAATTTCCAAGTGTTGTTCAACTCACAAATCTAGCTAAAGAAAAATCCCAATAAATTACTGGAAATATATCAAACTAAAGCTAAATCAAGAACAAAACAAACCCAGATTTTGTTTTTTTGAAAAATCCGAATGGAAATGAATGAAATTAGCAGAAAACAGAGAATTGGGAGTTGGGTTTACAGCACAGCATACACAAAGAAGAAAGAAGAAAAAAATACTACTAACGAGATTAGGAGAAATATATAAGTTAGGGATTTGGATATTTTCTTCTATTGTTTTATTTATTAGAATTTTTTTTGTTTGGGATATTTCGTTTTCTTATAAAGTAGTATATGCTTTACTTGATTTGGTGGAGATTGAAAGAAAGTGAGAGGTGCACGAGGGGAGGATATTTTAATTTGTAATTTGAAAAATTCGCATAATTAATATTTTCTGAATTTATTAATAATTATTTATTATTGACTTGATATATTAATTAAGATACATTAAAAATGATAGGGATAATTTTACCAAATTACTTTTACTAAATATAAGTCATCTAAACATTAAAAAATGAATAATGTTTAATAATAAGAATAAAACAGATTGTTCATTAAATTTAAGAAAAATTAGCTAAATAATCAAAATTTCTAATATAATTGATAAAAATACATATCATTTAAATAATTATTAAAAATATCAATATTTTAGTCATATAACAAATTAAATGTATCCAAATGTAATTCCTTATTTTTCTCTAATAAGGCCCACAACTGGCCAAAATTAACTAGATTATCTCCACATTACTCTCTCACGTTTTCCAACCAAATTCTCACTTCAAATTACGTCCATCTTTCCTTCTTTAAACACTTTCTTTTTAAAGTCGAAATCCTGATTATCTCTCTTCCATATTTAATATATTTTTTTAGAAATCTTATCAATCAAGCAAAATATTTAAATCTCAAAGAAAGTCTTTGAGATTTTTCATGATATTGTCTATTTATGATTTTTCCAAATTTTTACCGTTTTGATTTGGATTTTAGTGAATTTTATTTGGTATTCGAGATTGATTAGTAATCATCATTAACATTCATATATCATATATTTTGTTTGATTTTATATACATAACGTGTGTTTAGTAATTTGGTTAGTTTTTCCTAGGTGTTTTAGGTAAGGGAAAAGCATGTGATTTTCACTTTAATGTCTGATTCAAAGAAGATTACGATAGTTATCTCATATAATCACTAGCTTTTTGGAGATTTTTCCTCTTTTGATTTATGCATTACGCAAGAATTGTTCAAAAATGTAGGCTCTGCGATTAAAATGGTTGAAAAGAGCATATCTAAATTTCGACATGATCCTTATACCCACAAGAGGAATAAATCTAGCAGTCAAAAAAAAAAAAAGAAGAAAAATTGTGGGTACTGAAAAAGTTTATGAACTTTATGAAAATTAAAGTGATGAAGAATAACTTTCCGAACATCAGATCAATGAAGTGGTATTTAATTATGTTTCGCAAAATTTTTAGTAAATATTTTGAATGTGTTGTCATAATAGTTATATGTAGAGCCGTCAATATGGGCTAGGCCCATTGGGTAGGCCCGGCCTAACCGGTGATTTAATAGGGCTGAGCTACGATTTTTGAAGCCCATTTAAGAAAAAGATTTTTTAGCCTAACCTGAATAAGTCTGCCGATTTGTGGGGCTTGAAAAATATGGATAGGGCCAGCCCGTAGGCCAAATAAAAATTAATTAAAAAATAAAAATAAAATATTGTTTTAAAAGAGAAAATTTTATGTATAGCAAATATAAAATCCATATTTGTACTCCATGACTATACTTTATATAATTGCACTCTATAGCAAAATTTGTGTTTGCTATGGAGCTGTTTTTCTGTATGTCTCGGTTACCTATTCCCTTTAATATACAATTTGATTTTTTTTTAAAATTTAAAAAAGGCGGTAATTTGGTTGCAATAAAGGGAAAAAAATCATTGGAATCACGCACATTATGTGTCGGTAGAATTTATTTCCTTCTACGTTTCTTCATCACTAAGAACTCCATTGAAGCTCAGTTCAGAAAATTGATCAAGCTATTGACGATCAAGAGGAGGTAAAATGTATTTCCCATTGAAAAATACTTTGATTTTATTTTATTTTTTTTTGGTCAAAATTGGTATTCAGCTTGTATTGAAAATCAGATTTGCTTTAAAACTTTCATCAATTGAAAAATTGAATGTAGATTCCGAGTTGTATATTTTGTTCGTAATAGAGTTTAACAGTTATGATTTCAAAATTTGTGATCATCAAATTTTCTAGATGATATTGTTGATTATTTTGAATTTTGGATCGTAGATTCACTTTGTTCACAGTCATATTTTTGTTCAGATTTGTATATTTGTTGTCGAATCTATGAATGAAGATGAAATTGTATTATGATTTGTTAAGAGTTTATACGTATAGGTGTTTTGGTATGATTCAGTCAGATAGTATAATTCATATAAGAAATTGTTGACTATTATTTCGAATTTATATATTTATACAGTGCAGGTGCGTCTTTGATTTGGATATATGAATCTGTATATTTGTATACAATTTTATCAATTGTATATTTGTATAAAGCTTTAATTTGTGTATATAATCTTTTATATAAGTGTATATTGAGAATATGTATATAAATGAAAAATAGAATTCACTGTAGTTTATATACATATACCTATTAGTGTTGTTGTGAGTTGTATAAGTATATGAAATCGTTGACTATTTTTTCGAATTATATTTATATAGTGAAGGTTCGTCCTTAGTTTGGATGTATGATTCTGTATATAATAGGTATATGTATATGTCTATTATTTTAGGTTTGTCACTTGTATATTTATGATTCTGTGCAGTTGTATATGTCTAAATGAACATTATACAAAAAGTATCCTTATACAAATGCAAAAACTTATACAAAAACAATGCACAAAATTGTATCAAATGTATAAATGTTTATACTATATATATAGAGAAATTGTTGTGACGCTACTAATACAATAACTATTAATTTATACATTATACAATCAATTTCAATGTATAATTGTTTACCTTGTATGTAAAGTGAAATAGTTCTATTTTATACATTTAGTTTGGATATTAAACATGGTGACTATACACAACTGTGTAAACAAACAGGTACAAGACATAAATCAACAGAGAAAATATAAAAATAATATACAATCGCAACATATACAAAATAAAGATTATACAAATACCTCATCATGCTCCAATGAGCCAGAAACAACTTCCTTTCTTTTTGCGTTGTCACTTGTATAATTAGTTGTTTTTTCTTTCCTTTTTTTACTTGACCCAACATCAGATTGAACTTTCTGACCTCCATCAACAATGGATCGCTTGGATTTTGCAGTAATTTCGCCCAATCTAATTGGGTCATTTTTTCAATTTGGATCTTATCTCTTGCATTGTGTTGGATTTTGACATTGAACCTGCAACCTCTCCAAAATCTTGAGTTAGACCCAACAAAAACGATGGTTGTTCTATAATATTTTCGACATGAAAGTGTATACCTCTTGTCAATCTGGTAGATGAAGACTGGGCATCCATTGCGTGAATGAAACTCTGTGTCGATGATGAATTGCTATGAAAAATAGCTTGAAAAACTAAAAAAAAAAACAAAAATTTAAATGAATCGATTGAGATAAGTTTTGGCGGTACCTGAAATTTCTGAAATCGCAATTGAGAACATGGTGGTGAAGATTTGAATTTTAAATTGATTTGGGAAGAAAAATTAGGAGAAATTGAAGGAAAGTGGAGATATAAACGAGATGAAGAAACTGTATAAAGGGGAATAACGTCAGTTTTTTTCATTTTTTTACTTATACAAATTTGTGGGCCCATTAATAGCAAACTGACCGAAAGATTTGCTCCTCAATGGAAATAAATGAAATTGTAGCTATTTTATTTATTTTAAATTAATAGTTTGCCATTATGTATAATTTTCTCTTTTAAAATAACAAGAGTCTAAACTCAAAATATGTTTAAAGTTTGAAATATTACAATTTAAATACAAATTATGTTTATACAATATGAAATACATAAAATAAAAATTCCCTAAAATTTCTAGGGATTCACTACATAGGTCATAGCCCATGGAATATTGTCATAATTTTTGTGTTTTTTTATGATCATTGGAAAATAATTAGGTTAATATTTCTATTTAGCTATTTATGTTTTTACTTTGAAATCAAACTTAATAAATATTATAAAGATAATTTTATTTGTGTATTTGATTAGCAAGTAGTAACACTAACACCATGTAACATTGTCTTGTCGATATTTATGATAATATTGTTTGATTATAATTTAATTTAAAAAATTATAAAAAAAATATACTTTTAAGAAAAGAGGAATGGCCCGGCAAAGCCTATAACCCCCGTACTTGTGGGCTGGGCCGACTATTTTCTGGCCCACACAAAAAATGGGCTAGCCCGGCCTGACCCGTCAAATTTCAAAGCCTGTATGGGTTAGCTCATATGGGGTGGCCCAACCCATATTGACAACTCTAAGTATGTGAATGCATGTCTATTTCGATGAGTGATAAGTACTTTAAAACATAATTTGTATTTTTATTGAATAAAACAAAGTTTAAAGTTCAAGATTGTTGGAATTGTTTTTCGATTTTTGCCCTTCATTCACATTTTTTAGTTGATAAGTTTAAGAGAGTTAACTGCTCATATTTATTATTTGAATTTGATTTATTTCTATTTTCAAGAATAATTTGAGAATAACTAAAATGGAATAATTTTAAATTGCTCATATTTATGTTTTTAATTTGAACTATTTCTATTTTCAAGAATAATTTGAGAATAACTAAAAGGGAAAAATTGGAAAGTGATGTTCAATTTATATATCTTTAACTATTTTTCTTAATGATATGCCAAATCTCAAGATTCACTTAATATGGACTAGAGGGAGTAATTATTAACATTTCCTCATTATTAAAGAAGTCACATTTTTCATGTTATACTATTAATGGTTTTTGACCATAATTATATCAAGGAATTTGTGAACATTTTTTCATTATTTAAAGGTTTCACAAAGTGCAAAAATAATATCATATCTCTAATTTTAAAAAAGAAAATTCAAAACAATAATTCTCATGATGAAGGTTTTTGCAACAAATAATTTTCTTCTTTTGAAGATAATTTTCTTGTTATGGTCTATTGTTTTAGTAGCAGAAGGTAAGTACACTTCTTTCATATGTCACAATTATTTCATCTTGCAAGTATTATAATAGTGTTAATAAATTATTTTTTTTATATGACTTAGCAGCAAGAATTGGAAAAAGAGAAATTGAATCAAATCAAGCTTATGCAAGTGGAACCAAGCTTTTCAAAATGGAGGTTGATGATTCAATAGTAATTGACTATACACCATCTCATACATCGCCGGCTACTCCAACACCATGGCCTAAGACCATTTATTAATCGTCATTCTATATAATTTATGAGTCATTTAGGTATATTATAGTACCCTATATAAATGTTTTAATGAATGATATTGGTGTTCAAGTAAATTTTTCTAATGTGTTTGTCATAATTAGGGGTGAACAAAACCGAATCGCAAACCGAACCAAACCGCGAATTGAGTCAAACCGAAAAAAAAACCTGACTAGTGGTTTGGTTTGACTTGGTTTGGTATTGAAAAAAAAACCCGACTATAATTGGTTTGGTTTGGTTTTAACTAAAAAAAGTCAATTCGAGACCAAACCAACCCGACATTACATATATTTATTTTTAATTTTATTTTATACAAAAAAATGTTTATTAATATATAATTTATATATTTTTCTTAATCTTTCTCACAATTTTATGTATAATATTAGTGGACTTTGGGCTACATAGTTGACTTGAGCGCACTTGTTATTTTTAGGAATAAACAAAAGCCCAAATAAATTATACAATTCAACTAGCCCTATATAATATTCTCTATCTCATTTAACAAAGGTCATTAGGTCAGCAACTCAAAAGCAGCTCTTCATCTTCAAAGGCATAGTCGCTGTTAGGTTTTACTCCTTAGCTATTAGGGCATATATTGAGCTCGTCTTTTCGATTTTAGTTCAAATCATCATCAACTCATCTTAATTTGGGTAAGTAATTGCTACTAACTCGTTTTTAGATATTTTTCTTGTATTGCCATTGTCAACAACATCTCAATTTTGGGTAGTTAAATCATAGATATAAACCTAAAAATTATACATCTTGGTGTCCATATCTATGGTGTGTTAAGCTTAGCAACAAGATGATGAAGATGATGATAAATTTTTTGTATATAAGTTTTACTTTTCTCTCTTTACTTATGTTGTTTCGATGCAATGAAAAAGGGGCAAGTGTTTGACTCATTGCTTTTGGTTCCATTTGTATGGAGGTTTTTGTACTGTAAACATCGTGATGGTTCGCAAAGATAAGGAAAAACAAGTGATAGAGATAAAAATTTAAGAGACTATTAGATTTTGATAGCAGTAGCAAGTAATATACATCAAACTTTTCTAACCAAATATTTTGTACTCCTACTATATTTGTATCTGTTTTGGTTTCAAAGTGAAATATACTTCAAAGTCTTGTGAACAATACTTGAATGGAAGTTTTGTTGAAACACAATCTTGTATCAGAATACTAATAACTATTGTTTTGTATGTGCAACAACTTTCTAATAACTATTGTTTTGTATGTGCAACAACTTTCTTTTTGGATGGAAAATACACCTTTTGTAACGGATGTAGAGGTGATTATTAATATTCCTTCAATTATGTCGACAATATCTCAACAACAAGGTAAAGTAACTCCACTTCGACGCACACCTCCTAAGAAGCAAAAAAGAGCAGCTCCTCCGGTCGCTCCTAGCTCTGGAACTACAGGTAGAGAAACATCTCAAATTTGGAATCATTTCTCCAAGTTTATTGCTAAAGGAGGTAAATGTAGGGCAAAATGTAATTATTGTATTAAAACATTTGCTGCCGATAGTGCCAATGGGATGACTACGTTATGGAATTACTTAAATGTGAAACGTCTCAAGTCTCCATTTAAGTCTGATAAGAGGCAAACAACATTAAAACCTATCAAAAGAGGTTGGCCAGAAGGTGGTTCCACTGAAAAATGGGTGTTTAATATGGATGAAATTAAGAGAGCAGTTGCTGAATTTATAATTATTGATGAACAACCGTTTAGAGATATTGAGGGAGAAAGATTCAAAAAATTAATGGCTAAAGCCTTTCCAAATTTTGAAGTACCTTCTCGTGTAACTATTGCTTGACATTGTCTAAGGATTTATCTAGAAGAGAAAGAAAAGCTTAAGGAGCTTATAAAAAACTAACGTGTTTGTCTTACCAGTGATACATAGACGTCAATCTAAAATTATACTTATATGGTCGTCACTGCACATTGGATTGATGATCAATGGAATCTACAAAAGAGAATTCTTAATTTTTTTCAAACACCAGATCATAAAGGTGAGACTATTGCCAAGGGGATTAAGGATTGCTTATTAGGTTAAGGCATTGAGAACTTGTTTACAGTGACCTTGGATAATGCAACAACAAATGATGCTGCCATTAAGAGTTTAAAGGGGCGTATTGAAGATTGGAAAGGGGTAATGTTTGAAAATCGGCTTTTACACGTTAGATGTAATGCTCATATTTTAAACTTGATTGTAAAAGAAGGGCTGAATGAACAAATTGAGCCTATTTCTCATATAAGAAGTGCTATAAAATAAGTCAAGTCTTCTTCTTCAAAATTTGCTACTTTTAAGTCCATTGTTGAGAAAGTTAAGATTGAAACCCATGGTCTTGTAAGTCTGGATGTTGAGACTAGATGGAACTCGACATATACAATGTTGGATAAAGCTTTAAAATTTGAAAAAGCTTTTACAAGAATGTATGTAGATGACCAGAATTATCAAAAGCAATGTCGAGAAATAAGTACAACAACAAAAAATCCATCAATAGATGATTGGAAGAATGTGAAAGCTTTTGTGAAGTTTCTTAATATTTTCTATCAGGCAACTTTAAAATTTTCGAGAAGCTTATATTCTACTTCTCACTCTTTCTTTCATGATTTTTTCGATCTCCGAAATGATATTATCAAGTATTCTAAACATGATGATCTCATTTTGTTTGATATGGCAACAAGAATGAAATCCAAGATGGATAAATATTGGGTAAGTTTGAGAGTATGAATATATTACTGATTGTTGATGTTGTGTTGGATCCTAGATACAAGATGCAATATGTAGAGTATATTCTTTCTATTGAATATGGCTCTTTGATGCGAAGATTAAAGTCTAAGATGTTTTGAATCTCTTATATAATCACTACAATTGTTCTTGCTCTGAAGATCCTAACGAAAATATTGAAAATGATAATTGTGTGATGGGTGAATCTAGTGATTTATTGCAATCTCAATGGGAGAAACACATGAAAAAAGAGGGATTTGTTGTAAAAAAATCTGATTTAGAAATATACTTGAAAGATGATGTAGTGAAGATCAATAATTTTAATATTTTGAGTTGGTGGAAAGTTTCGTCCAGTAGATATCCAATTGTTGCGAAAATTGCTAGGGATATCCTTTCTATTCCTATTTCTACTGTTGCATTTGAGTCAGCTTTTAGTACAAGTGGTCGAATTCTTGATAGTTATCGAAATTCTTTATCTCCAAAAACTATAGAAGCACTTATTTGCACTCAAAAATGGCTACGATCACCTTCTAAAGAATGCAAGCTTGAAGATATATTAGAGAAAGTCTAAAAAATTGAGGAAATTGAAGAAGGTAACTTTATATATTCAAATTGTTATATAAAATGATTATGCTTTTGAATTTTATTTAGTATTCAATTTGTTTCAATTCTTTTAGAATACCCCGACTCACCTTTGAGGATTGATTAGCCAGTTGATGTACTTTAATTTCACTACATGGAACAAAGGTATTAGTTCATTCTTTTGTGATTGTTAATTACCAAATTACTGTTTGCTCTAAATAGTAATAAGAACTAAGGACTAAACATCAACTTAGTTAATCCATTGCTAATCAACTTAATTGATTTGTATTGTCTACTTTGTAGATGCGGGCTATGGTTTTTGGAAAATATGTATAGAAGATCTCACTTCAAAAATGTTTTGTTCCTCTAGGTACAAGGTCCTAGGTTGTAAGTAATGATGGTGTAGAATTTAAAGATTTGAATGTAAATAACTCCTATTAACTTTTGACGACAATATTTTGAGTTTTGACTATGCAAATTGTTTAAGCCACTATGTTACATTCATGAATTTCTCTAATTTATAATGAATCACACTTGATTATTGATACTATTTTATGATTTGTCCAAAATAGTAGTAAGTAATTTTTTGAGAATTTGTGTTCCAAATAGAATGGAGAATTGCCTATTGAACTCATGGGCTTGCAATGCCAAAAGAAACTACTGAATGGTTTTTTAGGATGAAAAATCATGTTAGTGTTCAACGTTTTTTTTAAATCACTAAAAAAACACAAGCTTTTTAGTCTTTATCAAATAACCCGAGAAAACCCGAATAACCTGAGAAAATCGAATAACCCGAAAAAATCCGACTATTATTGATTTGGTTTGGTCTATATATATTTTAACCCGATACAAACGGTTTGATTTGATTTTTAAAAAACCCGAACCAACCCGGTGATGTACACCCCTAGTCAGAAAGTGTTTTGTACCCCGTTTTATTAGACTTCATAGGCGTTTGACCATGCGATTTCATATCATTATATGAACTCAATCAACATTTAGACATGTGATTTCGCGCTGATTTCATCTTATGATTTCATATTATGAGATGAAATTTCAAATTCTTTGAAAATCATCATTTAAGATTTTCCAAATACAAAAATTCACGGTCTGAAGTCAAACGGACAAGAAAATTGGCCAAAAATTTCAAAAAGGCAACAAAATTGAATTGAGAACCAAAAGGGCAACATTGCAACGTCTAAATTAACGCCGTGTAAATTTATTTAGAAGGAGCAAGGCGCAAGGCCCCTGCGCCTTACAATCAATTTTTTTTTTTTGTTTTGGTCAAAGTATGTGACAAAAAAGGGGCAAGGCGCAAGGCCCATGCGCCTTACAAGGCTTGACATGGCCTGCACCTCCCTTTTTAAATTTATGATTTTTATTTTTGGGATACTAAACAAATAGCACTTAGAATGAAAATAATTACAAGCTTATAGCCCATTACTTTGTTAGGACTAAATGATACTATAGTAGTATATAACATATTAATCTGATATCATTCAGAAATACTTTGGAAAATGAGCAATTACTAAAAAAGTATCTATATACTATATTGGTATCATTAATATTCCTACTTCACACCCTACTCATTAGTTAAATTATACTAAAAGAAATATATATACTCTAATGGTATCATTAAGGTTTCCTTCTTCATAAATTACTCATTACTAAGTGATACCAATAGAGTATCTGCATAGTGTATTGGTATCATTAAGGTTTTCTTCTGCACACACTACTCGTTATACTAAAACATTAGCTACATACTTTATAGGTATCATGAAGGTTTCTTCTTCATAAATTACTCATAAAACCATGCTTCAAAAATATTTTATCACAAAAAATATTGTACGAGTATCATTAGGTTTTTTGGTCATAACTAACTTAGTAAGTGTCTAAAATACTATATCTCTATTGAATGAGTATCATGAAGGTTTGTTGTTAATAATTAACTTAGCAAGTGATACTAAAATAGTATATAAATATTGTATGAGTATCATTAAGCTTTTTGTTCATAATTAATTTATTAAGTGATACTAAAATAGTATATAAATATTGTATGTGTATCAATAAACTTTTTCTAATTTATTAAGTGATGCTAAAATAGCATATAAATAATGTGTGGGTCTCATTAAACTTTGTTGTTCATAACTAACTTATTAAGTGATGCTAAAATAGTATATAAACACTGAGTGAGTATCATTAAGATTTGTTATTAATAACTAACTTATATATTGACATGGTATCATTAAGGACTATTTTATGTATTGGTAACACTCCTCATATCATTTATGATACCATTACAATATATGAATATATTGTTGCGATAACACTAAGGTTTCATTCATTCGTTTATTTACAAAACCACTCATTTCTTAATAATACCATAATAATATATTCATATATTGATATAGTATCATTAAGGTTTCCTATAACCATTCATGTACAACCGACTCATTTCTCAATGATTTCATCGCAACTTAGCATATACTAATACGGTATCGTTAAGGACTGTTTTCATAGATTCATATATTGATGTGGTATCATTAAAAATTATTTTCATAGATTCATATACTATTGTGGTATCATTAAGGAGTGTTTTCATATATTGATATGGTATCATTAAGGTTTTATACAACCATTCATGTACACCCAACTCATTTCTCATTGATACCATCACAACATATCATATACTGATATGAAATTATTAAGGATTGTTTCATATATTTATATACTGCTATAGTTTCATTGAGATTTCCTATAACCATTCATCTACGACCAACTCATTTCTCCGTGATATCATCATAACATATCATATAGTGACATTGTATCATTAATGAGTGTTTCTTATATTCATATAGCAATAATATAGAAAGAGGAAAAGTTTGAAAAGGAAGAAGAATATAAACTAACAAAAAAGAAAAAGAAAACAAGGAATTAAGAGAAAAACGAAAAAAGAAGAAGAAAACAAATAATAAAATATTATCAAAAGAGACACAGGAATAAAATGATAAATGAGAAAAGGACAAAAACGATACATTTAAAAAATAAAGTGTTTTTCTTAATTACTCCTAGATGTAGTTTAATTATTCGTGTTTTTTTTTGGAATTTTTGTTAGTTACTTCTTCATGTAGTTTAATCTAATTTATTTATTAGTCTAAAAATAATTAGCTTATTTTTTCTATATTTTATTTTTATGTTTGAAAAATAAAATAAATTTTTAAAAATGATTATAAAAAAGAAAGCTAAAGAATAAAATAATTAAATCAGTTTGCCAAAACAAAAGCAGCCTATTCTATCGCAGTAAGGACTTAAGAGACCGAAGTGACCTAACATGCAGAATACACAAATCAAGAATCTTGGGTGAAAGAAAGAGAGAGAAAAAAAAAAGCAAATAAAGAAATAAAAAAAAGAAAATAAAAGTTAACTAAAAGAGTAATAGTCAATCTGCACGTAATTAATTCTTGCCGAATGAGTATTTGGTGTAGTTTATATATAAAGGAATGAGCTAAGGGGGTATGGGCTGTAAATATTTAGGGGAGAATGGTTATATGAAGAGTTATTTTGGGTTTGGTTTTGAGCTTATAAATATTTTAGGTTTGATGACCCTTTTATGTAGTTTTTCCTTCTTTTTTTTTCAATTTTTTTTTGTTTTGTGATTTTTATAGTTTTTATTAGCTAACATTTCATTCTGATTTTTAGGTAAGATTTTATTAATTTAAGTTTGAAAGCGATTGGTGGTGAAATTTGAAGTCATTTCATTGAAGATTTAGATTAGTTAATTATGAACTAGAAGCAACTGAAAATTTAGAATTTTTTTATCTTTATAGCTAACGATGTGCTATACATTTTTATATAATAACATATAAAATGTATCTACATTATATAAAAATATATAGTACATCGTTAGCTATAAAGATAAAATTTCTATGATTTTCAGTTGCTTCTAGTTCATAATTAACTAATCTAAATTTTCAATAAAATTGACTTTAAATTTCACCACTAATCACTTTCAAACTTGAATTAATAAAATCTTACCTAAAAAATCGGAATGAAACATTTGCTATTTTTTTTTTATATAAAAATCACAAAACAAAAAAAAAATTGAAAAAAAAAAACATATATTTAAAAAGGGAGGCGCAGGCCATGTCAAGCCTTGTAAGGCGCATGAGCCATGCTCCTTGCCCCTTTTCCGTTACAAATTTTGACCAAAACAAAAAAAAAAATTGATTGTAAGGTGTAGGGGCCTTGCGCTTTTCTCCTTCTAAATAAATTTACACGACATTAATTTGGGCGTTGAAATGTTTGTCTTTTATTAGATTTGAAAGTGATTAGAACGTCGTGCGGAAGCTTACAATTGGAAATCATATGATAGATAAATCAGATGATAAATAAAGTTATACTAAAACATAATATTATTAATATGGTATGACCAATCGGCCTACATATGCAAAACTAATAAAAGAAAATATTAAAACTGTTGAGGAAAAATCTCCCAATAAACAAAACTCTTTATTGACTACATTATGGATGCTTTTGTATTTTGTTATGAGAATAGGGATCTTCAACTTATAGATTTCCAAACTTTTCGTTAAAAAGAAAGAATAAACCTAATAAGGAAGAAAAATATATTTTCCTTTCATGAGAAGTAAAAATATTCATGGTAATGTTTTGTCTTTTCCTTTAGAAAAAAATAAACTTCAAATATGATAAGAAAATCAGGGCAAAACCCTAACAAATCTCCCCTTTTGGTTGGATTTTCTTGACAAAACATTACTAAAAAACTGCAAAAAAAGACGTCCAAAAGCGACAGACTGCATCACCTTTTTGGTCAAAATCAACGGAAAAGCGACGCAGTCATGTCCGTCGCTTTTTGGCTTGATGTTTTTCAAAATGCGACTGACAGTGTCGCTAAAAAGAGACAGACTGCATAGCTATTGCGTCGCTTTTTAATTATTTTTTTCAGTAATTTTTTTAACAAAAATAACAAACTCCATCGCTTTTTTTTATATTTTCATTTTTTTTATTTGCAAAAAAGCGACGCAGTCCGTCACTTTTTTGGAAATTTATATTTTGAAAATCCCAGAAAAGCGACGGACTAAAGGACACTGTCCGTAGCTTTTTTGAAAATTAATTTTTTAAAATATCCAGATAAGTGACAAACTAAAGGACCTTGTCTGTCGGTTTTCTAGGTTTATTTGAAAAAAATAATGCAAAAAGTGACAAACAAAACGACCCTATCCGTCGCTTTTTTCTGCAATTTTTTGACAGCAGAAATTGACAGTTTCTGCTGCCCACCAGCAAATATAAATCAATTCAATTCAATTCATATTCAACCAGCCCAGTCAAAAAATATAATGTAAATATCACACAGAGAATATAAAACATCAAACTTAAATCAATCTTCAAAAATATCTAAATCACAATACAAAAACTTATAAAGTGTTCCAAAATGTGTTTCAAAAGAGACCTAAACTAGGGAGTGGCATCTACAAAATCATCATTCTCCTCCTCACTGTCGTCGTCGGTGTCCTCGGGAGTCAAAGTAGTAGGTTGACAAGCAAGGTTCAACACTTGTTCTTTGATTTGCTGAACGGTCGCAATCATGCTTTGTTGTTCAGCTATTCTTCTTCGATCCGATTCTGTCAGTGCCGATGTAAGTTGTGTTATTTGAGCTGACATAGTAGCAATCTGAGCACCGTCAAGTGCCTTGGCTTGACGTGACGATCTAATACCTTGTAAGCCTGACTGGAGTCGTCTTACATCGTTTCGAGAGCCTAGACCATAAACTCTACCCTTGTGTGTCCCCCCTACCACCTCTTCTGTCCAAATTTGTGTGGATAGTTCATGTGTCATTTGGACTGAACTATCTAGATTCTTAGCGACGTACTGATAAAACTCATTCTGCATATTAAATATTAAAACTGACATTAATATATATATATATATATACATATCATAAATATATTCACTATTAATATATATTATTCATATTAAATAACTTACAAAAGTTCGTTCGGCTCTTTTCTCTACCCACACATTCAGATCCGACTCATTTTCTTTCTTCTTCATATGAGTCTTCTTGAAAACCTCTGGTCCAATGGGAGTGCGCCCCAATTCTTTTTCCTATAAATAAAAATTGAAATTTATAACGATATATATGGATCAACTAATGATTTATTTAAAAGTTTGAATTAGAACTTACCATCTCTCTTGTAATTGTTTCAATGGTCTTTGCACCTCTAGTGTGCAACGAGTCACCCTTAAGACTGCCTCTAGCCTTTTTGGCTTGTTCTGACATTGTCTTAAACTTATCTGTGTTTCAATACTGACGCAATTCATCAAAAACATGAGGCAACATCCAACTCGGACATTAATCAGTATCTCAAACTTTCTTTAGCCTGCTAGACAGTCTCGCGGATGCCCTTCTCTCAAATGTGGTCGCAATGACCAAATTGTACCTCGACTATCAAATCACATAGTTTAAAAAAAAATTGAATAGCGTTAATTAGATCGATAGTAAAAAAAAAAAGTAAAGTATACTAAAATTATCAAACTTAACTAAAAAATATATACCTTTAATTTATTAAACATCGCCTGACGTATACTGTTTAAAATCTCGCTCCAAGAGTGATAAGCCTGTGTATAAAGTCTTTTAACATAGTCTTTTAATGCCCAGGTAGTATCCTTTGTAGGATGCCACCTACAAAACACCTAATAAATATGTTAGTTCATGAATAATATATTAAAGTATAAGAAATAAATAAAATAAACTAACAAATATATAACAAAACAAACTTGCGATGATCCATCCGGCTCAATCATGACTCTACCAAATATGTCCTTTGGCTAGGAGCTAGAGCAGGCATCTCATCATCTGCTTAGCACTAGGTATAGCTGTAGATGAAGGTGATACACCAGGATGCACAAAACGCTGAGTAAATGGAGGCGTACCGACCATAGCTTCTGACTACTCGCTACTAGAATCTCCAATTCTCATGGCAGATAACTGAGGAGATGTACCTGTGGGAGATGGAGTACCATCCGATATCCTACCTACCGATAAAGGTCATGGTCGATGAATAGCCTGTAAAGATAGGTCCTCGTAGTGCCGTGGAGGCAATGCCTGTGAAGTAGAGGAAACACCGACTGGTTACGATAATTAGGATAATATGCTCGAGGATCCACTGTATCAAACGGAACAACAAATAGATGAGTATCATGACTGATGCACTCTGGCATAGAAGAAATAGATTCTAGAATATCCTCAGGATCTATTGGTCTCCTAGCTGACTTCTTCTTTTTAGCTTTATTAGTCTGGCTAACTCCAAGATGTTCGCGATGTCTATCACTGTCACCGCCTGATGACATTTGTATGCAAATTTACATGTATATAAAAATAATAAATTAAATAAAATTAGCAAAATAAATTAACTTACATATATACTAGTTTTCATTCTACTACTTAAGGGTGTACAAAATCGAACCGAAAACTGAATAAAATCGCAAATCGAGTCAAACTGAGAAAAAAACCCGACCAGTGGTTGGTTTGACTTGATTTGGTATTGAAAAGAAAAATTCGACTATATATGGGTTGGTTTGGTTTTAAATAAAAAAAACAATCTGAAACCAAACCAACCCGACATTATATATATAATTTTAAAATTTTATTTTATACATAAAAATATTTACTTTGATATAATTTAAATATTTCTTATTCTTTTTCATAATTTTTATCTTTTAATATATTATTTCAAATTTGAAACTTAGAGTTCTGAATGGCTCAATAAAAGTTATAGTCCACAGATGTTGGTAAATATAATAAAGCTTAAATCAAAATCAAATAATACTAATGCAAAAAGAAAATCAATTCAACACTAAGAATGACAATAATATTGAATATTTATTCTTTGGTTTTACATTGATTTAGACAATTCAAATACATAATGTAATTTTAATTTCCTTTAATATTTGGTCATGCAACTAATATTTATTAAACTTATTTTAGCATGATTTAATACTTTTAAATTATGGTCATTTTCATTGTAACTTGTTAATTTGCAATATTTGTTTTACGTTATTTCATCATTATTATTTTTTTGTCGGATATTTTAGTGTCATTACTCATATCATATTTTGTGTTATTTTCTTAAGAAACACCTTAGATAGTCGTATTTTAGTAGGACTAAAGAAATATTTGAAGTACAAGTAAATTATATGTTTGTATGAATACTTTATCGAAAAAACCCAAAAATCCAAAAAATATGAAAAATCCCGAGGTTGAAAAACTCAAATTTTATTGGTTTGGTTTGGTTTATAGATTTAAAAATCCGACACAAATGGTTTGGTTTGATAATTGAAAAATCCAAACCAATCTGGTCATGTACACCCCTACTACTACTACTACTATTCCTCTTCACTTGTTTCAATTTCATCATTCTCCTATTCTTCCTCTTCAGTTGTTTCAAATGGTTCATTTTCCTCATTCTCGAATATTTCTTCCTCATCATTCATTATCTCTTCATCAGATATTTCTTCTATTATGTGTTGTGGATGTTGTAGTGTGGTTTCCAATTCAACATCAACTTGTTGATGAACAATTGCAACATCATTTTGATACGCCACATTTAAGACATTGTCAATTTCAATTCTTCCCATAGTCTTAGTTTTTGTTGTCATGCCGTAATTTTACTATTTTTAGAAAAATCACTTTTTGAAATGTTCCAAGTATAAAACATTTTGAGAAAAATACTTAGAAAGAGTCGCCACTTAATTTTTTTTAAAGAAATTAAGAAAACTTAATTTGAAAAAATTCTAACAGATTAAGTCTTTAAAAATTTAGAGAAAATGGGTAAGAGGTTTTTATTTACGCTTCAAGAAGGGTTTTAAGGCATTTGAAGCATCCGCTAACACGCGGTTATCCTACGACTTGGTTAAAATATACTTTGGCTATTTTTTTAGGAAAATGATTTGACTTAAAAACTAATAATTTACAATAGTTGATTTAACTTTGAAAACATAATTAAATAAAGGATGCATTTTATTTTGTTTTAAAATAAGGGACCTAAATTGAAACTTTTGAATTAAATTATAAGTAAATAGAATTTTAACAGAACTAGATTAATTAAAATTTATTTTTGAATCATTTTAATAATAATTTGAACCAATTTGATTAATTAAAGCGTAAAAACTATTTTTTAATTAATTGAAAAATAAATAAAAAGTTTTGACTAAATATATTCAATAAAAGTATAAGAGTTGATAATTTTTTTTATTAAAATAAACTAACATAAAGAATATGGTTCATTTTTTGGGGAATTTAATTAAATTAAACTAAATTAAATATAAGGATTAGAGTTAAACAAATCACAAATAAGCAAATAAGGAGGATAATAAAAGAGAAGCAAAAATCAGATTTTTGGGCTTTGGCTCAACCTGTCCTAAATCTAATAATGGCCTACTGCATTATTTGGGCCTTTTTCCATCCCATTTTCGCTTTTGATCACTGTGTATACAACAAATGTATATTTTGTATACAGGTCATATTTTGACCCACTTTGTTGTATATCGGACTGTATACCATGTGTATATAGCCCCCTCGAACTTCCAGCATTTGTAACAATTTTTTTGCCCCGTATATGTTGCACTCAACCTGTATATCAATGTATACTTAATATATACAGTATACTTTTGGATTTTTCGAGACTTGTTTCAGCTTCCAATTTTAATCCATTTCGAGGCAGACTCAAGGAAATAATTAGGCCACCATGGCCCAAAATAAGAAATGCAATGGGATGAGAGTCCAATGGACTTGCAAAACAAAGAAAAAAGATAAATTAGCAAAGTGAGGGGGCACATTCAACTTTAAGCTTCTGAACCCAATTAATATATGTGGAAACAATAAACTTAAATATACATACACTATTAATAAGTGAAGGCAGTAACCAAAATTATTTTGAAATGGTTACCACATCATCTAAAATAATTCAAGCATAAAAGAGGAAGAGTTCCAATGACCCATGTGAAAATTAAACTTATACAAACCAAAGGAGGGAATTAATCAGAAACCAGTTACTTTGAACTTAGACAAATTATATTTCCACCCAACTAACTATGGGTTTAGCCATACACATAAGCATAGTTAAATGCTTGCGTCAACAAGCTTTGGGAAGAATTAAAGGGATAGAGCAACAGAGAGATTTAACAGACCTTAGAGCAAGATTAAGCTATATCAAACCCAACAAATTAGCGGCTAACATCTAAACCAAAATTTCAAACATGACATGCTGAACAATAGGACAAAACATGAAATTTGAAAAAATGGAGAAGACGAACTGCTATGTCAACAAACAGTAGATAATACCAACAACTATTTTATCAGCGAGAAGAGTAACACTTAGCCATATTCAAATGTTAAAACCATAACTTTGTATCTTCATTAAGGAAATCAGAAAATAAACAGCAACAACATGATCACGAAAATTGAAAATTTCTAAACAACAATATCACAAGATGATGAAGAATTCAGCAAAGGGAAAGGGATATTACCTTTTTGGGGGCGGGAACTGGGACAACAATCTTGAAGGCGACTAACTCACACCACCAATTGAGATGATCTTCGGTGAACTGCTCGGAAATAACAGAAGAAAGGATGTTTTCCTCAACAAAATCTTAAACCTTAGATGTTATTTTAGCTATCCAACCCTCTTTTTCCTTTATCAAAATTCTCCCCCCTTCTCTTTTTCTTTAAATCTCTTTTTCTACCCCTTTTGACACACAAAGAAAACGATCTTAAATAGATGAAGAATAGGGTTGATTTTTGAGGGGGAAAACGAGTGGTTTTTGAATTTGAAATTCGAATTTCTTTGCTCCTTTTCAAGACAATAGTGGAAGGGATGGAGATTTCTTTTGAAAAAGGGGAAAAGGGAATGGAGAAGTGATAGTCTATTTGCTATTGGATTTCCGGGTATACTGGAATGGGAAAAAGAAGGACATGTACATGGGTCGCATACTGTTCTCGCTGGAAAAAGAAGATGCGCAGGGGCAGGGTCAGGTTTGTATGCGATTTGGGTCGCGTTGGTTGTGGGTTGGAATTGTTGTTGAGTTGTTCTTGGAATGGGCTGGGAATTATTTGGTGTTGGAAATTGGAATTGGGCCTTTAGGAAGTGGGCCAAAATTGTTCTTAAAAGGTGGGGTAAACAATTGACTAAAAATTGTTATTATATAATAGCCAAATGGATTTCAATTATAGCCGAATAGAATTTAATTGGTGAATTCAGCTAAAATTTAAACGAAATGAATTAATATAAATTAATTAATGAACTTCTTAATCTTAACGAAATAAACAATTAATTTACTTGTAAACAAATTTACTCAAAAATATAAACATAACTTAGACTAATCAAACTAATACGTAATTAAAGCAAAAACCTTTTTGTGATGATTTTCGAATATTCTTAAAATATACTAATTATATACAAAATTATATAAAACACACATATTATTTAAAAATTATAAAAATGATACAACTATTTAAAATAACTTGCAAACTATATTGTATTTTTTTTTGTATAAAACTAATTATTTTAAATCGTTTGAATTTAAGAAGCTCGATGACTAATTTATATTGTGGAGGGCCAAAATTGGGTGCCAACATTTATAACAAACCATCAATCAGCTTCTTCTCTACGTTATGGATATGGAACGTAATAAACTTGTTTAGCATTTTGTGCAATAATAAAAGGATCATAACTTCTGTATTTTCTGGTGTGCTTAACTTCAATTATATTAGTTGATGGTCCACCTTTGTGCCTCTATGTGATGGGTCAAATCACTCACACCGAAACAATACAATCTTTTTCTTAGGCCAACTTGAATATCTCACTTCAATAATCTCATGAATGACACCATGATATTCAATAGTTTGGTTAGTACCATCAACATCATCTTGTGTGTAGACACCGTTATTATTTGTTTTCTTGTTCCTAGAAACTTCTTCAGTTTGAAACTTAAAAGTTAAAACCACTGACACAATACTTATTCATTGTCAGTACTTGAGATTCAGGTCCAAGTGCTACTTCTTTCACTAATTGTAAATGTTGGACACTTGAGTATTCATCATAAACCTACAGGATTGTTATTTCAAATAATATAATTTAGTATAACATGAATATATTATTAAATACTTAGTGATTTCATACTTACATAGTTTGTTAGCCATTTGGAAAATTCTATATAGATGGCTTCATTACCCCATCTGTTTACGAACAAGATGATCATTTTACATTCAAGTACTTTGTTAGTTAATGAACACTTATTATTATGTTATTTGATAACATATTTTTTAACACTTACTTGAGATATGGTTGAATCTCTGGACAATTAAGCAAAATATGTGTCACAACTGATTCCATTTCCATATTAGTAAAGCATCGCTTTCCACGCTTTTTAGATCCTCGACCATTTTGATTAAAAATTGATATCGGTGGAAATACAAAATCACTATCGCCTTCATCATTGCGATTGGGCTTGTTTCTCCTATATGACACATCATCACCAAAGTAATAAGAATAAAAATCACCAGTTTCTCTCCCAATATGACCTTGAACAACTGATCTTTCTATCTTTTCCCTTTGCTTAATTTTGCTTGGAAATGTTAATTTTTCTACATATATATATGTTAATAAAATACTTGGTGAATATATAGAACTTCGTGAATATTTCAAATGGATATCTCTCAAATGGATACATCCATCTTGTTTGAACCGGACCTCCGAGGCAGGCCTCTTGTATAAGGTGAATTGGAAGATGCTCCATCACATCAAAGAAACCACATGGAAATATCTTCTCCAATTTAGTAGTAATAACAAGAATATTTTCCTCCATCCTGTATAAACAACTCTCCAACAACTTTCTAGAACACAAATGTTTAAAAAAAAGACTTATCTCTATGATTGGTTTCCATATCCTTTCGGGTAGATGACTACAAGCGATAGGAATTAAAGTTTCCATAAACACATGACAATCATGACTTTTCATGCCTATTAATTTTCCTTCATTCATATCTGTCCGCTTTCCTAAATTCGAAGCATAGCTGGCATCCTCAAATTTTTAACCTACTTACAAATTTCACGTTTCTCATCCAATGTGAATGAAAAGCTGGCTTTGGGCTTAATTATTTTACCATTTTGTAGTTCCTGTATCCATAACTCTTTCTCCTACAATATTTCTTTATGTCAATTCTAGCTTTTGGATTGTCTTTTGTCTTACCCTTAACATCCATTACTGTGTTATACAAATAGTCAAAATAATTTTTTTCAATGTGAATCACATCAAGATTATGTCGTAGCAGATTGTCCTTCTAATACGACAACTCCCAAAATATGCTTTATTTGGTCCAATTATGTTCAACATCATATCCAGGAAGTCTAGAAGGTAAAACTTCTGTAACTTTAGGTAATTGAGAGACTTTCTTCCAAATTTGATGCCCTTTGAGTAATGGAGGTGGGGTCACTTTCAATCTTATTTTTCCTCAATGCATTTTTCATCTTTCTAAACTCATGGTCCAATGGCAAAAACTGGCGATGACAATCAAAACATGTATTTTTACTGTCATGCTTTAAAGTGAATTCCTTACTATTTTCTATGCAATACAGACATACTAGCTTTCCAACTGTCATCTAACCAGACAACATCCCGTATGTAGGAAAATCATTAATAGTCCATATTAAAAAAGCACGCATAACAAAATTCTGCTTAGTTGATATATCATAAGTCAAAACGCCTTCAAACTACAATTATTTGAGCTCATCTATCAATGGTTATAGATAAACATCAATCAACCTTTTTGGATTACGGGGACCTAGAATAACACAATTAGAAAGATATAGGGACTAGTCATGCACATTTCATGTAACGACTTGTTCCCGTTGTTATAAAAAAGCTAACGAGGGAAAATTTGAGGCCAAAAAACTTTTTCGTAGTATTTGGATTTTTCCAACCTAGTCCAGATTTAGACAAAATCAGTCATTAAGATGCAAGGAAATCTGTTAACAATCGGGTGAATTATTTATGATTTTGATTACATGAGTGGTTAGATAACTCGTTAAGAAACTAGTATGACTTTTTACGAAATTGAAATCGGGCGAGCAGAACTCTTGAAATCGATCTTAGCGTGAAGGATATTTTCTGAGCGTTGTGGGTTTGAGGTGTGTTGCGAAATGGGGATTTTGGAATTCTTTAAATAATTCTCTATTTTGTGCAACCCATCTTGGTTGGGATTTTGGTCGCTCTGGCGCGGCCGCTACAACGGGGTAAGGGCCGCTGTGGCAGGCTCGATGCAACTTAAGGTCGTTAATAAACCCCTAAACGACCTTATTATGTACTTTTAGACGTTTAGAGCTAATGAACAAAACCCAAGCAACTCCTACTCATTTTCCACCATTCTTAAGGCTAAAGGTAAGTTTTTCACTCCCTGAATTCGTTTTTCGATCCATCGAACGTAATAGAACGGGTGAATATTGATGGGGGAGGGTTTTGTTATAGATTCTATGGTGGAAACATCCCTAATTTGGATAATTAGGATCATGAATTTGATGTAGGGTTCATAGAATTATTAGTAATTAAGGTAATTAGTGATTGTTTGTTGATTTCCGTATTATATTGATTGTTTGTATACTAAGAACAAGCAGAACGAATTCGGAAAAGGAAGAATCAAGTTTCTTAGGGTTTTAAGCTCGTTTCAAGGTAGGTGATGGTTGTGATTGTGTGATGTATGCTTGTTCTTGCTTCATTATGATACATGTATGTATATGAATGTTGCATTATTGATCACACTTGTTGTAAATGAGATAAATGAATGATGGTTACCATAAAATCATGTCTTAATTGTATAATTTTAAGGATATACTTGTGATTGTGATTGTGGCGTGTTGAATGGATCGATTGCCATGTTCGGAATAACTAACTTGGATTGGTTGCCACGTTCCGGCATGATTATGGGATCGATTTCCACGTTCCAGCATAATCATTGGATCGATTACCACGTTTTGGTATGCTAACTGTTTGGGTTTCATGAGAGGACCAATGACTTATCATAATTGTATATCTTGAGAAAACGTGAAATTGTTCATTATTCGTATATGTTGATGATACTGTATATATTCGATATGTGTGTGTGATTATATTGTAATATTGACTTATGTATGTTGCACTTAGTGGGATAATCGCATGATCCTACCAGTACACGATGGTTGTGCACTGATTCTGCACTTGCTCTTATTTTTGTTGAGTATAAGGCATCTTCAAGCGGCTATTGATAGACCTCGCTTAGGAGATTAATGATCTTTCGAATTTAAGGGTGAGCCTATTCTTTCGGGCTTCCATGGATTCTCTTTCGTCTATGTCCACTATTTTCAGACTTAGACTATGTTCTAGTTAGTTGATTAGTTCATTAGATTGGGGTTGCATCCCTTCTTGTTTAGACTTGCTTCATTATTAGGTGTTTTGGTACATTGACTTTCAGGTTCTAGGTATTACTTCCGCATTGTTAGTTTATTATTGTTAGACTTTTGTTAGAGTTTATGGGAACTCTATTTATTTCCTTAGTATTTGACTTGTTTTCGTAACTTAAATGCCTTAGTGTTGGTTTAGTTGCTTGGTTTGAGTTGTAGTAGTGGTTCTTCCACCGGAGAGTTAGTGTAAGTAACAATCATGACGGTCTGAATCGTGACATTTCAAGCGGTAGATTATACAGAGTAAGAAATACTAGCCAGCATGAATAAGGCGAAGCAGCATTAGAGAATGGTGAAAAGCCATCTGTACACAACCCCAATCTAGCATTTCTTAGTTAACTAGCAAAATCAAGATATACATTATCAAAATGCTTCCATGTTTCACCATCAGATAGATGAGACAAGACACCCGACGACCTTCTATATTCACGATGCCATCTTATATGTGGGGCAAACCTTATGATGTATACAACCTCTTTAACCTAGGAATAAAAGGTAGATAATGCATCTCCTTAACTGGGATCATCTTTCCAGCTAGAGTCCTCTTATAACGAGCATGTCCACAAAACTTATAATTTTCTAATTCAGTATCAGTTTTGTAAAATAACATGCAACCATTAACACAATAATGAATTCTATCATATGTCAATCCTAACATGGAAACCAAACGTTTTGCCTGACAGAAGTTCTTAGGTATGTTAAACTCAAGATTAACTAGTTCACCCAAAAGATCAACCATTGAGTTCATAGCCGCATTAGGAACATTCCAATCTGATTTAATATTCATTAATCTAACCTTACTTAGGAGATCAGTGATTGTTGGAATTCAAGGGTGAGCCAATTCTTTCGGGCTTTCATGGGTTCTCTTTCGTCTATGTCCACCATTTTCGGACTTAAACTATTTTCTAGTTAGTTGATTAGTTCATTAGATTGGGGTTGCGTCCCTTCTTGTTTAGACTTGGTTCATTATTAGATGTTTTGATACATTAACTTTCAGGTTCTGAACATTACTTCCGCATTGTTAGTTTTTTATTGTTAGAGTTTATGGAAACTCTATTTATTTCCTTAGAATTTAACTTTCTTCTGTAACTTAAATGCCTTAGTTTTTGTTTAGTTGCTTGGTTTGAGTTGTAGTAGTGGTTCTCCCACCGGAGATTTAGTGTAGGTGTCAATCACGATGGTCTGGGTCGTGACAAAGTTGGTATTAAAGCCTAGGTTCATTGATCTTGATGTACCAAAACGAGTCTAGTAGAGTTTCGCAGAACTGTACGGGGACACCTTTACTTTTCTTTGAGAGGCTATAGGACTTTAGGAAATCTCTTTATTTTCTCTTATCTCCTTTCATGCTATGACTTGATTTTAATTGGTATTTGGCGAGTCAAATGGGTATCTAACCTCTTTCACTCTTCTGTTCGCAGATGGTTAATATTAGATTCAACGACGTTAGGCACGTAGTTCCCGTCAATGCTCCAGTTGAGAAATTTGCAGCAAGAGGTTGCGATCGAGGCAGGGTTAGATGAAGAGCTAGGGGTAGAGGCCGTGAAAGAGTAGCGCTTGCTAGAAATGGAGCTCCTGCTGAGAATGCTCCTGTGAATGAGAACCCTCATGTGCATCATGAAGAGATTGAAGAGGAGAATGTTGATGTTGAGAATGTTGAGAATGTGGGACAAGATGAATAGATGCAGGCTGAGACTACCAATGTTCCCCCCATAGACTTAGTATTGGCTCGACAGATCATGTCATTCTTGAAAGGGTTGGGTGGTCCTAGAGTACTTCCTTCTGTTCAAGCAAGTCAAACTCCTACTAATCCTCTTATCGCTAGCACTGCGCTCAAGGTGGGTGGAATGGGAGGTAAATATGCTTTCTTTCATTCTTTGTTGGGTTCTGTTATGATTGGTAATGAGTATGAAATATTGACTAAGTTTCTGAAGCTAAACCCTCATGTGTTTCTTGGTTTTGAGAATGAGTATTCTTATGAGTTCATCTTAGATTGCTATGAGAGGCTTCATAAGTTGGGAATTGTCCATTAGCATGGGGTTGAGTTTGTGCACTTTTAACTTTAAGGTGAGACTAAACAATGGTGGTGAGCTTACATGGAATGTAAATCTTCAACTTTACCTCTACTTACTTGGACCCAATTTCATGATCTGTTTTTAGAGAAGTATGTGCCTAGGACTTTAAGGGATCGCAAAAAGGATGAGTTCATAGCTTTGGAGCGGGGTAGTATGACTCTGGCTGCTTATGAGGCTAAGTTCTATGCTTTGTCTAGATATGTTACTCAATTGGTGACTACTGAAGAAGAGAGAATTCGGTTATTTATTAGGGGACTAAACTCTGAGTTGCAAGTTTTATTTGTTCATATGACTTCTGCATGGACAGACTATGTTAAGAAAGTTGAGGGGGTGATGTGAGACGGTCAAGATAAGGCGTGGGCAAAAAGGGCCAAGAACTCGGGTAACTTTCAAGGTTCTTACTCCAAGGGGTCCAGAAGGCCAATACTTGCAGCCAAGCCAATTCGGTCCTCTATTCCCGCTTTTGCAGGTAATTACTCTGAAAATCCATCTCATAATTTTTAGGATAGCCAGGGAATCACGCCTTCGATGGTCGGCAGGCCATCTTTTGATCGTACTTGTTACAACTGTGGTGAACCTGGGCATATGAGGAGCGATTGTTCCCATCCGCGTGTGTTAAATTTCGTGTAACAACAATCTAGAGAAGTGGTACCCGTGAGGAATGGTAATAATGGTAGAGGATGTCCACAAGGTAGGTGAGGAAGTAATCAGCAAGGCCGTGGAGGTAGAGGAAATGGTAATGCAGGCAGATGTAATGTGCAACCAGGCAGGGAAGTGGTTCTTTAAGATGATAGGCTTAGTGTTATGACTTTTTGGGTAAGAATAAGTCAGAGGCATCTGACGGTGATCACATGTACTATTCTTGTTTGTGACCAAATGGCTAATGTGTTGTTTCATCCGGGTTCTACTTTTTCTTATGTATCCATGCGATTTGCCTTAAAGTTTGATATGATTTGTGATATACTTGATTCCCCTATCCTTGTTTCTACCCCAGTTGGAGCATAAGTCATAGTTACCCATGTCTATCGTGCTTGTCCTATTTTATTTTTGGGTTTTTAGACTTGGGCTGATTTGGTGATTTTAGATATGACTGATTTTGATATAATCTTAGGCATGACTTGGTTGTGCCCCTATTATGCCTTGCTTAATTATAATACTAAGTCGATAACTCTAGAAATTCTGAGAAGGGAAAAGTTAGTGTGGGAAGGGGTGTACAAGCCTAAGCAAGCTAAGATTCTATCCTCCATTCGGGCTAGGAAATTAGTAGAGCAGGGTTGTTTGTCTTATTTGGCTCAAATTAAGGATGTTGGGATTGAGGCTCCATCCATTGAGTCTATTCTTGTTGTGTCGGAGTTTAGAAAAGTGTTTCCTAGTGACTTTCCTGGTATGCCTCCGGATAAAGATATAGATTTCTGTATTGACTTAGAGCCTGGTACGCGCCCCACTTCTATTCCTCTATATCGTATGGCTCTGGCAGAATTAAGAGAGCTTAAGGCTCAAATCCAATAGCTTCTTGATAAGGGATGTATTCGTCCTAATGCTTCCCCATGGGGTGCTCCAGTTTTGTTTGTTAAGAATAAAGATGGTAGTATGAGAATGTGTATAGATTATCGGCAATTGAATAGGGTCACTATTCGAAACAAGTACCCTTTGCCTCTAATAGATGATCTTTTTGCCCAATTGCAAGGTGCATCAGTTTTCTCTAAGATTGATATAAGGTTTGGCTACCATCATTTGAAAATTAGGCCTGAGGATGTGCCCAAGACGACATTTAGGACTCTCTATGGGCACTATGAGTTTTTGGTTATGTCTTTTGGTTTGACCAATGCGCCTGCAACTTTTATTAGTTTATTGAATAGGGTGTTCAAGTCATTTCTTGTTTCTTTCGTCATAGTCTTTATTGATGATATTTTGATCTATTTGAAACGTGATAAAGAGCATGCCAACCATCTTCGTATTGTTTTGGGCGTTCTTGGGAAACAAATGTTGTATGCTAAATTTTCTATGTGTGAATTTTGGTTGAAATCGATTGTATTTTTAGGGCATGTAGTTTCGAAAGAAGAGGTGATGGTAGATCCTCAAAAGATTGAGGCGGTTAAGAATTGGGTTCGGCCTAACTCTGTGACGGAAGTTGGGAGTTTTGTGGGGCTCGCTAGCTACTATCGTCAATTTATGAAGAACTTTGCTTCTATTGCCACACATTTGACTAATTTGACCAAAAAGGAGATACCATTTGAATGAACTGAAAATGTGAGGAGAGCTTTTAAAAAACTCAAGACTCTTTTAACCACTGCACATATTCTAGCACTATCGGTTGAAGGTAAGGATTTTTCTGTTTATTGTGATGCTTCACATTTTTGTTTGGGTGCTGTGTTGATGCAGGATAAATATGTTATAGATTATGCATCGCGTTAATTGAAGGTGCATGAGAGGAATTATCCAATGCATGATTTGGAGTTGACACAAATAGTATTTGCTTTTAAGATCTGGCGACATTACCTCTATGGTGTTAAATGTGAGGTATTTACTGATCATCATAGTTTGCAACATGTGTTCACTGAAAAAGATCTGTATTTGAGACAACGAAGGTGGATGAAATTACTTAAAGATTATGATATTACCATTCAATACCATCCGATAAGACTAATATAGTGGCAGGCGCTTTGAGTCGAAAGACGGTGAGTATGGGTAATGTAGCTTGCTTGAGTGCATCCTAGCAATCTTTTGCTAAGGAAATTTAGACCTTAGAGTCTAAGTTCATGCAGTTGGGCATTTCAGAAAGAGGTGGGTGTTAGCTAGTGTTGAAGTAAGGGCCACATTCGTTGAGGAGATCAGGGCCAAACAATTTAAAGATGAGAATTCGGAGGAGCTTAGGAAGAAGACTGCGAATGGTAAAGCACAAGAGGTCACCCCTGATGTGGATGGTATGCTCAATTTTAAAGGGAGAATATGTGTTCCTGGAGTAGATGACTTGATTGAAAAATTGTTGTCAAAGTCTCATAGCTCACGATATTCTATTCATCTGGGTGTGACCAAGATATATCGAGATTTAAAACGAATTTATTGGTTGCTGGGCATAAAGAAGAATATAGCGGAGTTTGTGGTAAAGTGTCCAAATTGTCAACAAGTGAAGTATGAACATCAAAGGCCTGTAGGTTTGCTTCAAAGAATGCCTATCTCGGAATGGAAGTGGGAAAGAATAGCCATGAATTTTGTAGTTGGTCTTCCCAAGACTTTGGGAAAGTTTGATTCTATTTGGGTAGTGGTTGATAGATTGACCAAGTCAACCCATTTTATTTCGATAAGAACAGATTATAATGCTAAACAATTGGCTAAAGTTTATGTGAAAGAGATAGTGAGGTTGCATGGGGTGCCCCTTTTTATCATCTCAGACCGTGGTACCCAATTCACATCCAAGTTTTGGAGGAAATTACATGATGAATTAGGCACATAACTTACCTTTAGTACAACCTTTCATCCACAGACGGATGGACAATCAGAGAGGACTATTCAAGTATTGGAAGACATGTTGAGGGCTTGTGCGATTGATTTTGGAGGCATTGGGATAAGTTCTTACCTTTGTGTGAATTTTCTTATAATAATAGTTATCACTTCAACATAGATATGGCACCATTTGAGGCACTCTATGGGAGGGGATATAAATCACCCATAGGTTGATTTGAGACTGGAGATGTGAAGCCATTGGGGGTTGATTTAGTGAAGAATGCTCGAAATTAGGTGAGGAGTATTCAAACTTAACTTTTAGCAGCCCAGAGTAGACAAAAGAAGTATGCGGATCATAAGGTAAGAGATATGACTTTTCAAATCGGTGAAAATGTTCTTCTTAAGGTATCACCCATGGAAGGGGTGATGAGATTTGGCAAGAAAGGTAAGCTAAGTCCTGGGTACATTGTTGCATTTGAGATTCTTGAATGTGTGGGACCGGTAGCTTATAGATTGGCTTTACCTCTTAATTTATCAGGAGTTCATTCGGTATTTCATGTGTCCATGTTGAAGAGGTATCATGGTGACGGGGATTATATCATTAAGTGAGATTCAATTATGTTAGACAAAGACCTCCAATACGAGGAGGAACCGATTGCAATTCTTGATCGTGATGTGCGCAAGTTGAGGATCAAGGAGATTAAGTCCGTGAAAGTTCAATGGAAGCATCGTCCAGTTGAGGAAGCTACTTGGGAAACCGAGATGGGTTTGCGAGACAAGTATCCCCAATTGTTCGTCTTTTCAGGTACTACTTTATACTGTCCTTAGCCTATTTTCCTAAGTTTTGTCACTCGAGTACCTATTTTCCTAAGTTTTGTCACTCGAGTACGAGTGATGGGTAAATTGATATCTATTGTAACGACCTGTTCCCGTTGTTATAAAAAATCCAACGGGGGAAATTTGGGGCTGAAATTTTTTTTCGTAGTATTTGGATTTTTCCAACCTAGTCCATAATTTGGACAAAATTGGAGTCTTTAAGGTGCAAGGACATCTAGTAACAATCGGATGAATTGTTTATGATTTTGATTACATGCCATATCATATGTGGGGAAACTTCACTGATGCATACAACCTCTTTAACCTAGGAATAAGAGGTAGATAATCCATCGCCTTAACTGGGATCATTTTTCCAGCTGGAGTCCTCTTATAACGAGCATGTCCACAAAACTTACAATTTTCTAATTCAGTATCAGCCTTGTAAAACAACATGCAGCCGTTAACACATCAATGAATTCTATCATATGTCAATCCTAACTTGGAAACCAAACGCTTTGCTTGATATAAGTTCTTAGGTATGTTAAACTCCAGATTAACTAGTTCACCTAAATGATCAACCATTGAGTTCATAGCCGATTAGGAACATTCCAATTTGATTTAATATTCATTAATCTAACCGCAATTGGCAAGGCAGAATGCGGACTCCCTTCACATAGTGGACGACTAGATTCTTCTAATTGATCATAGAAGCGTCTTGCTTCTTCATTTGGAGCTTCATCAAAATATTGTTCGGGTTCCATCCCATCGTGAACCTCGAAAGTATCATTGATCATTTCATGAAACCTATCATGTTCAATCCTAATTTGGCCATGTGGTGTAAGCATATTATATTTATCCACAAGCATCAAATTATAAAACATACCATTCAATCAATATCTTTCTCCACGATCAATCCATATAAAATATCTATGCTTAAGTCTATTACGGTACAAAATGAACCATGATTGTATTTGTTTCAAAAAAATTTAAGCATCTACATGCACTACAAGGACATCTGACCAATCCATTATTCTTAAAAATGTCAAGTGTCATTGTATGTTCAATAAAATCTCTAACACCGTCAATAAACTCAGGTTTCAAACCAACACCAGTTTCATAATCCATATTATACATCCACAAACGATGATCTATCTACAAAAATATAGATATTCAATTATATTATAAATTAAATTTAATAATAATTTTACTACATTAATCAATTGTTAATATATATTTATAATAATTACTTAATAATTATATTTATTATTACTTATATATATATATATATATATATATATATATATATATATATATATATATATATATATATATCTAATTAATTAGTTCATAAATGCTACATTTCAAGATCTACAAAGTGCAAGCTTAATTAATTCATAAATTTTAATTAAGTTTAAGATTTCAAATAATTAAGTATATTAATTCTAATTAAATTCAAGTTATTATAAATTAAGTTCAAAATCTTAATTAAGTTCAAATATATTAAGGTCAATAAGATTTTAAGTACTTAATTCAAAGTTCAAATTAATTAAGTTCAAAGTTCTAATTTATTAACTTCAAAATAAATTCAAGTTCTAATTACGTTTAATTATTAAGTTCTAATTAATTAAGGTCATCAAGAATTAGTTATATTCAAGTTCAAGTGCTAATTAAATTCAAGTTCATATAAAAGTTATTAGTTATAGATAAACTTCAAGTTCTAAGTTCAATTAGTTCAAGTTTTAAATTCAAGTTAATTCATAACTAATTTCTAAACTTAATTATATATAAACTTCTAATCCATGAATTGGTTATTTTCAAGTTCAAGTTCATATCAAAATTCTAAAATTAGTTAAATATAAACTTCAAATCCAAGAATTAGTTTTTTTTTATATATATATATATATATATATATTCAAGTTTTAATAAGTTCAAGTTTTCAATTCAAGTTCATATCTAATTAGTTCCAAGTGCAAGTTCAAGTTAATTCTAATTAATTCAAGTTCATATCTCTAATCTATAAAATTAGTCATATATAAACTTCAAATCCAATAATTAATTATATATATATTCAAGTTATAATTCAAAAAAAAAAAAAAACCCTCATATATTCATTCATGACATTCAAACATTCATCCTATATATTCATGATATTCAAACTTCATCAATACTAAATTCAAGTTAACAATTTACTAACTAACAATCATCAAATTTACAAAAATCCGAATTCACAATCAAATTAAAGATTTTCAAATTCAAACTAGTACTTAAATAAAAAAAACCCTAATTCATTTGCTAACAAACATAATCAATCATTCAATAAAACACAAATTCAATAACTAATTAATAAAACCAAACAATATACCACAAATTGAAAAAATTAAAAACTAATTTGATGAAACCCTAACCTTAAATTAAAGGAGAAAGTGACAATGGAGAGGGAGGGCGGCAGCAGCAGCGGCGGCATCAGAAGCAGCAGCAGCGGCGGCGGCATCTGGGTTGGGGTCAACGGCGGCGATTTTAGAGAGAAGGAAGAGAAGAAAAATGGGGAAAATCATGTCTGCTATATGCTGATATTTTAAAGAAAGCAACGGATAACGTCTCTTTGCCCATCACTTTTTTTAAAAAAATGGTTGACCAAAATTTTGATCAAAAAGCGATGGACTAAGAGACACTGTCCATCACTTTCTTAAAATATTTGACCATATATTTTGACCAAGAAGCGACGGACATAAAGATGTCGTTCGCCGCTCCTTTAAAAAATAATTAAACAATTAAAATTAATAAAAAGCGACGGACGGCGTGACTTTTTTTTAATTTATAAATAATTATTTTTAATAAAAAGCGACGGACTGCATCGCTACCTATATAAAATAATTAATTATTAATTATATATATAGATGGCGCAAAAATCCGCAAAAAAAAAGCGACTAACTAAGAGATGACGTCCGTAGCTTTATTTTTTTTTGAAGAGAAAGCGACGGACAGTGTGGCATTTCGCGTCTCTTTATGGAGCGACGCCGTCTGTCGCTTTTACGTCGGTCGCTTTTTGGCAATTTTCTTAGTAGTGAAACTTGATCCGCCTTTTTCATATGCTTGATAATCTTGTTCTTCATAAAATTTTCATGTATGACTGTTGCTTATCATGATTTAAAAATTGATATGGATTAAAAAATTGGAGCCTTATGTTAAAAGTTATGGACAGGGTTGAAAGTAGAGCTCATGCATTAATAGTAATATGCATGAGTTGAAAGTGGATCTCATGCGTCAAAAGTAAGATGCATGAGTTAAAAGTAGAGTTCATGCGTTAAAAGTAAGATGCATGAATTAAAAATGGAGCCCGAGCATTAAAAGTTTGTTGGGGTTGAAAGTTGATTTTGTTTTAAGGATAGAGCAGTAGGATTGTTGAAAATATATTTGAAAATTTTCTCCACATGTAGCTTGACAAAAATCTTCATTATCATCAAATTTGCTGCAAATTGATTTGAAACCACTTGAACCTTTCTTCAATCTTGTTGAACCATTGGATCATTGGACTATTGAACTATGTGCTCTGATACGACTTGTTGGGTTTGAAAGTGATTAGGTCGTCATTCGAAAGCTTATAATTGCAAATCATATGATAAATAAATCAGATGACAAATAAAGTTATACTAAAACATAATATTATTAATATGGTATGGCCAATCAGCCTACATATGAAAACTAATAAAAGAAAATATTAAAATTGTTGAGGGAAAATCTCCCAATAAACAAAACTCTTTATTGACTACATTGTGGATGTTCTTGTGTTATGTTATGAGAATATTAATCTTCAATTTATAGATCTCCAAACCTTTTCTCTAAGGAAAGAATAAACATAATAAGGAAGAAAAATATATTTTTCCTTTCATGAAAAGTAAAAATATTTATGGTAATGTTTTGTCTTTTCTTTTAGGAAAAATTAAACTTCAAATACGGTAAGAAAATTAGGGCAAAAACCTAACATTTTTTTGGTTTTCAACTCAATTTTGTTGTCCTTTTGAAATTTTTGGCCAATTTTGTTGCCCTTTTGGGCCCGGACTCCAAAAATTCAACCCACAAATTTATATTTTCTAAAAAAAAAAATCGCATTTGCATCTGCTAGCTATTTGTTTGATATGTAAATAAAATTTATAATTCATACCATTACCTTGTAAACCATTTATATATCATATAACGATTATTTCCACCAACATAAAATTTATTATTACTTCAAATCAATTTTTGTTTACCATTTATATTCACCAAATTCATTATTATTTATCAAATTTATTACTACTTCGTTCAAATCAACGTTTAACAAAAAATAATTTTTCATCATTATATTGAGTAGACAAGACTAACTATTGTGGTAAGATTGTATTGAATTAATAAAAAATATTTTTTCAAATTTTTTTTATTGAATTGAAAATTTCATCCATAGATGTTGTATATTTTAAGAATAGCTTTGTGATAGTTTATTATGTGATTTTATAAATTTTTGCTCATTTGGTAAGATTGTATAAAGAATTGAGACTATTTTCATAGTTCTACAATTTATGAGGTTTTTATGTTTATGAGAAAATATACAATGTAAAAAGTCCAAATTGCATGTCCAAACAAAATTTTAACTTTATTTCATAATTTCATATTATAATTTTAAATCATGATTTTATATAGCATGACCAAACATATATCTTTGTTATTTCAATATCTAATAATGTTTTGGACTATGTTAGTAACTTCGAGGTAATAGTAGCATTTTAAAAGTTTTTTTTGTCTATTAAGGGAATTTTATTAATTGCCAAGAGTGAGTTAAACCAAACAAAATAAATTATTAATCCAAAATCAAACTAAAAAATAAAAAAATCAATTTAAATTAGAATTCGGTTGATTTAATTTGATTTTTTGGTTTAATTCAAATAGTGCACACTCCTAACTCTAACTAACAATTCTACATTCATTGCAGGTTAGCAAGAACTTGCATTACATATTGTTCCCAAGTACAGAAGATGTGAAAATTGATGTATAAGAAGGTTTGAAGGGGTATTTCTTTTTGTCATTTTAACTATTTTATCTCTGAATAAGTTTTTTTAAGATTATTATTTCACTTAATGACAAAAATAATTTATTCCAATACTAATTATTTATTAATTTTAGAATATAAATTATCTCAAACTTTTTAATCAAATAAAAAATTAAGAATTACTAAAAAATATATCCCATGATTATCTTCTTTTATTCCTCTTACCCAAGAGAGAGCGAATTGATGAATTGAATTCAGAAAAAGATATAGGCCTATTTGGAAGGACACGTTGGTAATTGGATTTGGTGTAATTGAGTGTAATTACAATGTCTGTCCTGTTTGGTTGGACAGATAATTACTTGGTCAGCAGATAATTGGTGCAATTGACAAGGGGTAATTAAACTCTACAATTCACAGGCAGAGGCTGTGAATTGTTGGTAATTACATGGTGTAATTACCAACTAATTACTTTTTAATTTCTTTTTTTTATTTCTCTTTTAATTTTTTTTTTTACTTCTATTATTTTAAGTTCTTTTTTTTTATTATTATTCTAAAAGTTTGTTTTTTATTTTATATTATTATATTTCATTTTCTTCTTATTCTCAACCTTACTTTACGTGATTCTATGCAATTTTTTCGTATTATCTATTTCCTTATACCATGCTTATTTTCTCATTAGCATAATTTTATTAGTATTCTAATTTTTAAATGAAAATATAATTTATTGTTAAGTAAGGTTATAGATTTACCAAAAAAATAAATTAAAATCATATTTATGTATGCTATGTTGAAATTTGCTATAAGAGTATTGTGTTAAATTTTTTGTTTTGAATTTATAACTTATGTTATATTTTCAGTTTCATTATTTATATATTAATCTTTTTATCAAACATGCATTTCACGATGTTCGTAGAAATTTCATACTTTTAGTTTTTTAAATTGAAATATATTAATTTGAAAAAATATAAATCAATTATTTTTTCATTATATTAGTTAAAGAATATATGTTTAATAATTAATATATTTTCAAAAAAGAATATATATCTTAATATTTAATTTAATGTCATTTATAAAGTTTCTTATTTGTCATTTATAAAATAATTAATTTTTATTTCTAAAATTTAATATAATTTTATGATTGAAATTGTGTATCCAAACAGAACATGTGTAAATACACTGTGGCATCCAAACATGACATGTGTAATTACTATGCTGGTAATTATTACCTTAGTAATTACATCAATTCCAATTACCAGGTGGCTTTCCAAAGAGACCTAGGAAATATTACTTTCCGGCTGAGATGATCATATTCATAGTCTGTCTTCGTCCCACTTCCAATGCAAGCAATAACCAATAGCATAATTACAAAGTGGAAAGAGATTAAAAATATTCTTAAATTTTTTGAAATAGCGTTTATATATATATATATATATATATATATATTGTATTTTTTAAATTATTTTTTGGATCAAAACTATCCTTGTCGTCTATGTTTTGGACAATAAATATCCTTAAACGATATTTTTGCCATTAAAACTAACATGACAATCCACCTAGGCAGTCCAACATTGCAAAAATTTCTTCCTCTCAATAATGTTGTTCTTCCTTATTTATCCATATCACAAAAAAAAATGCAGAGAAGTAATACTCTCTCCGTCCATTATATTATTTTGAAATGTCCAACAATACTATCCAATTTATAAAATTAATGAGTAATTTATCATGTTGTATCGTATCTATTTTATTCTTGCTATTAAATACTATTTATTTTTCAATATTTAGATGACTTGTATCTAATAAGGGTGATTTGATAAAATTACTCTATCATTTACTGCTTTTTAATTTTGTGTCAAATTAATAGTGGACAAGTTGAAAAAAATATAACCTTAAAGGAATAGTTTAAATTTTCTTCAAGCCTAGGAAAATGACAATTGTCCTAAAATGGTTATTTCATTATTTAAAGGAATAAGAACAAGAAAGAGACAAAAGTGCAATAGAGTTTGTTGTGCTCATTATCGAGATAGCCTACTAAAAATATTTCCCCACGGTCCTTAATTCTCTAGAACCTTGTTAAGTCATTTTGAAGTTTAGTGCCGCCCCCCCCCCCCCTGCCCCCCAAACCCCCAACCCCACCTCACTATACCAATTCTTTTTTTAACATTAATTAATTAACTATAATAGTTTAACCATAGGTGGATATGTATTTTAAGAAGTAATTAATACTCTTATAAATATTTCTAAAGTTTATAGTGACAATAGATTCAATAACAATAATTAATTAGTATCGATAAATATTTTATCATTTTTTATTAATATGTATATCTATTATATTGATGCTAAAAATCGTTTTTGTTGTAGTGGTTAGATCTTCCATTGCTCTCTGATGAGTGCAAACCCGACTTCTATATTAAAATATTATGTTTTCTCTTTGTTTTATTTTAAGGGGCAATGTTAGAATCCCAATCTATCGATTGTATAAGGCTACTATCACAATTCACAGGAGGGAGGCGCATGACCAGTGCGCGTCGCCCCCAAGTGTTTAAAACGTGTGTGCGGGTCGTTCTGCTTTGCAGGTGTTTGCAACAAATTTTAATATATGAAAAATAAATAAACCACATAAATAAAATCTGAAGAAACATGAATATTTTATTGATAATAGTACGGACAATTCTGTTACTACCTTGATTCTACTCTTCTAAGATTTATTCATAATTCGAGGGTCGTTAGTGGAGTATTTCTCGAATTAGGATGATTTAGACTTGACCTCTATATGAATATTCCATGATTTTTGTGGAATATTCGAGATCTTGATCTTTAAAAATACCCAAGAGTTTATGGGATATTTTGAGATGTCTTTTAAGGGAATTTAGTATCCTTTATATAGACATAAACTAGGGTTTAAGGTTGAGTAGCCTCCAAGAATTCTAATTGAAATTGAACACACCTTTTAGAGTCCCAATTCGAATTGAACATGTCTTGTAGAGTCCCACAAATTTCAATGTCTACAAATGCCCCCTGCTTCAAGGCTTGTCGGAGTGTAGACTCGATGAAACTCAAAGATGAGGCTTGAAGTAGTCATTCTTCCACCTTTGCAGCTTCAGATTTTCAGATTTGATTTATAAGAGAAGAGATGAAGGGCATATTTTGGTCCCACTGGGCGTGCCAATTTGTTTGCAACAAATTTTAATATATGGAAAATAAATAAACCACACAAATAAAATATGAAGAAACATGAATATTTTATTGATGCGGGTACAATTCTGTTCCTCCCTTGATTCTACTCTCCTAAGATTTATCCATGATTTGACCTCTATATGAATATTCCATGACTTTTGTGAAATATTCGAGATCTTGATCTTTAAAAATACCCAAGAGTTTATGGGATATTTTGAGGGTTTAGGGTTGAGTAGCCTCCGAGAATTCTAATTGAAAATGAACACACCTTTTAGAGTCTCAATTCGAATTGAACACGTCTTGTAGAGTCCCAAAAATTTTAATGTCTACATCAGGTTTCGACAGTGATCCTTCCGCAGGTTCACCTATGGAATATCTACAAGTACAATCAAAATTACCCTCTATACTCTAATATATACATAAATTTTGCCAAATGATAGTATACTATGTGCGATTGAGTAAATTAGATATGTGGCTCAACATTTAATGACTTGATAAACTTGATTAATTCATCCAAACAAAGTAAAATTTTGCTTTACATGTTAATCCTATATGTTTGGGGATCAACGTTGTGGATATCTTTGTTTTATTTTGGTATGGGGAGAGGTTGTGGTTATGCTGTTTTTTTTTTATGTTGATATAATAAGTTTAATATATAGAGAAATATTGAAAACACCTTAAGCTTGACACAAATTATCATTTTCATCTCTAAATTATTGACAACCTTAAAAGCACTTGACTAATTAAACTTAAATAAAATCCTGATCTCGCAACATGAGTAAAAATACTCTCCTAAATTCTTATCAAGTTTATAAGTGTTTTCAACAATTCTCTTGATTTTTTATTAAGAATCTCATATTTTTACAAGAGTTTGAGACTATTTGCTATGTCACGTGACATTCGAGGGTGTATATAAGTTTTGTTAGTGTGTGGGGAAGGCCACCAAAACTTCCGCAGTCCCACAAACCGCCCCAACAGTACCCACTTACTTGTTTAATTTGCTAAAGCAACTAGCCCCCCCCCCCCCCCCCCCCCCCCCGCTATGAAAAACAAAAGGAAGAAACTTATAATAGGAGAAAATGTTATTTTAATGTATATTTGTGTTACTACTAGATATGTATAGGCCCTACTATATACCACAAGACAAGTCCCAAAAATTTATGTCATTATTCACTATGATTAATATTTTATTTGTTTGTTTGATTATGTTCTTGTACTTAATTTTGCAAATAATTGGCGGCTGGAAAACAGTTCATACTCCACGCCAAATTCCTATGAAAAGAATAGAGGGCATCTTGAAGGAAAATGTGTTTCATGCCTTAAGTGGTTGAAAATGATCATCAAACAACAAATAATCAAAGCCATTATGCCTTCTATAATTTATGAGACAACACATGGAAAAAAAAACATAGCCTTTTGTCTTTTTAGCTTTATTATAGTAGTATATCTAGTTTGGATTAAGGAAAGGGGAAATTTCATAAACAGCAAAACATTCACTATTTACCAAAAAAAAAATATAGCTATATATACTTTGATTTGATGTGCATTATTTTAGTGTATTTTTTGCATGTTTCAGATTAAAAATACAAATACGAACCAACTAATTTGAATAAATTGTGGGAGAAATCTTTTTAACTTTGGTAAAAGAGCTAAAATTACTCCCTAAATCTTTCATTTACATACAAAACTCTCAAATAGTCAGTTCATCATCATTCTTCCTAAAAAGGTACAGAATCACATATTGATAAAAAATTCAAAATTATGCTTATTGTTAATCATTGTTGAAATTCAAAATCGCATTTATTCATCATCGTTTTTTCTGGAAAATGCAAAACCGCTGATAAATCTGAGAAGCAATTTTGGAATACAAATTTGAAGCAGTTCATCATCGTTCTTCCTGCAAAACACAAAATCGAGGATTGAGGAGATTGTAGTGTAAAATGATCATATCTTCTCTTAGAAAAGTCCAAATGACGATCAGTTTCATTTCATACCTTGGAAGCTAGGCTTGAAAATTTTTAATTTGATAGGTAATGCAACCACGAAACTCTCTTATTCTAGGACATATGTTTGTTTGAAGTTGATCTTTGTATAAACTTATACGAAACTTTATCAATAGAGAAACTTTATATATAGATACAATTAAATTCACTATGTTCGAGTCTAATTTCATGCATCATACAATTTAAATGAACAGAGGTGGAGTCAAGGTTAGGAGTTTGGGAGTATTAAATCAATTTGTTTGGGGGTTCACCAGTTAATATACATAAAAAAAATTTAATTTTCTAATACAAATACAGAATCTACGAAAAAACTAGTGGATTCATCCGAACCCACGAACCCCACCTAGCTCTCTGCAAATGAACCCAACTACTCTCGTAGAGAACACACTTTTGAGATTTTCAACTTTCTCATAAGATCTTTAAGCAAATTACTTTTACTCATTTTCAAAAGACATGCATTGTATCCGCAATATTACTTAGTAATTTGACTCTCGTGTATATCACTTTAATTTTATCACAGTAGTCAATAACGTTTGCATGCTAACTCATTAAATCCAAAAGAGTTCACTCATAATTTGTACATTCCCTACATCATCACATCTCTCTCGATATACATATTATATTTGGAGCTAACAACGTACGTACTTCTCTCTTTAAATTGAGCTATTTATCAAATGAAAAGAAGAATCTTTATATTATTATAGTGATCTATGCTCTTACTTAAGTTATATTATTGTAGTGTTTTGAAATTTGAATGAAGATCTCGAGTATGCAAATTTCAAATTCACAAAATTGGACATAGTATATTTGAATTGTGTTCATTATTCTCTCCGTCTTAATTTCCATGTTAAGTTATGTAGTTATTTGGACACAAAGTTCAAGAATATCGAAACAAAAACTTTTGAGAATTGTGATCTAAAATAAGCCATAAATATTTATAGAGTTATATCGACGGACAGAGTTGATCAATGAAACCGACCCTATCCATCGGTTACTCTTTATTTTAATTATTGCTTAATGATTTTTATGTAATTAAAACTCACTCAGTCCCTAGTTAAGTTACGGTGCCTGTAAGAAAAAAGAGAATTAGTGTAACATGCATTATTACATGGAAAAGTTTGGCATTCTGCAGTGGTGATAATGACACTAAAACAATCTTAGCTTCTTATATACTACTGTACTTGTATTGTTGAATATTACTATTAAATACTATATAATAAGGATATATGAGATGAACCCTAGCCTTAGCGTTTCTTGAATTTCTTGAGCGTAGAATCTTTGGAGTGGATGAGAGGGTTTAATTTATGAAAACTGATTTTCTACTCGTTTGGGGAAATTTAGATGACCTCCTAAGGGTTTTTAGGACTAAAATACCCTTAAAGAAATAAATAAAACAAGCTGGGAGTCAGAATTATTTTTCACCAGGAAATGAGGTTCGTATTGGCTCCGTAAAGCGGAGCCATCGCGGAGCTGCTGCCAGAGTTGGGCGTCGCTAGTAAATCAGTCATAACGTTTTACTCATAGCTCGGAATTTAGCAAACTCGGTGGCGTTGGAAAGAGGAATCGAAGGGCTTTAATTTTCTATCTTGTAGCTCACCTAACTCATCATGTACTAGGAGTTATGATCGTTTGAAGTTGACCCAAAACTTAAAGAAAAAATTAGGAATTACTTGAATGAACTCTCTTGGTTTTTATTGGAACTCAAGGTGCTACATCTAGTGACCTTAATACTTAACAAAATTTAAATTCCTTGCAAATATCTCACTCACTATGAAGAACGGTTCGAGTCTTATAGTTCAAAAATTTTCTGGGGTGTTACAATATCTCCCCCTTGGGATCATTCGTCCTCAAATGACGACTGGACTGGATATAGAATGGATTACTCTTACTAAGGTCTGAGTCTAATGGTTTGTTCTTACTATATTCAAGCTTAACCCAAATCTTTAAGTTCGGATTCTATATTTCTCTATAAGGAATGTCATCTCAAACTATTACTCTTTACCACCACATTCAATCTTAGTACTTTAACAACTCCATGGACTTCTACTAACCAGCTCCTTAAGAAATTCTTAACACTTGACCTGATTTCTCATCTTATCATCTCCCCCTTAGGTTTAAAGCTAACACTTGAAATCTATGGACCTATTCCACATTAACAACTCAATTATGCTATCTAGGCACACTTGGAAAATCATAACTTAATTGAAACCTCATCTAGTAACACACCATCTCGGCACACCTCTTAGTGCTCTTGTTACTCTTGTGACTTAGCCACACTTCACTGCCCTTATCTAAATGTTAGGGTCTCTCACTTGTACCACTCATATCTATTGCAGCTAATCACCTCGATTTCTTCAAGTCTTCTATATCAAATCTTAAGACTAACATCATCACCCTCATATTGCCATTCCTTTTATCATGACACTCATTTCAAATTCAACCTTAATGTTTATGACTAAACCCGAATATTAATATGATTGCTCACTTACTATACTAACTTACAATTACTAGATACAAATTTAGAAGCACTCGTCCACTAGGACCTTATGACAAATAGTCAATCGTTACCTTTTAGTCTTCATACTTACAATTACTATCACCTTCGACTTCGCAACATAAGTACTATTCACTCATTCACTATATATCAATGCCTATTAGTTCTATTACACTTTGAATATTATGGGTTCTCCCTCAAAATCATAAGCCTAGCTTAGATCTGTCTCCTCATGTATACTCCTGCTCTTCTATTCAACACTTACACTTGGTCATTACCTACACAAAGACACTTCATCACCACTTCTTTCTAGCTACAACCCACTCTACCTCCTATGATGGAATCTGCACAACTCATCACTTCTTAGTCTACCCATAAGAGAAAACTCCTCATTACTAACTTACTAGGTACATGACTATAGTAACATAGCTTGTCACAACACCATCTCTCTTACTTAGATTACTAAACCTCTACATACTTTTCTCTAACTCTGGGCTCTTTCATTACTACTACTCATGATCTCATAACTCATGCTACCCTTCAGGGTGAAAATACTGCCCAAGCTCTAAACATACTTCCTCATAAAGATCTCAGCTGAAACGAGGCTTAAGGAAAAGAGTACAACTCACTTTTAGCTCAAACGCACGATTCAAATGAATATGGGTGCATTCCTCTGAAACTGAACACTTAACTTACTCTTGGACTTCTCTTAAGCCCATCTGGAGTCTCATGACTTTCTCAAAACTCCTGCTAAGAACAAATCATCGACAAAGAACTGACTCTGCTTTTCAATCACCTCTAGTATGATGGGTAGTCGAATGATTCTGAGAAACACACGAGTTAGAATAAGTCTTTATGACATAGCTCTATTGCACGATTAAGAGTATGAAAGAAGGGAAACTTTTCTTAAATGTCTGTAGTCCCTCATTTATAGAAGTGGGGCCCTCACAACCATAAATAAGATCCTATTGACACGACTTCATAGACACCCTAGGACACTTAAACTCTGTGCTCTGATACCAAGTTTGTCACGACCCGAGTCTATACCCTGGATGTGGCCAGCACTCAAGAACCATTGCTGGTCTCCAAGCGAATCCTCATCCTGACTGACTACAAGCGGAAGACTAACTTAAGCATGCAAAAGCTTAAAACTGAATAAAATTTAATAAACTCAACTTTTTCAAAACTTCAACTCAAATGAACAACTTAGAATAAAAATAATATATTCAACTCGCCATAAAATAGGCACTTAAGTCTTTAAAACATTTAATAAAATAAATGAATAATACATACTTCTCAATTATACTAACTATCTATGAAGCCTCTAACTGATAAAATGGAATTTGGGACGAGACCCACAACATCCTGACTAAATTAAAAGGTAAATGAAATCCTCTGGAAACAAGGAGGCTCACCATAGCTAACTCGAACTCCCAGATGTATCAACGAAGCTCTTGTTGATGATCCTGAATACCTATGACTGCATCATGAAAAGATGCAGGCCAAATGGCTCAGTACGTGGAATGTACAAGCATGTAAGGGGAATTCTAAAGCATAAACATAAGCTAGAACTTTGATAAAAAGGAAACATAGACTTGAAAGAATCTGAAAGAAACTAAAGAACATACCTGGATTAACTCAACTCAGCATAGCTGAACTCATTTCAATATAAAACAGTTTAAAACAAGTGCAATATAAAGAAAAAGGAAAACTGTTTAAAACATGATGTTAACTCATAATCATAATATCATAAAAGGAATACCATGCTCCCTCTCAAAGTCTACTTGTGCAATGCATGAATGAAGTCTCATACCACCATTCATACTAAGCAGAATCCCTTGATGAACCATGCAAATACTGCTGTGGGAGTTTCTCTAACCGACAACCATCACATAAGAGTTAATGTGATGATACATCGATCTTCCACACGCTGCCAACACATCCTATACCCGACCAAAGGTATATGACCTGAATTACTAAGTGGATCCACTAGTCTATGTGAAAAAGATTCATCTAAAAAGTATGGCCCTTTTCTACCCATGATGGCTACATGGTTTAAGGGGGCTGATAGTTGTATGAACTCTTCCCCCTCAATGCTCAATACTACTCCCAAAAATATTACATTATATTAGCTCTTTGTGATTAAAAGCATACTTTTTCTGTGATTTGAGATTAGTGCTCAAAAACTTAGCTCAAAGGCTATCTTGAAAATCAAAGTTTCCCCTCTCGCTTCATTTAGAAAGCGATTAGTCTTTTCTGAAAACTAGCCCGAAGGCTCTTTGGAAATCTCAATTTCTGTTCTTATTTAAATGTGAAAACATTTTAAATCTCTTTGGGAATACTTAGTCCCCATATACTTTTTGAAGAAAAGAACTTCAACTTAAGTGTTAAAACAAAGTTAAAACGTTTGTAAAAGACTTCTAAATTATGGTTCATGCCGAATTATAGACATGAACAACTCAATGCAAGGTTTTCAATAACCATAGATAGATCTCAATACTTGGAACTCAAGAACTTCCCTAATACTACTCATTTCAAGAATGTTCAACTCGGAGGGTTCATGCGGAATTATAAGCATGAACTACTTAACTCAAGGACTCAAAGATACTTCTCATCTCAATATTGTTCGACTTATAATGTTCATATGAAATTATAGGCACGAACAACTCAACTCATGGATATCATGGGTAATAGGTAATAGTCCCATGATTAGTATTATAATCTCGGAAGGGTTAGGAACTCGATACTCAAGACTTAGAACTTGAAGATACTATTCCTTTCAAAGATACTAAACTGATAGAGTTCATGCGGAAGTTATGGGCATGAACGACTTGACTCAAGGGTCAAAATGTCACTATGGAACTCGTGTATACGAATCTTCTCATTCTCTTACTTACTTCCTCAAAACTAAGATCAAATCAATAGTTGATCTTAAAGGGTTCACAATTGAACTCAAAGACTTTCTTGAACTCTACTCTTAACTCTCTCTTGAATGTGAATTATGAATTCAAGAGTTATGGTTCATGATATGAAGGATCTTATAATGATAAAGTAGACTCATGAATACATTCTCCTCATCCTCATACTCACTTGCTCGAGTGTTGAAACAAGTTGTTATAAATTGTAGAAGACTCCTCAAAAGGACTTAAAGGACTTTCTTAGAATGCTCGAAAGAATTCTCAAAAACTTAAATTTTAACTCTATATTGAATTTAAATTATGGATTCAAGGTTGTGATTTGTGATAGGAAAGATCTCATGATGTTTAGGATTGATTTTAGATAGCTAAACATGAGAAAAGATCAAATTTTCACTGCTTGGAAGCTACGACGCGAAGATGCATTAATATAATTGGTTGAGAAATAACTTTTGAGGCAGAGAGGTCCGTGACCTCTCTGCGATGCGAAGACAACTTTATGAAATGGGGAGGCAGGTTCGCGACGCGGGGCCAAGTGCCAGATTTGCCTGACTTTTCTCTTCTTCGTTTTCTAACCCCAAATAGCCTAAATTCTATTCTTTTGCTCAACTTTTCTTTAGATCCAGATAAACATCACATGTACACAAGGATATAACTCAAAACTACTCTATAAATCGAAACAAGAATCTCAAAAACTCCTAAATCTCAGCCCAATTCAAGAATGAAAGCAAATTCAAGAACACACATATCAATAACATCAAATTTTCAACTTTCTAGAACAAACTTAACGCTAAAATTTACATGATTGGCATGTGGGTGAACAAACCCAACACTATGGAAGCTTACATATATGAAGGAACCATCTTCTTGCGGCAACTTGAAAGAAAAATCTTGAGAGATGAACCCTAGCCTTAGCATTTCTTGAATTTCTTGAGCGTAGAATCTTTGGAGTGGATGAGAGGGTTTAATTTATGAAAACTGATTTTCTACTCGTTTGGGGAAATTTAGATGACCTCCTAAGGGTTTTTAGGACTAAAATACCCTTAAAGAAATAAATAAAACGAGCTGAGAGTTGGAATTATTTTTCACCAGGCAGTGAGGTCCGTATTGGCTCTGTAACGTGGAGCCATTGCGGATCTGCTGCCAGATTTGGGCGTCATTAGTAAATCAGTCATAACGTTTTACTCAGATCTCGTAATTTAGAAAAATCGGTCGCGTTGGAAAGAGGACTCGAAGGGCTTTAATTTTCTATCTTGTAGCTCACCTAACTCATCCTGTACTAGGAGTTATGGTCGTTTGAAGTTGACCCAAAACTTTAAGAAAAACTTAGGAATGACTTGAATGAAGTCTCTTGGTTCTTCTTGGAACTCAAGGTGCTACATCTAGTGACATTAATACTCAACAAATTTTAAATTCCTTGCAAAGATCTCACTCAATGAAGAACGATTCGAGTCTTAGTTCAAAAATTTTCTGGGGTGTTACAATATGTGTGTAGTAGTTTGTTTGGTCCATTAATACGTCATGAATTTGCTAAATGTTTCCGGTTCTGGTCACTGTTTGAGTTTATCCGATAAGCATGTTGATTTGAAATTCTAGAAATAAATGTTATAAAGTTTGGATTTTTCCTTTCCTTTCAATCTCTTTGTTTGGCTGAGCTTTAGAAGAATAGCTTTGCTATTGGTGTATATTACATCAACATTAGATTTGCACTGAGATTTTGTTTACTGTGATTCAATTTCGATATAATGATTGTCCATTTAACTTGAAAGCTCATCATATTTCAATTAGTGATGTTGCCTCCATTTGAATATTGTAATTTATCATTTCCTTAATCTCATAAATAGCTTTAGTTTTTTCTTTCTGACTATATAGTTTAACATGTGTATTGCTTCCTTTTATTTCAAAAGTTTTCCTCGCATTAAACTTTAATACTCACACGCAACCATTGCTTGCATTTATGAAGATCCACACATTAGATGTGCATATTGTCTAACTATATACTTATTAATAGTCATTTTATGGCCCTTTATTTATGCATTTAATTTGTTCCTTATATATGGGTTGTTTGGAAGCTTAAGTTTTCATTTAATTTTTAATGTTGGTATGATTTTTACATTTGAAATAACATGTTTATATCTTTGTCTGGAAGCCAATTGAAAAAAAATGAAATATTCTCGTTGATTACCAGGTCCATTACAATAAGTGCATTTCATGGATTAATTGAGTTAGACTTTAAATAGTTTTTCTAGTGACATCTATAAGTGACTGTTAATTCTTTTCCTTTTCTTTGCATGTGATATGGGATGAGTCCAGTGGACTCCTTCACCTCCCCTTAAAAACCTTCTTGAAATGTAAATAAGAACCTCTTATCCATTTTCTCTAAATTTTTAAGCACTTAATCTGTTAGAGTCTTTTTAAATTAAGTTTTCTTAATTTCTTTAAAAAATTAAGTGGCGACTCTTTTCTAAGTATTTTTCTCAAATAGTTGTATACTTGGAACATTTCAAAAAGTAATTTTTCTAAAGATAGTAAAATTACGGCATAACAGAAATGGCGGCTCTGTTGGGGATTTAATAGGTTCTAACCATAACAGATTTAGGTTAATTATTAAGGTTTTAACATATGCTTAATTGTTTGCACTATTTTACATGTCTAATGCTTTATTTTTTATGCATATGTGATATAAACTGCTTATTTGTTATTATTTATCTAAAATGTTTATTTGTTACTGCTTTATATATATATATATATTGTATATTTGTTACTGCTTTATAAACTGTCATTTCGTTCATACTTCTTCCAATTCTAGAAAATTCACACAATAACATGTACACGCAAGGTGTGTTTTGCGTACTAGCAAATTTCTTTCAAAATCCCAAAAGTTAGGAGAGATGGCATATGCACGGGGTGTCCAGATCTTTTTTTGTATGACCGCGTAGCCTTCTCACTCGAGTTGTCCACTTGAAAATCTTGTGTTTAGTAAACCCACTCTTAGTCAACTAGCGTAGAGCGAAACCAAATCCCTTTTAGCACATTGAACTAAGATGACCCAATACTCAAGGCGTGTTGGGTCCATTAGAAAGACCACCCTGAGTCCAAATCGGCCCACGACCTAAACAAACGTTCATACTTATATGTTTAAATTTGAAGGATGTATACGTTGTTTGAAAAATCATTGTCCCTTAGTAAGAGGTAGATTACAACTTATTCTAGTTGAATAAATAACTTTACAAGCTACTAGTCCATCCAAAGGCGTTGGCACCCGAAGATGACAAGATGCTCGAGAGCGAAAAACCTTCCATGGAGGCATAGTTTAGGATTGTCCTGCGTGGGAACGATTATTTGTATCCCTTTTCCCTATTATGCATCCCCATTCAGTTTATTCATAAAGTTTGTATAAATTTGGGTTTTGGGACAATAAGATGTTTCAAATAACGTTATACATCCTTCGAATCGTTGGGCCTATCCTTGGCATAAAAGGATCACATATATGTTTAGAATGTGCAATAACTGTTTATGTGTTATAATTGTTTGTGTGAATATGTTGCTTTATTTGGAGATATTCTAGCTCACTCCTCTTCAAATTGTTTTTAGAACCCTTAAGCACAAATATCAAGTCACTATCAAAAGTGCGTCCAAATACCCTTCGAGTCTTTAGTTTCCCTAAAAAATTTGCACTTAATCTTTCAAATCTTTACTTTCTTTTCTCAGAAAAAGGTTAACCATTTATCTCAACTCAAAAAGAGATTCAAACAGGTTGAACTACGTAGGACCTGAATTCTCTTTTGTGAGACGTAGGCAGCCTTCGAGGTTCGATCCCCGTTTTGAGAATTGTTTTTTCTTTTTCAACTCTTGCAAAGAAATTAGAGTTAGATCTCAATCAAAAATTAGAAGTACGACAATGAAAGATACAATCGACTTAGCCTTGACTCAAGTCGACATTTCTAATTCACTAATCCCAAATCAAGTAGACAAATAATTATCTATTTAGTCATCTTTTTTATATACATGAGCTAGTTTATCTTCAAGTGGAGCAACTTTTATGTGTTTGCGGCCATATGTGTGATATTTTGTATTATTTATCATCTGCATAGACTAACACACTTATCTTTTGAGTTATTTTTCTTTGTAAAGTACTTAGAATTGATTTGTGTTGATAAGTTGGCTAGTTATCCTTATTTCACAAGATCTAAGGCCCCCAAAGATTCCTTCCCCGATCAAAGTTCGAAAGAAAGAAACGCTACTATGGGTGATAACAATGACGAGATTGACCTGACTGATATTGTCGTGGCTTAGCCCACTACCGTTGATCAAAATAAATTAATTATGCAGTTAATGCAACAAATTGTCGAAATTAGGGTCGAAATGCAAAGAAGACAAGATTTGTCTAATCCAATTTTCACTTTCAACCCTCAAGGAGATGGAAGACCTCCACTCTACTTTCCTCCTCCAAGCGCAGAACAGGTTCAGAACCACCCTCTAACCGCGCTCAAAATCCCCCAATCATCAACCTAACCGTCCCAAATCTCCATCATGCATCCGTCTCTTACCAAGCGTCACCTCCTCCTCAAGGTACCAACTCTCAAACCTTTCCTTGTCATCAAAATGCCAACCCGCAAGCTTGTCCGCCCCCTCAAAATCAAAATGTCAACAATCCGCAAACCTTCCCCCATCACCAAAATCAGCATACCAACCCCAGAATTTCCCCCAAAATTACCAAGCCCCTCAAAATACCCAGAAACTGAAGAGCATACCTGGCTCAACTCAACTCAACATAAATAAACTCATTTCAATATACAGCAGTTTAAAACAAGTGCAATATAAAGAAAAAGGAAAACTGTTTAAAACATGACGTTAACTTATAATCATAATATCATAAAAGACATATCATGCTCCCTCTCAAAGTTTACTTGTGCAATGCATGAATGAAGTCTCACACCCCCATTCATACTAAGCAGAACCCATTAAGGAACCATGCAAATACTGCTGTGGGAGTTTCTCTAACCGACAACCATCACATAAGAGCTATTGTGATGATACAACAATCTTCCACACGCTGCCAACACATCCTATACTCGGACAAAGGTATAGGACCTGAATTACTAAGTGGATCCACTAGTCTATGTGAAAAGGATTCATCTAAAAAGTATGATCCTTTTATACCCTTGATGGTACATGGTTTAAGGGGGCTGATAATTGTATGAACTCTTCCCTATCGGTGCTCAATACTACTTCCAAAAATATTACATTAGATTAGTTCTTTATATTTAAAAACATACTTCTTCTGTGATTTGAGGTTAGTTCTCAAAAACCTAGCTCAAAGGCTATCTTGGAAATCAAAGTTTCCCTTCTTGCTTCATTTAGAAAGCGATTAGTCTTTTCTGAAAACTAGCCCAAAGGCTCTTTGGAAATCTCAGTTTCCGTTCTTATTTAAATGTGAAAACATTTTAAATCTATTTGGGAGTACTTAGTCCCCATATACTTTTTGAAAAAAATAACTTCAACTTTACTCTTTACTGAACTCAAAACTTAAGTCTTAAAACAAAGTTAAAACGTTTGTAAAAGACTTCTTAAAATATGGTTCATGCCAAATTATGGACATGAACGACTAAATGCAAGGTTTTCAATAACCATAGATAGAACTCAAATACTTGGAACTCAAGAACTTCAATGATACCGTACATCTCAAGATTTTTCGACTTATAGTGTTCATGCGAAATTATGGGCATGAAATATTCAACTCAAGTACTCAAAGATGCTTCTAAAAAGGGATTAGGAACTCAACACTTAAAGGCTTAGAACTTGAAGATACCACTTCTCTGAAAGATGCTCAACTTACGAAATTCATGTGAAATTATGGACATGAACAACTTGACTCAATGGTCTACAAAACTATATGGAACTCATATATACGACTCTTCTTATTCTCTGACTTACTTCTCAAAAATTAGTTCAAATCGATTGTTGATCTCAAAGGATTCACAATTGAACTCAAAGGCTTTCTTGAACTCTAATCTTAACTCTCTCTTGAATGTGAATTATGAATTCAAGAGCTATAGTTCATGATAAGAAAGATCTCATGATGACAAGGTAGACTAATAAATACATTATTCTCACTCTCATACTCACATGCTCGAGTCTTGAAGCAAGTTATTAGAATTTGTAAAAGACTCCTCAACAAGACAAAAAGGAATTTTCTAAAAAAATGTTCGAAAGAACTCTCAAGACTTGACTCTCAACTCTACCTTGAATGTGATTTATGAATTCAAGGTTGTGATTTGTGATAGGAAAGGTCTCATGATGCTTAGGAATGATTTTAGATAATTAAACATGAGAAAAGACTGAAAACCAATATTTGAGAGTGGGTTCGCGACGCGGAAAGACTTTTAAAATTTGGTTTTCGAAAATGTCTTTTGAGGCAGAACACCTCATGTCAGCTCCGCGATGTGAAGCTGAAATTTCAAATCTGGGTACTAGGTGCGCGACGCGCGACCACCTTCAAATTTCGTTTGGTGAAATTTCTTCTTCGTTTTCTAACCCTAATTTGCCTAAATTCAATTCTTTTTCTCAATCTCTCTTTAGATTTAGATACCTAGCACATGTACACTAGAATCTAACTCTAACCCCTCTATAAATTGACACATTAACCTCAAGAACTCCTCAATCTCATCCCAATTCAAGAACAAAAACAAGTTCATGAATACATAACAAGAACATCAAAGCTTCAACTTTTAGAACGAAGTTAAAGCTGAAATTAACATGATTGGCGTGTGGGTGAACAAACCCAACACTATGGAAGCTTACATACCTGAAAGAATTATCCTCTTGAAGCAACTTGAAGGAAAACCTTTGAAGAACAACCCTAGCCTTGGTGTTTCTTGAATTTCTTGAGCGCAGAATCTTTGGAGTGGATGAGAGAGTTTGATTTAAGAAAACTGATTTTATACTCGTTTAGGCCGATTTAGATGACCTCCTAAGGATTTTTAGGACTAAAGTAACCCTAAAGAAATAAGTAAAACGAGCTGGGAGTCGTAAAGTTCTTTCACCAGGCAGTGAGGTTCGTGCTGGCTCCGCGTCGCTGAGCTGCTGTAAGGTTTTGTGACATTAGTAAATCCATCATAACTTTTTACTAGGAGCTCAGAATTGAGCAAACTCGGTGGCATTGAAAATAGGACTCGAAGGGATTTAATTTTCTATCTTGTAGCTCAACAAACTCATCACGTACTATGAGTTATGATCGTTTGAAGTTGACCCAAAACTTAAGAAAAACTAGGAATGACTTGAATGTTTTTCTCTTCTTCTTGGAAATCAAGGTGCTACATATAGTGACCTTAACACTTAAGAAATTTTTAATTCCTTGGTAAAATCTCACTCACTATGAAGAACGGTTCGAGTCTTAGCTCAAAAATTTTCTGGGATGTTACACCTCCCCTTTCATTTCTTTTGTTGGGTCAAACCCAAAAATTCTCCGAGTCAACCTCATCAACTGGATCTTGAAGTGAGAGGAAAGCAAGTACACAAGTCTTAAAACCTGAAAATTTGGTTGTATACATCCGGTATACACTGATATACAACAAGTGTATACAAAAACGAAAATTGAGCTTAAGGCTAAAAAACAGCAGAGTTTAGGCCCAAAGAGGCGCAAATCAGCAATAGTTTAGGCCCCAAAAGGCCCAAACTCATCTCTTTTCTCTCCCTTACTCTTAAATTATTTGATTGTGATTATTTATTGTTTTGTTGTTTATGTTACTCTAACTTTAAAATTGTTAGTTAATTTAATTAAATTCCCCAAAGATGAAATATATTCTTTATGTTAGTTTATTTTCATAAAAAAATCATTTTTAATCAACTCTTATACTTTTATTGATAATCTTTAGTCAAATCTTTGTACTTAGTCTTAAATTAATTTAAAATAGTTTTCATGCTTTAATTGACTAAATTGGTTCAAATTATTATTTCTAAAATAATTAAATATTTTATAATTAAACTAGTTTTTTTTTTGTTAAAATCCTAATCATATGTTTTAATTCAAATATTTCATTTTAGGTCTATTTTTCTAAACTAAAATAAAATGTGTTATTTATTTAATTATTTTCTCAGAGTTCATCAAATATTATAAATTATTATTTATTATGTTAAATCATTTTTCCAAAAAATAGTCAAATATTTAATCTAAATCGTAGGATAACCGCATGTTAGCGGGCGCTTCAAATGCCTTAAAAACCTTCTTGAAGCGTAAATAAGAACCTTTTACCCATTTTCTCTAAATTTTTAAAGAGTTAATCTGTTAGAGTCTTTTTAAATTAAGTTTTCTTAATTTCTTTAAAAAATTAAGTGGCGATTCTTTTCTAAGTATTTTTCTCAAATAGTTTTATACTCGGAACATTTTAAAAAGTGATTTTTTCTAAAGATAGTAAATTACGGCATAACACACATATTTTTACCTTCTTTATCAAATAATTTAAAAGCAAATTACATTTAATATGCAAGATTTTGCAATAAGTCAATGATTTGGCATTGATTCTACTAGATATCACATATTTTCACCTTGTTTTCCAAATAATTCACAAGCAAGTTGTAATTAATATGCAAGATTTAGCAATAGGTCAATGACTCGACAATGATTCAGCTAGATATCACATATTTTCATCTTATTTTTTCCAAATAATGTAAAAGAAAATTGTAATTAATATGCAAGATTTAGTGATAGGTCTATAAGTTTGCAATGATTCAACTAGATATTGCATATTTTCACCTTCTTTTCCAAATAATATAAAGGAATAAGACAAAGTACTCCCTAGACTATGACTGAAATTTCAGAAATACGCCTAAACTTAACTAGGATCATATTACCCCTAAATTAATTTTAAAATGGAACAAAAATATCATAAATGCTAACGTGGCATAGAGAGTGTGCATACTCTCTTGAAGGCAAGTGATGAGTGAACAAATTGGACACATTTTTTTTTAATTGATAACTTTATAATTAGTTAGTACACATAATTATGAATATTAAAACTTATATATATTTAATTATTTTCATTTCTTTCTTTATAAAATATTTATTTTAATTTATTTCTCACTTTAAACTTTTTTTAAAAAAAGAAGATAAAAATAAAATGAAGCAATTTTTTTTAAATACCAGGCAAATTATTTAAAAGAAATTACGTGTATTGGAGTAATTTATATATAAGATAAAGAAAATAAGAAGATTTTTTTTTAAAAAAAAGTTAAAATATATTAAAAATTGAAAAATATTAAAAAAATATTTTAAAAAATACTTATAGGCGGACGCGTGTTGTACAAACGCAACTAACTTACTTGGTTGAAGGCGCCACATCAACACAAAGGGTGCACGAAAATACAAAAAATTGACTTTCTTTTTTTTTTTTTGGGGGGGGGGGGGGGGATAATAGAATTTTATTGCTAAGATTTCGGTCATAATTTAGGAGATATTTATGCATTGTCCCTTAAGAAATACTTTTGAAATGGAAACAACCTAATGCATTTCTTCTATTCTATGACTTTAATACCTACTTCGTCTGACAATAATAATCACATGTCAATCTAAGTTAATCCACTCCATTCGGACTAATTCATACATTCTTTATAATTTGACGGGTTAAGCCGGGCTAGCCCATTTTTTTGTGGAAAAAAAAATAGTCAAGTCAACCCACAAGTACATGGGCTACGGGCTATGCTAGGCCAGCCCACTTTTTAAAAAGTATATTTTTTTTATAATTTTTTTAATTAAATTATAACTTAAAAATATTATCATAAATATTGATAAGACAATATTACATGGTGTTAGTGTTACTACTTGTTAATCAAATGCACAACTAAAATTAGCTTTATAATATTTATTAAGTTGATTTCAAGTAAAAAATATAAATAGGTAAATAGAAATATTAACCTAATTGTTTTTAATGATCATAATAAAACATAAAAAATATGACAATATTCCATATGCTACGACCTATGTTGTGAAACCCTAAAAATTATAGCTAGGGAATTTTTATTTCATGTAGTATATATTCTATAAACAATATTTGTATTTTAATTTTAATATTTAAAACTTTAAATAGATTTTGAGTTTGGACTCTTGATATTTTTAATACCCTATTTTATTTTTATTTTTATTTTTATTGGCTCACCGACCGGCCCTACCTATATTTCTCAACCCTCACAAATCAACAGACTTATTCAGGTAGGGCTAAAAAATCTTTTTCTTAAATAGGCTCAAAAAAAATCTTAATCCAATCCTATCAAATCACAGGTTAGATTATGTTAGCCCAACAAGCATATCCCCTATATTGACGGCTCGAATCACAATATTACTCATATATGCTTCGATTTGCAAAACAATAGTAACAATGGCGGAGGATGGAAATTAATTTAGAAAAGAAATCAGTAGCATCTTAAAAATGGACAAAGTAGTCCACTCATAATTTTTTTAACTAAAAATAATTAAATTAAAGAATTGTTACAGAAAAAGCAAAATAAGGAAGGTAATGTAATATTCCAAATCACAATGGAGGTGAGTGAAAATTGAAATAGAGTCAAACATGAAGGAAGGTCTCTAAAATTTTATTTATTTATTTATTTATTTACATATGTTTACTTTACACGACGTAATGAATGCTGTGAAATGCATGTCTCATGCGCTGAGTTGATCCCCTCTCATTCCCGCTTGCCATATGTCTTGGTAAAAATTGATGGTTGTGATTCATTTGCTATCAAAATACTAAAAAGAAAAATAATTTTAACCAAAATATAGAAAAGAAAATAAAATTAATGTCAACAAGTACAAAAAAAAAAAAAAAAAAAAAACATTCCGTCACATGATCTATTGAAAAAAATATTGGAATTTTAAATTCTACATTTTGGAGAATTCGGAATTTGAAATTATGATTTGAAGTTGACATCCCTAAATGTATTCAAACGTACACACTTCAGGGCATATGAATGAATGGTAATTCAGTTGAAAATCTAACATTACAGCAAAGTATTCTCTTGAATTTCATATCAAAATTCATATACATAACTTTTTCATTAGCAAATAATAAGCATAACCCAAAGCAGTCCTCATAAATCCGACTTCTATAAAAAAAAATTCACTCTACGCTTGACTATCATCACCCAACCATTATTTTGCTCCTGGAGACTCACATGACACACCACCAACACCTAGCAGATGAACTTAGCTTAATTGATATAACTAATGTTCCGGCAATTGAAGGTTGTTGAGGTATGACTTTATTTTGGAAAAATGACTTCATTGTTGTCAATGGACTTGCAATCAATAGCAAGGAGATATATTGCACCATTAAGGTGCAATGATGTTATTTTATGCTATTTATGTCAGTGTAAGTAAGGTTATTTTATTTTATTTATGTTGGGGCAATTATAATATTATAAAGTTATTTTATGCTATTTGCAACTATAGTATTAGGTACCAATTTTATGATAATTTAATGAATAACGTTATTTTCTGCAATTTAGGCTAAAGATTCAGAAATGTTAATGCTTGGGAAGGTAAGCCACTAAATAATAAGTATTTTGGCCAACACATACGCTAATTGCACTAACTACTTACTTCCAACTTGCTGACTTAGGGTTAAATCCTAAGTCGACTAGTTGAAAATGGTAAGTGCAATGAACACATGAGTTGGTCTGAGTACAGAGTACTTATTATTTAGTACTTATTTTCCTGGGCATTAAAATTTCATGAAAATCTAGCATAAATAGCAGAAAATAACAATATTCTTTAAATTGTTACAAAACTTGTATCTAATATTATAATTGCACTAGCATACTTATAATTTATAAATGCACTAGCATAAATAGAATAAACTAACCTTATAATATTAAAATTGCACTAACATAAAAAGCATAAAATAACGTCATTGTACCTGAATGGTGAAATGCGTCTCCTCACTATTAGTTGCAACTCCATTGACAACAACGAAGTCCTTTTCCAAACTAAAGACATTCCCCCACAACCTCCAATAGCCGGAATATTATCTATATCAATGGAGCTAAATTCCTCTGCTAGGGGTTGGTGGTGTGTCCTGTGAGTCTCCCAGAGCAAAACCATGGTTGGACAATGATAGTCAAGCATAGAGCAAAATATTTTATATAAGTTGGATTGCTCGAAGCCATGACAATTCCATATCATTAGACTCATTTTGGGGGTTCTTCATTGTCTTCATCATCATATGTACTCTAGAGTGTTGGTACTAAAAAGACTGCAACATTTTGTGGGCACCACTCTGGCCACGATTGTGGTGGTTGGTCAAGAGAATCTGCAATGGTAGTACTCAATATTAGCCGTTGAGGCATTGATGGTAGTGATGGTGGTCCCTGTGTGGTGGAATTGTAAATGGTATCGTTGAATATTAATGATTGAGGCATTGGTGATGGTGGTGATGGGGTGGTGAAATCGTGAATGGTACTACTAAATGTTATCGATTGAGGGATTGGTGGTGCTGATGTGGTGGAATTGGGAAAGTATCATTGAATATATGGGATTGAGGCATTGGTGGTTGTGGTGGTGGTGGAATCTTGAATGTAACTATTGAATATTAGTGATTGAGGCATTGGTGGTGGTGGTAGGGTGGTGGAATGTCGTCAACGGTGTGATGAGCGTGATGGTAGATGAGGCATCATCGTAAGTAAAAATAAAACTGGAACTTGTTTGTGAGAGATGTTTTGTTTTCCTTCTTATAATTCATTAGAGACTGATATGAATAATGAGTTCCTTCTGCTTATTTATAGCTATAACTTGTGTATCTGGATTATGTTTATCTCTTTCAAATTATATTAGTAGGATTTGTAAAGATATTTTAATATTGGTCAACTATATTATAATAAGGTGAAATATTTATAGCATATTTTCACCTTCTTTTCCAAATAATTTAAAAGCAAATTGTAATTAATATGCAAGATCTAGCAATAGGTCAATGACTCGACAATGATTCAGCTAGATATCGCATATTTTCTCCTTCTTTTCCAAATAATTTAGAAGTAAATTGTAATTAATATGCAAGATTTAGCAATAGTTCAACGACTCAACAATGATTCAACTAGATATTGCATATTTTCACCTTCTTTTCCAAATAATATAAAAGTAAATGATAATTAATATGGAAGATTTAGCAAAAGGTCAATGACTCAGCAATGATTTAGCTAGATATCACATATTTTACCTTGTTTTCCAAATAATTTACAAGCAAATTGCAAATAATATGCAAGATTTAGCAATAGGTCAATGACTCGACAATGATTCAACTAGATATCACATATTTTTACCTTCTTTTCCAAATAATTTAATAGCAAACTGTAATTAATATACAAGATTTAGCAGTAAGTCAATGACTCAACAATGATTCACCTAGATATCACATATTTTCACCTTTTTTTTTTCAAAATAATTTAAAAGGCAAATTGTAATTAATGTGCAAGATTTAGCAATCAATCAATGACTCAGCAATGATTTAGCTAGATATTGCATATTTTCGCCTTCTTTTCCAAATAATTTAAAGGGATAAGACACAAATATCTCCTAGATTATGACTGAAATTCAAATCCCTCTGTTAGTGTTTTATTTTTTTCTTTCTTAGTTTCAATTTTTTTTTTTTAGTTTCAGTTTCGTTTTTCACGTTTTTTTATTTTGTTTTCTATTTTAAAAAAACATGCTAAAAGTGTGGTTTTAAATCCAAAAAAATTCAAGCGTCCTCCACTAAAACTATATACTACTACTTTCTTGAAATTTTGTTTTGTTGCCTTATTTACACGTTTATACTTTGATTTTTTCAAACCCACTGAACAAAGATCCTGGGTCCGCCACTGGTGGGGTTCAATCTGTTATTCCAGTTGTGATTGGGTTTTGGGTTTCTAAATTGTCATCTTGCTGCTTCATTTATACTCTAAGATATTTCTTTTTTTAAATAACGAAAATCAAGAATTTATAGAAAGAGGTTGCATAAGGGTTGTTTTAGACATTAAGATCTATATCTATACTATAAACTTTACTGTCGGATAAAAGGTTTTATTTTATCAATATGTATGTGTATTTATACAAGAGAGTAAACAACAAATACAAAAAAACTCAACTAATAAAGTATTGTGAACTTCTCCTGATCATAATAGAAACTAAACCACTAATGAAATATTAAGATATGAAAGATCAATCAAGAGATATCACTAATATGCCCCGCAAGATGGTAGATCGGTCCAATATACCAATCTTGGACCTTTGTGCTTCGAATGAAGCTTTTGGAAGCCGCTTGGTAAGAGGATTGGCTGGTCTCGGAATGAAACATGAGAAACACAGAGCAAACCTTGTTGGCAGAGACTTCGAACAACATGACGATCAATCTCAACGTGCTTCATTCTAGAATAAAAAAATGGTTTAGCAAAGACATAGGTAGCACCAAGATTATCACAATAGATAAATGGCAGTTTCTTGAGAATAACAGATAACTCCTAAACTAAATTACGGACGCAATAAATTTCACCTGAAGCTGAAGGCAATTGCCCGATATTCAGCTTTTGTGGACGAGCGAGCAACAACTATGAACTTCTTGGAACTCCCTGAGATTGGATTGGAGCCTAAAAACACAATCTATGTTGTAGTAGAGGAGTGATCTTCACGATTACCTGCCTACTATGAGCCAGAGAAGGCATGCAAATTTAGTGACTTCGCTTTTCAAAGAAACAAACCATTAGCAAATGTGCTAGCAAGGTAGTGAAGAACGCATTTGACCGTAACCCAATGTGTAGTCGTTGGAGCACTTGTAAACTGAGACAATTTGCTTACAGCAAAGGCAACATCTGTTCTAATAAGGTGAAGATGTTGTAAACTTCCAACTATACTCAGATATCCAAGTACTAGGAAAGTCAGTAAGGAAAGGTGGGACAAAGAAAGTCACTCCTCGATTAAGTGGTTAGAGCCTTGATTATGAATAAGCCCTGAATAGTATAGTCGGGAGTGAGGTTACGAGCTGGCAGAGACCAAAAATCTGGACACTGGTAATTAGTTGAAGGGGAAAGGAGTAGGACTAGGATCAAGAGGTCTAATCAATAGAGGCAAGCAAGGAAAAGGAACGGATGCTACGAATGATCGTTTTTCCCAAATTCATTTTATTTGAGAATTTGTGATCGGAACGAATTGTTACTTGTAATTGTGGGTTGAGGATCCGAACCGTTACTAGTTATTCAATAGCAGACGATTAAGCGAAAGAAGTTCCGATCACAAACAACTTCTAAAAGAAGAGAGAAGAGGAGGGGCAAGGGCGGAAAGAGCCATCACTCCTTTTTTCACATAATGTAAACCAAGAATTTATCTAAAGAGGTTACATAAAAGAGTTGTTTTAGACGGTGAAAATTAAATCTAAACAGTTCATAGTCCTAAACATAGTTGTTTAATAAAACTGGCATAAACACATCATAATATTAAGAGTCATGTGTTCCATACCAACGAAAAAGGTTTTCACAAAATTAAGTAAGATTCTTACTTATTTTTCTAGTACCAGATACATAAGTAAAATATATATTTCTAAAAACAAGTCTCCTAAAATTCACGTTGTATCATTGATACAATAATTTTGTTGTATGTATTCGCTCAATTTAATTGGATACACTTTTTATATGGAAAAAAAGATAAATATACCCTTGAACTATTATAATTGATATTTAAATATCTTCCATTATATTTTTAGGACACTGATAACCTTATCATCTAACTTTTGGATTGTACAGGCCCTTTGAATTGATAAAGAAACACGTGTCATGATCTTAACAGTCTATTCTAATATTTATTTATTTTATCTTTATCTACAATTTTGAAAACCCACCCACACCCAAATAAATCTCACTTTTCCTTTCTTCACTATTCCACCAACCAAACACTCTTGAACTAGACCCACGTCGGAACGGCACCACACAACATCTTCTCTGGCGAAGCTCCACAAACAAAACCACCTCTAACTGCTACTAACTTATCCTCCCTCACTCTGGTGAAATCAGCAAGGCAGTGACCCACACCCAAATAAATCACAGGTGCATGCCAATGGAGAACCAAACAATTTATTCAAAGCTGAATTAAACACCCAAACTAGTTACAATCACAAAATTACCCAACCAATTCAAATTGAGATATACCCACCAAAAAAATAAATATGCACAACAATTGTCTCAATCAAAATCTAACGGCATAAGCAGCATAGAACGTGGAATAACTATTTCTATGAGAAGCTTGTGTAGGTGTTTTAGTATGTATTGTTTATCATTTTGAGTCTGTAATAGTGTTATTTCCTTGAAGTCTTGTAATAGAGTTGTTACAAGGGGAAGGGATTAAGGGGTCATTTGGTAGCTAGATAAGAAACAAATGTCACGATCCGAGTCTACACCCCGGACGTGACACGGCGTACAAGACTCCGAAAAGTCTCATACAAGCCTCATAGCATTCATAACATAAGACATAAGTAAAATGACACAGAATTTAAAACTCTTTTAATTCATACAATCCAAAACTTTATTTAAAACAACGGAAGTCTAGACATAGTCTCACATTGCCATCTAATACAATCGAGGTCTCAAAATAGGGTCACAGCCCTAACAATAGGAAATTTTAAAGTCTAATACGATAAAATAAGTGAAACAAAAACATAACACTTGTCCTCGAATCCATGAGAACATACCACAAACTTTGGGAAATAGACACTCCAAGCTTGAACTAGAAGAAATCACCTCAAATGCTAGAACCTACACTTTATAGTAAAAATAGAAGAAATATGACTTAGCACACAAAAATGTACTAAGTATGATGACCATGCAAAAAACATGCTTAAAAAGGACATTTTGGTTGAAACCATGCATAATGCCAATTTCTTTAGAAACACCATGAACTTTAGTATAAGAGGCATAAGATACAAACATATTTGACATGTATATCATTTCAACATAATAGAACCACCATCTTAGGCAACCCCAAGTTATACTTGTACAATGCATGAAAGGTATCCTATAATACCACTCACACTAAGTACCCTTTTGAGGCCACCATAGATAAGGAACATTCATATTCAATAAGTCATGACAAGGAAAGCAACTCATAATAACATTTACAAGTAAGCATTCATCATTACATTAAGCCTTTAAGTCAACATTCTCATTAGCTTCATTATGAGCACATTTATTTTCTTAGACATTAAGACATTAGAGAACACACCATAGCCCTCTCAAAGCCTACTCGTGCAATACATGAATGGCATCCCATACTACCACCCACACTTCATAGAACTTATTGAGTAACCATGCACGTATCTCACATGATGGAAATAAGCATTAACCGACATAGACCATGAGAGCAAACCATGAAATCTGATGTCTATCCCACACCGTAAAGGGTTGGTCTACTTGCCTAAGGTAGAACCGGTAACATTTTAGCTTAGGTGGATCCACTAGCTAAGACATATGTGGGCACATAGTTATGGGATAAGAAAGATGTTCATTAAAACCCAACCTAATGTAGGGAGAGCTTTTATCTTACCATATCCACTCAGCGTTAAGCTTACATTCCCATATAGTAGTTCATTCTCATTAACATTATTGTACTTGAGAGGGCTACCACCATTAGGTCCACTGACCCAAAGTACATTTACACATGAAAGGGCCACCACTATTAGGTCTACCGATTCAAGGTACATTATTAAGATAGCTCATTGAATCATTAAGAATGGGTCACCACCATTAGGTCTACCAAATCAAGGTTCATCGTTACTTTAGTAGTTCATAGACTTATCATGAAGGGCTACCACCATTAGGTCTATCGATTCAAGACATAGCCTTAGAATACTTCATAAATCATTTATGAAAGGGCTACCACCATTAGGTCTACCGATTCAATGTTCATTAAGTCAAGATACATTAGTTACACAAGAAGAGGATGCCTTAAGCCTACCAATTCTTGGTACATCAATCAAGATCACTTTCATTTACACAAGAAGAGGATGCCCTAAGCCTACCAATTCAAGGTATAACATTACATTAAAGAAACCTTTCACATATATTATCATCATTCATAAGTGTATAATTGAGAATATCCTTTCAATAATAATACAATTGCATCTTAGACATGATCACATTACTTTCATTGGAATCACAAAGCATATACATCAGAATCATGATTATACACCAATCCTCATAAATTTCCCTTCAAGGCCATGAATCACAATTCACCAACACACCTAGAATATTACAATTGAGGCATGAATAATGACATAATTCAATAGGCTCAACCAATTTAGACATAATATATTCACATACTTTCATAATCAATTAACCTACATCATGAAGTCACAATTTAGTAATTTAGGAAATTCATGGGTTCTTTGGGGTGGGGTGGGGGTGGGGGGGGGGGTTTCCATCATAAATCAACAATTAAACATCAATTCCATCATAATACTTCATAATTAAACCATTCAAAATGTTTGAAGAAGGAACCCATGACTTAGAGTGAAACCCTAACTTTTTGGGGAAATTGGAAACTTTGAAATCTAGTTTTGAAGGGACTCCATGGGTGAAAGCTACCCATAGATGAAAAGCTACCATACCTTAATGGAGTTTTCCCCTAAATTTAAGAAGAAAGACCTTGGTTCTTCAAGCCCTAGCCTCCACTTATTCTTCTTCTCCTTCAATTGAGGTTTTTAGAGATAGAAATATTGTGAGGGAGAAGAACTTTTGGTTTGATTTGGGTCTTTGGGAATAATGAAGTAAGTGGGGTGTTTAAAGACATAAAATCATTTATATATGTGAAATAAAACAATTAAAATCAACCCCATAAAATAACTAATTAATTAGGAAATTACCAATTGACCCTCAACTAGGCAGCCCACTCCCAAGCACCACTAGAGGACCTCACGAGCCGTAGTCAAGACCACGAGCTGTGGTCCTGTTCGTGATCTTTGGCCAGTGGCTAAGGCTTGGGGTCTTGGCCTCTAAAAGTTGAAGGCATGACCATGAGGCCTCCCACGATCCGTGGTCAAGACCACAAGTCGTGGTGAAGGTCGTGGTCTCAAGGTAGTAGCTAGGCCTCAAAGTCTTACCTCTCACACGCCTAAGGGGTCTTCACGAACCCCTTCATGATCCGTCAAGGGAACCATGGCCCGCAGTGGTGCCCATGGTCCCTTGACCAGTAGCTCACCTCAATTTGACAAGCTCTCATAAGGCTAAGGCAACCCCACGAGCCTTTCCATGGTCCGTGGTCATGACCATGAGCCGTGAAGTGGCTCGTGAAGGGGAGCTTTGGCTTGGGCACTTTTGGGGGCATACTGCCTCACCAACCACGGGTGGCACCACCACTCGTGGTGGCCACCACGGGTCGTGAAGACCCTCCTGGTCATGGTAGGCAGTGGCTAGGCAAGTTTTTGGCAGCCTTGGCCCCCTAGCCATGGTCTTCACCTAAAACCCTTGGCCCTTACCCTTAACCCTTGACGTTAACCCTCACGTTTAGGCTCTAGTTCAACCTACTAATTTTCAAGGTGTTACAACAAATTATCCATGTATTAATTTTCATATAACTTATACGATGATTGGTAGGTAGATAGAAAATAAGTTATTCATGTATAAAATTAATATGATGTTTGATTGACAATTTAGAAACTCGCATGGCTAATATATGTATAAGTTATTAGAGAATCTATGTATTATTTTATGCACGATAGAAGGTGCAATAATTAATAATATATGCATAAAATAATAACTAAATCATTAACTAATTACTTAAATAACTCTAACTAGCTACCAAACAACCCTAAGAGTTTAATCCTAGGATAACAAGAATTTATAAGCTAACATTGATTGGTTGTTTTGGTGAAATCTGTTGGGTTTTAAAGGTGTGAATAGGAAATGAAGGGTTGTGACTCTTCCGAAGAATTGTGACATTTATGAAATATTGTGTCTTCTCTAAAGGGTTGTGACTGTTTGAAAGGTTGTGCATTTTCTAAAGAGTTGTAACATTTCTGAAAAGTTGTCATTTTTCCAAAAAGTTGTGACCTTTACCCTTTGTTGGCTATAAATAGAGAACCTTTCTCTCATTTTTCTAAATCAAATTTTTCCCTTCTTTGCATACATTTCTTACAAACAAAATCGGTTGATTGTGTCTATATATGTGATTCGTTGCTGTCTTTTTGAGTTCGTTGAAATTATCTAAGTTTAGGTACCGCTACTTCTTTAATGGTTAATCTGTTTTATCTTGAGAGGAATTAATCTACAACCTCGGGTACTTGAGGGGATTAAATTTCTTAAAGACACAGTGGGTTCTGTGGACTCGAATAGTTCTTTTCTTTTTCTTTTCATCTTTTATTATTTGTGATTTGCTAATTTGAATACATGAGATAGTAAAATCCTACACTGGTAGGTTGTATTATTCCCTTGAGCAAGAAGGTTTCCATGTAAACATTTTATGTTCCTTACTTAATGTTTTTTGTAGTTGCTTATTTTCTTCTCCACTAGTTGTTTCTGATCAAAGACATGATCCCTTTACCACAACCATAGTCCTCGTACCACTACAGTCAATAATCTACACCACTATTCCCCTAATAAACATGGGGACAATAGAGTCATGGTTAGATATGTGACTGAATGGAATGGCGCTAAAGGTAATGTCACGCCCCGACCCTACACCTTGGGTGGGACTGGCACTCGAGAACCGTTGTTGGCCTCAAGCTAACCCTTGTGTGACGTCCCGCCACCGTGCTAGCCCATTTCCGCGTCCAAAGAGGAGCGGGTGATTCTAGAGTTGTGGAAAGGCTTGCGGAAAACTCTAGAATCCTTTAGAATTCTCAAGAAGGCTTTGGAGACTTTAAGGTTATGTAGAGAATTCTAGAAAAGGGGCTAATGTGTAAATACTTTAGGGACTTAGCATATTATTTACACTTAGGTCCTTGGGTGCTAGTATAAATAGAGGTGCCAACCATTTGCAAGGCACCAAGCAACCAAGCAAAGTTGTAAAGCATTTCACAATCAATACAAAAGCCTTCTTCTTTAAAAGCTCTCTTGTTCTTCTAAGTCTTTCTTCATATTCTCTTAGCAATCTTCCTTTCAAAAGGCTTACTTGAGCTTACAAGATCTTGAAAGAATAGTGAGTAAGTTGTCAAGTGCCGCACGGATCTTTAGCCATCACTCTAAGTCCGTGACACTTGGCCTGGCTTAACTCATAGAGGAAAACTTAATTAATAAGATATAGTCTTAAAAGATAAACTCATGAAATAACTTATAGTGTCTTAAAAGAACATTCAACTAGCCAAGATGGCAACTCAAGTCTTTAATATAGGGAATAACAATGTAAAGAAAAATGAACTACTAACTATCTTTGAAGCCTCTAACAACTAAGATGGACGTCAGGGCAAGACCGACAACATCCTAATGAAATAACTATAAAACAGTAAAAAAGGGGTCCTTCAAAAGCAACGAGGCATACCAACTGATTTTGAGTGCTCAACTGGATCAATGAGGCGTTGGATGTTGATCCTGGTTACTTATATCTGCATCATAAAACGATAAAGGGCAAATGACATCAGTACATTGAATGTACGAGCATGCGAGGGAAAAACTAAACACGACATAAGCTTGAAAGGAATCTGAAAAGAGCACTTACCTTAGCTTTACTTAACTCATGGATACTCAACTCAAATGCAAAATAAAACAATAGTAAAGGTGCAGTTTATATAAAGCATTTAAAACAGTATGTGACAACTCAATATATTAAAGAAATATAATAACAACTCATTTTACATATAAAGTAATATAATACTATGGGAGTTTATCTAACAGACAACCATCACTATGAGCTAAAGTGATTATACAGCGTCTCGCCCATGCTGCCAGAACTGTCTTATACCTTGCCGTGATATAGAATGCCTCAACTAAGTGGATCCACTAGTCTATGCTAAAAAGTACTAAGGAATCATCTAAAAAGTATGACCCTTTTTACCCACGATGGCTACATGGTTTATGGAGACTTGAGTTATTGTGAATTCGTCCCCATATCGGTGTTTAATATTACTCCTAAGATATAATCAGCTCATATGTTAAAAACAAAACTCTTTTTGTGGTTTGAGATAATTACCCAAAAGCTAGCTCAAAGGCTTTCTTGAAAATCATTGTTTCCTCTCTTGTTTAAATGTGAAAACATTTACTCTTTTGGGAATACATAGTCCCGATATACTCTTTTGAAGAAAATAACTTTGACCTTTACTATTTACTCAACTCAAAACTCAACTCTTAAAACAAAGTTAAAACGTTTGCAAAAGACTTTTGAAATAACTCTAAGAACTCTCTAGACTTAGCTCTTAACTTTCCTTGAATTTGAATTTTTGGATTCAAGGATTGTGATTTGTGATAGGACGGATCTCATGATGTTTAGGAGTGTTTTTAGATAGTTAAACATGAGAAATGATCATGAAATCACTGTCTGGAAGCAAGCCCACGACGCGGAGATGCATTTAATTATTTGGTAGCGAAATAAATTTTGAGGCAAAATGGTCCGTGACCACTCCACGACGCGGAGAAAATTTTGTCAATCCTGAGGAACAGGTCGTGGACCTGGTACCCAGATTTGCCCAACTTGTTCCTCAATCGTTTTTTAATCCCAATCGCCTAAATTCGATTCGTTTTCTCAATTCCTCTTTAGATTTAGATACCCAGCACATGTACCTAAGAATCTAACTCAAAACAACTCTAACAATCGACTTTAAACTCTCAAGAACTTCTCAATCTCATCCCATATTCAAGAACGAAAGCAATTCAAGAATATAACTCAAGAACATCAAAGTCTCAATCTTTTAGGACGAAAATCACACTGAAGTAAATATGTTTGGCGCATGGGTGAACAAACCCAACGCTATGTGAACTCACATACCTCGTAGGATTGAATCCTTGGCAAAAACCACACCCAGAATCGCAAGAACTTGACGACTCTTTGGACTTTTCTTCTCCTTTCTCCTCTTGAGTTCTTTCTCTAAAAACCCTAGTGTGATCTGGTAAGGCATAAACTGATCTAATTCTGGTTAGACCCCAATTAAACTTCTAAAAAGGAAATAAATTAATTGGGTATGGAAAAGACCAAAATACTCCTTTAAAATCCGGTTTTGACTTTCCTTATCTAGACAGTCCAACTTCAAATGGGCATATCTCCCTCATACGAGCTCAAAATGGAGCAAACTCGGCGGCGTTGGAAAGATAATTCAAAGATTTTTCCTACAGTATCTTGTAGCACACCTAAATCATCCTGATCTAGGAGTTATGGTCGCTTGAAGTTGATCCAAACTCAAGCTTAACATAACTTGAACAAATTTCCAGATTTTTCATTCTTTCCAAAAATGACTCTGTCTAATTCTAGCTCTTTCAGTTAGCGAGGTGTTACAGGTAAGGTGACCTTATTTTAATTTATATGACATATTTTGACTTAACAGAAGTGTCATTTTCTATCTTATGTAACATAACTAGGGGTCCGTTGTTTAATAACTTGCAAACAATCATACATTATTTGCACTCTAAAAGTTTGTTTCCCGAAGTTTACATAATTTTAAGTGCATACTTAACTTGTGATGGTTTAAAAATGTATCTTAATTTTAGATAATTCTTTCTTTTCCTAATACTTAGACGCATTTGAACTCGAAAAAAATTAGTTGAAACAATAATTTTTCTAAAAAAAAACTCTAGCACTGGCATTAAAAAAAATGGGGAAACTTACATAAATATACTATATTAAGAAAATATTTACCATTTATAGCAATAATATATATTTTTTTACTTGATCACTTTTAATACATTAATAATACAGTTTTAATACATATTACATTGAGCAATTTATAAAAACACATATAATACAAGTTCTATTCATGATTAATACATTTATTACATTTTAATACACTTATAATACAATGTATCAATTTCTTACCAAACAAGCATAATATATTTTAAAACAATTATAATATATGTTACATACATTATTCACTTTAATACCTACAACAAATTTATCATAGTATTGCTATATTTTGCTATAAATAAAAATATTGCTAAAATCAATAATTATTTATTAAAAGGTACCTATTCAAGTTAATTTTTCAAAAAATATATTTCTATTAAACCCACCAAAAAAAAAAAAAGATTCCATTAAATACACCAAAAACTAGAATAAAGGATATTCTTGACACCAAAATCAAACAAAGGGTAAAATTGAGTTATTTATGATAGTTCAAGGGCAATTTTGCCCCTTTGTTGCCCCAATGAATTGTCATGTCAACAATAAATGACTTGTAGACATCCATTAATTTGGAGGGCATTTGTTGTCCAAAGAAATAGACGGGAGGGATATTTATCAAAAACAAACCAGGGTAAATGTGAGCTACTTTGAATAATTTGATGGTATTTTTGACCTTTTTCATAGAAAGAAAAAGAAAAGAATTCGTCATAATTTTAAACTTACGCAATGTAGTTCAAAGATGTTCTCAATAAAAACTTGAATAAATAACAAACTTTCCTTTTACGAGATCTTAAAAGACAAATCTTCCATGACATCTCAAGAACAAGAACTGATCTCTATCAAAATCAGATTGTACAGTTTCTGTTTTTGCCTTCACCAATTTAAGATCTGGCCTCTACAAAAACCTTATTACATCATTTGACCTATCAAAATTTTAAAGACGCAATTATTTTCACTATGATACAATTAAATAACAAACTACATGACAGTAGGAAACAGAAAGGGCAAAAAAGAATTAGAGTTTTACTGAACTCAGTAATTTCTTCTCCTACTAGTGCCAAGGTCGTTACTGATATCATCCTCTTCATTTTCACATTGTTGCAGAAATTCTCTGTAAGACTCATCATAAGCAGTAGCCATTTGCAGATAACTAATCGCATCCTTCTTGCGGCCAACATTGATCAACGTACTGGAAAATAATCATGTACCAGTTTAATCAATTGTAAAATTGGAATTAACAAGGTCTTCTAGAACTTGCTTTGAGAATATAAACCATGTATCAAGAATTAAAACAGACATTTACCTTGACAGTAGTACTAATCCGTCATAGTAATGGGCCTTGCTCTTTGGGTCATCTGGCTCTTTCAACGTGGCTATGCGTTCCAGGTGTGCAAGTCCCTCTCCCATCTTACCCTGCAAAGGAAAAGGAATGGTGCAATATCACTATGAGGAACCTACTTCCAGTATATAACTCAGACACGAACTATCCTAGATTTTAGGCTTGGCTCAAGAAAGGAGAGGCCTTGAGATATCTGCCACTCACTGAGCCCAAAAATATGGCAAGTCAAGCTCAAAACACCACAAGGAAAATAGAATTTGGGTCCAACTAAGCTCGCTGAAAGAGCAACATAGACAGTCATCATATTTTGAGGGCATAAACATGTCTAGAATCCTTAAATAGTATTGTCCAGCAATTATCTGGAGGTGTCAGTATCCTTTCAGCTTCATCCACAATCCACACAAACTCCAGGCTCTGAGAAATCAGCCGACAACCAACCCACCTTCATATAATTTGCTTGATTCAATCTCAATTTGAGTACAATAAGTAGGATGAGGAAAGAAAGGGAGTGAGGGTTAGCTAAAAAAGGTTTTGAGAACCAGCATTCTTCAGAATTCATAATGCTGGAGACCTCCAAAAACTTATTAACAAATTGTGGTCTAGTACAAACTAATTATAGAGACCCTATAAAGACTCAACTGATCAGCTTCCTCTACATTTGCTTCCTTACACTAAAAAATAAAAGTTTCTAATACCATTCTACTTATTCATATCAAACATCTGTAAGTAGAAGCCACCTTTCAATGTAAGTTGAGGCCAGCTCCTCACATCTTTTCTTGTGGGAATCATCACAGTCGGGAAAACTCACTATGAAACATCTCTACAGTAGAACTTTATCATCAAAATGACGGGAAGCCATTAATGTCTTCTGTTCTGGACTATAGTAGGTTCTTAGCATTTCCACCTATTCTTGTGGACTGCTTCCTTGTACCTTCCTTCTCCCTTCAAGGATTGGTCTAAGAAGAGAGCCAACGACTTGAATTCGCGCTTAGATAAATATACTAAGGTGAGTAAAGTGAACAATTTATCTCTGAATTTCATTGAACAAGATAAGAATGTTTATTACATGATATCTGCAAAACTAATTTACTTGGTAATTTGATAGCCCGTATCTATAGACAATATGTTTCAACATCATCACAAGCTATCAGTCCATATCTGAGTGTTATATATATATATATATATATATGCCTCAAATTCTTTACAAAGACGTACATCCACACATTAGCTTTTGATGATCTTCAAGCAGAAACTATTATATATGTCTAAAAGCTACACAAATTGGGCTGCGCTAATATTACTAATTGTATTAGACATGAAATTCTCCGTCAAAACGAGCAACTTTTGATCCATTTTCATCTGAATACTACTCCAATTCTTTTACTTCCCCATCAGAAGAAAGCAGTTTTCGGATTATTTTCGGTTTAAATAACCTAAGACTGGGCTAGTAACTTGCATTAAAGACCCCCTGTTTATGAAGCTTGCAATGCGGCTTACAAGTCCAAACCACCCCTCGTTAGGCCGGTTTTCAGGGATAATAATCACTGATCTAGTTTGATCATTCATCATAACCAAAACAATTGTACCATACTTATTGTGCTGAAGTTTAGCTAATTTAGAAATAGTGAAAAAGGTAAAGAGAGAACATGCAATGGCTAGGATTTCCTTCAATAAATGGACAACACAGAAATACAGGGAGGAACAGTGATCAGTTTGTCTAGAATATGGAGAAGAGAGGAGAGGAGAGGGGGAAGAGCAGATAGGTATTGGGGGAGGCCAGGTTGAATCCTCGACTATCATTATATAGAAGAGCAGCAAAAAGGCATCAGCAGGCCTTTAGGGGCATGTGGGGTCTACAAGAATAAAACATACTCCCTCCGTTTCAATTTGTTTGTCCTATTTTGACTTGGCATGGAGTATAAAAAAGTAAAAAAGACTTTTGAATCTTGTGGTCTCTAATTAAAGATATGTCAAATGTACCAAAATCTCCTTTAATCTTGTGGTCTTAAACATGTCATGTGGAAAGTTGAAATTAAAGAGTTGCCAAAAAGGAAAGAGGCATACTTTTTGAAACGGACTAAAAAGGAAAGTAGGACAAGCAAATTGAGACGGAGGGAGTATATAAAAACGGAAGATGAAGGATTGAGGAATTACAAGCTAAACATACTTCAAACATACTGTAGATTCTGAGGAATTTCTCAAACATTTGAATAGAAAAGAGAACTAAGATGAAACTTCTAGCAACTACAGCCCCAGAGGAAAAGGAAGAGGGAAATTTTGTATAGAAACCTTCTCATCTGAAAATCCATTTAAGATTATACCACAATAGAGTTTCAATAGTCCAACCCACTCAAAGTGTACCCAAAATAAATCCCCTATATACATGGGTTCTCTATTGTCGTCAGTTTGCCATGTCATATGGAATCAGGTAAATGATGCAAGGTACTCAATATCTGTGACTAGAATTATTATTGATTTATGTCAAGTAAATATGGTGTCTGAGATGAACTCGAATGGAGTGCTCAGTGAGAATTCATATAGCCGATCCCAATTTGCTCAGGATCAAGGCATAGTAGTTGATTTATACGTCAATCATCAGGCCAAGTTCTCAAAACACCATTACCTGCCGTATACAGGCAACACCTGCCCATTGAGATGATAGAATCAGCAGATCGACATCCTCAATTTCCATTTGATTCTCCTTTAGTAGAAGCTGAACTTGCAGAAATTGACTTTGATCAGTAACAAATCAACTCTGCTGGATTATAGCAGCCAAGTTAAGTTCACTCAATAAAATGAAGTTTTCTGCAGAGTAAACTGCATACTACATAAACTTTAAAAGGTCCCAAATATAGAAAAACTGATTTTGACTTTCCCAAGTTGAGTCACCTTTTCCATGAACTGACATTAATAACGTTCAGGAAATTCTTAGTCCACAAAAGCAAATTGATATTCTTCATCAAGAAGATCAGTAAGACTTCAAACTCAAACCTTAGCAATAGTACGTTCCAAGTATTCAGTAGCTTCTGGTAAGGAACCATCTTGCAACAGTGTCTGTCCAATAATAAGCAAAGCTCGAACATTCTCGGGATCCTTGGCAATAGCAAGTCTGTAACACATATATTAAAAAGAGGATGCTACTGAGAAGAAAAGTAAAGAAATGAGGCAGTGAGGATTGCTTTTATTAGCGGAGAGAAATACCGTAGAAAGGACATAGCTTCATCTTTACGTCCTTCTGCTAAGTGTTTGATCGAAAGCTGATGAGGTTTCAACAAAGATTTAGAAAGCAGCAAGAAAAATTCAACATTTCAAGTCTCAATATCAGGAAACAAAAATAGCTACTAACATTAACCAATTCTTGAGGTGATAGGTTCTGGATAGATATTTTGCTCTGATTTTTTGATGGATCTATTTTGATTTCTCCAGGATTAACCAACTGTTTCGGATGTGCAGCTTCTAATTGAGGATCCTTCTGAGGTAGCCCCAGTTTCTTGCGAACATCTGGATGCTTTAGAGATAGTTGCTGTATATAAAAAGGTAATGAGTTCTTAGAAATTATTTTTTTCCAATATTCACCACACCCATTGATTCATGAAGACATGCAAAGTGCAGCCTTAAGAAGCAACATTTTTCAACGACCGCTATTGGACAAGGAAAAATTTACAAAAGAGAATGCCAGCTATGTACAATCTGCTAGACAGACTCTGTCTAGAGGGAGCGGAAGTAAAAAAAAGAGGAGATCATAGACATTTTCCAAGGGAAGTTTGAAGAAAAAGTAGTTCATCTATCATGCTCTCTTTCCACGTTAGGAGGAGAAAAAAGCAAATTTGAAACTTAATGCCTTTTGTGCAATAAGACCTCTTGGCATCCAATGCATAACACGAGAGGTTACAAAAACTTCTTAATAATAACAGATTACTTCAGCATTTATCCGCATGCTCAGTCAAGCAAGAAATAAAGTTGGGATGAGGAGCCCTAGGAAGAATACTTCAGAAGAGATACCTGAATAAGAGCCATCGAACTATTGGTAAGACAAAACACTAAACTCCCCTGAAAAATAGAAAAATGAACAAAAACATCATGTCATCATGCACACAATCCTTTGTCGGATATATCAAGATAGAAGGGCAAGTGAATGAGTCAGAAAGACGAAGCAATTATTTTATTTTGCAACCCCCTCTCCAACCCAACACTGAAAATTTTAAGAAGATTAAAGAAAAAATTAGTGACCCATCAATGTTAATATCTATTTGTATGTGATCAGTCGACCACTGCTACCATTCTTTCACATAAGCCTGACAGACAACTAAATCAGGTTGCTCCATCCATCATCATCAACTTCAAAATCCATAGGGGCTACTATTTGTATGTGATCAGTCCACCACTGCCACCATTTTTATATTGTACTATTGGGGTAGTCTCGTCAGGTCATATTTCAATTGGAAACTCATTAACTTCCAAATCCTCTGCTTTCACCAATTTCAAACAACCATTAGATGTCCCACTAGTTCATCACAATATCAATTACATTAATTGCATCTCTTATACCTAGTACAATCCATCTCTGAGGCTATAAAAAAAAAAGAGAACAGCTCGCAAGAGAAACTAACCCTATCAAACAAAAACATTAAATCATGATATACTACTTGCAATCCATCCAATTATAATATGGTTTGAGTCTGTTAACTTTATAAGAGCAAGAGATAGGCCCATAGAGCTGTAAATTACAATGACAAAAACCTCATACAGTGCCAGAAAGCCTAAGTAGACATATTCAAGTTAGACATGATGCAAACCACCTAGAAAAGCAAGAACATCCCGACTATTCCAATTCATAGCTGAAAAAACAATATATTTACAATACCATAAACCGTTTTTTCCTTGAATGGAGAAAACAATTTTAAGATAAAAAGGGGTCACAAAGAATGGACACAAAAGTCAAAACTGTGCCACCATTAACAACTTTCAAAAAAACAATGACTCCAGCTATTGTTGAGACCAATAAATTAACAGGACATAAACCAGGGAAACCAACATAAACAGTTCAAAGATCAAAAGCCAGTTTCCTTCTTCAAGTTAACTTAAAATTGGACCACAAAGCTCAAAATAATAAAGGCAAACATGGGATGCCAAGTTTAAACATAAAAATGGACAAATCCTACAGCACATATTTTGTTGGAATCAAATGGTTGATTACCTGGGGCATATTGAACATAATAAATAAAATGGGTAACATCATGACTTCCAAGTACTTCTGGTAGTACTGTAACCAAAAAAAAAAAAAAAGCAAAAGTGTTAAGACTTACATCTCAAAGTTATCATCAGGAAAACAGAAAACTATTAATAACATACAAATGATCTATGTTGCTTGGCTCTCCAAAAATGATGCCACACCCATGCGGATCTTTAAAAAATGCACTACTTTTGAAGGATCCAACACACACTTGTCGACATTTTTGAAGAGTACGAGCAACATAGCTCGTGATTAGTTTCTTGAGGGGTTTCCAGAATTTAGAGTAAGGGGGTTTAAAGATGTACACTTCGTGTGTTTAAAGTTGTCCTTTGTTCTGTGTTGAAGGTTTATGAGCCTAAATTTGAGAGTTTTTCCATAACATCTCACACGTTCGTGGACATCAGATTTGATTTATTAATATCTTAACAAAGATTTTTTTATTTTTGATGAAGTAAGATGTTGTATTTGAAAGGCATCAAGGAGATGCACGTTACATACACAAAAAAATGGTTAACTCCTGAGAACAAAAACACCTATCTAATCAGGGAGTTAGCCACAAGCAAAAGCCAAAAGAATGGTCGCTGAGCCTTATTGACGAAGCTAATGAAATCTAAGAGGGGTAATATATCATTAACAGGGGATGAATTTCTCCAAAGGAAGAGGTTAATAAGGCAAAGGGATTTCAAACTGCTAATCCAAAATGAAAGATGAATTGTATTTTGAACTTGCATTATGGGTGTCAAGAATTTTGTGTAGAGGAGGCTAACTCCATACCAGACTTTTTGGAAGCCTTGTGAAATATATAGGCCTTTTACTTTATGTTCTAGAGTGGCCAGGCCCAGCACTACCTTTATGCTGATGAATAATACGTTAACATTATCAAAAAATAATTTTATATCTCTAGATACTTAAATTATATTTCAAAGGATTGAAAAATCGATATCCGAATGCACTTCACAAATTCAATGATTTAATACTCGTACTCCGAAACTAGGCATTCTTTTTGGATAGGAGGATAGAATCTTGGGTAAAAGGACAAATATACCCCCCAAATTATCGTAAATGGTATGCAGATCTCTCCGTCATACTTTTGGGACATAGGTGCCCCTCCCATTCAAAAACTAGAGCATATATGCCCTTCACTCTAACGGAAGACTAAATAGGGACACGTGGCACAATCTTATCCGTCGATCCGATATTTAATAAATGTTGCATTGGTGGATAAGATTATGACACGTGTATGTCCGTTAGTATAAAGGGTATATATATGCTCTAGTTTTTGGACGGCGGGGGCACCAATGTCCCAAAAGTATGACGGAGGGTATCTACATACCATTTACGATAGTTCGGGGGTATATTTGTCCTTTTTCCCTAGAATCCTTTAGATTTTCTCAAATTCGTCGGATAACTGTGGTAATAAGATAATCGATAAGTTAAAGATGTACCTCTACAAATGGAGTTTGAATAGAGATTGGTTCAGTCCCTTTATTACATAGAAAATGACGAAAATCACTTCTAGATCAAAGTATGAGGATATATCACATAAATTTCTGATAGATTACTGACCTTGGCTATTAATCCCACGAATCCACTAATTTTTTCAACTGAAAATTTCTGAAAGGATACCTGAAGTAATAGAAAGAGAGAGATCATCACTATCAAAAAGCATGGAGAAAAAACACCTCGAATATCACTTGCATAAGAAACTAAACCAAGCTCACTATACTATATACTCAAATACAGAAACTCCTCCCCCCCAATATTCCCTTCCCATTTACGAGACAAAAGTTTGTAAAAATCGTTTGGTGCGTAAGGGAAGGAGAAATTTCGAGAAAAAACTTCTTTTAAATGTAACCCCTAGATGTTTACTGAAAAAAAATGTAACCCCTTGGTGTTTTTCATTCTTATTTATTTATATTTTTTTTATCATGAGTAGATAACACTATTTGGTGTAGCTAACATCATATCATTTTTTTCAAAATTCAAAACACACAAGTTACTTTCCAATTAAGTGAAGTCTCCTATTTGAATCCCATCACCAATAATTAGCCAACTACTTATAATATTCTTCCCACTTTCCTCGTTTGTTTCTTTCCCTTTCATCTTTTTGTTGATTATCTTTCTTCCTCATTCCCAGCCCCTTATATTGGTGATATTCTTTCTCTTTCGCTTTGCATTTGACGTCACACTATCAGAACTTTTATCCATCTCATCCTCCAAAAACACATTGTTATTTCCCCAGGTCAACCTTCTCTATTCTTTACAACCCACAGCCACAAGAAATATGGGTGCTATCAGATAAATCTTTTCCATTGTACTATTGCATCTTTTTTTGGTGAAACCTTTTCGGCTTGGGCAGTTGAGTGGAATGAAAATTGAATTATGCCTTTCGATGGACCCTGTTCCAGTCTTATCTCATACACTGAAAGTGTAGCTTACTTGAACTAGATTTTGCAACTGTGACTGTGGTGTGGATACTCAGCCTTGTGAGTACTTAGGCATGCCTTTAGGCAGGGAGTTCAAAGAGGTAGAGATATGGGATAGAATTATAGAGAAGTCTAAAAGGAAACTAGCCAAATGGAAGTCACAGTACTTATCGTTAGGGGAAAGGGTCACACTGATTAATTCAGTCTTGGATTCCTTGTCCACCTATGGGATGTCTTTGTTTCTCATCCCAGACAGTGTGGTGGAAAAACTTCACAGATTAAGAAGGGTTTTTGTGGAGAAGGAATAAAGAAGTAAAGGGTTGCAATCTAGTAAAATGGGAAGTGACTCAATCTAGCAAAGGCCAAGAGGACTAGGAATAAGGAATCTGAAGACCCAAAACAGTAACCTTTTGATGAAGTGACTTTGGAGATTTTGTGAAGAAGAGTCCTCTCTTTGGAAACTAGCAATTATCCATAAGTATGGGCAAACCAACCACTGGTGCACAAATGAGGAAAATACTACATATGGGGTGGGTGTTTGGAGGGCAATCAGAGCACTATGTCCAAAGTCGCAGCAGAACTCTAGGATTAGGATGGGCAATGGCCTCAAAACCAGGCTTTGGAAGGATAATTGGCTAGGTGAATCTCCACTGCAGGACAGATTCCCACATCTTATGATGTTATGTAGGAATCCAGAGATAAATGTTGCTGAATGTTGGTCTAACCATGGCTGGAATCTCAATTTCAGAAGACACCTAAATGATTGGGAAGTGGAAAGGGTGGCTAGTTCGCTAAATGAAGTGGAAATGTTTGCTGGAACCACAATGGAACCTGACAAGCTAAGGTGGAGACACACTACAGAAATAAGTTTCTCTGCTTTGTACAGGAGGAGAATAGTGTTATGCAGGAGGAAGAGCTAAGGACATGGAAGAATGTAGAGAAGAATATAGTTCCAACAAAGGTGAGATGCTTCACTTGGCTAGTAGTTAAGAAGGCATGCCTTACTCATGAAGTACTACAAAAGGAGAGAGTAGTGGTGACTAGGTGTTTTTTGTGCAATGAAACAGGAGAGACAAATAATCACCTGTTCCTACATTGTAATTTTACTAATCAAGTGTGGAATCTGTTTTTGAGTCTCACAAAGGCAATATGGACAATGCCAGAGCATACAGCGGATCTGATGAGCTGTTGGATTAGAAGAGGTGGAAGCATGAGTCAGAAAAAATGGTGGAGGATAATACCTCATGTATATGTTGGACAATTTGTAAGGAGAGAAATGGAAAGTGCTTTGAAGACGAGATCAAGTCCATTGATGTGAAATGGAACTGCCTGGTAACCTTATTTTTTTGGTGTAAACAGAACTGTATAGAGGAAGTAGAGGAGGTACTTAGTAAAGTCTAGATATGAATCTCACTCCCCTGTAACATGTTTTTGGTGGTGGCCAGCATTCCTAATGCTGAGGAATACAACAGTACTAATTCTCAAAAAAAAAAAAAAAAAAAAAAACAAAGACTTTGCAACTGTGACCATAAAAGATGGCTTCTTGAACCAATTGTTAAGGGTTAGTGTGGTAGCGAACATTATTCTTCTTCTTTTCCGGATAGCTATGGTGTCCAAGCAACTTGCACACACCTCAACTATTCCACAAAGTACTTGCTACCTCCCACCAACACCAATACAGGGTCACTCTTTTCTTTTTCGAAGGAACACCAGGTAACTATGTCAATCAAGAATTAGGAGATGGGAAGAAATCACCTAGTGATAGAACATTCTTCAGATTTCCCTTTCCGTGAAAAAATCTCACAGAGGTGGAGGATATGATTTGGGATTTGCAGATGGAAATGAAAGATCTAGATTTACATTTTATTTTATCTAAAAATCTAAATAGGAACAAGGTCAGTGATGATTTACCCAACTTGTTTGGAACCGAGACATAATTGTTGTTATTGTTGTATTTTATTTGGAAAATTGCAACAAATTCATTGCAGAGCCAAAGAAGTTTTCTGCCAAATGAAAATTAAAAGGAAAAACAAATTGAATTTCTTCACTGGGAGAAAAATATAAGAATAATCTCTAGTCTCTACCACGTAGCCTTTACAATTGGTTCAAGAATCCACCTTTTTCCGTAACAATTGCAAAAGCTAGTTCAGGTAAGCTATCTTGTCGGGTAGTCAAAGTTGATTAAATAGACTTGAAATAAGTCCATCCAAAGCAAACATAAGAAAACACACCTGTTCCTGATCTGATTCTATCTGCTCCAACAAGTCATTTTAGAGTGTACATCTAAAAGTAATTTGCAATATCCTGAAGACAGTACTGAAACTAAAATCTTTCTTGAGCTAACAAAGAACCTGAAGAATTACTAAACCAGTGCGTATATGACCGTACACTGTGCAGGTTTCAGCATCAGACCTAAACCAACCCAGCACCACAAAGATAGAATTTATACCCTCCCTTCACTCACGCACAAAATCCAAAGGGTACCAGTGATGCCTAAGTTGGGTCGCCTTCTTTTTCTCTCTGTGGTACCTTTTTGTTGGTGAAACTTCCAGGACACCATTTTTTGAAGATGCGAAAAATGAAGAGACAGGACAAGACTTTAAAACAAAAAAAAAAAAAAACAGAAAGCATAATATAATAAGGTGAGGCAACTCCACGAGTAATTTTTACTTCTTAACCCATCTGGTTAACTGCTGAACTCAAGTCCTCCAGACAGTTTTAAGTCTTTGCTCATTAATCATCCAAACCAAGATGAAGTTTTCCCTTTTCAAACATTTTACACCACATTTGGGAAGACCAAATTTTTCAGAGAAGATCTTATTAGTTAATTGAATACAGACGGCAGGAAGATCCACCTGTCAGTTAAATCTTCGGTTCTCAGGAGTTTTGAGCACCAGAGGGAATCTGAGATTACAAAACTCAATGTTTGGTGGCATCATTGTTTGGGAGAAGGGTTTCAAGCATTCAAAACCATGCAAGAATAAATTATTATTCCTTGCAACAGTATATCAAAAAGCCCAAAACTATGAAGGGGCAAGGAAGAATTATCAACCATATACTAGCTTTGGAGAAAAAACATATTAAGAAACAAAATTGATGCCGGTATGCAGATATCTCATACTATAGAACTGAAACATTTTTTCCCTTTTCCTACTTGCTTCATGCCTGCCCCAAATATTAAACAGTATCCAAGACCCACCAACAATTGCAAGGTGGGCACCAAGAGAACATGTCTGAACATAAAGTGATGGTTAACCAGCACGAAATCGATCATGTTGACAATCAAATTCCTAAACAAGAGTACTATTGGATAACAGCCCCCCCTCCGAACAGAAAAGGAAAAAGAAATTATAATTGAAAATGTATCTAGTACCAAGGCCAAGAATAAGGTTCAGGTCTCTTAATCCCATAATGAAACTCTGTTACCAGTTACCACAAAGAAAGACAACAACGAAACATAAAGGCAGTAAATCTCAAGGCTAATAAAAGCAATATACCTGTATGTTGATATAATGGAATCCCACAATCAGTAAAGGAAAGACTGGCCCTAAAAGACCACTAGGGAACTCGGTCAAGTTCTGGAACCAAAGAATGCCCCCCTACAGAGAAAAGAATGGAAATAAGTATCATCAAGTGGACAGAATATTTAAACTCACGAGAGTTTCAAAGCTTTAAAAATTTTCATATAGATACAGGAATCAGACTACTACTCCCTTTGTCCCAATTTATGTAGCCTTTTCCTTTTTACTCTGTCCCAAAATGAATGTCACCTTTCTATAATTAGAAACAATTCAACTTTAAAATTCTCCTGTTAACTTTAATTAAATGATTTATAGTCACACAACTATCTAAGGTTTGTTTTAGACCACAATTTTTAAATGTCTTCCTTTTTTAAACTGTGTCAAGTCAAACGGTGCCACATAAATTGGGACGGAGGGAGTAACTAAAGCAATTTGGTAAGAAAAAACTATATACTTTTTCTATTAAAGTCCAACCAATTAGGTAAGAAAAAATTATATACTTGGCTATTAAAGTCCTTTATAAAAAATGAAATTCTCTCTCAACTACTCTGTTCATAGAGAAAAAAAAAGTGAAGACAACTGTTAGGACTTGTATAGAGGGAGGTGGATGAGAAACGAAATGATTTCTTCTAGAGGCAAATCTGGAGAATTCATGGTACAACTGAGTGAAGTTTTGTGAGAGTTCATGGACTAGAAGGTGAGAGTCCAAATAGAGAGTTGGGACAATGATAGACTGTCTGGGGTAGGAAGTAACATGGGTTATAAAAGGAATTTCAAAAAGATAAGGTTCCCTGAGGAAAGCATGGGACGTGAGACACATTCTGAGGCAAGGGGATGATCTTAAATTCTATTTCTATCACCAACTAGTTGACTTCCCTCACACAGGTATCAGATTTACTAGGTCCAAAGTGTGGATTCAAGACCAAATCAACACTTGAGATGTTGGTGTAGGCATTTAATAAGTCTAAACATCCTAGCAGCCAATGAAGTTCTTGGCTGGAGATTGAAATCAGGAGAGTTTGGGATCAAATGGGTTAGATGGATCAAGTTCTGCATCAAAATTGTCAGATACTCGGTGCCAGTCAATAGAGAGCCAGTGGGGTTTTTCACTCCTCATAATGAACTTAGACAGGGAGATCCACTCCCTCATTTTGTTCATCCTAGACATGGCAGGTGTAAGCAAAATGCTGGAAGAGCAAAGGAAAGAGATCTAGGGTGTCAGGGTTGGCACAAATACTAGGACCTTGACTTTTTTTTCCGATGAAATAAGAAGGATATTGTTAACAAAAAGCATCAAGAAGATGCAAGCATTACAAAGAGATTATCCACTCCCACGAAGGCAAAAAAAAAAAAAAAAACCTATCACAATTATCAACATAGATCTATGGAGCTGATAAATTCTAGGAATGATTCAACCTTAATTACAGAGGAGTGATTGACCCAACTAAAAAGACAAATTAAACATCTAGCCTTACGAGAGGAAATGGGAGTTGGGATGCTATCAGAACACCTTTTGTTCCCCTCTATCCATAAGCACCACAAAATACAAGCAGGAACTGAAGACCAGATCATTTTGATGGACTTCCCAACTTTCCAGGAACTCCAACACACAAAAGCCTCTCTCAAAGAGCTTGGCATGACCCAAGTCAGTCCAAAGAGAGAAAAGAACATGTTCCAAAGGTCTGTGGCAACAGTGCAATGAAGAAACAAGTGATTGAAAGATTATGGGCTGCACATGCACATGTAGCATCTGTTGGCTATACGGAACTTCCTCCTCATGAGATTATCCTGAGTTAAGCAAGAACCATTAAGGCTGACCCAGCTGAAAAAGATGACTTTTGGAGGCATCTTAGATTTCTAGATAAGTTTCCAGGGCCACAGATCAATAAGTGTCTTCCTTGAGCTTAGATGTTAGTAGCCTTCTTTGACCAAATACGAGTCATCCCTATTACTTCCCCAAGTGAGTCTATCCCTGCTTTGGCTGTGGACTGAGTTGGTCTAGATGGTGGCCATGAGGGCCATAAATTCATCAAACTCCCAGTCATTTAGATTTCTCCTTTAAGTCACATCCAAACATTATCTTCCCAACACTGAGAGATGGTTGAGTCTGGATTGGAGGCAATCTTAAATATTCTTGGAAATACATTCATAAGAGGGATGTTTCCCAGCCAAGTGTCTTTCCAAAACTGGATGTGCTCCTCACTTCCCACCTTTGAGAGTAGCATTTCGATAGAAGACCTCCCACAACTTCCTAATAGCTTTCAAGACCCCTTTGCCATACGGGATTGTGACCTCATTAGAGCACCAGTGACGAGTGCTACCAAATTTTGCTTGGATCACCTCCCTCCATAGACCAGTTGTCTCTTGATTATACCTCCAGTGTCACTTCATTAGCATACACTTGTTATGTAATGTCAGGTCTTTAATCCCTAAGCCTCCGAACTGCTTTGGCATGGTGACTTTGGCTCATTTCACAAGGTGGAATTTATGGTCCTTACTATTACCTTTCTAGAGGGAGTCTCTCCTTATCTTGTCAAGATGTTTTTGCACCTTAGCTGGCATAGGGAAGAGGAAAATAAAATAGGAGGAAATACTATCCAAGACACTATTGACGAGTGTTACCCTGCCCCCTAGTGAGAGATATTGTTGTTACCAGGAAGCCAATCTTCCTTCAGGCTTTTCCACAATACCACTCCAAGCCCCAACTAATTTGCAACTAGCACCCAGTGGTAACCCCAAATAGGTAGTGGGAAAAGATCCAATTTAGCAGCACATGAAGTCTGCCAAATTCTCCAAGTCAAGGACCTCATTAACAGGGTAGATACTTTTAGACATGTTATTGTGGAGTCCTAATGGCCTCAAAAAGCATAAGGGTGAGATTAAGGTATTGCACTTAGGATTTCTCAACTTCACAGAAGATCAGTGAGTCATCAGCAAACAAGAGATGTGATATAGAGATTGTTATATCAGAACCATTGCCCACCATAAATCCTTCTAGCCAATGTAATTGTTTGGCCTTTTCTAACATCCTACTTAACACCTCCATAGCCAGAATAAATGAGAAGGGTTATAGGGGATCACCTTGCCTAATGTCTCTCATAGGAGAAAAAAGCCCACAAAACTTCTATTTACTAGTAAAGAATACATTACTGTGGAGAAACTGTATTTGATCCATCTGATCCACCTTTCTCCAAACCTCATCTGCCTTAGGATTGAGATAAGGGATGACCGGTTTAGCTTATCAAAAGCTTTCTTTATATCAAGCTTAAAAAGAAGACCAAAGGTACCACTTTTCTGCTTCCAGTCCAAAACTTCATTGACCAAAGGTACCACTTTTCTGCTTCCAGTCCAAAACTTCATTTGCAATAAGGGTTGCATTATAGATCTGCCTTCCTTGAACAAAGGCATTATGAAAACCAGATACAACCTCCAATCACCTTCTTTAAGACTTTCAACAAGCACTTTAGCCAGGATCTTGTAAACACTACCAATAAGGCTAATAGGCCTAAAATCTTTAAGTTCTATTGCACCTTTTCTTTTGGGGTTAAGTGCAAAAAAGAAGCGTTAAAGTATTTCATTATGGGACAATTACTATGGAGTGATTGAGGGTACCCAAAATCTCCAGCTTGATAATATTCCAACACTTCTGATAAAAAGCAATTGAGAAACCATCTGGCCCAGGGCTTTTATCTGAAGCACAAGAATTGATAGCGTTCAAAACCTTTTCTTCGAAAGCTTGTTCTAGAACATTCTTTTCATCTATGCTTAGGCCACCTAAATCCTCAAAAGAAGTTGTGGGCCTCCCAGGTTCATTTTCTGCATTACTTCTTTCACCTGCTCTTTCCTTTCAATCAAGTTATCACCAACCTGTAACCTGTCAATGTGATTGTACCTCCTATGAGAGTTGGCTAGCCTTTGGAAGTACTTAGTGTTTCTATCTCCTTCCTTCAACCACAAACACCTAAATTTTTGTCTCCATGAAGTCTCCTCGGCTTATGTTGGGTTCTGAATCTCTAGTTTTAATTGTAGGATCTTGTTCTTTTCAAGTTGAGACAACACCCTTCCCTTAGTAGCATGTTTTGCTATCAGAAGATCATCCATAACTTTGTTGATTCTTGTACTAAGCTCAAATCCAACTGGGTAGACCCCAAAAGCTTTGCAGGCTTTGAACAATAGAATGTGTTACCTCAAATTTTGTGCTCAAATCCAACAGGATACATGTTACATCCTACTAGGAATAGGTACCACGTAACTCTATCCACCAACGCTAAGACAGATGGGAAGAATCACCTAGTATTTTTGTCTACGCTAGAATTTGAACCTGAGACCTCATGACGCTCAACCACTTCATTGATCACTAGGCCACACCCTTGGGTGCATAAATATATTAGTTATTCCAACTTTAATCTTGCATAAAATAATACATTGATTTCCACATCCTATACATGTATTAGTTATGGAGATTTCTAAATTGTCAACCGAACATCATATTTATTTTATACATGAATAACTTAATTCCTATCTACCTATCAAACGACGTATAAAAGATCTATGAAAATTAATATAATGGATAACTTATTTCTTATCCAGCTAACGAACGACCCCTTAGTGTCTTATAGCACCTTTCACTTAAGTGATCAATGCTATAATAGAAGCATTACATGACCTTTAACATCTGACAGTTTTTGGTGAAAGTTATTGATTTATTAATAAAGAAATTAAGAAAATAATAAAGAAAAACTTTGAAAGAAAAAATATTGTAGTATTGTCACAAGGAACTATTTTATTAATAACTCAGAGACATACATTTATAAATATAATTTCTAACTAAAATTAGAAAAACATGTTTCTAAACTTATCAGTAAAATTCAAATAACAAATAAAAAACTATCTCCTAAATTCAAGTCACATAGGACTCTAATAACATAATTTACAAATCCTAAGGGCCTCTTTGTAAAACCACCCTAGTAATTGGATCTGGTGTAATTAGGTGTAATTACATTGTCTGTCCTGTTTGGTTGGTCATGTAATTACCTGGTCAGTAGGTAATTGGGTATAATTGGCAAGGTGTAATTGCACTCTCCAATTCACAGGGGGATACAACTAAAAAAGCTAGTTGGTCCAAAAGAAATACCTACTAAAGGGAAGGAATAGACACAAATTGGAAGTACCTTGTACAATATTTTGAAGAACTGCTGAAAATTACATATTGCAGAAAAAAGAAAGAGGAAAAACCTATACTCCCAGGCACGTTTCCCAATGAACTTTCTCTTTCCTACTTTCTAGGACTGCAGAAGCCCACTTTTCCGGCAGGAGCTGCCGAAATCCAAGCCCCTTTCTTTCAAGCCAACAATAATCACCCACTGTGACTATTGCATACACCTTAGATCGTAGGATGGAGGAGAACAGAATTTACTTCAATGCAGGTTTCAAATCATTCGACATAACCAGATGGATCATGGGAAAGCCTGAATGGTACGAATGGGTTGAAAGAAGCCGGAAGATGATGCAAAGATCAGTTATGAGCAAGAAGTCTATGGAATGGATCTGCTCCTGTCTGAAAGAAGCTTCAAAGGAGCAAAAGAAGGAGATTAGGAGGTGGAAATTTTCAGAGCAAGGAACAGAACACTTCTGTACAAGGAAACAAAATGGATATGGGAAATTTATAAGCATAATATCTCTAAATAGTGGGGGAAGGTCATGTTTAATTATTCCTGAGCTTGCATTGAATGCAGGGTGGCTGGACATAGCATTTAAGATTGGAAGGTTTATTAAATGCCAGAGAAAGGAGGACACACCTTCCCATAGGGTGACTGAGGATGACTACGCTTATGTAGAGGTTGTGCAAGAAAGTAGATGGGGGAGTAGAAATTTAAAAAGGGCTGAGATTAATAGCAGCAAAGGAGGAATCCAGATAACCAAGTCAGTCAATATCCAAGAGGAAGACCTCCTCAAGAGATGCCTGATAGGATACTGCAGTGAAGAATTGAAGGAAAAACCAACTCTTGCGGATATGAGAAAGTGGGTTTCAGCAAACTGGAAAAAAGTATTTGGTGTTAACATATATGAATTGAACAGCGAGACATTCTTGTTTGAGTTCCCTAATAGATACATGGCGGAACAAACCATACAAGGTCAATGGAGGTGGAAGAACAACAGATTCCAGCTCGACTGGTGGAGCCCAACAACAGGATGCATCTCCCACACTACCTCTGTGAGATAAACATGGATTAGAGCAGTAGGGATCCCCCTACATCTGTGGTCCAAGAAGATATTTAAAGAAATAGGGGAATTATGCGGACGATGGAGTGCAACAGAAGAAGAAACGGAGCTTAAAAACCACATGAAATGGGCAAAATTCCTGGTGAAGAACGATGGAAGAAATCTGCCGAGGGAGGTGTCAATTTCCTGTGAGGGGATCAAATATTACTTCCCTATTTGGGTGGAGAGCAAACCAAGGTTTGAATTGCTGCCAGAAAGTGGTAGGGAAACTGCCGGAGAAGAAGATAAAGCTTTTTGCCTAGTTAATGACTTTACACAGGGGACAGAAGCTGCCTACAACTGCAATACAGTACAAAAAACCCTTTCTAGGGATTTTGGTACAACTCAGCATGTGGGCTCTGTGTTGACAGCTGGAATGTCTAGTGCAAGTGGGTCACATGAGCAGCATGTGTGTTTTTTAAATGAGAAATTGGATTTGGGCCTTATTCAAAAGCCCAAAAACCATCAGATGTTTAAAGGATCCAAAGGCCCAGACTATGCAGCTCAAGTCATTTTTAATGACTTACAAGGAGGAAAGCCTGACCAATCAGAAACCCAGAAAGAACAGGGCTTTGCCTGCGACATCGAAACTATGCATGCAATTGTAACAGTCGCACCAGAGAAGAGTACATATGCGAAGGTTGTCACGCTGATATCTGAAGATGAAAATAGGGGAAATGCGATGGCTACGGGGAAAGAAATTCACCATTACATTGACAGGAATGGTTTCGGCAGTAGCACAGAAACAGAGGGGAATGGGCTAGTCATACAAAATTCAAATACAGAAATTGTTGATTGGGAAGTGGAGGAAGCCGAGACAATTCAGCAGCAACAACAAAATTCCTCTTGGGTGCAGCAGAATCTGATCAAATTGGGGAAGATCTTTGGAATTGATTTCCATGGACATGAAGAGGAGGCCATAGAATTACTTCTCCAGATAGATAGTTGCAGACAAGCAAGAAGAATGGAACAAGGTACTGAAGTTAAAAAGAACAAAATCAAAGGTGCACAAGAGCTTAAAAGTCTCGTCTCATTTGATGTAAAATTCAAAAGCTCAGGGAATAGGAACAAGGGGAGGAACACCACTCTAGTTACAAGATGAAGTTTAAACTAGTGTGGTGGAATGTCCGGGGATTGAACAATAAGGAGAAGAGGGAGATTGTCAAAAGCTTAATTTTCGAATGGAGGGCAGACATCATCTGCCTCCAAGAAACTAAGGTTAAGGGGAATATTACAAAAGTAGCGAATCAGATTTGGGGAGGTAGATGGATCAGACACGCTAGTCTGGAAGCTAGTGGAACAAGAGGCGGAATCATTTTGATGTGGGATGAAAGGGCATGGAAGGGGGAGGTCTTAGAAATAGGAACCTACTCCATTACTTGTAGTTTTGAATCCCAAACACAGAACTACAATTGTCACATAACTGGAGTGTATGCTCCAAATGACTACATGGAGAGGAGACTAGTGTGGGAAGAATTGGGCTCAGTAAGGGGATTATTTGAAGGGCCCTGGGCAATGTGTGGAGATTTCAATGTTTCTAGGTATATATCGGAGAAGAAAAATTGCAACAGTAGAACAAGGGGTATGAAGTTCTCTGTTTTCATAGAAGACATGGAATTGGTGGATTTACAACTAGAAGATGTTGCATATACCTGGTTTTAAAGGAGACCAACATGTAGCAGCCTCTAGAATTGATAGAATCTTGTTCTCGAAAGAATGGGATGACAACTTCAATAATCTGAAACAGATCCCTTTGCAAATGTTGTGTTCAGATCATATTCCAACAGCCTTGATTGGTAGAAGCTGGGAGAGAAAGAAAAGTTATTTTAAGTTTGAAAAGTGGTGGTTACAATCAGAAGGTTTTGTTGACAGAATAAAAGACTGGTGGTCATCATTCAGATACTCAGGGAAACCAGACTATGTGTTGGCCTGCAAACTTAAAGCTTTGAAGCACAAACTTAAGGAATGGAGAAACGAGGAGAGTGGAAACCTTGGCCTACAACGAAAGAAACTGCTAGAGCAATTGGCAGAAATGGACATGGAGAGGGAAAACAGAGTGCTTACAGAAGAAGAAATAACAAAAAAATCTGCAGTCCTACTAGAATATGAGGATCTGATTTAGAAGGAGGAAATTGCATGGAGACAAAGATCAAGAATACTATGGCTTAAGGAAGGGGACAAAAATACCAAGTTTTTCCACAAAATGGCAAATTCTCACAAAAGGTACAATAACATTGATCAATTAATGATAAAAGGGGAAGTCACTCATGAGCCAGCTGAAATTGAAGGAGAAATAATCACTTACTACAGGAAGTTGTATATAGAACCCATACCATGGAGACCTACTCATCAGTATGCAAACTGCCCGGTCATTACCGAAGAAGATAAAATGGCCCTTCAAGGCAGATTCGAGGAAAATGAAGTGCTAACATGCCTAAAGTTATGTGCAGCTGACGAGGCCCCTGGACCAGATGGTTTCACAATGGGTTTTTTCATCAAGTGTTGGGAGAAGTGAAGCAGGATATAATGGATACTTTTCAGAAATTCTATGATCAAGAAGTTTTTGAGAAAAGTTTTAATGCTACATTCATTGCACTCGTACCCAAAAAGAAAGGAGCTAAGGGACTATAGACCAATCAGTCTTATAGGTAGTATTTATAAAATACTATCACTGAAGGGTGTGATAGACAAACTGGTGGATTCACAACAAAATGGCATTCATAAAAAGGAAGACAAATCATGGACGCAGTTTTGATTGCTAACGAAGCAGTAGACTCCAGGACTAAACAGAAAAAACCTGGCATTCTTTGCAAGTTAGACATAGAAAAAGCATACGATCATGTTAACTAGAAGTACCTGATGAAGATCTTAGAAATGATGGGATTTGGACAAAAGTGGATGAATTGGATTATGTTCTGCATCTCAACAATAAACTTTTCTGTTCTAATCAATGGGCTTCCTGCAGGTTTTTTCAACTCACAAAGAGGGCTCAGGCAAGGTGACCCACTATCACCTTTCCTATTCTTAATCACTATGGAGGGTCTAAACAATATGATTAAGACAATTAACACAAGAGGGTGGTTGAAAGGTATTGATGTGTCGAGAGATGGTGCTGAAAGTTTGGAAGTGAAACACCTTCAATATGCCGATGATACACTCATCTTCTGTGGAGCTGAGGAAGAACAACCGAAATATTTAAGGGTGATCCTGGTCCTATTTGAAGGGGTATCTAGCCTGCACATTAATTGGCGGAAAAGCTTTATATATCCCATTAATGAAGTCAATAATATGAGTTATATAGCCTCAATTCTTGGGGGTGTAGTCGACACTTTGCCAACAACCTACTTGGGCATGCCTTTGGGAGAAAAATCCAAGTCTATTGAAATCTGGAATGGCGTGATAGAGAAGTGCGAGAAAAAATTGGCCAGATAGAAATCTCAATACTTATCTATGGGAGGGAGGTTGACCCTCATCAACTCAGTACTTAATGCTCTACCAACATACATGATGTCATTATTTCCAATTCCAGCAAGGGTCATCAAAAAATTGGATAGGATAAGGAAATTTTTGTGGCGAGGTAACAATGAGAAGAAAAGATTTCACCTGGTGAAATGGGAATTTGTGGTAACTGGGAAAAGAATGGCGGATTGGGAATAAAAAATCTGATATTTCAAAGTGAAGCACTCAGAATGAAATGGTTGTGGAGGTACTCGTCTGAAGATCAGTAAATGTGGAAAAGAGTGGTAGGTGCCAAATATGAGGCGGAAGATAGTTGGATGACCAAGGATGTGACTTCACCTTATGGGGTCAGTTTATGGAGATCCATAAGAGAATTATGGGAGGAAGTCAAACTCAACTCCAAGGTGAAAGTGGGGAATGGGAACAAGACCAAATTCTGGAAAGATGAATGGCATGAGTCAGGTAATCTGGAACTCCTCTTTCCAGACATACATAACTTAGTTCTCTCACAACAAAGGACCATTGCAGAGATTTGGACAACACAAGTCTGGAATTTCCGATGCAGCAGACATCTCAATGACTGGGAAGTAATGAGAATGGCAGAATTTCTCAACATTGTTGGAAACTTCAATGGACTCCAGGCTGAAGAGGATGCATTATGGTGGAAAGGAAGCAACAAAAGTATATTTAAAGTAGGTGCAGCTTACAGGTTGATGGAGCAACCAAGTCAACAAATTCCTACCTGGCCATGGAGACAAATTTGGAAAGCCAGAATTCCTTATAAAGTCATATTTTCATATGGTTGCTAGCTAAGGAAGCAGCTTTGACACAGGATAATGTTATGAAAAGGGGGATAACCTTATGTTCTAGGTGTTTTCTTTGTGGAGAAACATCAGAAACTGTTAACCATCTTTTTCTACACTGCAAATTTACTCAACAGTTATGGAGGGTATTCTTGAGTCTCAAAGGCTTATCCTGGGCTATGCCTAGGAGAATTACTGAAGCCCTAAAAAGTTTGGAGGAGGCAGAAGTGCTAGCTAAAGACAGAACGAGATGGAGAATTATCCCTGCTTCAATCTGGTGGGCAACCTGGAAAGAGAGAAATTCTAGGTGTTTTGAGAGCATAGAGAACAGTATGCAGAAAGTTAAACTCAACTGCATTTTGTTGTTATGTTTTTGGTGCAATCAATTATACTCAAATGAAAATGTCTCTATAATTGATGTTTTAGATTCAATTTAGATTTAGAATAGTAGAGTTTTGGAGTTCATCTATATATAAGGTTTAGTACTGCCCATGTACTATCGTGCTATAATACAAAGTTACCAAGTTTCAAAAAAAAAAAATGTGAGTTGGAAGGTAATACGGAAGTGTGAACGAGAGCATGGAACATAATCCCATTGGCAGTTATGTGGACCTAAGATCACTTTGTCCAGATTAGTGGAACATTTATGTTATGTGCACTTCTAGATCATAAATGATATTCCAATACTGGATGCTCTTAGCAAATAATCATGTTTTTGTGGAAGAACTTGTATTTGGGTTTTCCCCCTTATATCAATATAGTTAACTTCATCAGAAAAGGCCATCTTGGGTGACTTTAAAAGAATCCTCATTTGCAAAGCATAACTCAAGTTGGTGGTTGGTTGACAACCAATGTAATATTAATTTAATTATGACGAATGTCCTAATAAATTGTTTGAATAAACTGGAATGATTATGGAGAATATAACCGAACTAATAGTCTGGTTTAGGGCATAGTTGATTGATTAAATGGTTAAGAGGGACAAAGAGGCTTGTCCAAGCGATAAAAATATGGTTCATGATATGATTAAGAGAATAAGAGAGGCTTTTTGAATTTGAAAACCATTTGGGATACCTATAAAATTACGGAAATCTCATTGGATGTGTGTAAAATGCACTCTTTGTTTGCAGGAGGAGATACGACGAAGGGACGAAACAACAAGAGGAGGAAAAAACAAGGCAAGCAAACTATTTACTAGTTATGTTGCATATATTGTGTGCCTTACTTACTTGAGAATTACCATATTAGTTTCACCGCTATGTTGTCGAATCGCATGTTATATGCATCAATAATGCTTATACAGTAAGCTTTCACTAGCATGTTATATGCATCAACTGTTAGAATAGGAATAGGTTTATACAATTCTATTAGAATAGGAATAGGTTTATACAATCCTATTTAGAATGGAAATAGTAATTAGTATCCTACTTGGTAAAGGATTGTATTGTAGTGTCTATAAATAGGGTCTCAATGTAATAATGTAGAAAACACAACAATTCAATAATATTCTTTTTAATATTTCTCATATGGTATCAGAGCCATGGTTCAATAATGGAACCAGGTTACAGATGGGTGTTCCTCTTGGCGGGTGTAGTTCTAGTCGCAACCTTTTTTGACAGTAATGAAGATTTTGTTGGAGAAACTGTTTCAGAGAGGTTCTCTATGTCGAGACGTAGATTTGATGGAGGAGATTATGGAGAAGAGATGCCAGATCTTAAAGGTTATGTGAACAAGGTGGACAAATTTATTTTGTCAGAAATTCAGGCCAAGGGGGAGATTTGTTGGGGTTTATTTGCCCTGATTTCTTACCATAAATAGGTTTTCCTTTTAGGAAAAGGTTTTAATATTTGAGTAGTCCTTTTCTTGTAGGAAAGGTTTTAGAACTCTATAAATATAGGCTTGTTCCTTCTAATTTAATCAGCATTCACAATGTAGTCCTAGGGTTTTGAGAGTTGCGGTTATGGAGGAGAATTTTGTATACCTCTTTGTATTCCGAGTGAATTGGTTAAGGTTGTTTCTCTCTATATTATGTACTCTCATATTTATAGTGAATTGCTCATCTCCTTTGTGGGTAGGTCGATTGACCAAACCACGTTAAATCTGTCTCTTTTGGTGTGTTTCTCATTTGTCTTCTTACTAGTGGTCTTTCGAGGTTTGCTTTGCTAGCTTCCACATTACACCTGCTTATTTCGGTCCTAACAAATGGTATCAGAGCCTCTGCAATCTTGATAAACAATCAAAGAGTTCCCGCTGCCGGCGGGTGGCTATTATCCACATATGCCGCCCGTCCAGCCAACGATTAAGTTAGCAAAAGTTGGGTCACCGTGTATCTTTCTGGTGACTATTTTTTCATATCTAATTTGTGTATCATTGTGCCATCATTCCAGTGACTACTTTTTCATATATAATTTGTGTAGCACCGTGCGATCTTTCCGGTGACTACTTTTTCATATTTGGTTTACGTAGCACCGCGCCATCTTTCTAGTGACTACTATTCATATTTAATTTGTGTAGCACCTTGCCATCCTTTCGGTAACTACCTTTTTTTGCATAGCACCATGCATCTCTCTGGACTACTTTTCATATTTAATTTGTGTAGTACCGTGGATTTTTTCAACTACTTTCTCATATCTGAGTTGCATACAATCATGTGTCTTTTCAGTGGCTCCTCAGATTTGATTTGCATAGTTCCATTCGTCTTTCCGGTGACTCATCAAATCTGATTTGCATAGGGTTGTGCCATCATTCTAACCCTACCTGTATAATTTTTCTTTTTCAGTAGGGTCATGCCATCATTTCGATCCTACCATATTATTTCTCCTTTTCAATAGGGTCGTTCCATCCATTCAAACTATCCTATACAATTTCTATTTTCTAGTTGGGTCATGACATCATTCCGACCCTACCCATATAATATAATTTGTTAGATTGTGACTACTTTTCGCCATCAAATCTAATACTCTGGTGTATGAACATGTTCCGACCAATTTTTCGGTGACTTTCTTCTCTAATATCGACTCGTCTATTGATTCCAACATGATCCATATACTTTATACTAGATTTTGAGCACTTACAACGACCGTTGCATTGTGAAGAAGTCTATATGGGAGTTTAGTAGCCTTGTTTATTGATTACGTAAGTCACTCAATGGTTTGAATAGTCTTTGCAAGTTTGGTTTGGGAAGTTCAACACTGTAATTTTATCACTCTGTGTTTTATCGGCATTATGCATCAGATCCAATATTTAATGAGAAGACGAGCACATTGAGATTGACTGTCAATTTTGTGAAGTCGACTGATCAACTTGCAGATATCTCACCAAGCTCTCATCGGTCCTTGTACTAATTACATTTGTAACAAGCTAGTACATGAGTTGTATGCACTAGCTTGAGGGGGAGTGTTAGAATAGGAATAGGTTTATATAATTCTATTAGAATAGGAATAGGTTTATACAATCCTATTTAGAATAGAAATAGAAATAGTAATTAGTATCCTACTTGGTAAAGGATTGTATTGTAGTGTCTATAAATAGGGTCTCAATGTAATAATGTAGAAAACACAACAATTCAATAATATTCTTTTTAATATTTCTCACATCAACAATACTTATAAAGTCAGATATTCACTAGGTGTATCAATTGAGCCTTGTAAAAGATGATGATCCAAAACCAAACTAAGCAATTAAGGGGAGAAAGAGAAGACTTGTAATACCAAAAAGAAAATCAATCCTGCACAAGCATTGCATAAATGAAAAAGGGTGCTCTTACACAATCAAAGCCTTCATGATGATGCAGTGACATTCTACTAGTAGTTGTAATCCAAAGAAAAAAGCAGGGCACCTAAAATTGAATAAAGATCATGACCAAGATGACAAAATTACACTACAACATCCTACTTTCATCAATAAAGTACCAAATTTCATGTGGAGATTTCAAAAGCTTCGACTGAATGTGACAATAAAAACAACATCAATTACATCTACTTTTTTGTGTGAAGTGTTCATCAAAGGCTAAAAATAAAGCAAACACACAAGGAAAAAGAAATATAACTTATTGTAGTCTAACTCCTATCATATTGAATAGGCAAATAATGAATTCTAAAACATAATGACTTTCAAAGTTCTGTTTTGCTACACATGCTTCCCAAATAAAAGTAGCAATTTCCTCACACACGTATACTATACTAAGGTCCTATTACCCCTCCCCCCGAACTTAATTTATAAATAATTTTCTACCCCTTTTCGGCCTACGTGGCACTATCTTCTGGACCCAGCGCGTGTTGACAATTTTTTCAAGCTATTTGATTGATAGTGCCACGTAGGCCGAAAAGGGGTATTAAATTATTTATAAAATAAGTTTGGAGGAGTAATGGGACCTTAGTATAGTATAAGTGTGTCTCTGGGATTTCGGGCATAGGTTGGGGGTACTTACGCATTTTCCCTTTATTTTTTATCAAGTGTTTAGTTCATTGCTTCCACCTTATCTTGTGTTTGGATTAAAACTCTACAAAATGCTTCTTTTCAATTATACCCTTGAATTATTATGAGATTCTCCATTTCATGTAATTGGGTCAAGGTAAACTAATATTGCCGGACAATTTTATTTTGTTTGGGCGTTCTAACTAGCTAGGAGAAGAACAATTTTGTCATCATGTTTGTTATTTTCTCACTTAAATTATTTGAGGATAAATAATTTTTATCTTAATAAATTGATTACTCACAAAATGTTAATTTTCAATTTAATAAAAATAGACCATCTACTTATAAAATCGAAAAGATGGAAAACAATAGTAAGATTAAATAAATCATCTACATTTACACATAAAAGTTGCAAGTTGTAGTTTTAATATGGAGTTATTATCTTAAAAGTTCACTCAACTTTTATAAGTGCTTTTATACTATATATTTAAAATTTATAATGTATCATCATCGGTGCTTTTACTAGGAAAAAATGATAGATGCTTTTCTACCAATTTTTTTAAACTAGGTAGGCTAACATAAAAGGAGATAATGTTGTTGCCAAGTTTGATTAAATATTATTACAAATCAAAAGAAGAGATTTTTTTTTAATGATGTAATATCCTCCTTATGTTGATCAATTCGAATGTGTTACTCCAGTAAAATAACACTAATTAATTAGTTAACTAATTTACAATATATTAATTATTTAGCAACAAAATAATAAAATTTGTAAGCTAATTTATTTAAATAAATTTACTAGTACAAAACTACAGATATAAAACATAAAATTAAGAAAATAAAAATAGTGCTTAAAAGGATTTGAGGGGTATTTTTGTCTTTACATACTTTAATCACATGGTATTAAATCATATGTATTACTAATACCACCAAATGGAAGGTATTAACTATACATCCTATAATACCATGTAGGGTGTAAACTAATCCATGGATTAGTTATACATAAGTCTAAAATCCTACCAAACACAATACAAAATATACCATACATAATACATGGATTATTTCTTCTAATACTCCATACCAAACAACAACTCAGTGTTCTACAATGTATAATGAAAAATGGTCAATTCTCTACTACATATGGAAAGTCTTCTAAGGCAAATAAACTTGATATAATAAATTATATAGGATTATACCTGAACTGTCATAGTGGCGAAGTACCAGAAAAATGAAGGACAGCCTGCCGCTCGTTTCTCCTTGAAAAAGATTTTAAGTTGGTCCCTAAAACTCCTTCCTGACATAGGCGGAGGCAATGCAGGAGGCACTTAAAAATGCATAAAAAGGTCAGTTAAAAAGTAATGGCTTCTGGCGTGCATACATCTCTATTAAGAGGTAAAATACTATGTCCCCCCGTCTCAAACAACTCATTGAGGCTAGCCTCTTCACTCTTTCTTTTTCATCTATATTTTTTAGGGTGGAGATGTCATTAAAAGATAGATTCTTTACAGAACAAAGAAAATAGCAGCATCAGGAAAGTTATCCTGGTTCTTTTTTTCCGGTCTTTTTTAATCAGTAGTGTGTGGGCTAGCTTGAGAGCACCTCCTCAACTGATTTACAGGACAACTTGGCTGGATCACAAGCGTAGGTTTCCCAATTTATGCCCATCAAGGCTGAAGCAGATGGGACATACCAAGTATTGTAGATGGGATTCAAACCTGGCGTGTCCAGACCAGGTTGTTGTTCCCATGCCTCAACCTCTACGCCATCCTCTTGGGAACATTGTGTAAGTTTCATTTTAAAGAAGAGCACCTCAAGAAACATGAAATGATTAAATGAAGCCATAGCCAACTCTACTCTAGGGTGAATACATATTAAAGCACTTGAGGGAAAGAAGTAGAACTGAAGATAAAAGTAAAATTTATATAGTTTTGTGAATCTTGGCCAGAAATGATAGGGAACAGAAATTCAGTTTCAAAAAATGATAGGGAAAAGAAATTCGTAAAAGAAACAGAATCTTATTTCTCATCTTCTAATGACAAAATCACTCAGCATCCTACCAAGTTAATTTTGTAAATAGGAAGACCGAAAAAATTGTCTAATCCAAATATGAGAGCATCTCCTTTGAAGATTTTAATACTCTAAATAGGAGCGTGGACAATACTTGGTTGAGGTTGAAAGATAAAGGGTACTAAAAGTTGAAATTGAAAAGAGTACTGGGAAGTTAGTTGTGTTTAGACATAATTTCACTTGGAAACAATGTTGAATTTTAGAGAGTAAAAACCATTTTTTCACTTGAGATACTCCTCAAACCAGTTTTTTGACTTCAAATTCTCTATTTCAAGTTGAAGTTAAAAATAATGGACCAAATTGTAAAACAGACATTTATGGACAATTAACATCTCAAATTGAAGTTGAGATAATGAAATAATTTGTATGGACAACAGGGGCTTTAAATATCTTTGTTCCAAAATTCCAACCAAAGGGAAAAGAGGTCCACCTACTCATTCCCCTCTTTCATTTCATCCTACTTTTTGAGTTCCAAAATTAGCATCAGATAAAGGGAAATTAATGGTGCTGAAAACAAAGCCTCACATTTAGGAAATAACTCTGCAATTCTCTTCAACTTGTGGAGTTGCAATATTGCAAACGGGAATAACATAAGCTTCATAGCCACTGTTGAAGAAGCTATAATGATCCACCTGCAAACCAAGTAAGTACAGTGTATGATTTCAAAATCAAGAGCCCATATACTAGCATTGGATAAAAATTAGAAAAAGAAAATCCTAAATTAAGACATTGAAAACTAGCCGATCCTTGTGGGTAATTTAGTGAAGTGAAGGAGTGGGTCTAAAACAGTGAACTACAGAATGCTTTTTTGATTGGTATCAGTGTAGTACATAATTGAGTTGTTTCCCAACTAGACACCTTCCAAGGAGGTCCTTATCTGCAAGGTGGGCTTGAGCCTTCAACAACTCAGCATCATCATTTACCTCTGTTTCCATTTTGGGTCCATTTACTTTTATGAAATACTTCCAAGTAGCTTCTTCCCCCATTGTTTGCAGCTAGAGCTGCCTCCCCTAAGTAACTAACAGCTCTTGTAATTCCTATAAATGAAACTCTTTTTTGTTTTTTGCGAGGTAAAGACAGAGCAGTTATTTGCCACCATATATTACAATTCACAAGCTATAATTTTCTGCATTGTTTGCTTAACTTCTGCAGATGGATTTCAAGTTGTGTACCATGGCTCTTTTCACCACACTGAATCAATTATCAAAGCCATTTTTTAGAACTACATTTCAATTTTACAACGAAACTAGGAATTTTTAAAGTACCAGCAAAAAGCTTAGAATTTCTGAAAATCAAATAAACATATATAAAGGTGCTTAACAAAATATTTGGAAGGAATGCAGAATGTTACCATGGGAAGCCAGTGAGGTCATGATAACCATCCAACAATGAAATCAAGGCACGTACTGGAAGAATGGACTCCTCAACACTTTCAGTAATATTTTCGCTGATCAACTCCATGTTCTCATACTGAGTAACCGACGAGTCACTGATGTCACCAATTCGCGAGTCGCGAGTGGAGAAGGAACGGCAGAAGGAAACACTGTGCGGGATAACACATTGTGGCTTTGATGGTAAAAACGAGTTCAAAATGTGGACATACCGGCTGTGCCCATGGTTGTGGTGGCGGTAGTGATCGGAAGGGTTTGAGGGTTTATTGTGAGAATCTGAAGAAGTGAAATTGTGGAGAAAGTAGATTCCTGGCGAATTACGAGAGTAACGGCGGTGCTGGAAGAATCTCTGAACGGACATGATGGGGTGGTGGTAGGTATCGGTGGACGGCGGGTTACAACGAAACTAGGATTAACCCAACAACTAAATATCCAGCGTTATTTAGGGACTTTAGAGATTTGACCAAAATAAGCTATTTTTAAAATCAATTCACCAAATTAATACGCTTTTTAATTTTTTACAAAAGTAGCATAAATGTACTTTAGAGTAACGTTTTAGGTTATTTTTATTTTAAAAATTAAACAGACAAAAACTGACAGAGTTGACGATATTAAATGAATAAACGTTACTCTGAGTAACGTTTTAGGTGTAAAACGTTACCCACATTTCTTTTTTTAAAAAAAAGTGAATTGTGGTCATGTGGACCTTTTATTTATTCATATCCACAAATGTCACCACCCAAACAAAAAGAAAATACAGAAAGGAACTTTTCAAAATACATTGGTTAGTCTAGATCTACAACTATGGTGGATTTGAGAAACCTTCTTCTTTCACTTCATCTCAGCCCCTTCAGCTTCTTTCCAGGTATGTGTCCAAGTCCATTTCCACGATTTTAGAGCGACGAATCAAGCTCCCTGACATTCTTGTTCTTCTCTTTACAGCGAGGTAGTCATCCTTGGCGGCGATTGACCGGAATACCAACGACCCAGCATCACTCAGATCCAGCTCACTGGTGACTCAGGAGTTCTCAGTAAGCAATTTAATCTTTGTTGTGTTGTACTCCACCATGTCTTGTATCTTGCCTTCTTTTTCTTAATTGCTATTGTTGCAACTAGACGGAGAGATCAGTAATTTTATCTTTGAATCCCTGTATGAATGTCATATTTTATCCCTCTGTGTGCTCTGTTCACTGATTCTTGATTGGCCTTGTTCTAACCCTTAATGTAGGTATCTGCGCCTTGTCTAAATTGAGAATGCATTTTCCTTTAGTACGTAGACTTGAGAATGTATCGAACTGAACCACTCCTTCTGATTCGATTATTGTGTTTGCTATGAAGTCTGCTAAATTGTTCCCCTCCCTCAAAGTATGTTGAATCATTTGGCTATTAAACCCTTTCAACCCTTTTGTTGTAAATATAGTTGTGCAGAGGGATTGAAAAATTTCTCAGCCCCACAACTCTATTTCCGGCCGATAATTTGTGGATGTAGAAGAGGTGTGAAAGAACAAAAACATAGAAAGACAATAAATGGGTCAAAATCTAATTTCGTTGATAAACAATAGCTCTTCTATTTCAAAATCAATTTTGGGGATTTCTTCCGAAAAGCTTGGAATCAAGTTAGTTTTTCTGTGTTAGAGCCTTGAGGTATGTTTTTTTTTTCTTACAAAATAGTAGAAGGAATGCTTGAATTTTCGAATTTCTATCTTCTCGAATTTATATCGTTTTGGTTATATAGAATAATCACTCAAGAAATTCTGATTTGTCTGTTGTGTTTTCATTTTGAATTCATGCATCTTGTTGATGCAAAGAGAAACAATGAAAAGAGACACAATGAAAAAAATGTTCACATGAAAATGGAAGGGAAGACTATAACAAGTTGACCTACAATCGGCCTCTACTAAAATTGAGTTCATTTTCCAATTTTTTAATGAAACATTAAGTGACAGTACATTTATTTTGATTTGCTTGTTATATTTTGGACTAACATTAATATTTAATTTACTTTCATACGTGTTTTTCATTTCAATAGATACGTATATGGCTTGTTATAGTGCATACTATTTAGATCTTGATCCACTTGAACCATCAGTATTAACTCAACAACATACCCATAGGTCATGAGATATATGGGATGGAAGTGTTAATATGATTTTAAATACAAGGAGGTGTGATGGAAAATTATGGGACCTCATAAAGAAATATCTCATTCATCCACGAGTTTTAGAAGTGATTGAATTATCAGGATTATATGGTGTTTATAGATCAAATTGACCTATTATTGATCGTAGCTTAATCGATTCACTAGTAGAGAGATGGCGTCCTGAGACTCATACGTTTCACTTTAGGACGAGTGAGACGACAATCACCTTGCAAGATGTAGAAGTGTTGTATGGCTTACCAGTGAATGGTGATCCAATACTTGGTGATGAGTCGATAAGGACCATAAGGGATTGGCAAAATATTTGTCAAAGATTGTTAGGTTTTATTCCACGTCCTCAAGACTTCAACCGTAGTAGCCTCAAGGTAACTGCACTTAATGTGCATATGCTCGAGCAACTACAATTACCTAACTTGGCAACACAAGCTATGATCAATCAAATGGCTAGATGTTACATGTTTTGGATGATTGTTGGTATGATGATGGCAGATACATTTGGCAACTACTTAAGCTTATGTACCTTCCTATGCTTGAGGATCTCAATGTAGTTAGCTCTTATAGTTGGGGTAGTGCGACCTTAACGTGCTTGTATCGCTTTATCTGTAAGGCCTCACAGAGTAACCAAAGTGAGATAGATGGATTTCTACCACTACTCTAGGTATACTTAATAACTACATCAATTATTTATAAATATTTCTTATACTTTATAATCTCATAATTATATATTTATATATTATGTTTAGATTTGGGCATAGGAGAGAGTTACTGTCCTCAGACCTCAGGTAATAGCACAAAGGGATATCAAAAATAGTTTTCTTGCTAGTTTACCTAGGGGTCCACATGCTACTAGATGGTTTGCACATTTTAGTTGGACTGATACCACTAAGCATGTGTTGAAAGTTTTTAGAGATGCACTTGATTCCATGACAGAGGATCAGGTAAGATGGTATACAGGTTTTTTAAAAAATATTTATATATATATATATTGTAGTTGAAACTCATTTCTTTTCTCTTTATGTAGTTTATTTGGGAATCATATTCGGATGACTTAATTGAGAGTCTTCCTGACTATTGTCAAATTGGACAAGACATATGGCGTGTTAGAGCTCCAATTTTTTGTTGGGATGTCGTCGAGGTTCACTTGCCGTATCAAGTTATGAAGTAATTTGGATTGAAACAAACGATACCAACTCCATTTATATTTGACGCCACACATTTTCACCATAATCGTAGGGGCAGACCAAATACAAATTGGAAGATAGAGCATGCACAATAGTTGCCTTTTTGGAACCAACGGCTTCAATATATTTGTGATGCACCGATCAATCGTGAACCACTTCGATATGATGACCCTTACCTTATTTGGTTCAGACGCATTACTCGTCTTGTTATCGGTAATCCTACTCAGCGTTCTCAACAACAAGAAGGTTATGTGCCAAATTCAACGGCATATGAAACAATGGTATGTATTAGATTCTGTGTGTTTGTGATTTATCTTTTGAGGATATATCAATGGCAGGGTAAATATTACTTCTTCTCAAAAAATTTCACTTGGAAAATTGTTACCTATGTTTTTTCTTAGAAAAATATTATATAAGTGCTTCAGATTGATCTTTGTTTGAGCATCTGTTAGAAAAAAGAACCAAAAATGCTTGTTAGAAAAAGAATTGATCTTTGTGTAGGTGCGTCATATTCATTCCATGGTTGATAGAGCAAAAGCACTTGGTGATCAGCCATCAATGGAGGATTTATACATATTTTGTGCAATGATTCGGAATGAAGGAGAAAAATGCTTGACATGTGTGCACGAGGCTGCTAGGATTAATGCATAAGCCGATTATAGAAGAGATGAGGTACATAATGATCATTTACATCTCCCTATTCGTAGGCGAGGAAAAGGTGGTGGTGTTGGTAGGATGGCTCGTGCTGTTGAGAAAGGACGAGCGCCTATTGAAATGGACGAATCAGTCTCCGAAAATGATCACACAACTTCTGATATTAGTTCCATTTCAAAGGGATAAACTCAGGAGTTCACTCCCGATCAAGTATGACATATCAGCCAACAAATACTGATATTGTTCCATACACGACATCACAAATATTAAGGAATCCAAGTCTTTCGTCATTTGAGAATGTATTTGGTGGTTCTCGGCCTCAACATTTTGAGAATGCCGCCAACTTTAATTCATCACCTGGGCTGCCAATGTCCATTGAGACACCTGATGTTGTTAATCATTTAGAGGACTCCAACAATAATATAGAAAGTAATGAGTTGGATGATTCCAACGATGAAGTGGAGTATGCAAACGAATGTGGTGAACCATTAGTGAAGGAGAAGCGTACGATTTTTTCTAAGCGTTGTGGGACTGGTACTATTAACATCTTTATTTTATTTTTTGACATAAATGCTTCTCTTTTTAGTTGAATAATTGAAAATTACCCTTGCTTGTCAGAGAGTCACTATTTTTACCAGCATGGCAAAAAGAAACAAGCAAAGAGAAACAAAGAAATGTAATTGGAACCAAGTTCCAGTATAATGATTCCCCCTACGAGCTTGTGCAAAGCTATTTGGACGAAGTAAATGACATCAATTTCTGGCGTTGGATTTCAATTTTGGAGTTTCTACTAGAGAGCTGTTTGTTCCCGCATTTATTAGACCATGAAGTATTGAAAGAGAAAGAAGTAAAAAACCATGTAAACCAATCTTGTATTAGCTGTGTGTCCAATTGTATAATATCAAACATTTCAAGTTGTTTGAAGTATTAGCAATATGAGCATTTCAGTAGATAACTGAAAGGAAATTTGGAAATTTGGAAATTGGAAATTTGGAAATCTGGAAATTACATTACAGATTACAATAGATAACTGAAAGGAAATATGGAAATCTAGAAATCTGGAAATTGGAAATCTGGAAATTTGGAAATTAACTCTAATAATTTTTCCTTTATTAGCAATCTGGAAATTTGGAAAAATTTATGCACTAATAACATAATTGCAAAAGATTAATGATCATTTGAGTTACATTACAGTAGATAACTGAAAGGAAATTAACACAATTAGACATTGACCCACAACTATTCACTTAAATTTAATTATTGGGACATCGACACTTATTATGTACAGTCTGCCTACATAATCCACAAGCTCGCTCATACACTGTAGAACCACGATCCATTTCATTAGGTATTCTAGTTGTCCTTGGCTGATTAGGACGACGATAGAATTCATTACTTCTCATTGTAAAACTTGGAGATGGCCAATATGCCTCATGACCAATTGGTGAGAATGACCCAGAATATGTTTACAACATAATTCTCTATTGTGAAATGCTCGCTAACAAAATTTCTAGTCAGCCCTCCCATTCTATCAATTACCTTCATGACATGTGAACATGGAAAGTGCAAATTAACCCATTTTCCATAATCACATTTTCTTTCATTCAGTGAAACACAATGAGAATTACCACCAGTACCATCAACCTGTATAGATCTAACCTCGTATACCCCTGTGGGTATATTCCAATAAAAAACTAAGTGTCTTTTTGAACTTTCATAATTCTTCTCCCACTTTATTTTGAATCTCCCAATCCATAATTCATTTTGTTCTGCAAGTTGGTATGCTATTTGAGACTTACGGGTATACCATTCAATAGTTTGCTCCAATGAAAGTCTAACCATAGCAGTGGCAGGCAAACCTCATGCTTTTTTCAACACTCCATTGAACGACTCTGAAAGATTTGTTGTCAACACTCCCCATTTTTTTCCACCATCATGGCTAACAGTCCATTTTTCCAAGGGAATTTCCATGAGGTATTCATGTGCTTCGACATTTTCTTCTCTAATTTGCCACATAAAAGATTCAAAACTTCCTTACTTAATGGGCTGAAGCAGCCCTCCATATCAATCTGCTGAGGTCCTTGTTTGGAAATTTAGATTGAAAGTTGCTCTTCAGATGCCTTATGCAAAATCAATGGAACGCTTGAGGCTCTTGAAATCGCTGCAACTCCTGCAAACTAGTCAAGATTCCTTTTGCACTATCAAATATAACACATACATCTTGTCTACTTTTTATCACATATGCACTCAAATTTAAAAAAAACCACTTCCATGCCTCTTTTGACTCTTTGTCTACAATAGCAAACGGTAAAGGAAGAATGTTATCATTTCCATCAATTCCAACAACAATTAATAATTTGATCTCATACTTTCCATAAATATGAGTTCCATCTATTGAAATAACAGGACGACATGTTTGGAATCCATTTATGCATGGCTTGAAAGCCCAAAATACAAATTTAAAAGTTTTTACCTCTGATGAACTCAGACTCTTCGTGTTTCCATTTCACAACTGTTCCATGGTTAAAGTGTTGAAAAGCTGCAAAAAATTTTGGTAGGTCACTAAATGATTTCTCAAAGTCACCATACACCAATTCAAATGTGCGTTGACCTCCAAGCCACGCTTTTCTATATGTCACTAGATGACAAAATTTTTCATGAACCTTTGAAATGACATCTACCACCAAGTACTTAGGATTTTTTCTAATTTGATTTAGAAACAGTGATACAATCAAATTGGTATTTAGATTGGCGTGACCACTAGAAAGACCTTCAGTCTCACATCTATGATTTTCAACATATTTTCCTATCTTCCAAAGGCTATCTCCAACTTTTCGACCTCAAAGAAACCACAAGCAACCCAATGAATTATAGAACTTACATCTCACAACCCATATACTCTTGGTAGATGTTACCACCTTGAACTCCTTATTTTTGTGCAAACTCCAAATAGTTACCGCCTGTTTCAATTCTTCTTTACTACTAAAAAACATACCTATTTTCAAATCCTTTTTTGCTTTCTCAGACCAAACTGAACAATATTCCATCTAAGATTCACATGTAGACATGAAAATGTCTTCCTCATTCTCTAATGTCCTGAAATAGGGTATGTCATGATTTTGTATTTCAGGCACGCCTTGTTCATGATTATGAAGATTTACACCATTCTAAGAAAAGTATCTAATATCATCGATATCTTCATCAGGTTTACTTTCATCACCATCTTTTGAAGGTTCATCTTCCTCCGAACTTTCATCACCAATTTCAGCATTTACATCAGTATATAAATCAACGTTGGTCTCATTATCTCTGTAAAAAAATATTAGTTAAATTCTAGCAAAATTATGAATATAGAAGCTTGTTTTAAAAGCGATAATTTATACTCTAAAAGGTTATTTCTTCTAATAATAAGAGATAATTTGTGTATACGGATAATAAAAATTATCTTATTGAATTGTTACACTAAAATTCAGTAAAATATAAATTTGTTGTTTTACCTGGCCTCATATTCCCTTTGACTATTATCAATATGCATTTGACTACACTACAAGAAAACGGTTCATTAGAGACCACATTTTAGGGACGAATTAAAAATCTAGTCCCTAAAAGTATACTTATAGGGACGAGAATTTTTTATGGTCCATAATTTCTTATTTTTTATTATTAATTAAGGAAGAGACTAAATATTGTCCTTAAATTAATTAAAATCTGGTCCTAATATGCCCAACTGAGAGAGATTGGGCCTTACTTTATTTTTCCTCCTTAAAATAAAAAATAAAAAGCACTTAAAGTAAAACTATATATATTAAAATATCCTTGTAAATATTTTCTATTTCTCACTTCTCAGATCTGAAGAACCCATCTACCTAAAATCTAAATCCCTAAATGCTCCTAATTTGGGAGATTAAAGTAACAATATAATCTTTTCTCTATTTTAGATTTTTGCCAAGAGATGAAATCGAGCATTTATTGTGTTCACACCCCTATTCTCTCTTCTCTAGCCGTCGACCAGATCTCAACCCAACAAGGCAGAGAGCTTTTAGCTCCGGTGAACTACCAAAATAACTGCAAACCAGCCCTTCCCCTTTTCCCCCTCATGATTTTTCTTTTGTTTCGCAGATTTCACATGAACTACGAGCTTTAAAGTTCCGGTAATGTAAGCAAACAACACACCCTCATTTCCATCAGATCTGGCCGAGTTTTGCCAGTGAATAGCAACCAAAACGGCACCAATAACTCAGACAAACAACCACCGAACTCCGGTGAAACCCCACACCGGAAAACACCTCTACAACCTCCAGAAAAACAGACCAAAACAGCCACCTCAAAGGAGGAAAAACCAGTCTCTTCTTCTCACCTTCTCCGACCACACCACACCAAAAACCCTTTTGTTTCTTTCCCCTTTTTCAGTGAGCAGCAGCTACCACTCCAACGAACAACAACTAGTGACCACTGGCGAACAAACACAATTCCGGCAAAGTTCGGTCGACAGCAAGCAACCAACGAAACCCATTTCGAATTTGGCTGAAAAACTTATCTTCGGTGAGCCTCTCTTATTCTTTACGTTTAATTAATATTTGTGCCTATACTTTGTTTGTTAAGTAATTTTTATTCACTAAGTTTTATTATTGGTTCAATATTAGTGGGTTGCTTTTGTTTTATTTTTATTTGTTATTTTTGTTTTGTTAAGAATGTTAACTTTAACCGTTTTATACTTTGTTTTGGATGATTTACTGATTGATTTTGTATATTTTCTTTCTTAGTGTGGAGTAGTGAGTATTATTTGTTTATTGTTGTTATAGTTATTGTTAATATTGCCTTTGTTAAGCTTAATGTTGTCAAGGTTATGGCTGATTTTGTTAGTTACTCTTTCCTTTGCCAAACTTCCTTGTTTGAGTATTAGCAGTAACTTTATCAAATTTTCTTCTATTGTTATGGAAATATGTTGTATTAATGGAAGTTGCAGAGTAACTAGGAACAAAAAATCCAGATTGCAATATCTTTTTCTTGTCTGCACTTAAGTATATTGTGTGATTTGGCTGTGCAAAGGATGACGGCTAGGGTTTGATTTATAAAGGGGCTTGGAGGCAGAGGCGACAAAAATGAAAATATCTCTAGCTCGTTAACTACTTAGTTCATGTGAGAAAAGAAATTCTGGAAAAGAAGTGTTTCTCTTCTAATATGTAATTCTGAATGTAAGAATAACCCTTTGTGTTTTGCGATTATGAGCGAGATTACTTAAAACCTACAAAATAGAAGATTGTCAAGTTTTGTTAATCCGGAGTAAAAAAGAACAAATCAGTTACTCTCCTTTCTTATCCGACTAGTCAGTAGTCTTTAGCATATTGAAACATCACCAAAATTCATGAGTTGTTAGTTGAATCCTTTAACTGCAATTAATTTGGAAAATGATTCAGTAGACATATTTTCTTATAGTATTTCAAGTTTCATTATTTTTATTAATTATTGTTATGTTTTGTTGGTTTCAAGATTTTAAAATTTGTTGAAAATTTATCTAGTCAGGTGAGAGCTTGGTGGCAGAGCTAGTTGGTGTAGATTTGGGTCCAAAAAAATGGATTATGTCCTTCCTTTGTTTAGTTTCTGCTAAGTTGGTTAATACTGAAATTAGTTTAGTTACTTTATTTGAATGTTTGATCAAATGATGTTGTTCTCTTGAGATAATCATCTAGTTATTACATGTTTGATCAAATGATGTTGTTCTCTTGAGATAATCATCTAGTTATTACATAACTAATTTACATTAAGATGATTTCAGGATATAATTTGTAGCTAGGGATATAATCTAAGGGTTGTAGTAAAGGATTTAACTTGTCTATTTTATTTGCACTGGTTAAACCTTTTTAAAAATTGAACCGTATAATAAAATGATTAGTTATAACATATTAGATTTTAGTTTGTTGTCATCCTGGTGCTCTTCTGAAGAAACAACTAAAACACGTTAGTTAGACATAAAAAATAATGTGCACTCGTTTTATACTTGTGTATGGTTTTTTATAGGCTTAGCTCTAGGAATCAGTTGTGTCCTCTTATTTCAGATGATCATTTGTGTTCCGGCAATATTCTTGAATTCCTTCAATTTTGTTGTTTCGCGTTACTGATTAGATAAGAAGAGATACAAAAGAACCAAAGAAGGTAAAGTGCTTTCAGTTATTTGATATTTGACGAAAAATTATTGGAAATTCATGTAACTTGTAATATGTAAATTAAAATTTATTCTGGTAGTGTCAAATTAATGAATTGATGAACTTGGAATTACGATATGGAAGTGCACCATTAAAGCAACTATTTTTTATTTTATAAAACACCATTTAAGAAGCTCGAAATTGTTCATTAAATAGTTTAACAACAACTTTTATGAATATACAAAAAAATAGATGGCGCTTGACAACTGCAGATACTTAAATATAGTATAGTAACTATAGTTCATTAATATTCTTGTACAGTTACACATGACAACTTCAAATAATCATAGTACACTAAACACAAAGTATGTAAATGCTTTGAATAACTAGCTGAAACTATTCACAACTTCCCATCATACCAGAATTCAATGATATGATTGCTTTGTGTCGCCACATTGTAGTTTCAGGATCAAACTTGAGTTCCCCTATTGCCCAGAAATGTAAATCTTGCTTCAACGTGAGACTTGGAGTCTTTCAATTCAGGTGGATTGTAGTTTAAGGAACAATCTCTTTGTGCTCTATGGCCCGTACTCATTAAGATTTTTTTTTTTAATTTCCCTTTAGTGCATTGATAAAGCTTGCATGATTCTTGATTAGATGTATTCTATGTTAGAGAGCATGTCAATTCTTGGTGTACTTGTCTTATTAATGCCAAAAGATTCGTAAGTATGCTACTGTATTTCAAAGTCTAAATAATTTTCTCGCATTATCAATCATGTCATGTTTTCAGTATGTCTCTCTTATATAGATCAAAAATAAAGTTACCTTAATGAAAATGTTGGGTGTGGATTGATTGAAGTCTGAAAGATGAGAAGATGATATTAATAGTCTGCTTAGGAGCATTTTTCATATTTTTTTCTTTTATTCAATGAAAATATAGTGATAATATTATTTAATGCCAATGAACCTACTACTCATTATCTTCTTTGCAGAAATATGCAGCAAAGGGTGGTCCAAAGATTTTCTTCATTGTGAACATACATGTATGCTTACACGTCCTCCCTTTAGTATACTTTGATATTTTATAAAGTTGCTACCCGAATGATTCGTTTTTTTGGTTTGCCACCCGTATTCACATCCCATGACTAACAACACCAATAAATCTTTCAATTTCAAGGGTCTGTAGGTGAAAAACGTTAAAGCATTTGGGATAATTTAACTTAACATATTTTTGTCCAAGTAGAAGGCAAAGTAAATAGGAACCTAAAATCTAGAGTGGATATTTTAATTCTTAATTATACTGAAATAAGTTTTGTGTGATTTGATTGTGCACATATCTTTTTTTACCAAACAAATTTTATTTTGTATGTATTACAGGAATTGCAGGCATTCAGCCAAAATGCAGATTTGAATACTTTCAACAAGTCGAGAAATTAGTTATCATTTTGATGTGATTGTTTGGCAAAACTTTTTATTATATACATAAAGACAATTTACTTTGCTGATGAGTTATGTAAATTGTATTGAGATTATGTATTTTTGCAAGTAGTATGCTTGTGGGATATTCATAATACTTTTACTTATTAGTATTGATAATTTTGTTTATCTGATTTTGATTATTTATATTAGTAAATTGTATCTTATGAAAATGTGACAGGAAAAAAACACGTATTATTTAGGTGCAACATCTTTCTGTTCTTAAATCGACTTGATTACCAGATTGTAAATAAATCAATTTTAATGCCAAATTATACAAAATTACACCTTTAAGGACCAAAAATTAAATTTGTACTTGAAAATATTTAAGGACCAGATTTTTGGTCTTAAAAGTTGAGTTAAACATGTCGTAAAAAAATTTAAGGGGTCCAGTGATCGTAACATTAAGGACTAGAAATGTAGTCCCTAAAAGCTTTTTAGGGACCAAAAGTATACCAGTCGCAAAATGTCTTTCAGGACCGGTAGTTACATCTCGTCCCTATTGACCTTTAGCGACGGAGCCTATAGCGACCAGATTTTCCCGTCGCTATGGACTTTTAGGGACCAGAATCAGACTTTTAGGGACCATTTTTCTTGTCCCTAGAAGCCCTTTTTCTTGTAGTGCTACTTGATCCTTCACCATGCATCGACAATTGTTGGAATGGTGGTTGAACAATGGTTCTACAAAATGATGTTGATTGGCCGTGGTAAAACCATAATTTTGAGCCAATCAATTCATGTAATAACCATGATGACCACTAACTTGAAATACAACATTTAGATCTGTTGATTTGGTCTTTACATACATCTCCAAAATATTAATGTCAATCTTATTAGCAAATTTTTGAGGTATGAAAAGAAATTGTAACAAAGATTGGTTATTCTGAATTTTAAACTCAATGAACCTTGTATTGCTACCTTGAATTGAACATGGGTATTTTTCAGAAATATTCATATGAATATTTTCACTATTTGTTCGCATTTTCTCATGCAACAATCCAACCAACTCAACATAGTTAGTTGAGATATACATGCTAATAATCATTCTAGCACATTCAGTAAACCTAAATCCATTCATATCCGTAATTATTTCGCCACCCCAATACAAAGCAACCATCACATTATGTTCAAAGCTCGTCATCTTTATCCTACACATACAAATAAGATATTTTTTTAAATAATATTAATAAATTAGAAAAATAACTTTAAAGCTATAGTAAGAACTTAACATAATATGATAAATTTGACTTATTTAATTCATACCTGATGAAGTTTTGTGAATATTATTTTAACAATGGGCAACACAATTGAACGTTTTGTTGATATTGTTGGAATATGCAAAACCTTCCTTACAACAACATTTATTTTATAATCACTTGTGGTCAATTTAAAAAATGGAGGAATATGACTTTACCAGGTGTTGTATGACAGTCACGTTTTTTAGGCTAAATTTGCAGGAGTCGAAGACCCGTGATTGGATTCTTAGTAAACGTTACTCAAAGTAACGTTTAACAGGATTTGATTCTACATTTGCAGGGTTGGATGTGATTGGATTCTCAATAAACGTTATTGTGAATAACATTTTAAGCCTAAAACGTTACTCGCAGTAACGTTTATTCATTTAGCGTCGTCAGCTTCATCAGTTTTTGTCCGTTGAATTTTTAAAATAAAAATAGCCTAAAACGTTACCATGAAGTACGTTTATACTACTTTTGTAAAAAAATTTAAAAACGTATTAGTTAGGTGAGTTGGTTTTAAAAATAGCTTATTTTGGTTAAAATTCCAGAGAAGTTGCTTAAAACTTCAAACATAGTGCCATCGTCTTTTCCATGTAGAAAGCTGATTTTTCTTTTTGATTTTCTATTATTTCTGAGGGCTGTTTGGAAGTCACATGTTAATTGAATTTGGTATACAACAACATATTAGTGGCATTCCACAAGTGGGATTTAGGAAAGGTAAAGTGTAGGCAGGGGTGGCGGACGTAAAATTATATATATATACTAGATAGACATGCCCGTCCTTTGCACAGGCCCAACATGAAGTCAATTATATTCTAGTAATTAGTAAGCATCAACATGAAGTCAATTATACTCTAGTAATTGGTTTCCATGCGCTATTAGATAAACTGACCAATGATATTGAAATGACGGGGTTAAAGATATCATATTTTTTGTGTTACGACTAAAATGAGATATCATCCCTTTAAAAGAAACAGAAAACAACACACCAGCAAGAATTCACATACATAAAATTAAAACTTTGTAGATCTCTGGATTAGCAACACAACTTTGGTGTTGGAAAGGTAATGATATATGTACACCTTGATAATAATAGCATCTGGAATTGAATTTAATGTATCAAATCATTTTGCACAGTAGAGAAACAAAAGAATGTTCTATTTGTGTAGAGACAGAATTGTGGCAAGCCATATTATCTTTACTTTCCGCAAAAGGACAAGTTTTTGTCAACAAAATCATCCAACTAATAAGAAATTCTAAACTTGATCTGATTAAATAATATAAATTTCCTTCCCACATGCATCTTAGTTTTTTTTTCTTCTTGAACCACTAATCTTTGAAGAGGAGTATCAAGTATTATTTTATACATAAAATAAAATTAAATAAAAATATAAAATTAATAAGTTAGTTAAAATTCTTGTTAAGGAGAGAGCCCTGGCTTGACTCAATCACGAAGATTCTATATGCTAGCAACTCTTTTTATGAATTTTGTTCTTCCACTTAAACTGCAGAAGGTCATGCAGTCTTTACACTAGGGTATAAATACTCTTTCTTGAAAAGCCATGCCTCACTCGTAGCATATAACTTTATCCCAACTTGTAAAATAATGAATTCAACTTTAATTATTGTGCTAAAGTAAAAAATTAGAAGCAAGAAAATCAAAGATAATTGTTTGCGGAGGATATATGTTTCAACTTCAACACGAAGTTACAACTATTCAAATTCTAGTTTTATTTTCAATAGTTACTGAACTTGGAAACACCAATGAGGACAAAGTAATATATATAGGCATTAATTTTGAAGGAAGGGAATTTTCAGCCAAAGAGAACTTAACGTTATATCAGGCATTTCATGAGTAGCAAAAGAAAATTATATTGTTCGTTACCCAGAATTATTCATTATTCAACAAGGAGTGGCTGAATACCTATTCTGTAGCAAGAAAAACTCATATCTCCAACTAAGATTGTTCACCGTCAGTTAAATGATCTTACTGAAAAAAAAAGTGGAGAACCAACTCACTGCAATGTATGTGAGGCATATTCCTATACCACAAATATAGAGAAACCAATGATGTAATTCACTTGATCATAAACTTAAATTGAAAATAAAAAATGTTTCACACTCTAACCTTAAATGCTTTCACGTCTCAATAACAAGAGATATAGAGTACATGCCTAAAGTCTTATGGGTCGTTTGGTAGAGTGTATTAGGAAAAATAATGCATGCATTAATCTTGTGTATTACTAGTACCTTGTTTGGTACTTTTTTCTACTCTATGTATATCTAATGCTGGCATTCGTTATACACTTTATTGTGTGTTAAAGTGTGTATTGCTAATACCATGGATTTCTAGGTATTAGCAATGCAATGGTTTTAATGCATACATTAGCATGACTAAAGATTCAATTGCCCCTCAAAACCTCTTTTTTTACATCTTTTCCACCATAATAGTGGAGGAGATCTTTGTAAATAATTTTTTTTTATGCAATGCATGCTATTTTTTTTTTTTTTTTAATAACAAGGAAAACCCACAACCGCTATCCTTTGGGTGCATACATGGTAAAACCCCTGCTCCTATGCAATAGCTCGCAAACCACATAAAAGAAGTAACCCGTACTAGGCAAGCCCGGTGTGACGAGCTCCACCCAGAAGGCAAACCCCTTGCTTTCGGTGGCAAAGGGTTTCAAAGTTGAGACCTCCAACATGGAAGTCCCAAGCCCAAACCATTGGGCCACCCCGAAGGGTCAATGCATGCTTATTTTAATGCATCAAACCAAACAATGCATAAAAATGATCTATGTATAATTGATGCAAGCATAACTAATACATGCATTGCTAATGCAAGCATTATTAATACACTCTATTTAACATTATTCTTATACACTCTACCAAACGGCCCCATAAAGTCTGCAAATGCAACAATGCACATAGCTGTCCTTTATTAGCAATGTAGAAGTCTTATAGTAGCAAAAAGAACTCCTCAATTTTATTTATCAACAGGCCAAATGTTTTTCTTAACATCAAGTCTGAGTCCAAGTAGTGTGCATTCAGTTGACCAAATATACACGATAAAGAAAACCTACAAATTTGACTTTAGATTTAATTTGACAGACCTTGAATTTGCGTTTTTTTTTTTCATGAATGAACTCGGGAAACAATACTCCCACATATTTGCAATATTGGTGCACTTTTGGTCCTTCCCCAAACCTCTCCTATTTTTTTAACATTGGTTTTGTCCACAATTTAGTGTATGAAATGTTCCGTCCTTCTCTTATTTGTTAAGTAAAACCAACGGGTTCATATGAGAGAAGGTGAGAAGAAGAGTATCCTTTGTTTTGTTCAATCCAAACATTGTTGCTGCTAAACCAAGAACCTACCTTTGTTTTTGGGACTATTATCTATATTTTCAGGCATTTTTGCTTCAAAAGGTAATAGCATAAAGCTCCCACTAGTATGATAGAAAACAAGTTACAAATCTCTGTATGTGAGAATGAATAAATTAAAGGTGATGTAACAAGAAAAGGAGTTTTGGTCCAGATGTTATCTGGTTTTTGTTTAGTTGCTTCCTTTTTTTTTGGGTTTGAGCAGGGTCTATAGATTTGGCCTAGTTTGTCAATACAGATTTGAGTTTTTTTTTGGATAAATGGGCAACAACCCACCTTTAATTTAAAAAAATGTAACAAGACAAGGTCGAGCCTAAAACGACAGATCAGAGAAGAGACATACGCTTAAATTAGGCATAGTGAACGGGCTTTCTAATAGCCCCTAATCTTAATCAATTTCAATACTGATCTTTGCTTAATGATATTCGGGGAAGGGAGTGTTATTTCTTGCCAATTGTTTACTTTTTAGCTATTATTCAAGCCTTAGTTGCATCTGTTTCATTCACATACTAACTTATCGTAAGAGTTATATTTATTTTACTGGAGTTGTGTTAGAGCTTTCAAAGGAGTTCATGAACATCTTGGTCTACTCTATCAATAGATATATCTTTTTTCAAAAGCTAAAAGCCGATTGTTAGTATTTTTGTAGAGTAAAATTCAGCGGGAGAATCTTGTCCTTCCATGTTATGCATTTTCATAATTAGATAGAGCCACATTTAGAAGTATCAAATTTGATCTATATAAATGTAACTTGTTTAATTTATCAAGTGTTAATGGGGTAGGTCGATATTATTTTGTTTACATCTCAAAAATCAACATGTTGGTAGATTTATCAGACTCTACTTTCTTGCAACACATTGGTGAAGTTTCATTGCTTTATCGATCAACCTTTTCTTTTCTTTTTTTTTTTTGATGAAGTAAGTAGATTCATTCAAAGACATCAAGAAGATGCAAGCTTTATAAGGATAGATCAGTTATGCTCACAAAAAAAAGGATTTGTAGTCTCTTTCTAAGCTATAGAGCTAACAAAATCCAAGAAGAGTGGATTTGTAGTCTCTTTCTAAGCTATAGAGCTAACAAAATCCAAGAAGAGTTCTAAATTATTTACAGGGTCAATTTGGACCAACTAAAAAGGCTTACTAGACATCTACCTCACAAAAGATTTCTAGAAGTTAAAATTCCATCAAAACATTTTTGTTCCTCTCTGTCCATAAACACCAAAAGATAGAATCAGGGATCATCATCGACATACTCTTGATAGCTTTGTCAACTTCCCGTGAACTCCAACTTTCAAGAGCATCCCTAACAGAAAAAGGCATGAGCCACGAAAGACCAAAAAAGCAACAAAACATATTCCAGAGGTCTGAGGCAGTTGGGCAGTACAGTAGCAAGTGGTTGACACTTTCTGTGTGCTTGTGGCAGAAATAGCATTGGTTAGCAAGCTGGAATTTCCTTTTGGAGAGATTATCCTGTGTGAGGCATGAGCTATGCAGTGCAGTCCAGCTAAAACAGATCACTTCGGTGGGTAATTTTGTCTTCCATATATGCTTCAATGGCCAAACCTTGAGCATAAGCTGTGATACCCTTCCTTGACTGTGTAGTGACCTTTTCTTCAATTACCCCATTTCAATCTATCAAGCTCTTGGGGCGAAAAGGAGCAACACTGCAATTTGGCAAAGAGGGCAAATATATCATTAAGTTCTCAGCCATTTAGGTTTCTCCTGAACCTTAGATCCCAAATGTCGTATGATCTATTGGATGCTATGGTAGAATTTGGTTCAGCTGCAATGAGGTACAAACTTGGAAATTCCTTACCCAAAATTGTGTCTCCGATCCATATATCCTTCCAAAATTTGATGTGAGATCCATTGCCAACTCTAAATGTGACGTTCCCAGCAAAATCTGGCCAAAGGTTACTGATGCATATCATATGCATATGCTACTTTTGTGGACCAGTGAGTAAGCTTTCATATGCATCTACTGAGACTTTTGTGGACCAGTGAGTAAGCTTAAGCTCACCATGTTTAGCTTTGATCACCTCTTTCAACAATCCAAAGTCTTCAGTTCTGTACCTCCATAACCATTTCCTCATCATGCTTTTATTGTGAGTTGCAAGATCTTCAATACCCAAACCCCCTTAAGATTTAGGTTGTTTCACTTTTGCCCATTTAACCAAGTGAAACTTATGGTCCTTGTTGTTGCCTACCCATAGAAAATTCCCTTCTCATTTTGTCGAGCTTTTTAAGAACTTTTACTGGAATAGGAAAAAGGGACATATGATATGTAGGGATGTTGTCCAATACACTAATAATCAATGTAACTCTTCCTCCAAAAGAAAGATACTGCATTTGCCATGTTGCTAGTCTTTTTTGAAACTTCTCAATTATTCCCGAGCATATTTTGTTAGCCTTGAAATTTGCACCTAAAGTCAGCCCAAGATAAGTTATTGGAAAGGACCCTATGTTGCAGCACATGATTCCTGCTGGCTCTGTCAGATTATGCACTGAGTTTACTGGATAGATAGTGCTTTTTGACATATTTGTGTGTAGTCAAGAGACAACTTCAAAGATGTGCAAACTCAAGTTTAGCTTAATAACTTGTGATCTATCTACCCCACAAAATAGCAGAGTATTGTCCGCATAAAGCAAATGTGAAATTGTGACATTGTTTCCCGTGAGACTGCCTACTTTGAAGCCTTCAATCCATTGTAGTTGACTCTACTACAAACTTATTAATATCTACACAGTCAAACTATACTTTTAAGCTTGAGTCCTAGTTTTGCTTTTGAGCTCGTTCTTTCCTTTCTGTAGCTCCTAAACTCAGCACATAGATGGATACCAGTTTATAAAGTAGTTTTTCAAAAAGTTCTTAAACTAAATGGACTTTATTCTAAATCTATAAAATAATTTTATGTTGAGCGTATTGGGTTATTACCCAAAATTCAATCTATACAGACCTAATTCACTTATCAAAATAGGTTCTTGGACGGATAAGATCATAACTCGCATATTAACACAACCTGCTTTGATCTGTATAAATTTGAGCCCAATCTACCAATTTGAAACTCCTAGACAAACTATCCTGATAATTTTTTCTTTAGGTGTATATAATGGACGGAAAACTTAGTTTGATTAGATTAACAGTGTTGTTCAGCTGAAGATATTCATTGTTACTTTCAGAAGATGTCTGCATTAACGAAAAGTCTAAGAGAGCTTCTAGTCTGCTCATGAATGAGAATTGGTTGTATTAGTTCATAAGACAGAATTTTAACATCACAATAAGCAAGTAACAATTCCTCCATTTAGCAGTATAAAACCAACAGATTGTAACAAAAAATTCAGCCTAAAAAGAAAATATTCGATTCTAAAGGCACAAGAATAGAGAATATCACATATTGTACTTTGAAGGATCATTTAGGTGTGCATAATTTTCAACTCAAGCGATTCGACCGAGCAGTCCAAAACCTACCTAACTACCCCAATTTTTCTCAAAACCAACTCCTAATAGTGCTCAGGTAATCAGACTTCAGCGGCAAATTCATTGAGCACACAATAAAATGGAGATCAGGTTTAACAAAGGCTTAACTCAAGAAAACGAATAAAAGAATCCATTTCAAGAGTTCAAAATTTATGGCTACAGATTAGCATACTGCTCCATGTAACAACTTCTCTCCCCAATCACCACTTCCTTACAAATTGATCAAATTTAAAACAGAACATTTTAAAACCAACCAGAACTACCCCACACACTTGCACTCATCTCCTAATATCGTGTGGTTACTCACACTTCACCGACAAATAAAATCCTCTCTCAAACAATTTATCGAATAGATTGCAGGCAGAACTTTAACAAAACATTTTGGACTGATCTGGCGATTGATTTACCCTCCCATTTACTGGGAATTATAGTTCAATGCAGCAAAAATACATCACAATCAAACAACAATAGCAAAATTGGACAATTTGTGCTCTCTAACTCCACAAGAAAAGATTCACATGGACAGAAAAGAAAAAGAAAAACTATGTAATAGAAAGAAACTATGGGAGAGAGAGAGAAGAGACCTTACCTGAGCGCCACTCGAAACCTCGACCGGCAATGGTGTTGTGAAGTGAGTTTGTGTTTTTACGAAGTTTTTAAATTTTCTTAACAGTAAAATGTTTTGAAAAATGTTTTTCAAATCAATTTATTTTTTTCATATTTTAAAAAATGAATTTTCTTCAAAAATTAAGGAAAATATTTTCCAAAACTCTCCTCCAACTTCAAATTATAATTTTTTTGTTAAAAAAATAAATTTAAAACTTATTTTTTAAAAAGTATTTTAAACTTCAATTTTTTATTTTTTTTACCCCAGCCCCCTCCCTCGAAAAAATAATTTTAAGTTTGTTTTTAAAAAATATTTTTAATTTCAAATTTTATTTTCCCTCTCCCTCCACAGCCCCCCGGCCCCCCCACTCCCCCCAATCCAAAAAAAAAATTAAATGTTTGTTTTTAAAAAATATTTCAATTTTCAAGTTTTTTATTTTTTTACCCCACCCTCAACCCTACCCCCCCCCCCCAAAAAAAAATAGAAGTTTGTTTTTAAAAAATATTTCCAATTCCAATTTTTTATTTTTTCAACCCCCCACCCGTGACCCCCCACCCCGTTCCAAAAAAAATTTAATTTGTTTTTAAAAAATATTTCCAATTTCAAATTTTTATTTTTTCACCCCACCCCTACTTGCGACTCCCCACCAGCCCCTCACCCCCTCCAAAAAAAAAAATTAAGTTTGTTTTTAAAAAAATATTTTCAATTTCAAATTTTTATTTTTTTACCCCATCTCACCCCTACCTACCCCCCACCACCCCACCCTCCCCCCAAAAAAATCTAAGTTTATTTTTAAAAAATATTTTCAATTTCAATTTAAAAATTATTTTCTACTCTCTAGTAAACATAAAAGATATTTTCTCAAAAATATTTTTCATTCATTAATCAAACACTAAAAAATATTTTCCAAAAATTATTTTCTAATTACCAACCAAACATGAGAAAATAAGTTGCTACTTGTTTTCTAGGAAAACATTTTCCATGAAAAACATTTTCCTTCATACCAAACACACCCTTTTTGTTTTGTGTTTTGTGTGTTGTGTGTTAGTGCAAAGGTGAGCAGACTTAGGGGAATGAAGCTAATTTACAAACAAGTTTTTTTTTTAAAATATAGAGAAGTATCAAAAACACATCTAAATAATTTGTTTTTCGAATTTTATACATAAGCTATCACTTATTAGTTTAAGAAATATATATAAGTGGTGTGTGTAATACACTCTCTTTTATTTGCAAAAATATTGTCACATGTGTGTGTAATACACTCTCTTTTATTTGCAAAAAATATTGTCACATGGCATTTTAGAGAAAATGACATAAATAGGCTCTTAACTATATAAGTAGGTCTAAAATGGTCCACTAAATATACACTTAACAAATTTAGTCATTTAACTATTTAAAAACTTATCAGCTTTGGTCTTTTAACTATACACTTACCGATTTTAGTCCCTTAATTACAAACTTACCCATTTTTGTCCTTTAAGTATTCAAAAACTTATCAAGTTTGGTCTTTGTCCATTTTTTAAAACAAATAGTTTAGGTTTATATTAACGGATTCCATACCTAGAGAAATTAAATCTTTTAGCAATTTTTTCTATTGTTTCTCACTCTCCGCTACTTTTTCTTTAAATTAACCTTATGTGAAGAACCTTACTTCAACTATTTAAAATAAAATTCACGAGAAAAGAAAATATAAGTCATAATTTTATTCAACAGAGGATAAAATGAAGCATATTATTTCTACTAATGACTTGAATATGCTAAACTTTATTGTAAAAAGAAAAAAAATTATTACCCTTTCAATCCAAAGTTTGTACTCCAACGACTTCATTGAATAAAATTTGTTTAATTTTTTAGAAATTGAAATTTATAAAATGGTAGATTTGTAATTTTTTATTTTTTTTTAAATACAATTTTATTATTCTATTCATTTTATTTTACGTAAAGGAATTTGAGTAAATTAAATAAAATTTGCACTAATTAGCATATTCAAGTCATTAACAACAATCAATATATATGTATAATTTTATCCTCCATTGAATAAAATTGGGACTTATATCTTCTTTCCTCATTAATTTTATTTTGAATCGTTGACGCTATTGTTCTTTTCATAATAGTAGTTTGAAGAAAAAAGGGCGGGAATAGAAAAACAACTTAAAAAATAGGTTAAAAGATATAATTTCATGAAGATTTCCGTTAATATAAACCTAAGCTATTTGTATTTAAACAAATGGACAGAGACCAAACCTGATAAGTTATTGAATACTTAAAGGACTAAAATCGGTAAGTGTATAGTTAAGGAACCAAAGCTGATAAGTTTTTCAATAGTTAAATGATTAAATCCGTTAAGTGTATAGTTAAGGGACCATTTAAGACCTACTCCTATAGTTAAGAGATTGTTTATGTCATTTTCTCTGGCATTTCACATGGATAAAATATTTCACTTTAACAAAAATTAAATAATAAGCTATTCATATTTAAGTATTTTAAAAAAAGTCTTGTGGCGGCAAGTAAAAATTATTTTTGATATGTATATATCTAACACAAAACGAGAAAAAAAATTGAAAGCGGGGAATTAGGTGGAGTGGGTAGAATTATTTCTTAAAAAAATTTTAAAAAAAATCTAAATTAATATTTGAAGGGGGGGGGGGGGGGGGAGGATACGGTGAGAGGAAGGGATGGAGTGGGGTAAGAAAAAAAATTGTACATTTATTTTATAAAAAAAATATATTTTGTTGGAATAATAATTTTTTAATCTTTAATTTTAACTAACACTAATAATTATTTAATTTTTGTTAAGGTCTTGTTTGGTGATTTTTATTATGAATGGGTAATTTTTTTGTGTATGGCCGAACTTCCACAATCTGTGCATAGTGTCCCTTCCCCATCGTAGATAACCTTTTGAAGACGATTTCCTATCTTTACATTAATTTTGACATGTATACACAATTGTACTTCAATGCATATATTGGTGTAGCGTCCCTTTAGGGTTGTTGAAGTGCAGGTGTCTATTTTTAGAAGAGTTCCTAGTCTTCTATTCATTTTTTCTAGGATTCATCTATCATAGTATTCAGTGGAGAATTGTGGGAGTCGAATCAATATCACACTATGGATTAGTATGGATCCTTGTTCACAAAGTTTGGCTCACAATTGTTAACTGAAAGCATGCTTAGTATGATGAATCAGGGTCCACCATGGAGTTTTTTTTTTTTTTTTTTTGCATAATTTCCTATTGTGTAAACTTTGCTCTATAGAAGCCCCATCTCCCAAATCGATAAGGGTGAGTCTTTTAGCTGGTTTCCAAAGCTCCATCAACTTAATTTTAAGATACTACCGTTGCCCATCAGTTTGATGATGACAAAGTGTTTCCATGAAATGCAGATTCTTGTTTTTTCCTTATCTAAGAGGGTTATGACACTATTTGTTTCATTCTCTTCATCAGACTTATTTACTTCGACATATTCAGGGTAGTTTTGTTTTATCTCTGATTATTTATTCATAAGGATTGGAGGATGCGTTGGTTTCTTCTATCATTGTCTACTCATCGAGTGGTTCCTATGTTAAATAGGGGTCGAAAATTACGACGAGATGATTCTCTAGGTTGAGTGTTTTCCTAGAGAGAGAATCTTCGCTTATCCAAATGGGTTGACGTCCTTGTGTTAATTGGGAAGGGTATATTGTATTACTTGCAAACTGAAGTTAGCAACAAAACTATTTACGTAAGTATTTGGAAGATTCTTCTTTAGTACTTGTATACACTATAACTTTCAAAATTCTACTTGCCTATAAACAGATTACTCATTTAGTCGTATTTAAAAGAAAACAATAACATATCAAGTAAGATTTCATAATGGGGTTTGCGCAAGATAGAATGTATACAAATTTTACTTTTATCTTGTAAGGTGGACAAATTGTTTTCAATAGATCATCTGCTCAAGAAAAACATTTCAAAGCAACTTTAAAAAATACAAGATGAAAGAAACTATGATGAAAATAATCAGAAAAGGGAAATACTATAACGACCGGGTTTCATCGTTATAGAAAATCCAATGGGAAAAAAATTTGGATCGAAAATCTTTTTCTTAGTAACTTAAAATGTCCTAACCTAGTCCAGATTTGAACGAAATCAGAGTCATTGAGGTGTAGGTAAATCTAGTAACAATCGCGTAACTTATTTATGATTTCGATTACATGAGTAGTTAGAGAAGTCGTTAAGGAATATGTACGACTTTACAGAATTGAATTCGGATGAATAAAACTCCCAAAATCGATCTTAGCGTGAACGATATTTTTTGAGTGTCGTTGGTTAAAGGTGTGTTGTGAAATGGGGGTCGTGGAATTATTAAAATAGCTCACTGTTTCGTGCAAGCCTCCTTTGGCGGTGGTTTTGGTCGCTCTGGCGATGCCGTTGTAGTAGGGTGAGGGCCGCTGTGGCGGGCCAGAGGTGACTTAAAGTCGTAAATAAACCCCAAAATGACTTTATTCTAGACTTTTCAATTTTTAGAGCTAAGGAACAAACCCCAGGAGACTCTTGACAGTTTTTCACTATTCTTGAGGCTAAAGGTAAGTTGTTCACTTCCCGAATTCATTTTTCAATCCGTAGAACGTAATAGAATGGGTAATTATCGATGGGGGAGGGTTTTGATTTAGATTCTATGGTGGAAACAACCATATTTTAGGTGCTTGGGATCTGGAATATGATCTAGGGTTCATAGAATTGTTAGTGATTCGGATAATTAGTGATTGTTTATTGATTTCTATGTTATTATGATTATTTGTAGACCAAGAACAAGTGGAACGAATCTGTAAAGGGAAGGATAAAGTTTCTTAGGATTTCAAGCTTTTTTCGAGATAGATTATGGTTGTGATTCTATGATTGTGTGATGTATGTTTGTTTTTGCTTCATTATGATACATGTATGTATGAGAATGTTGCATTGTTGATCACACTTGTTGTAAATGAGATAGATGAATAACTATATGCCATGAATCACTTCTTGATTGTATGATTATTGAGAATGTACTTGTGATTATGATTGTGGTGTGTTGATTAGATCGAATACCGCATTTCGATATACTAATTGGGATAGGTTGCCATATCTCGGCATAATTACGGGACCCGTTGCCCATTCCGGCATAAACATTGGATCGGGTACCACATTTCGATATGATAACAGTTTGGGTTTGGGTTCCATGAGAGGACCAATGAGTTGTTGTAAATGTGTATCGTTGAGCATGTGATAATCGATATTGTATATGTTCGGTATGTTGCATGTTTGTAATGTTGTATTGACTTACTTATCTTGCACTTAGTGAGATAGTCGCGTGATCCTACCAGTATACTGTAGTTTTGTACTAATACTGCACTTGCTCTTTCTTTGTTGAGTACATGATATCTTCAAGCGGCTATTGACAAACCTTGCTTAGAAGATCAGTGAACATTATTCGAATTCAAAGGTAAGCCAATTCTTCTAGGATGCCATGGGTTCTCATTTGTCTATGTCTACCATTTCGAACTTAGACTTTTCTAGTTAGTTATTAGTTGTTAGTTTGGGGTTATGACCCTTCTTTTTTTAGACTTTGGTTCTTTGTTAGATGTTTTGGTACATTGACTTTCAGTTTCTAAGTGTGTTTTACACATTGTTTAGTTGTTAGATCTTTTGAAAGTTCATGGGAACTTAAGTTTTTAGATATTATTCCTGTTTCGTATCTATAAATGTTTTAGTATTTGGTTTAGTTGCTTGATTTGGGTTGTAGTAGTGGTTCTCCCACCGGAGGATTAGTGTGGGTGTCTATCATGACGGTCTGGGTCATGACAAAGTTGGTTTCAAAGCCTAGGTTCGTTGATCTTGATGTACCAAAACAAGTCTAGTAGAGTCTTGTGGAACGGTACGGGGATGCCTTTACTTTTCTTCGAGAGGCTATAGGACTTTAGGAAATCTCTCTGTTTTCTCTTGTCTCCTTTCATGCTATGACTTGATTTCAATTGGTATTTGGCGATTCAAATTGGTATCTAACCTCCTTCACTCTTCTGTCCGTAGATGTTTAACACTAGATTCAACGGCGTTAGGCCCGTAGCTTTCGTCAATGCTCCAGCTGAGGAATCTGCAGCGAGAGGTCGCGGTCGAGGCAGGGGTAGAGGAAGAGCTAGGGGTAGAGGCCGAGGAACAGTGGCACCTACTAGAGATGGGGTACCGGTTGAAATTGCTCCCCAAAATGAGGCCCCTCCCGTATATCATGAAGAGATCGAAGAGTGAATCAAGGTTGAAAATATTGAGGAGGTGGGACAAGAGGAAGAGGTGCAGGCTAAGACTACCGATGTTCCTCTCATAGACCCAGTGTTAGCTTGACAGATCATGTCATTCTTGAAAGGGTTGGTTGGTCCTGGAGTGCTTCCTTCTGTTCAAGCAACTTAAGCTCCCGCTAAGCCCCCTATTGCTTGCATTGCGCCCAAGACGGGTGGAACGGGAGGTGATGATGCTTTCTTCCGTATTTTGTTGGGTTTTGTTATTACTGGTAATGAGCATGAAATATTGACTAGGTTTTTGAAGCTAAAGCCTCCTGTGTTTCTTGGTTCTGAGAATGAGGATGCTTATGAGTTTATCTTAGATTGCTATGAGAGGCTTCATAAGTTTGGAATTATCCATCAGCATGGGGTTGAGTTCATGACTTTTCAACTTCAAGGTGAGGCTAAGCATTGGTGGAGAGCTTATAGGAATGTATATATTCAACTTTACCTCCACTTACTTGGATCCAATTGCATGCTCTGTTTCTAGAAAAGTATGTGCCTAGAACTTTGAGGGATCGTAAAAAGGATCAATTCATGGACTTGGAGCAAGGTGGTATGTTTGTGGCTGCTTATGCGGCCAAGTTCCATGCTTTGTCTAGATATGCTACTTAATTGGTGACTACTGGGAAGGAGAGGATCGTTTATTTATTAAGGGACTAAATTATGAGTTGCATGTTTTATCTGTTCATATGACCTCTGTAGAAAGGAGCTTTAATAAGGTGACAGACTATGTTAAGAAAGTGGAGGGGGTGAGGCGAGATGGTCAGGCTAAGGCATTGAAAAAAAGGGCCAAAAACTCTAGTAACTTTCAAGGTTCTTATTCTAGAGGTTCCGGGAGGCTAACGCTTGCAGCCATGCCAATTTAATCCGCTACGCCCGCCTCTACAGGTAATTACTTATGACATCGTACATGTTACAACTATGGTGAACATGGGCATATGAGGAGAGATTGTCTCCACCCACGTGTGTTAGATTCCGCGCAGCAGCAGTTTAGAGCAGTGGTACTCGCGGGGAATGGTAATATGGTAGAGGACGTCCACAAGGTGAGCGATGAGGTAATCAGTGAGGCCGTGGAGGTAGAGGAAATGGAAATGCAAGTAGAGGTAACATGCAACTAGGCAGGGAAATGGTTCGTCAAGATGATAGGGCTCAGTGTTATGCCTTTTCGGATAAGACTGAGGCAGAAGTGTCTAACAGTGATCACAGGTACTATTCTTGTTTGTGACCGGATGACTAATGTGTTATTTGATCCGGGTTCTACTTATTCATATGTATCCGTGCGATATGCCTCAGAATTTTCTAATGATTTGAGATATACTTGATGCCCCTATCCATGTTTCTACCTCAGTTGGAAGTCAGTCATAGTCACCCATATCTATCGTGCTTGTCCTATTTTGTTTATGGGTTCTCAGTCTTGGGCTGATTTGGTGATTTTAGATATGACTGATTTTGATATAATCTTAGGTATGACTTGGTTGTCCCCCTATTATGATGTGCTTAATTGTAATACTAAGTCTGTAACTCTAGAAATTATGGGAGGGGAGAAATTAGAGTGGGAAGGGGTGTACAATCCTAAGTAAGCTAATATCATATCCTCCATTCGGGCTAGGAAATTGATAGGGCATGGTTGTTTGGCTTATTTGGCTCATATTTGGGATGTTGAGGTTGAGTCTCCATCCATTGAGTCTATTCCTGTGGTGTCAGAATTTAGAGAAGTGTTTCCTAATGACTTGCCTGGTATGCCTTTGTATATGGATATAGACTTCTGCATTGATCTAGAACATGGTACTCATCCCATTTCTATCTCTCCATATCACATGGCTCCGGCAGAATTAAAAGAGCTTAAGGCTCAAATCAAAAGCTTCTTAATAAGGAATTTATTCGTCTTAGTGCTTCCCCATGGGGTGCCCTAATTTTATTTGTTAAGAAAAAGGATGATAGTATGAGAATGTGTATAGATTACCGGCAATTGAATAGGGTCACTATTCGAAACAAGTATCATTTGCCTTGAACAGATGATCTTTTTAACCAATTGCAATGTGTGTCAGTTTTCTCCAAGATTGATCTAAGGTCTGGCTATCATCAATTGAAAATTAAGCTTGAGGATGTGCCCAAGACGGCGTTTAGAACTCGCTATGGGCACTATGAGTTCCTAGTTTTGTTTCTTAGTTTGACCAATGCTCTTGTAGTTTTCATGAGTTTAATGAATGGGGTGTTCAAGCCATTGATTGATTCTTTCGTCATAGACTCTATTGATGATATTTTGGTCTATTTAAAAAGTGAGGAAGAACATGTCGACCATCTTCGTATTGTTTTAGGTGATCTTGAAAAATAAAGATTGTATGCTAAATTCTCTAAGTGTGAATTTTGGTTGACTTCTATTGCATTTTTAGGACATGTAGTTTCAAAAGAAGGGGTAATGGTAGATCCTCAAAAGATTGAGGCGATTTAGAATTGGGTTCGGCCTAGCTCTGTGACGGAAGTTAGGAGTTTTGTGGGGCTCGCTAGCTATTATCGTCGATTTGTGAAGAACTTTGCTTATATTTCCACTCACTTGACTAATTTGACCAAAAAGGAGATACCATTTGAATGGACTGAAAAATGTGAGGAGAGCTTCCAAAAGCTCAGACTCTCTTGACCACCGCACCTATTCTAGCATTACCGGTTGAAGGTTAATATTTTATTGTTTATTGTAATGCTTCACATTCTGGTTTGGGTGTTGTGTTGATGCAGGATAAGAATGTTATAGCTTATGCCTTGCTTCAATTGAAGGTGCATGAGACGAATTATCCCACACATGATTTAAAGTTGGCAGCAGTAGTGTTTTCTCTTAAGATCTGGCGGCATTACCTCTATGGTGTTAAGTATGAGGTGTTTATTGATCATCACAGTGTGCAGCATGTGTTCACTCAAAAGGATCGGTATTTGAGACAACGAAGGTGGATGAAGTTACTTAAAGATTATGATGTCACCACCTAATACCATTCGGGCAAGGCTAATGTGGTGGCAGACGCTTTGAGTTGGAAAACGGTGAGTATGGGTAGTTTAGCTTGATTGAGTATATCCAAGTGACCTTTGGCTAAAGAAATTCATACCTTATAGTCTATGTTCATGTAGTTGGGCATTTCAGAAAGAGGTGAGGGTGTTATCTAGCATTGAGGTTAGATCTACGTTCATTGAGTAGATCAAGGCCAAACAGTTTGAGGATGAGAATTTATAGGAGCTTAGAAATAGGTCTGCGATTGGTAAGGCACAAGAAACCACTCTTGATGCGGCAGGTGTGCTCAGTTTTAAAGAAAGAATTTGTATTCCTCGAGTTGATGACTTGATTTAGAAATTATTGACAGAATGACATGGCTTGCGATATTCTATTCATCCGGGTGTGACCAAGATGTATCGAGATTTGAAGCAAATTTATTGGTGGCTGGTGTAATGACCCTCCCAGTCATTTCTGTATCTTGCCTTTTGTATGTCATTTAGAGTGTTCTTATAGCGACCCCAAGTCATTTCTGACTTTCTGGGACTAACAGTTCGGTCACCTGGTCGTTTGTTTGTTTTTGGTGCGAGTTTTTATGTTTTGGAGCTTATGAACCTTGAACGATCATTTTCGATCAAAAGTTCAAGAAGACGAACTCATAATAGAATTCTGACAATTCCATCAGCTCCGGAAGGGTAATTTTAGTCTAGTAGCATGGTCAGCGTGACTCCCAAAATTTTCAGTGTGAGTCAGTGCAATTAGGCATTTTAGCATTTAAAATTTGGCCTAAGATTGACTTTGGTCAATATTCTTGGAAAATGCGCTCGAATAAAAATTCCATCAGTGCGGTTAGCTCCGAAGTGTTGATTTTGGTCTAGAACAACCTTTCGTTTGACTTTCGAGGCCTCTATACTCATTCCGAGCCCTTCGGTGAATTATGGTTAAAATGACTCTTGGAAGTGGTTGCATATCTCGTTTGACTGTGCCATAGAGTTCGAAATATTTTATTTGGCATGGTTGCATATATCGTTTAAATGCACGGGGTTCCGAACGAGTTTGAAGTGCCCTGTCAGAGTTTTTAAGTTGCTGAAAATGTGGTGCATTTTCAGCAATTGTTCTAAACTTTAAAAGGGCTTAACTCTCTCATTTCTAGTCCAAATTCAGTGATCCAAAGGTTCATCTTGTGGGGGTTTTCACAAAGAATGCGTTGGTGAGCTCGAAAACTGATTTGGGGTCCCTATTTGAGGTAAATTTCATAAAATACCTGTTGCCACGACCCCCTTTTTGTGAGCTTGATTTTGGAATTTTTGAGACTTGTTTTCTTAGTCATTTTAGGTCCGATTTCAGTGATTATTAAGGATATCTTGAGTGATTTTTTGAGGAGAACGCGTTGGTGTAGTTAGATTTCATATTTAAAGCTTTGATGGAGGTAAAAAGCTGTGTTTTAGTTATTGTCAAGCTCATTTTCTAGCTCAATTTTTGGAAAATTTTGGAAGATGATTTCTTGGTCGTTTTAGGTCCAAATTTGGTAATTAAAGAGCCTATATTGTGGGGTTTTTCGTGAGTATCATTGTGGTGTAATTGGTTTTAGCATCTGGACCCTCGTTTCTGATATTTTCTCTCAAATAGCTGCTGCTATTGTTGTTTCATTTTAGTGTTATTTGGATTTTTCGCTGCATGTCGTGTTGGACTGTTCTAGGCCTTGAATTGTGTTCCAATTTGGAACACAAGTTTGGGGAGGTATTTAGGACCTATTTTTGAGGTTAATTTCAAAATTTTTAGCGCAGGTTCCACTTTTCCCGTTTTGACCCCGAAATTGATTCGTCTTCATTTCTTGTGATTTTAATGTCTAAATGACCGTAATAACGTTGTGTCTCTATTTTTGATAGCGTGGCGGTGTTTTGAGGCCATTCGAAAAGGAAAAGCTTCGGAGGAGTGATTTGAAGCACACGTGGATAGCCTATAGGTATGCTACGGTTTCCCTTTCTTATATTGAGCTTGAGAGTGTGAATGCATGTTTATTAGTTGGGATTTGGGTTGATAGTTATTGAATAATTCATAGGTGTTTAGAAATCATGTTTCGGCCTCTTTCAAGATTCATCGGGTAATTGTGAGCATGCTATGTGCGGAGATTTCCATCATGGCTTAAAAAATAGGGTTGTGACAAGTTGGTATGAGAGCCCTAGGTTCACCGGTCTCACTTGTACAAAGCTAACATCTAGAAAAGTCTTGCGGATCAGTGCGGAAACGTCTGTAACTTATCTTCAGGAGGCTACAGGATGTCTTTAAGAAGATTTCCTCTTTTGTTTCACTTTTGTGCAATGTGTGTCTTGTTGGTTCCTTGAAATCTTACTTGTTTCACTCTTTCGGGGGATGGCTCGCACACGAGGCAGCACGGCTGAGGGTGATGCACCCGGGCCTGCAGATAAAGCCCTAGCTTGGGGTAGACTCCGACCTTGAGATCAAGTCAAGGCCGCACCACCAGCTCGAAATAAGGAGGAGGAGCCCTACAGCCAGTGGGGCCAGTACCAGCCCAACCACCACTTGCACTAGCTCCAACTCTTGATCTTCATACCCTGCTGACTCAGATATTAGTAGCTATTGGAAAGATGTGTCAAACACCAGCTCCAACTCCCGCTTCAGCGCCGCAGGGTCAGCCTGTCGCAGCAGCACCAGAGGTTCAGCCGCCACCAGTTCAGGTGGCTGCCCAGCCAGACTTAAAAGACAAGGAGATGCCACTGCGCGAGCAGAAGATGCTCGAGGTATTCCAGAGGTTGGTATTGCCAATATTCTCAGGGGCTATTGGGGAGGACGCCCATGAGTTCCAGCTCACTTGCCAGGAGCAGCTATAGTCATTTGGCTTCTTGGAGTCGAGAGGATCTGACTTCACCGCTTATCAATTCCGTAGGCCAGCCAGGTAGTGGTGGTGCTCGTATCGAGAGTTCAGGCCAACTAAATCGCCTCCTATATCTTGGAGTGAGTTCTTAGAGGCTTTCTTAGCCCAGTTCATGCCACAGAGCGTAAGGGATAGGTGATCAGTTCTTTAGATTGGAGCCGGGCCCTATAAATGTCTTAGAGTATGAGGCGAGGTTCCATGAGTTGTCTCGATATGCTACCATGATCCTACCCATGGAGAAGGAGAGAGTTCATTATTTTGTACGTGGGTTGCGGTACCATCTGAGGGTCGACACAGAGCATTTGGTTTCGGCCGACTATTCATTTCTTGATATGGTCGATCATGCTCGGTCTATAGAGATATTCATCATGAGGCCTAAGGGGGCAGCGATAAGAGGGCACGCTACCAGGGAAGCATCAGCAGGGTAGTCCTAGTACGCGCCAGAGTTTGAGGGGATTAGATTTCCTCAATTCCTACCGTGGTCGAGTTACTACAGGGCATTCAATTTTGAGGTGTTATGATTGTGGTGCTCTTGACTATTGGTCCAAAGGGTGCCCCCGGCGAGGGCGAGGGCAAGGGGCGATTGTACCAGCTCCCCTTGCACCTAGATCGATTTCAGTAGTGCCCTCTCCAGCTAGAGGTAATGGTCAGGACCAGGGCCGTCGAGATAGCCAACAGGGTACCAAAGGTGGAGCTCGGGGAGGCAGGTCAGGTGGTAGATCAAACGTACCGGGCGGAGGTGCTCAGGGCCATTTCTACGCAGCCCCGACGAGGGCGGCGGCTGAGGCATTTGATGATGTCATCATAGGTATGCTTTTATTATGCCATCAGCCTGCTACAGTATTATTTGATCCTTGATCCATATTCTCGTATGTATCTATTTACTTTGCTCCTCGATTGGGTATAAGGTCTGAGTCTTTAGCAGAGCTATTTTATGTTTCGACCCCGTTGGGTGAGTCCTTAGTAGTGGATCAGGTATTGCGATCTTCCTTAGTGACTATCCAGGGTTATGATACTAGAGTTGATCTTATTCTGCTAGATATGGTTGATTTTAATGTGATTTTGGGCATGGACTGGTTATCCCCCTACCATGCAGTCTTTGATTGCTACGCCAAGACCATTACTTTAGCTATGCCTAGAATTTCTCAGTGTTGTAGCAAGGTGCTCATAGTCACACACCGACGGGGATCATCTCTTTTATGCGGGTTAGACGGTTGGTTGCTTCTGGGTGTTTAACTTATTTGGCCTATATGAGAGATGTGAGTAGGGAGGGCCCTTCAATTGACTCAGTTCCTGTGGTTAGAGAGTTTGCAGATGTGTTCCCTACAAACCTACCTGGCTTACCCCCAGAGCGTGACATTGATTTTTCCATAGATTTGGAGCCTGACTCCCGTCTTATTTATATTCCGCCTTATCGGATGGCTTTTGCAAGCTCAGGGATCTTACTGTTCAGTTAGAGGACCTCTTAGGTAAGGGGTTCATACTTTCGAGTGTGTCGCCTTGGGGTGCTCTTGTTCTGTTTGTGAAGAAGAAGAATGGGACTATGAGGATGTGCATTGATTACTGGCAGCCGAACAGGGTGATGGTGAAGAACCGTTACCCCATGCCTCATATTGATGACTTGTTTGATCACCTTCAGGGTGCCGTCGTATTTTCTAAGATTGATTTGAGGTCCAGGTACCATCAGCTGAGGATTAGTGCAGCGGACATCCCTAAGACCGTATTTAGGACTCATTACGGCCACTATGAGATCCTTGTGATGTCTTTTAGGTTGACTAATGCCCCTGTCGCCTTTATGGACTTGATGACACGTGTGTTCAGGCTATAACTTGACTCATTTGTTATTGTCTTCATTGATGACATACAACTATACTCGCGGAGCTGGAGTAAGCATGAGCAACATTTAAGGATAGTGCTCCAGACTTTGAGAGATCAGTGGCTTTATGCCAAGTTCTCAAAGTGCGAGTTTTGGCTTGAGTCTGTAACATTCTTGGGACACGTGGTGTCCAAGGAGGGTATTAGGGTTGATCCGGCGAAGATTGAGACTATTCGTGATTGGGATAGGCCCACTTCTGTTACTGAGGTTTGTAGCTTCGTCGGGTTAGCGAGTTACTATAGATGCTTTGTTGAGGGCTTTTCTACTATTGCAGCTCCTTTGACCCGGTTGACTCATGTTGATGTTCCCTTATTTTGGTCAGAGAAGTGTGAGACGAGCTTTTTGAGGCTCAAGGAGTTATTAACCACTGCTCCTATATTGACTCTTCCAGTTGAAGGCGAGGGCTTCATGATATATTGTGACGCATCCAGCATTGGTTTGGGTTGTGTAGTTTTCGTGTTTTAGATTTGGAGGCACTATCTATATGGGGTTCGTTGTGAGATCTACACTAATCACTGGAGCCTCCAGTACCTCATGAGTCAGAGAGACCTTAATTCAATGCAATGTTGCTGGATTGAGCTCCTAAAGGACTATGACCTCTTTATTATCTACCATCCGGGCAAGGCGAATGTAATAGCGGACACCTTGAGCCGGAAGGCGGGGAGTATGGGTAGTTTAGCCTTTCTTTCTGTTTCGGAGCGACCGTTGCTTTGGACATCTAGTCCTTAGCTAACCAGATGATCAGACTTCATATTTTAGATCCCAGACGGGTATTAGCCTATGTGGAAGTTCAGTCGTATTTGCTAGATAGGATCTGTGGCTGTGAGTTCGAGGATGAGTCTTTGGTGGCACTCATATATAGGGTGTTGGTAGGTGATGCTAAACAGGCTACCTTAGATTCGGATGGGGTTTTGAGATTTGATGGCCGGTTGTGTGTTCCGAGAGCTGGGAGTTTGATTCAGCTAATCTTGAGCGAGACCCATGATTCTAGATATTCAATCCATTTGGGCATGGCTAAGATGTATCGTGATTTAATATAACATTCGTATTGCCAACAGGTGAATGCCGAGCATTTGAGGTCTGGTGGCAAGTTTCAAAGATTATCTATTCTAGAGTAGAAGTGGGAACGTATCACTATGGACTTCATTGTGGGGTTGCCTCGGACTTCTAGAGGTGTTGACAACATTTGGGTCATCGTGGATTGATAGACTAAGTTAGCATACTTCTTTCATGTTCATACTACTTTCAGTGCCTATAAGTTAGCTCGTATCTACTTTAGGGAGGTGGTTCGTCTTCATGGCGTTCCTATTTCCATCATTTCAGACCAGGGTTCACAGTTTACTTCCAGCTTTCGAAGGGCTTTTCAAAAGAAGTTGGGCACCCGTGTCCACGTTAGCACAACTTTTCACCCTCAGAAGGATGGCCAGTCGAAGTGTACTATTCAGGTCCTTGAGGATATGATGTGGGCCTGTGTTATGGATTTTGGAGGTCAGTGGGACCAATTCTTCCCTTTAGAAGAGTTTTCGTACAACAATAGCTACCACTCTAGTATTCGGATGGCCCCGTTCGAGGCCTTATATGGTAGGCATTGTCGCTCTCCAGTTGGTTGGTTTGAGTCTACAAAGCCTAAGCCAAGTGGTACAGATTTGCTTCAGGAGGCCTTGGATCAGGTAAGATTGATTCATGATAGCCTCATACTGGTTCAGAGTAGACATTAGAGTTACGCGAATCACAGGCATCGACCGTTGAAGTTTGTAGTTGACGACTGGGTATTTATCCGAGTATCGCCTATGAAAAGCGTTATGAGATTCGGGAGGCGAGGCAAGCTTAGTCCCAGGTATTTAGGCCCTTTTGAGGTTTTGAAAGCAGTTAGCGAGGTTGCTTATGAGTTGGCCCTACCTCAAACACTTTCATCGATCTACTCAATTTTTCATGTTTCGATATTGCGTCGGTATGTTTCTGATGAGTCCCATGTGCTCCATATGATGCAATCGAGTTAGATGACTGTTTGACATTTGTAGATGAGCCAATTGTCATTCTAGCTAGAGATGTGAGGAAATTACGCTCGAGAGACATTCTTGTTGTTAAGGTTCGTTGGAGGCATCGTCCAGTCGAGGAGTCTACCTAGGAGACCGAGCAGGAGATGCGGGAGTAGTTCCCCAACTTATTTGAGCCCTCAGGTATATCATTATCCTTTCTTTTGCGGACGAAAGTCCTTTTTAGTAGTGGATATTATAATGGCCCTCACGGTCATTTCTGTATCTTACTTTTTTTGTGTCATTTAGAGTGCTCCTGTAGCGACCCCAAGTCATTTATGACTTTCTGGGACTGACAGTTCGGTCATTTGGTCGTTCGTTTGTTTTTGGTGCGAGTTTTTATGTTTTAGAGCTTATGGACCTTGAATGATCATTTTTGATCAAAAGTTCAAGAAGACAACCTCAGAATAGAATTCTAACAATTCCATCAACTCCAAAAGGGTCATTTTAGGCTAGTAGCATAGTTGGTATGACTCCCGAGATTTTCAGTGTGAATCGGTGCGATTAGGCGTTTTAGCTTTTAAAATTTGGCCTAAGGTTGACTTTGGTCAATATTCTTGGAAAACGCGCTCGGATGAAAATTTCGTCAGTGCGATTAGCTCCGTAGTATTGAGTTTGGTCTAGAACAACCTTTCGTTCGACTCCCAAGGCCTCCAAACTCATTCCCAGCCCTTCGGTGGATTATGGTTAAAATGACTCTTGGAAGTGGGACCCACTTTTTATCGAGATGACCTCTGATGAAAATTTTGACTGTGCCATTGAGTCTGGAATATTAAATTTGGTATGGTTGCACATGTCGTTTGCATGCACGGGGTTCCGAACGAGTTCGGAATGTCCCGTCGGAGTTTTTAAGTTGCTAAAAATCTGGTGCATTTTCAGTAATTGTTCTAAACTTTAAAAGGGCTTAACTCTCTCATTTTTAGTCCAAATTCAGTGATCCAAAGGTTCATCTTATGGGAGGTTTTGCAAGGTACGCATTGGTGAGCTCGAAAACTGATTTGGGGTCCCCGCTTGAGGTAAATTTCGTAAAATATCTGCTGCCACGACCCCATTTTTGTGAGCTTGATTTTGAAATTTTTGAGACTTGTTTTCTTAATCATTTTAGGTCCGATTTCAGTGATTCTTGAGGTTATCTTGAGTGATTTTTTTGAGGAGAACGTGTTGGTGTGGTTAGATTTCATATTTAAAGCTTTGATGGAGGTAAAAAGTTGTGTTTTAGTTGCTGTCAAGCTTATTTTCGAACTCAATTTTTGGGAAATTTTGGAAGACGATTTCTTGGTCGTTTTAGGTCCAAATTTGGTGATTCAAGACCTTAGATTATGGGATTTTTCTTGAGGATCGTCGTGGTGTGATTGTTTTTAGTATCTGGACCCTTGTTTTTGGTATTTTCTCGTAAATAGCTGCTGCTAGTACTGTTTCATTTTAGTGTGATTTGGATTTTTCGTTGCATGTCTTGTTGGACTGTTCCAAACCCCGAATTGTATTCCAATTTGGAACACAAGTTCAGGGAGGTGTTTAAGACTTATTTTTGGGGTTAATTTTTTAATTTTCAGCACGGGTCCCACATTTCTCGTTTGACTTCGAAATTGGTTCGTCTCCGTTTCTTGCGATTTTAGTGTCTATACAACTGTAATAACGTTGTGACTCTATTTTTGATAGCATGGCAGTGTTTCAAGGTCATTCAAAAAGGAAAAGCTCCGAAAAAGTGATTTGAAGCGCACGTGGTCGGCCTACAGGTAGGCTACAATTTCCCTCTCTTAGATTGAGATTGAGAGTGTGAATATATGTTAATTAGTTGGAATTTGGGTTGGTAAATATTGAATAATGCATAGGTGTTTAGAAATCATATTTCGGCCTCTTTCGAGATTCATTGGGTAACTGTGAGCATGTTATGTGCTACTAATTGACCCTCCTTGCTATGTGGAGTGCTTGTATGCTTGATTACTGTTTATCTAAAGCATGTTGGGCCTTAGCTTAGGTTTGACTAGTGCTTGTCTTAGAAATTCATGATTCGGAATAGATAGTCCTTAGTTTTGCTCCGACGTTGCTCGGTCGGCTTAGATCCCTGTAGATTGGTGTAGCAGACTGGAGTTTGATAGTTCGAACCTTAGCTAGGTGATACGTTACTCCGACGATAGTTATCCTTATTTTTCCGATGCTACGACTTCACGGCTACGTCAACGACACTAGTTCTGCTTCGCGATTTGAAGTTGGCTTTCGATTCAGTTCCAAGGACTTACATTGATTGGCTAAGTGTGGATGGTGTTCTACTGACATTTTTGAGCATGAATCGATTGGGACTCTTTCAGTAGCTCCATTGGTACTTTTGTCAGGCATCCAGATTCGAGCTCCGGTCTCGACCTCATTAATTTGTTCGAAGAGCATCCGGTTTGAGGTCCAGCCTCTATCGCCCAAATACTTATATAGAGCATCCGGTTCAAGGTCCGACCTCTATCGCCCAGATACTTATATAGAGCATCCGATTCGAGGTTTGGCCTTTATCGCCCAGATACTTATACAGAGTATCCGGTTAGAGGTCCGACCTTCGTACTGTCAGATTCTACTATTGGGGTTGAAGTTTTGGTTCGATGTTCTCCATTATTGGGTTCTCAAATGCAATTTTCTTTAGTTATAATTATTCTGTGTACTCGTTGGGCTTTTGGAAGTCCGTTCGGGATTTTAATTTAACCTGCATACAAGTGTACCTTTTGGGCTTATGGGGGTCCAGTTAGGTATAGTTAGCTTATAGATTACTTTAGTTAGTTCTTTCTACACTTGTGTGGTTTCCATTGTTACTTAGTTTTCCTTTCTTGACCTCCGTTTGTGTTATTCCTTATTTTCATATTGCCTTTACTTTTCGAGTTCAGTCGGCCTATGATGCTTATTGGGTACATGCTGTTTTGGTACCATGTTATGCTTTGTATCTGTTTCGTGATGTAGGTCCGAGCACCAGTGGCCAGCGTTGATCCAGCTTGGAGTAGTTTGATCCGGAGACGGGGGTGAGCATACGGTGTTTTGAACTATTTAAATCTCCATCTGTATATATAGACTTGTCTTTTGTCTTTCGAGACAGTCGAGTCTCTGTGGTCCACTTTTAGAACTTGTACTCTTTTTGTTAGTAGCTCTATACTAGTGACTTTCAGGTTTTGGGAGGAATCTTTATTTGTATATATGTTTTGGTTTGCGTCCGCCTGTTTTATTGTTATATTAAATTTTGCCTACTCTTGTTTAGTTTCTGCTTTCAGACCCATTACTTGTTGTTCCGGGTTATGGGTTGGCTTACCTACTGGTGGGTTATGGTAGGTGCCATCATGGCTTGAAAAATCGAGTTGTGACAGCCGGGCATGAAAAAGGAGTTTGTGGCCAAGTGTCAGAATTGCCAACAAGTGAAGTATGAACACCAAAGGCCTGCAAGTTTGCTTCAAAGAATGTCAATTTCGGAATGGAAGTGGGAAAGGATAGCCATAAATTTCGTGGTTGGTCTTCTCATGACTTTGGGGAAGTTTGATTTTCTTTGGATAGCGGTTGATAGATTGAATAAGTCAAGCCATTTTATTCTAGTAAGAATAGATTATAATGCTGAATAATTGGCTAAAGTTTATGTGAAAGAGACAATGAGGTTGCATGGGGTGCCCCTTTCTATCATCTTAGACCGCAGTACCCAATTCACATCCAAGTTTTTGAGGAAATTACATGATGAATTGGGTACACAACTCACTTTTAGAACAGTCTTCCATCCACAGACGAACGAGCAATCAGAGAGGACTATTCAAGTATTAGAAGACATGTTGAGGGCATGTGTGATTGACTTTGGAGGGCATTGGGATAATTTTTTGCCTTTGTGTGAGTTCTCCTATAATAATAGTTATCACTCCAGCATAGATATGGCACCATTTGAGGCACTCAATGTGAGGGGATGTATATCACACATAGGATGGTTTGAGGCTGGAGATGTGAAACCATTAGGGGTCGATTTAGTGAAGGATTCTCAAGATACAGTGATGTGTATTCAAACTAAACTTCTAGCAGCCCAGAGTAGATAGAAGAAGTATGCGGATCATAAGGTAAGAGACATAACGTTTCAAACTGGTGAGAATGTTCTTCTTAAGGTATCACCCATGAAAGGGTGATGAGATTTGGCAAGAAAGATAAGCTAAGTCTGCGATACATTGATCCTTTTGAGGTTCTTGAGTGTGTAGGACTGATAGCGTATAGATTGGCTTTACCTCATAATTTATCGAGAGTTTATCCGGTATTTCATGTGTCCATGTTGAAGAGGTATCATAGTGACAAGGATTATATCATTAAGTGAGACTCAATTGTGTTAGACAAAGACCTCCAATATGAGGAGGAACCAGTTGCAATTCTTGATTGTGATGTGCGTAAGTTGAGGACTAAGGAGATTAAGTCCATGAAAGTTCAATGGAAGCATCGTCCAATTGAGGAAGCTACTTGGGAAATCGAGAGGGACATGCAAGACAAATATCCCCAATTGTTCGTCAATTCAGGTACTATGTCATTCCTTCCTTAGCCTGTTTTTTCCTCAGTATGTAACTCGGGGACAAGTGATAGGTAAATTGGTATCTATTGTAACAAATGAGTTTCGTCATTATAGAAAATCCAACGAGAAAAAATTTTGGGTCGGAAAACTTTTTCGTAGTAACTTGAAATTTTCCAACCTAATCCAGATTTAGACGAAATTGAAGTCATTGAGGTGTAGGAAAATCTGGTAACAATCGGGTGAGTTATTTATGATTTTGATTACATGAGTAGTTAGATAAGTCGTTAAGGAATCTGTACGACTTTACGGAATTGAATTCGGGTGAGTAGAACTCCCGAAATTGATTTTAGCGTGAACGATATTTTCTGAGCGTCGTTGGTTAAAGATATGTTGTGAAATGGGGGTCTTGAAAAATAGCTCATTGTTTCGTACAAGCTGCTTTGGCGGTGGTTTTGGTCGCTCTGGTGGGCCTGTTGTAGCCCGGTGAGGGCCCCTGTGGCGGGCCAGATTCAACTTAAAGTCGTAAATAAACCCTAAAATGACTTTATTCTGCACTTTTTGATTTTTAGAGCTTAGGAACGAACCCTAGGCGAGTCTTGACAATTTTCCACCATTCTTGAGGCTAAATGTAAGTTTTTCATTCTTCAAATCCATTTTTCGATCCGTAAAACGTAATAGAATAAGTAATTATCGATGGGGGAGAGTTTTGATCTAAATTCTATAGTGGAAATAACCCTATTTTGGATTCTTGGGATCATGGATATGATCTAGGGTTCATAGAATTGTTAGCAATTTGGGTAATTAGTGATTGTTTATTGATTCCCGTGTTATTATGATTGTTTGTAGACCAAGAACAAGCGGAACGAATCCGAAAAGGGAAGGATCAAGTTTCTTAGGCTTTCAAGCTTGTTTCGAGGTAGGTTATGGTTGTGATTTTATGATTCTGTTATGTATGTATGCGAATGTTGTTCACACTTGTTATAAATGAGATAGATGAATAACTATATGCCATGAATCACTTTCTTGATTGTACAATTATTGAGAATGTACTTGTGATTGTGACTGTGGTGTGTTAATTGGATCGAATACCGCGTTCCGATTTACTTATTGGGATCGACTATCACGTCCCGACATAATTATGGGATCAGTTGCCACGTTTCGGCATAAATATTGGATACCACGTTTCAGTATGCTAACAGTTTGGGTTTAGGTTCCATGAGAGAATCAATAACTTGTTATAAATGTGTATTGTTATGCATGTGATAATCAATATTGTATATGTTCGGTATGTTGCATGTTTGTAATGTTGTATTGACTTGCTTATGTTGAACTTAGTGGGATAGTCGCGTGATCGTACTAGTACATTGTGGTTGTGTACTGATACTGCACTTGCTTTTTCTTTGTTGAGTACATGGCATCTTCATGCGGCTATTGACAGACCTTGCTTAGAAGATCAGTGAACATTGTTCGAATTTAAGGGTGAGCCAATTCTTCTGGGCTGCCATGGATTCTCTTTCGTCTATGTCCACCATTTCGGACTTAGACTTTTCTAGTTAGTTATTAGTTGTTAGTTTTTGGTTGTGACCCTTCTTGTTTAGACTTTATTTCTTTGTTAGATGTTTTGGTACATTGACTTTTAGGTTCTAGGTGTGTTTTCCGCATTGTTTAGTTGTTAGATCTTTTGAAAGTTTATGGAAACTTCAGTTTTTAGATATTATTCATGTTTTCGTATCCTTAAATGCTTTAGTATTTGCTTTAGTTGCATGGCTTGGGTTGTAGTAGTGGTTCTCCCGCCGAAGGATTAGTGTGGATGTCAATCACGACGGTCTGAATCGTGACAAATACTAACAATAAAAATAAAAAGATAACCAAAGAAGAATAAGATAATAATGAAAAAAAAAGAGAGAAGATGGAACGGTAAGGTACTTCAAGCTAGTATCATGTTTTCCCATGCGAGAAAGAGAGATCATTTAACTCCATGCTAACCTTCTGTCGTATTAAAACGATTTTTCTTCTCTTCTATGTAGGTTCAATTCATATTAAAAAAAAAAAAAATTTTCGTTCACTTTTACTTATCTAATTTGGATTTTATACACACCTTAAGACATAATAATTTACATGAATATTTTGTCATAACACTCAAATTAATTGATGTTTAATTTTAGATATTGATAAATGATTTAGCGAATAAGTAATTAATGTTGAAGATAAAATACGAAAAAAATATATATCTTTTTCTTGATATGCTAAAGGTGATAAGTATAATAAAATATACTTTCTCTGTGCAATAATACTTGTTCATTATTGACTTTGCACACTTCTTAACTATTACTCTTCCTGTCCAACAATAGTTGTCCACTATTGATTTGATACACCATTTAAGAAACTAAAAATAGAATGATAATTTTATTATATCACCCTTTGAATATAATAAATACAATATCTTGAAAAATGTAACAGGAAAATGACTATAATTAATGATAAGGGTAAATTAGGAACTAAGTGTAAAATTATCCATGAATTTCATAAAGTGGACAAGTATTGTTGGACATCTATTTTTAAAATAAAAGACAAGTATTGTTCAACGAAAAGAGTATAAATTAAAGAGTAATTTTATTATATCATTATTTGAATATAATAAATATAATGTCTAATATGATACACCAAAAACTTGAAGATTTTGTGGAAATATCTTTTTTTCGGTGGAAATTATGTCTGGGAAAAAGGAATGAAGCTCGTTTTCAACACAAAAATTAAATAGAGGGGACAAGTTCATCTGCCATATCTTTGCAAGCATTTAAATAACTTTATGAAATTCATCTAACACATTAAATATGGTGGATTCACTGATTGACGTATGATACTCCCTCTATTTTATATTAATTAAATTATTAAGGTGTTTCACATCCTTTGAGAAAAGAAGATTAAGATTTAAATTCGGCATAACTTTCAATTTTTACTCTTACTAGTTATTGTCAAATTTATGATTAAATTAACTAAACATTAATTAATAACTAATTTTAATACTAACTAATGAAGGGTAAAATTAAAAGAATATTTTAAAAATAGTCTTAAAAATTAAACAATTAAGTTAATTTAAAAGATTTTTTAAATAAAAAATATTTTAAAAATTCAATTAATATGAAATGAAGAAAGTATATTCATAGCAATAATTAGATTGTAACTTTAGTTACTCTTCAGTATATTGTACGTCACTTTCATAGTCTGGTATTAATACAATTTTTCGTCAATTGCAACACTAATTTGTATGAGTTACTCCGGTTTAATATACTAAAAGTATTTGTCTAATTTTATTATTTAATTTGAAAAATTAAGAAATACTCTATTAATTTGTATCTTTTCTTAACCTTATGATTAAATATTATTTATTTTTTAATATTTAAATAACTTATAAATATAAGGATGATATAATAAAATTACCTCTATTTATTATAAAATCAAACATCAACAAATGAAAATGAAAGAAGGAAATATTTAACACAGTTGACTAATATCCGTAAGACATGGGCCTGTAATGATTTCTAATTTATATGGTTGAAAATTATTTACTTCTTGATTTTGCTTTAAAAATCAAACTTCTTCCTCAATTTTGAACAATAGATATTACCCTGCATCTTTAATTATTTTTTTAACAGCAAAGGGCAAAATATATCCCTATATCCCTATATTATAGGAAATACTTTAAATATACTCTTAATTATACGTTCAGACTAAGTTTATCTTCAAGATGTTCTCTCATTTTGTCTTTTGTGTTGTGCTTATTTTTGTTTGTCATAAGTTCATTCATTTTGTTGATTTGTATTCAAGTGAAAACACATGTTTTATATAATCTTCGAATAAAGGAGAAACTAGAGAGTAAAGTAGGTTGGATGGTCACATTTAAAATAAATGATGAATCTATTTTTTTTTTTTTTTATATATAGAATATAAATTTATGAGCCTGTTTTTATTTATCTTTTTTAAATTAAAATATAACTTGATTTTTGGAATTCTACTTATTTGGAGAATTTGAAATTTGAAATTATGATATTAATTTAAAATTAGAATATTTTTTTAGAGAATTTGAGATTTTAAATTATGATATGAATTAAAAATTAGAGTTTTGTTCAAATTTCATAAACAAATAGTAATTGCAAATCAAAGATTTTAATTTGGATCTCAAATCTTATAGTCAAATGCCTGCTAAATAAATGACTGAAGATTTTTCCTCTTTGAGATACTATTCATTAATTATTTTCCTTACTATTTTAGATGAGGAGAAATATTGAAAACAATTCTACGTTAGGCGTGAATATTTACTTTCATTTTCGAACTATTGATACTCTTAAAAAAATTTCTTAACTTGACTAACAGAATTTAAATACACGTCAATCTTAAAATATGAGTGAAATATGCATCTAAATTTTCGCCAAGTTTAAGAATATTTTCAACACTTCTCTCACCTTTTTTGTATGAGTTTTATGCTCCTATAAGAGTTTGAGACCACAAGTTATGTCATGCGACAAATCAAGAATGTATCTAGATTTAATTAATTAAGTAATAAAATATTTTTAAGATAATCAATAATTTAGAAACAAAACCAATAAAACAAAATTTAAAGAAAGAATACCCATACTATAGCAATCGTAAAAGAGGAGCGTGCCCATTAGTCGGTGCAAATATCCTATTCAAGCCAATTCGAGATCAAAGACAAAGACTTGCTATCTACTACTCCTAGTATTTTAATTAACTCTCTATGCCTCTCTTACTAAAATAAAATAATTCAAATAATTATAATTTTAAAAAATAAAAATATAATTGCATATTTTTAATTTTGTCATTAATAATAATTATTTTTAAAAGTAATAAATAATGACTAATATAGAAAATCTAAATGACAAATACATACTATATATTATAGCTGTTTAGATCAACTCTTATTTTATTTATTTTGGAGAAAGATTGACATTTTAACGATTAACCATACTAAATAGGTGTATAATAATCAAAATATAAGATCAGTAGCATGAATTAGGTGTATAAGACATAGTGTTTAAATATTGTGTATTAATATTTATGTTTGTATAAGTGATATTTGCATTGATTATGATAAAATTATTTCTTATACATTGTTTGATTTGGTATATCATAAATAATATGTATTACATAATTTCTTTATAAAATATTTATTTTCAAAAATAACCTCCACATAAATATGAAGAGTAAATAATGTGGAAAAAGTATAAGGACAATTGTCTTTAGTCATTAAAACCTTTACATTACTTCTTTTTTTTGGTAACTAACAAGATTATATTAATCACCAATTGTACCAAATTAAAGATTTGAGTAATTTGAGTTTTCCCCTTAGTAGAGCCTATGATTCCCAAGATATATTGGTTCCAAATGACTATAAAAATAACTTATATACATATGATCTCTGGATTCAAGATGGAGTTGGCACAACACACACTTCAAATCAACATCTACCCTCTATTTTTTGAGTCTATCTATGGTGCTTAGCCCGTTTTGCAGTTATAACCACATAGTAAAGACTACTTTTGGCTTAGCAGAATTTTAAAACAACAAGCACTTTCATTGAACTAACCTTTACATTATTAATATTATGGATTTTCATATATTAGTTATATATATCTTAATGCCAAATAAAATGTATAATTAACTTGCATTAGTTATACATAGATTTAAAAAGTATACCAAATAAGTTATTAATAATATACAAAAGCAATACATATACTCCCTCTGTCCCAAATTATGTGGCACTTTTCGTTTTTCGAGAGTCAAACAGTTTAAGTTTGATCGAAAATTTGCGCATGAAATCTTCAATTTTTTTGAAATGAAATTTATATATTTGTAAACTACATAAAAAGTACTATAAGTCACAACAATTGATAATTCAAAATGTTTAAAAGATCTATGAAGAATTTCCGATCAAAGTTAGAGTTTTTTGAATCTCGAAATCCAAAAAGTGTCACATTAAATGAAACGGAGGAAGTATTATTTTTCTAATACATTCTACAAACAATTTCATAATTTCTTAAGAAGTATGCAAATAAAAAATATGACAAGTAAAACAGTTCAAAAGAAATACTTTTATTCATAAAGTTTAAATTTAAACTTTTTATTTAAAAATAAAAAGATTTCATCCATCGAACCATATTTGTGATAGGCCTAGTTTTCCGACAAACAATGTCTTTCACATATTCAACTGCATGTTATTGTTACAACAACTACAACAAGAAGCATTAACTTTGTGGTCTGCCTTTTGTCCTATTCCCACATTTACTTCATCATCTCCTTTGTCAAGCTACTACTGTTTTTATTTTATTTATTTTTCTTTTTTTTTAATTGCCTTTTTTTTATTCATTATAATTAATTTATCACTTAATTTTTAATTATCTTATTATTAATTTTAACTATTTCCTAAAGTATTAAATTTAATATATTCAAAAGCATTAAATTAAGTGTTACCTTAGCCAAAAAGAAAAAAATTATCCTAAGTAACGGTCACCTTAGGAATTCAAGATACAAATTAGTATCTTTTTCCTACGTTAGCCATACTCAATCTTTTTAATAGTGTTTAATTTTCAAAAAAAACATTTATTAACTATGGTAATTTAGTAAACTATTTATTATATTTGTTAGTTTCTTAATTGACATAATTTTTGCTAAGATATTACTAGTAGTACTCCTCTTTCGTCGGTGTTTAAGGAGATCGATGAAGAGTTACAAGTTGTATGCATGCATTGTCCTTGTCTCATGAGATTGACATCACAATAAAAGTCTTCATTTTTCTCCAAAAGATTCTAATTGTTCATCATCCTTTCTATTACAAGAAATGTACAACATTCAAAGTTGGTTTCGAGATAATATCTCAAATGGTCATTCAATTAAGGATTTTTATTATAGAAAGTCACTTAACTATTTCAAATAGCATTTTTGTGTGTGATACATAAAGGGTTTATGTATCAAGTGTGTTTATTGGGCATACACATAGTCTACTAGTTGAATAATTTTGGGTGTATGTATCTGGTGGTAAAAGATTATCAGTGATATGTATAATAAACCTATTGTTGAATTTGATACACAGTTCTCCAGCTATAAAACATGATGATTTATGTATCACGATTGAAGATATATCATATAACTTGATACAAGTTAATGATACATTAGGTAGTGTTTATGATTCAAGTACATCTATATTGAACATGATAAACACTAATCGAAGATTCAACAACATTAGAGTTATATATCAATACTTTAAATATGAACATGATACATTGCATAAAACAAAGGCTATTGTAGGAGTGATATATCAGATCAATAATAACACTAACAAAGACTAATTTAAGAATCAAAATAAACGAGATACATTGAAAATCTGTATCTTTGGTAGTGATGATCGTGTAATGACAAATCCAACTTTTTTCCTTCTTTCTTTGAGCGTTTTTTCAACAGTAGATTTAGAACTCGAGTATGCATCATTTTTTCAACTCCGCTGCTCTCAAATTCTTCATGATTAGCTGATCGTTTCATTGATTAGATCTATTCTCATGAAAATTTTCATCATCAGAATCAAATACACAAGGTACCATATCTCTAGTAGGTGAAATTAATTTGGGTAAACCTAAAACTAAAAGAGGGAGAAAAATCCATATGTATTATAAAATTGTAGATGAAAAAGCTAAAATAATAATAAAAAAAAACGATAATTGAAGAACTGGAAAGAAAAAAAAAATGATGAAGAAATAGTTCTACCTCTTTTAGGAACTTGAAATTGATGAACTGGAGAGAGAATATATTTGAAATTCAAAAATGAAGTGATGGATGTAACTGCCGATATATGGGAGTGATTTTAGGCATGAAAATAGGAACAAAATCGTTGGATTGGAAGGGCGGTGAATAATGAAAATAAAGGCTGTGTAGTTAGGTCTTATAAATTGTATTTTATACCTAATTAAAACTTATAAACTTTAAGACATTTTCTCCCTATAAACAAAGGAAATTATAATCACCACAATAAAGAGGTAATAAAGGATTATAAGTTGAGAAAGGTAGAAAATTTCTTTTTTGACCACAGGAAAAAGAGAAGAAAAATACCATTAAATAAAAATTTAATTTAATTTTAATAATTAAAAAATAGATTAAATTAATTCTATTTTTGCTTTTAACCAAAAATCGATCTAAACAGACTCATAAACCTCCTATGTCCAACCCCTTAAAGCATTTGACTTTTGTTGTAGGTACATCCAAAGTAAAACTTCCACGGTTCCACGGCACATTTATCATAAGGTCTTATGGTACTCAGTAGTGTGTTATTGCGGGCTTAATCAATTGAACTTATGGTATACTATAGTTGTTTATACTTGAAAATATTAATAATATTCTACACTAAAATTATTGAAGAAGAAAAAAACATGGTATAGTGAGTAGTGACAAAATAAATGGCCAATCATAAAAGAACATTGTTTGGGTGAAAGGGATCATTTGATCAAACAAGGGCAACAATGTTAGGTAAAGTTTTCTCAAGTAGTATCATCTTTTGCTATTTATTTTAATTGAATTACTCTCTCCATTCATATTTACTCATTCACGTTTGATTTGTACATTCTGTTGGTGTAATATACCATAAATATAATAAATTACAGTTGAAATAAAATGACAAAAATGAATAAACAAATCTTTTGACTGAGACGCAAATATCTCGCTCTCTTTAAGGAGATTCAAGCCCACTGTGACATAATCTACATCGATCCAGTAGTAATACTCTTGACTTGTCCCCTCCATGATACAACAACCCAACAACATCGTACAACTCAAACAACTCCGGATTAGTTGAAGAGCACACCTTCATTATGCATAAGTCTCCCTTTAATTAAATTGGTGAACTCTCTTATTTTAATATTAAAATGAGTGGGGGAATGTTGGTGTATTATGCATTTTATTAGTAAAATAAAATATTAAGTGCATAAATTAGTGGTTATGAATTGTGGTAGAAGATGACTATTGGTTCTTGTAACTTATATGACCATTAGTTCTTGTAACTCTCATAATCATTAGTTTCTTGGAACTCATATGACCATTAGTTTCTTGTAACTCATGTAACATCTATCACATTTATCTACCTACATTACTACCCTCATTTTACCTATTGATTATATGGAAGACTTCTTCACCTATAAATAGTGGTGTTTCTTCCTTTGTGCAGTATCTAAAAAAGATGAGAAGTGTGAAATAATATTGTAATGTGTAGTTGTGAAAGAGAGAGTTGAGACATAGAAAAATATTCCAAGTCTTCAACTATATTCACTATATACAAGAGATATTTATATATTAAAGGAATGTGTTCTTATGTGGAGCTTTGGACTCTTCAACTAATCCGGAGTTGTTTGAGTTGTACGACGTTGTTGAGCTGTTGTATCATCGAGGGAAAAAGTCAAGAGTATTACTATTGGATCGATCTAGATTATGCCGCAGTGGGAACCTAAAGATCTGTTTATTCATTTTTGTCATTTTATTTCAACTGTAATTTACTGTGGTATATTACACCAACACATTCTTTTATGAAATAATAAATAAATACTCATTTTATTTTAACCTCTCTAACAATTTACAATTTTTTTAGTTTTATATTTATTATTTTATAAGAGAACTTCATTTTATATGTAAGAGATCTGAAAATGTCATTTTCATATTTTGATATTTGTCTCATAAAAGGAAGGCGAACAACTACTTTTAATAATGTGGACAAAAGACTATGTATACACTTTGATCACAATACATTTATATTTCTTATAATTCTCTGAAATTATGTGGCAATTAAATGAGTGTTTGTATGTTTGTGTGTGACTCCACTTATAAGTGGTTTAGTGGTCCAATATTATTTTCTCAATACTTAAAAAAAGTTTCACATGTGGTTGGTGTAACGTTTAATCAAGATGCCATAAACTCATCACATGAAATACAGAAAGGATAGATAATTTCCATTTAACATTATGACAACACATGAGACGAAATTGTGCCCTAATAAAAACACATTGGAACTTGCTCTTAGCAAACCAAAGTAAGATAATATAAAAAACACAAAAAAAAAGATATCTACTTTATCATTGTTGGACATATTCATATAGCCTAAAAGATATAAGCATAAAAGAGTTTGAAAAAATAATATATAATTATGTCTTAATTTCAAATAAATTAAGAAAATTACAATTATATTTCGAACAGTACCAAACTTGAGTGACCTTTTTTTTATCGGCTTGTTCGACGAGTTCTAAGGAGATCATAATTTCTTGATCCTGGAAGATAAACAATGGATTCTGAAACAGTACAAGCTCTTTTACAAGATGCATACATGTTCATGAATCCAAATTTGTCACTTCTTGTTGATGAATTCATTACCTTAGAAGATGAAGTAGTAGTATTCTTCCACATGTCACTAAAATCCTCATGATGTTCTAGATGATCCTTGGAACACTCCACAAATGCTGCAAAAAATGGATCTTTTTTGAAGCCTTCACTAGTAGTACTACTCTTTCTAGGAGAAAATTCATCGCGTAATCTTTGTATTTTCTTTGATGAATTTGGAGGATTTTTGGATGGTGGTGGTAATGGAAGTAGTTGGCTTAAAGAAGAGCTATTTTTTCTTGAACTTTGTTGCTTTGGAATTCCAGGAATGTGTTCCCAAGAAAATGGTACTCCCTTTTGATCATATAAAGAGAGTGATTCAAAGGAAGAATGAGAAGGTGTAGTAGAAGAAAGAGTGAAAATTGGGGTTGAAAATGTGGTGGCTCTTTGACCATATCTTGGAGTTGTATTAGTGGTAGAAGAAGTAGTAGACATTGAGATTCTTGATGAAAAGTGCAAAAGGATGAAGAAAGAAGAGAGTAGTGTTTTTCCTTTTCTTTTATAGAATATGTTGTTGTCTTTATTATGTTTATATTTTCCTCTTTTGTAATGTGTATATATAAGGAGGGATTCTTTTTGTTTCTATTTTTTTGTGGTGGTGATAGAGGCTAATTTGCACGCTCAATAGACTTTGGAAAAGAGATATTAAATAACCCCGTTGCATTATTGCAAGGATGGACCAAAGGGAGGAATCACATGAATCACTTTTTTTTTTTTTTTTAAATGTTTGAAGTTTTCATTAAAATCAGGATTATAGAAGTAGTACTTGTAATTATGTGTTCTTTTTTTTTTTTTTTTTTAATTTCCATTATAACATTGGGAACGGGAAAGGGTAGGGAAAGGAAAAAGGTAATGAAAATTGAACTCACACGGTTACTCACTCAATTATAAAAAAGACTATAAACTACATTCAAAGTAAAACAAAAAAATTCAATTGTTATTTTTGTGAAGTAAATGTTTTGCATTTTTTTCAAGAGGGAGGAAGAAAAAGTAACTTTAAAATGATATCATATTGTAGAATCTTTTAAAACTCAATTGATAATTCGGTTAGGCTTGGTTTAGATTGAAGTATAATAGTATTTTAAATTTTCCCTTCGTGTTATGTTTTGCTGTATTTCACGTTTGGTTTATTAAAGAAGTTGTTAGAAAAGCTACACATGGAAGTGACAGTGTTTGAACCATGAGGCCAGTTGAGAGTCAATTTCTTATTTAGCTACAAAAAAAATATTCTAATTAATACATAAATACAATAAACCTGTTTGAGACGGCCTGTTTTCTGAATATTTTAAACATGACAATGAAATAATGTTATTATTGCACGTTATCTATGTTGAAAGAACTAGTACGAACTACTCGTTTTTTTTAACCTCGAAGTAGAATCTTGTTTATTACTAAGATCACTTATAAGAGAGGGGAAAATATGGCATATATTGGCTTCCAAATACACCTTTCATCCATCTACTGGCTCTGAAATACCTTGTCATCCACCTTTAGGTTTAATATTAACCACTTTTAAAGCGGATTATCATTTAAATATGGCGACCATCTATTGGTTATAATTTAATTACTTAAATTAACGTACAATTCCTCATTACTAACTATACCCGACCCAAATTAACTACACTCGACCAAGTTAAATGAAGACTGTAAAAGCAGGTATTTGTGTACTTTGCTCTAATCTTTTGTAACCAACGCAAGTTTATACTCAATGTATACAAAGTGTATATCAATATATAATAGGTGTATGATTTTACATTGATTATAATGGCAATTTTTTGTTAAAATCTTTGGACTGTTGTGCGATATAAAACAGAAAAACTACCTAACTACACATACATTACTATTATATATATATACTATAATTTAAAATAATTACACATGCTACCACTTTTAATATTTATACCATATATTTTAAAAGATTTAATCAGATACACCAATCTCTTAAATATGGTATTGAATAATTATCTTAAATTTAAAATCCTTAATTAATGGTTCATTAATAAGTCAAAAAAAAAATTCTACTACATTTGTCGTTTCTCCCCCCACCCCACATCCACCAACCCTCTTTTGTCCTTCATCTTCTCCCTCTTTCTTCCTTCGTCCTCTCAATACATGTTTGCATGTTCAAATCAATATTATGCATATATGTTTGTTTCTATTGTTTTATTATTCTCATGTATCTTGGTTTTGTATTTGAGTTAAAATTCATAATATTCTAAAGTTCAAGTTTAAAAAGTTTTTCAAATTAGGTTTTATATTTTTTGATTTTGTTGTTTTTCAAACACTTTATTGGCTGACCATTCCTAAAATCAGATGATTCTTGTTAAAGGTACTATACATTAACAATATTATATTAAATCAAACAATTTTTATTTGTTTATTTTCGCTCATCAATTTTTAATTGCATGGACTGACTCTTTATCTGCCACCATTCAAGCCAATAATACATCTAAGTATATGAACGACCTAAATCAAGATGGAAGAATTACGCCAAGCTTTAATTAACAGAGCAAATACACCATTAAGTACACATTAAGTGCATAGAAGGTGCACATGTATCTAGTTAAGAGTCGTGTATCTAAGTTAAGATTTATGTACCTATGAGAAAAAAAATTTAGATGCTAAAAAGAGAAGGAAGAATTTTGATTTTTTTTTTTTGGATTAATGATAAGACAGATACGGATCTACCATCGTGATTTGTTCCTAAATTCGTACGTTTCAGTACATTTCATATTTAGATACACATAATTATATGTATATGCTTACTATATACCTGAGATACATGTTTTGAATATAATATATGAAATTGATACTTGATACGTCAAATTAATACTATATACATATAAAGATACATGAAATTAAAATTAGATCATATAAATGGATACATGAAATTAATATTAGATCATATAAATAGATACATGAAATTAATACTAGACATATATAACAAATACACAAAATTAATACTAGATACCTTTATGATACATATGAATGTACTTGTATGATACTCATGTATCTAAGTGTTTAATTTGTTGGATACATCATATATTGATAATAGAAATATCAAATTAATGAATTTATTATTTTAAAAGTAATAAAATGAAATTAAACAAATTATATGACCAAGATATACATGTTTTTGTCTTTTATTAATAATATTAATGAATTTATTATTTCAAAGAATAATAAAATGAAATTAATTAAACATAGATACACTCCTTGATTTTCGCTTTATATTAAGGGATTTGATTAATTTAAATTTCCAAAATTAATTGTCCATTTGATAGATACATGTATCTCGCGGATTCAAACTCGTGCATCTTAAGCATGAAATATGGTAGAGGAAATAATATTTGAAACTATTGAAAATCTTAGTAATTACGACCTAAACTAGTGGAATTTATGTAGTTTGCTTATATAAAATTTCTAGTTAGATTTGGAATGATGAATGGGATTAGATGACCCACTGTGAGTTGTACATGAGCTTTTGAAGACTGGCCCATGGGCTTTTGATAAGAAAACCAATCGAAAAGGAATGAAATTAGGAGGAGGTTTGGATTAGCTTATTTTAGTTGATTTAAGTTTAAATGATTTTCAAATAATTTTATATTATTTAGATAAAATAAACTGCTTTTAGGTATTTATTTTTAAGTCAAAATAATAAAATTTAACCAATAATTATAGACTAATTATTTTAATTTATAATTTTTGACTTATAAGCTATAAATTATAAGCACAACCAAAAAAGCTCTAGAAATCAAGCATCGTTTATTTATACTTTCTAAATCTTCAATGAAAAAAGAACAGAAAAACTAAGGATCTGAAATGTTCGACAATATATATATATATATATATATATATATATATATATATATATATATATATATAATATCGATTATATTGATAAATTAATTGGCCGAACAATATATCTTATTCCCTCCCTTTCAATTTATATGACACATTTCAGATTTCGAGGTTCAAACATATCTATGACTGTAAATTTTTCATCTATCTTTTAAATATTTTGAATTGTCAATTATTATAACTTAGTATTTTTTACGTAGTTTACAAATATATGAATTTCATTTTAAATTTTTTGAAGATTTAATGAGTAAACTCTTGATCAAACTTAAATTGTTTAGCTCCTGAAAAATAAAATGTGTCACATAAATTGGACATAATATATATGCTCTAGAAGACTAAATAGGGACATGTAGCGCAATCTTATCCGTCGATAAATGTAGGAACGGTGGATAAAATCATGACACGTGTATGTCTGTTAGTATAAAGGGTATATATGCTCTAGTTTTTGGACAGCAGGGGCACCAATGTCCCAAAAGTATGACGGGGGATATTTGCATACAATTAACGATACTTCGGAGGTATATTTGTCCTTTTGCCTTTGTAAAATTCATTGTTTTAATATTATATCTTTCATAATTACACTTGAATACATCTATGATTTAATTAATTAATGTTGTAAAACTAAAGTAAAATAAGACAAGAAATATAGAAGATGAAAATAATAGAAATATAGAGACAATATATAAGAGTATTTCTTATTCTTCAAAGTATTCAAGTCACTACAATATGAACCCTTATGCCTCTATTTATAGTGTAACATGGAGGCATACAAAAGGTTAGTCATAAACATGACATTAACATGAATATAATGGAGGAGGTTATGAAAGTGAAAGGTTACAAGAATAATGGTTATAAAGTTGGATGTTATGGTTATCTTCATAATGGAGGAAAGTAATGGAAATAATGGGTGAGAGTAACTCCTTGGTGTAGTGGACATCCAAAATATAATATTTTATAACACTCTCCATTGGATGTCTATAGATAATATATCTCGTTAAAACCTTACTAGGAAAAAACCCCGTGGGAAAAAATCCTAGTGAAGGAAAAAAAGTACATATATCTTTTAATATGCTTTGAATGTTGCGTCGTTAAAAACCTTGCCAGGAAAACCCAATTGAGATAAAACCATGGTTAAGGAAAAGAGTACAACACATATTTTTTTCCCCCTGATAAAAACTTTCCTTGATATCTCAGAGACGATGTATTCCAATCTTATATCACAACTTCTCAAATGTTGATGTCGACAATCCTTAGTGAATAAGTTTACAAGATTATCACTTAAATGGGTCTTTGAACATCTATCTCACCATTTTATTGAAGATCACGTGTGAAAAAGACTTTTAGTGAAATATACTAAATCTGATCTCCTTTGATTGCATCCTCCCTTCAATTGAGCTATATATCATTTTCGTATATGGTGGCTAAAATATATTTTTCAAAAGAAAATCACATATTTTTTGAATATGATAGATCATGATTCCAACCAAACACACTTTCAACTTTCTTTGTAAATCAATATTATTTCTGCATGATTTGATTCATTGAATGCCAAGATTTTGTTGTGCCTCCATATGTAAATAAATAGTCAATTTGCAATCGAGCTTTATGCAGATCAAATAAATATTTGCATCTATATAATCAAATCATTTTTGACTCGGGAATTGATCATTTCAATTTTATTGAAGCCTGCCTTTTCTTCTGAAAGAAAATCATACATCTTTTATGTGTTGAGTCACTTGATTTATTAGTTTCTTGTCATAACTTGAATGATAATATGACAATCCTTTCACATAACTTTCCTTATGTATATCAAATAATCTTCTAGCATTTGCATAACCAACAATCTGTAAGTGCACCAATTGCACTAATACATGACATTTTAAATCATTTTCATGAGATCAAAAATATTTTTTCTCTGTGTTAAGCAGTCTCAAAATCATTAGGTACTCTATGGAATTGTTTTAAGACCTTTTAAATCCTTCAAGGATTTTCATATAACCTTCATCGTCTAGTTAGACATAATAATCATTCATTATGTATATTCAAGTATTTCATCTATTGCCAGATTGAAACAAGTCTCAATGCATCCACCACTGGAGAATATATCTCCATTTAATAATGTCAGAATTTTTGTGAAAATACTTTACCCAGAGGGTCAAACCGCACTTTATATCTTACGGTTATACTTTCGCACAGTGATTCATTTGTACCACACTGACATTATATTTTGATCCATGAACTATAAGATCAAAAACATCACTTTTCGAAGTGAAACAAAATATATTTGAATAGTGCCAATCATTTATCTGTCCACATTATATGATAGATTCGAATTTAAGATCCTCGTAACCATTTATAGCATTGAGTGCTATTTCATATCAAAGATACCGTCAACGATCATTTTGATATCGATTTCAATACGCCATAACTTATCGAGATCTCTTCATTTCTCATCATTTTCAGGTACTTGAACCTTTCCCAAGGTTTTATGAAATGTTATGTCATAGTGCTCTTTCAAAGCACTTGCCTCATTATCATGACCATTTTGATAATTTGCTCCTCTCCTTCCTCAAGGAGTATTACGTTTGAAATCGATTGGTCTATCATGCTTCTGGCATACCATAGACTCTATCCTTCAAGGACTATTTATTGGTGCATTTGCAGCTTGATTAAAATATTGGGTCATCAAATACATCTGGAAAATTATTTGTAACATTTTGAATTATCTCTTGAACTTCAAGTTTACATTTTTTTAACGAGGATTTAGATAATTCACCTCACACATAATTTTCAGCTGCTAAACATATCTCCCCCTAATGTTAGGAAATCTAACATTTACCCCCAACCTCATTTGGGGATCCATCTTTGTGTGTGGTGGAGCAATAAAATCATATGTGCACATATCAAACCTTTAGATGAAAATTATTTGGTTCCTGACCCTGAACTAATAATGATGGGAGAAGTTTGTTGGCTTGATGCATATATATTAAATAAACTCATCTTATACCAAATTTTATTTGAGAGATTTGTTCTCATAATTAATATGGGAGGCACACAATTTCTGCTAAACCAATCAACATTATCAAAATAATTTTATAGTTTGGAATTGTGCTCTTAATTTAACAGTTCGAGCAAACAATCTTACAAAAGCCAATTTGTAAGTTGATACAAATGCACATGTGACCATACCATAGATGCATCCATTAAATCATAATAGTAAACGGTCCACATGGCAAGTGAGCGAGCCCATATTCACCTTTTTATATGTTCCAAATCATTTCAAGGGATACAATCGAAACCTTAGCTGGTACAATGATCATTTTATCATGAGAACAAGCAACACAAGAAAATTCTTGAAGAATCTTTTATTTCTTCAAACATAAAGTCACATGAATTCTCAATTTCGTTTGCATCACATTTGAATCGGAATGGCCAACCGATTATGCCAACTGATATTTATTCTAGTAAACTTCTAGTTTACTTTTGCATGTGATTCCATCATCATGCACATATTTGTATACAACAAATAACGGGAAAATAATGGGTAATCTTATACGTAAATATTTATAACCCACTTTGGTTGTAGTAATTTGAAGATATTAAATCTTTCCATAATTTATAGTCTCAATATAATATTTTTTTTTCTTTTTAATTCTTTCGAAACTTAAGAATTTTCTTTTGAGACTTCTACAACCCCAATATTATGAACAATTTCATTCCTCCGGATAGTAACAAATTAGTCCTTTCGAAACTCTCAATTAATTTTGTGTACCACCACAAATTTCACAACATCATTCTTATGGTGACCATCTCCTTCAAGGAGAAAATTATTAGTATTGTCATGTTTAAAATTATTACTGCATGACTTATTTATTGACAACCAATGGCAAATTTGTGTTGCCACATAATAACATTTATTTTGGTCATGACCACAACCTTTATAGAAAAGAATTATTTATTTCTTTTGTGCTCCAATAGTTCATAATAAAACCTACCACAATATTTGTGTAGTACTCAAAGTATATGATCAAAATGACCATTTATTTCAAAATGTTTTTTTTTTCAGTATCTCAAACCTCCCGTAGAGGTGAGATGTGGCATTTATCCAACCATACACGAACATATCCTTATCCATACGAACACAAGTCACATTCTTTTCAAGAAATGACCGTAACCATTTGTACATGCTCCATAAGTTTTTATTAGTCATACTTTGACATTATCAAATTTATTTGACCCACCTTAACATCACTTTAAAAGTACTAAATATACTACCACTTTGTATTTCTTTATTTTGATGAAGGATTTAAAAGACTTTCAAATTGGATTGCACCAACTCTATGTGCCCAATAACTTTTCATACCACTTTGATGACCAAAACTTACCTTCACATTTGAAGGGCCATCTTAGGAACCTATAATGTTCTTCCTTTTAATTACCACAATTGACCATTAACATTTTACCACACTCATATTCATACATTTAACCACTTGTCATTTTCAAACACATAATGTCCTGCTACAACACTCACATAAAAGAATGGAGCAAATCAATTGGACAAATTTCATGACTTTTATTAAGAGCATATCAATTTGCTCAATCATTGTTACATCGTCATTATATAACGTTGGGACTTGAACCCAACATCTTACCCATAAGAAGGCATTTTAGGTCATTATTTATTGGGACCCAACCCAACATTTTATTATCATGATGCCCCAGGACTCTCACCTGATGTATTACCCTCTTGGTACGATAGGACTTGAATCCTTCGTCTTACCCTCAATCAATGACATAATAAGCCAAATATAATAGGACTCACCATTGAGCCTTAAAAAAATACTGTCACTTTGTGGTTAACATGCACAAATAAATATAGAACAAAAGAAACACAATAAAAATATTCTCAACAAAGTATGTACTAATATCTTAAACTTGTCAAAACATAGAGTTATGTATAGCATTATATTATATTATGTTTGGTGCACAATAATTAAGCTAGGGAATTATCGTTATAAATCAAAGAATGTCACAACCCAAACCATTGTGATTGACACCCACACTAACCCTTCGATGGGAGAACCACTACTACAATTCAAACCAAGCAACTAAACCAAAACTAAGGCATTTAAGTACACGAAAGCAGGAAAATACTAAGGAAATAAATAGAGTTCCCATAAACTCTAACAAAAATAAACTAACATTGCGGAAGTAATGCCTAGAACCTGCAAGTCAATGTACCAAAACATCTAAAGTTCAACAAGTCTAAACAAGAAGGGATGCATCCCCAATCTAATGAACTAATCAACTAACTAATAGAACTGTCTAAGTCTGAAATATGGACATAGAAAAAAGGAGAACTCATGGGAGCCCGAAAGAATTAGCTCACCCTTGAATTCGAACGACGATCACTGATCTCCTAAGCGAGGTCTGCTAGTAGCCACTTGAAGATGCCCTGCACTCAACAAAAATAAGAGCAAGTGCAGTATCAGTACATAACCATAATGTATTGGTAGGATCACACGACTCTCTCACTAAGTGTAACATAAGCAAGTCAATACAACATTATAAACACATGCATATATCAAACATATATAATATTATCAACATTTACGAACAACAAACAACGAACAACTTCACATTTTGTATCAAATCATTGGTTCTCTCATGAAACCCAAACCCAAGCAGTTAGCATACCAAAATGTGGTACCTGATCCAATAGATATGTTGGAACATGGCAACCGATCCCATATTTCTGCCAGAACATGGCAACCAATCCAAGTTAGTTATGCCGAAACGTCGCAACCGATCCATTCAACACACCACAATCACAATCACAAGTATATCCTCAATATCACACATTTAAGTTATGATTTCATGGTAACCATCATTCATTTATCTCATTTATAACAAGTGTGATCAATAATGCAACATTCATATACATACATGTATCATAATGAAGCAAGAACAAACATACATCACATAATCATAAAATCACAACCATCACATACCTCGAAACAAACTTGAAACCCTAAGAAACTTGATCCTTCCCTTTTTGAATTTGTTCCGCCTGTTCTTGGTCTACAAACAATCAATATAATACGGGAATCAATAAACAATCACTAATTACCTGAATTACTAACAATTCTATGAACCCTACATCAAATCCATGATCCCAATTCTCTAAATTAGGGTTGTTTCCACCATAGAATCTATAACAAAATCCTCCCCTATCAATATTCACCCATTCTATTATGTCGTATGGATCAAAAAATGGATTCGGGGAGTGAAAAATTTACCTTTAACCTCAAGAATGGTGAAAAACGAGTAAAAGTCGCCTGGGGTTTGTTCTTTAACTCTAAAAATCAAAAAGTGCCAAATAAGGTCGTTTAGGGGTTTATTTACGACTTTAAGTCGCATCTGGCCTGTCATAGCGGTCACCACCCCGCTACAGCGGCCCCGCCAAAGCGGCCAAAATCCCCGCCAAGGCGGGTTACACGAAACATAGAGATATTTAAAGAATTCCAAAAGCCTTAAATTTTCTCCCGTTGGCATTTCCATAATGAAGGGAACAAGTCGTTACAATAGATACCAATTTACCCATCAATCGTCCCCGAGTGACAAAACTTAGGAAAATAGGCTAATGAAGGAATGAAGTAGTACATGATTCGACGAATAATTGGGGATACTTGTCTCGCATGTCTCCCTCGGTCTCCCAAGTAGCTTCCTCAACTGGACGATGCTTCCATTGAACTTTCACGGACTTAATCTCCTTGGTCCTCAACTTACGCACATCACAATCAAGAATTTCAACCGGTTCTTTCTCATATTGGAGTTCTTTGTCTAACACAATTGAGTCCCACTTTATAATATAATCCCCATCAGTATGATATCTCTTCAACATGGACACATGAAATATCGAATGAACTCCTGATAAATTAGGAGGTAATGCCAACCTATACACTACCTGTCCCAGACATTCAAGAATCTCAAATGGACAAATGTATCGCAGACTTAGCTTACTTTCTTACCAAATCTCATCACCCCTTTCATGGGTGATACCTTAAGAAGAACATTATCACTGGTTTAAAACACCACGTCTCTTACCTTATGATCCACATACTTTTTTTGTCTACTCTGGGCTTCTAAAAGCTTAGCTTGAATGATCCTCACCATATCTTGAACATCCTTCACTAAATCTACCCCCAAAGGTTTCACATCTCAAGCCTCAAACCATCCTATGGGTGATCTACATCCCCTCCTATAGAGTGCCTTAAATGGTGCCAAATCAATGCTGGAGTGATACTATTATTATAGGAGAACTTAACAAAGGCATGAATTTATCCCAATGCCCTCCAAAATCAAGCACACATGCCTTCAACATGTCTTCAAATACTTGAATAGTCCTCTCTGATTGCCCGTCTGTCTGTGGATGGAAGGTTGTATTAAAAGTGAGTTGTGTGCCCAATTAATCATGTAATTTCCTCCAAAACATGGATGTGAATTGGTTACCACGGTCTGAGATGATAGAGAGGGGCACCCCATGCAACCTCACTATCTCTTTCACATAAACTTTAGCCAATTGTTCAGCATTATAATCTATTCTTATCGGAATAAAATGGGATGACTTAGTCAATCCATCAACCACTACCTAAATAGAATCAAACTTTTCCAAAGTCTTAGGAAGACCAACCACAAAATCCATGGCTATCATTTCCCAATTCCATTCCGAAATTGGCATTCTTTGAAGTGAACCTGCAGGCCTTTGATTGTCATACTTCACTTGTTGATAATTTTTACACTTCGCCACAAACTCCACTATGTCTTTCTTTATGCCTAACCACCAATAAATTCGCTTTAGATCTCTATACATCTTGGTCACACCCAGATGAATAGAATATCGCGAATCATGAGACTCTGCCAGCAATTTCTCAATCAAGTCATCTACTCTAGGAACACATATTCTCCCTTTAAAATTGAGAACACCATCCGCATCAAGAGTGGTCTCTTACGATTTGCAGTCTTCTTCCTAAGCTCCTCCAAATTCTCATCCTCAAATTGTTTGACCTTGATCTCCTCAATGAATGTGGCCCTTACTTCAATACAGGATAACACCCCACATCTTTCTAAGATGCCCAATTGCATGAACTTAGATTATAAGTTCTGAATTTCCTTAGCCAAAGGTCACTTGGATGCACTTACGCGAGCTAAACTACCCATACTGACCGCTTTTCGACTCAAAGCGTTTGCCACCACATTAGCCTTTCTCGGATGATATTGAATGGTCACATCATAATCTTTAAGTAACTTCATCCACCTTCACTGTCTCAAATTGAGATCCTTTTGAGTGAAAATATGATGCAAACTACGATGATCGGTAAACACTTCACACTTAACACCATAGAGGTAATATCGCCAAATCTCAAGAGCAAACACTACCGCTGCCAAATCTAAAACATGCGTTGGATAATTCCTCTCATGCACCTTTAATTGGCGCGACACATAGGTTATAACATTCTTATACTGCATTAACACAACGCCCAACCTAGAATGAGATGCATCATAATAAACTATTAAATCCTTACCTTTCACCGGTAATATTAGAATAAATGCGGTGGTCAAGAGAGTTTTGAACTTTTGAAAGCTCTCCTCACATTTTTCTGTCCATTCAAATGGTACCTCCTTTTTGGTCAAATTAGTCAAGTGGGTGGCAATGGAAGCAAAATTTTTCTCAAATCGATGATAGTAGCTAACGAGCCCTACAAAACTCCTAACTTCTATCATAGAGCTACGCCTAACCCAATTCTTAACCGCCTCATTCTTTTAGAGATCTACCATTACCCTTCTTTTGAAACTACATGTCCCAAAAATGCCACAGAAGTCAGCCAAAATTCACACTTATAAAATTGCGCATATAACTTTTGCTTCCCAAGAACACCCAAAGTAATATAAAGATGGTCGGCATGCTCCTTATCACTTTTCGAATAGACCAAAATATAATCAATAAACCCTATAACAAATGAAACAAGGAACAGTTTGAACACCCTATTCATCAAACTCATGAAAGCTGCAGGCGCATTGGTCAAACCAAACGACATAATCAAAAAGTCATAGTGTCCATAGCAAGTTCTGAACGCCGTCTTGGGTACATCCTTAGGCCTAATTTTCAATTGATGGTAACCAGATCTTAGATCAATCTTAGAGAAAACTGATTCACCTTGCAATTGGTCAAAAAGATCATCTATTCGAGGCAAGAGATACTTATTTCGAATAGTGACCCTATTCACTTACCGATAATCTATACACTTTCTTATACTACCATCATTTTTCTTAACAAACAAAATTGGAGTACCCCATGGGGAAGCACTAGGACGAATAAATCCCTTATCAAGAAGCTCTTGGATTTGAGACTTAAGCTCTCTTAATTTTTCCGGAGCCATGCGATATGGAGGGATAGAAAAAGGACGCGTACTAGGCTCTAAATCAATGCAAAAATATATATCTCTATCCAGAGGCATACCAGACAAATTATTAGGAAACACTTCTATAAAATATGACACCACAGGAATAGACTCAATAGATGAAGTTCCAACCTGAACATCCTTAATATGAGCAAATAAGCCAAACAACCCTGCCATATCAATTTCTTAGTCCGAATGGAGGATATGATCTTAGTTCGCTTAGGCTTGTACACTTCCTCCCACTTTAATTTTTTTCTTTTCAAAATTTCTAGAGTTACAAACTTAGTAATACAATTAAGCACAACATAATAGGGGGACAACCAAGTTTGTTACGCCTCGAGCTACCCCCGAGACACAGACATGGGACCCAGGACCACAAGTTATCCCAAGCTAACCCTGCTGGCATGATCATGAGGATACTAAACATAAACTGAATAATAGAAACTCTGCGGAAGTTATAATCATAAACAAAATGAAAAGATGGGGAATACCTATATACTATAACTGAGATATACGAAAATTGATGAGTTTAATACAAGGAAGATATAAACTCAATACTAAGCTGAATCTATCTATTTCTAAAATAAGCCTCTAAACTGACTAGAAATGTTGGTACATGCCCCAACTAGATCTAGCAAAAGTGAAACTAAAGGACTAAAAGAACTGAAAAGATAAACATGTCACTGGTCCTCGAAGAATGAGGACTCACCACTGATGCTGCTGAACTGACGATCGGAGAGTGATCTAAGTGTGATTTGGATACTAAGAACCTGAACCTACATTATGAGAAGATGTAGCGCAGAGTATTAGTCAGTACTTGAAAGGTACTGAGCATGCTCATAGAATGAAGTTGAAATAACATATAACTGAACAAAGCAAATAAGCAATGATATAATCTGAACATGATATAGATACTGAATGCTGAGCTAACTTAATTCAGTGACCAATTTATAACATATTGAAATTGAATATTAGATATACTGATAAATGGTCAATGCAATAGAATCTGATTGAACTGTGGGAGCTACTAATAACTGATAGTAAAACCACATGAGTTAAATGTGGAGTCCAATGTATATGCCCCATTGAGAGGACCCAATATACCCTGCCAGAGGTATATAAGCATGCAGGCGTGATCACTGAAATGATGCCCATAGAGGGGGGACTTACAACCTACGTGGCTAGTAGTTCTGGGACTATTTGGGTATTATGCTACTCCCAATGGATTAAGTAATTAACACATTATGAATGAATTTTTGTAAGTTACTGGAACATGCAAACTGAGTATGCAACAATTAAACTGATATTGATGTATTAATAACTGAGGCATGTATAACTGAATAACTGAAATATCTTACCTATCATGTGTAACTCAAGAACTAAAGAAATACATAGCTAGGATTCTGGAATTCATACAATAAACTAAATATTAACATACTAATATGATTTGGATCATTATAATAGCTAAGAACCCAATAATTCTAACATTCAAGAGCCCTAGGTCTAGTTATAATAAGGGAATCAAGAAATTGACTGAAAACTAGGGACCTAATGGGTGAAAGGAACCCACTAGTGAAATCCCACATACTTGGTGACGAATTCCACGAAGAAATCCTTCGATTTCAAGGCTGGAACTGGAGGAAACTTGTTGCGTTCTTGAACTAGGGATGCTCAACCTTTTCTCCTTTTTCGCTTCTAATTTTGTATGTTTATATTAATGATCTAACTTAGGTAAGTTCTAGGTATGTTTCTAGGCTTAAACTGACTAAAACCTCATAATTTAGGGTTAAAATGATGTAGTTTAGGTGTCCAATGAATAATGAAAAGATCGAAATAACCCTGACTTTAACTGCAAATAGGCTGACCACGGCCACCTTTACGGACCGTGAAGTCAGTCGTGGTCTGGACTTGGTGACTACTAGCTGAGGGTCTGAGTTCACGAGCCCTACCACGGCCCGTGTGAAGGACCACAGACCGTGAAAGTGTCCGTGGTCTCCACTTGGGCAGTGGTCTAGAGGGACTGGCTAGGGGGCTTACTGGTATGGCTCCACAGACGCCTTCATAGGCCGTGTGAAGGACCACAGATTGTGAAGGTCCTCGTGGTGCTCACTTAGGCGTGGGGATCTAAGGGGCTGGCTAGGGAAGTTCACTGCCTTGACTCTACGGGCACCACCACCGTCATCAAGACTACAGACCGTGGACCCTTTCATGGTCCGTGAACCCTGCCGTGGTTCACTGCTTCAGGTATATTTCTGTAATTTTTTTCTAAGTCTTGTTTTTGAGGTGTTACAATATCTCCTCCTTGGAATCATTTGTCCTTGAATGAAGACTAAACTAGCTGAAATGGAGGGAATGAGCGGTAACCTGTCACTAAACACTGAAGGCTAATTTCTGATTGAACTGAGTTCCAAAAACATGCAAATACACTGAAAATGCAACTACAGACTGAAGGAGCATGATACTAAGACTGATTTCAGCCATGAATGACTAAAAAACTGAAAAGGAACTATTACCTCAAGCTGGAATGGATTTGGAAGGAAAGAGGTGAGGATACTTGTTCATAGCTACTTCTGCTTCCCAAGTAGCTTCCTCTACAGATCGACTCTTCCACTAAACCTTGACTGAAGCGACTTCCTTGTTTCTCAGTCTTCAAACATGATGATCAAGAGTCTCAACTGGTACATCCTCATAGGAAAGACTATCTTTCACGGCCACACTCTTTAATGGCACCACGAATTTTGGATCACCCACACATTTCTTCAAAAGAGAGATGTGGAAGACTGGATGCACTGCTACCAAATCTGCTGGCAATTCTAACTCATAAGCAACTTCACCAATCCTTTTCGAGATCCGATAAGGGCCTATATATCTGGAACTGAGCTTTCCTTTCCTGCCAAACCTCATTACCCCTTTCATAGGTGACACCTTCAGGAAAACCCAATTATCAACTTGGAACTCTAGTTCCCTTCTCCTTACATCTGCATAAGACTTCTGGCGACTCTGGGCTGTCTTAAGTCTATCTCTAATGAGTTGCACTTTCTCCATAGCATAAAAGGCTGAATTTGGCCCTACCAAGGCTGCTTCACCTACTTCAAACCAACCAACAGGAGATCTGTATCTATGCCCATATATTGCCTCATAAGGGGCCATCTGAATGTTGGAATAGTAACTATTGTTGTAGGAGAACTCTATAAGAGGAAGATGATCATCCCAACTACCCTTGAAATCGATCACACAAGCTCTCAATATATCCTCTAAGGTTTGAATGGTACGCTCTTCCTGACCATCCATCTGTGGATGAAATACTATGCTAAGGTTAACCTGAGTACTAAGACCCTTCTTGAATGACTTCCAGAAATGAGAGGTAAACTGAGGACCTCTATCTGAGATGATAGACAAATGAACCCCATACAACCTCACAATCTCATTAAAATAAAACTTGGCATAGTTCTCCGCCGAATCTGTAGTATTGACCTCCAAAAAGTGAGAAGACTTAGTAACTCTGTCAACTATCACCCAAATGGAGTCATGCTGTCTGCGAGTACGAGGTAAACCTGTGATGAAGTCCATGTTGATCACTTCCCACTTCCAAGTAGGAATGTCAATCTCTTGAGTCATACTTCTTGGTTTCTGATGTTCTACCTTGACTTGCTGGCAATTGGGGCACTTAGCCACAAAATCTGCTATATCTCTTTTGATACCATTATACCAATAGACTTCCCGCAGATCGCGATACATCTTAGTGGCACCTGGATGAATAGAATACCATGAGTTATGGGCCTTTGCAAGAATATGTTGTCTCAACTCGCCCACATTAGGAACACATAATCGACCCAGGTAGCTAAGCACACCATCTCTCCCTTGGGAGAGAACCTCAACTCTCTATTGGTGGACTGCACCCTTAAGTTCAAGTAATATCGGATCACTATCTTGCTTTTCCTTAACTTCCATTACCAAAGAAGATTCTTCCCCATTTGGAACCATTACACCATCATCTGATATGCTCATAAGACGAACTCCTAGGCGAGCAAGTCTGTGAACATCCTTTGCTAGCTCCTTTCTTTCTTTCTTAATATGTGCTACACTACCCATAGATAGTCTGCTAAGGGTATCTGCTACTACATTTGCCTTACCAGGATGGTAATGCACACTCTTGTCATAATCCTTGAGGAACTCAAGCCATCTTCTCTAGCGAAGATTCAATTCTTTTCGGGTGAACACATACTGAAAGATCTTATGGTCTGTAAACACATCTACATGAACACCATACAAGTAGTGCCTCCAAATCCTAAGTGCAAACACCACCGCTGCAATCTCGAGGTCATGAGTCGAATAATTCTTATCATGCACCTTAAGCTATTTAGAAGCATAAATTATAACCTTACCTCGCTATATCAACACACAACCTAGGCCAACTCTGATGTATCACAATAAATCACATAATCGTATGAACCTTCTGGTAGAGATAAAACAGGAGCCGTAGTCAACCTAATTTTCAATTCTACGAAGCTTTTCTCATAATCATCTGACCACTGAAACTTGACCATCTTCTGAGTCAACCTAGTCAATGGTGAGGCTATGGATGAAAATCCTTCTACGAACTGTCTGTAATAGCCCGCTAGACCCAAGAAACTTCTGATATCTGTAGGAGAGGTAGGTCTGGGCCATTGTTTCATTGTTTCTATCTTCTGAGAATCTACTCAAATTTTTTCACTAGACACAATATGCATAAGGAAAGCAACAGATTGTAACCAAAACTCGCACTTAATAAATTTTGAAAATAACTGGCGATCTTTGAGAATTTGTAGAATAACTCTCAAATGACTCGCATGTTCTTCCTTATTCCTAGAGTAAAGGAGGATATCATCAATAAAGATGATAACGAATAAGTCCAAGTACTGCTTGAATACTCTATTCATCAAATCCATGAAAGCTGCAGGAGCATTGATTAGTCCAAATGACATGACTACAAATTCATAATGACCATACCGAGTTCTGAAGGCTATCTTCGAAATGTCACTATCTTTGACTTTAAGCTGATGATAATTGGATCTGAAGTCTATTTTTAAGAAATGACTAACACCCTGAAGTTGGTAAACAAGTCATCAATCCTGGGGATGGGATACTTTTTATTGACGGTGACCTTATTCAATTGTTTGTAGTCAATACACATTCTGAGTGAACCATCTTTCTTCTTCACAAACAACACTGGCGCACCCCATGGTGAAATACTAGGTCTGATGAAGCCCTTATCTAGAAGGTCTTTCAGCTTCTCTTTCAATTTCTTAAGCTCTGTTGTAGCCATTTTGGAAGGAGGAATCAATATAGGCTGGGTATCTAGAAGGAGATCTATTCCAAAGTCGATTTCCATTTTGGGAGGAACTTTGGGAAGATCTTCTGGAAACACTTTTGGGAACTCATTGACTACAAAAACTGACTCAAGAGTTGGGGATTCAGAACTAAAATCCTTAACCCGAACTAGATGATAGAGATAACCCTGAGAGATCATTTTTCTGGCCTTAGGTTAAGAAATGAATTGACCCATAGGCGCTAAGCTACTACCCTTCCATTCTAAGATTGGTTCGTCTGGAAACTAAAAACAAACAATCCTAGTTCTATAATTGACTGAGGCATAACCGGAATGTAACTAATATATGCCTAGAATGATATCGAAGTCTACCATTTCTAACTCTATAAGATCTGCTGAGGTGACTTTCTGGGAGACTGTGACAGGGCAATTTTTGTATACCTGTCTAGCTATAACTGGTTATCAATTGGAGTAGTGACTGAGAAAGGTTCTGGGAGAGTTTCTAGACTAACACTAAATTTGACTGCTATAAAAGGAGTTACAAATGAAAAAGAGCCCCTGGATCTAACAATGCATAAATGTCAAGATCAAAGACTCGCAACGTACCAGTGACTACATCAAAAGAATCTTCTTGATCTTGGCAATACTGAAGAGCATAAACCTGTTCTGGCGCTGTCTACTACCTGTACCAGATGAGTTACCCTGCTGAGTCGGGCGACCTGTTGGTGCTACTGAAGTTGTAAACTGAGTTTTACCATTATTACCTCCTTGACCTTATCTAGAAGGACAATCCCTCAACCTGTGACCAGATTGACCACACCCAAAACATCATTCTTTTCGTGGAAGACACTCGCCCAGATGGTTCTTACTATACTAAAGGCAAGTTGGGTAGGTTTTGGTGCCTGAAATACTATCTTGAGACTTAGAGCCTGATGCTCCACCTTTCTGATTATTTTGGAACTTAGAGGATGGAACATTGATTGATGAAGGTGCTGGAGTCGAAGGCTTCTGCTGAAACTGTGAGCGATTTCCACTACCCGATTTCTGTTGGGAATACTCGTAGTTGCCTTTTCTTGCTTTCTTACTCTCCTTAGCCTGTTTCCTAAGAAAGGTCCTCGTGGTCTTCACTTAGGCATGGGGATCTAAGGGGCTAGATAGGGAGGTTCACTGCCTCGGCTCTACGGGCACCACCACGGCCCGTCATCAAGACTACGGACCGTGGACCCTTTCATGGTCCGTAAACCCTACCGTGGTTTACTACTTCAGGTATATTTCTGCAACTTTTTTTTGGGTTTGGTTTTCGAGATGTTACAAAGTCATGCCTAAGATTATGTCAAAGTTAGTCATATCTAAAACCACCAAATCAACCCAAGTCTTAAATGCCATAAACAAAATAGGACAAGCACGATAGACATGGGTAACTATGACTGGGGTAGAAACATGGATAGGGTCATCAAGTATATCACAAATCATATCAAACTCTAAGTCTAATTGCACAAAGACATAAGAATAAGTAGAACCCGAATCAAATAACACATTAGCCATCTGGTCACAAACAAGAATAGTACATGTGATCACCGCGTCAGACACCTCTGCTTCATTATTGCCCGAAAAGGCATAACACTGAGCCCTATCATTTTGACGAACCAATTCCCTACTTGGTTGCATATTACCTCTGCCTACATTACCATTTGCTCTACCTACACGGTCTCGCTGATTACCTCCTTGCCCACCTTGTGGACATCCTCTACCATTATTATCATTTCCCGCGGGTACCACTTCTTTAGATTGCTGCTGCGTAGAATCTACATATGTAAGGACAATCTCTCCTTATATTCATAGTTTTACCACAGTTGTAACAAGTACGATAAAAAAATGGTCTATCACTCGTCGAAAATGCGACTCCCTGGTTATCCTGAAAATTATGAGATGGAGTTTCTGAGTAACTACCTACAAAGGCAGGCATAGAGGACTGAATTGGCTTGGCTACAAGCGTTGGCCTTCCAGACCCTTTGGAGTAAGAACCTTGAAATTTACCCGAGTTCTTGGCCCTTTTTGCCCATGCCTTAGTTTTACCATCTCGCCTCACCCCCTCTACTTTCTTAACATAGTTTGTCACCTCATTAAAGCTCCTCTCTGCAGAAGTCATATGAACAAATAATACTTGCAACTCAGAATTTAATCCCCTAATAAATAATCGAATTCTCTCTTCCTCAGTAGTCACCAACTGAGTAGCATATCTATACAAAGCATGGAACTTGGCCTCATAAGCAGCCACAGTCATACCACCTTGCTCTAAGGCCATGAACTTATCCTTCTTTGCGATCCCTCAAAGTCCTAGGCTCATACTTCTCTAGAAACAGAGCATAAAATTGGGTCCAGGTAAGTGGAGGTAAAGTTGAAGATCTATATTCCATATAAGCTCTCTACCACTGCTTAACCTCACCTTGAAGTTGAAAGGACACAAACTCAACCACATGCTGATGGACAATTCCCAACTTATGAAGCCTCTTGTAGCAATCTAATATGAACTCATAAGCATCTTCATTCTCAGAACCAAGAAACACAGGAGGCTTTAGCTTCAGAACCTTAGTCAACATTTCATGCTCATTACCAGTCATAACAGAACCCAACAAAGGACGGAAGAAAACATCATTACCTCCAGTCTCACCCACCTTGGGCGAAGTTCTAGCAACAGGAGGATTAGTAGAAGCTTGAGTTGCTTGAGCAGAAGGAAGCACTCCAGGACCAACCAATCCATTTAAGAACAACATGATATGTTGAGCTAACACTGGATCCAAAGGAGGAACACATGTAGTCCCAGACTGCACCTCTTCCTCTTGTCCCATATCCTCAACATTCTCAATATCAACATTTTCCTCTTCAATCACTTTATGATGCGCATAAGGGTTCTCATTCACAGGAGCATTCTCAACAGGAGCTCCATTCCTAGCAGGAGCTACTCTTCCACGACCTCTACCCCTATCTCTTCCTCTATGGCCTTCCTCAACTGCGACTTCTCACTGCAGATTCCTTGGCTAGAGCATTGACGGGAGCTATGGGCCTGATGCCGTTGAATCTAGTGTTAACCATTTGCGGACAGAAGAGTGAAGGAGAAAAAAATACCAATTTGAATCGTCAGATACCAATCGGAATCAAGTCATAGCACGAAATGAGACAAGAGAAAACAAAGAGATTTCCTAAAGTCCTATAGCCTCTTGAAGAAAAGTAAAGGCGTCCCCATACCATTCCACAAGACTCTACTAGACTCGTTTTGGTACATCGAGATCAACGAACTTAGACTCTGATACCAACATTGTCACAACCTAGACCGTCGTGATTGACACCCACATTAAACCTCCAGTGGAAGAACCACTACTACAATCCAAACCAAGCAATTAAACCAAAATGAAGGCATTTAAGTACACGAAAGTAGGAAAATACTAAGGAAAGAAATATAATTTCCATAAACTCTAACAAAAGTCTAACAATAATAAACTAATATTACGGAAGTAATGCCTAAAAATCAAAAAGTGCCAAATAAGGTTGTTTAGGGGTTTGTTTACAACTTTAAGTCGCGTCTGATCCGCCACAACAGCCACCACCTTGCTACAGTGGCCTCACCAAAGCGACCAAAATCCCCGCCAAGGCAGGTTGCACGAAACAGAGAGTTATTTAAAGAATTCCAAAATTCCTATTTCACAATACACCTCTAACCAACGACGCTCAGAAAATGCCCTTTGCGCTAAGATCGATTTCGGGAGTTCTACTCGGCCGAATTCAATTACGTAAAGTCGTACAGGTTCTTTAACGAGTTATCTATCCACCAATGTAATCATAATTATAAATAAATCACGTGATTGTTACCAGATTTCTCTACACCATTATGACTCCGATTTCGTCCAAATTTGGACAAGGTTGGGAAAATCCAAATACTACGAACAAGTTTTCCGGCCCCAAATTTCCCCCCGTTGGCATTTTCATAACAACGGGAACATGTCGTTACAAAGATTCAATTGCACACTAGGAAAATAATAATTCCAATTACACTAAAATAAAGCTGCTTATTAACACCACTCCTTTTTCAATTTCCATATGAATCCAAAATATTTCACGAACAAGTTAAAATTAATTAAAAGCTTATGCAATAACCAAAACACTGAGCATAATCATAAATAAAATATAAAATAAGTTTCACATACAAAAGAAAGTATATATAGTCATAGGTGGAAAAAGAAGGCCACAACAACAATAATATTAAGCATTCACCTTGTTCACAAGTAAATTATAAAATAGATTCTACAATAATTTACCTTGTTTCTGAGAGAAAAATAAACACAATTATTTTACCTTCTTTTATTTACTTTGTTTCAATCCTGCAATGGTAGAACATTCATGCTGATAACGTGTTGTAAAATTAAAGTAAAATAAGATAAGAAATATAGAAGATGAAAACAATAGAGATATAGAGACAAAATCTGAGAGTATTTCTTATTCTTCAAAGTATTCAAGTCACTACAATATGAACCCTTATACCTCTCTTTATAGTATAACATGAAGACATACAAAAGGTTAGTCATAAACATGACATTAACATGAATATAATGGAGGAGGTTATGAAAGTGAAAGGTTACAAGAAAAATGGTTATAAAGTTGGAGGATATAGAGGTTATGATTATCTTCATAATGGAGGAAACTAATGGAGATAATGGGTGAGAGTAACTCCTTGGTGTAGTGGACATCCACAATATAATATTTTATAACAATTAAGGGTAATTTAGTCAATATTCTTTTTAATTTTGAGTAAACAATTTCTTTAGGGGTGTCAAAGGTAACACTAACAAGAAAAATAAAAATAAAAATAAAAACCGATCGAAGGGATGAAATATTTAACTTCTGCAAGTTTATGAGTTGTGTTTGGTCGATTCTCTCTTAATTAAGTTTGTATTTATTTAATTAATTTTTTTAAAAAAAAAAAAATTACCCATAGAAAGTTGAATTTTCCGTTACCTCAAAATTCACATATAAATTTCAAACAATATTCACAATCATTTACAATAACACTCAATTCAAAGAAATAACAATTAATCTAGAATGAGGAAGATTGAAGCTCCTATATATATATTTTTAACCATAACTATGATTAAATATATATATATATATATTATAATATTTTGTAATTAAACTGTAAGTACCCTAAAGAGTTGTAATTAATATTTAAAAATAGCTTAACCATATAAAATTTTCTAAAATAAAAATTCTTGTAAATAACATAATGACATCTATTTACCAAAAAACACACAACTAGTCATAGTAGTATAACTTGATGTTTTCATAGTGGAATTTGAGGGAGACTACAAACCTATACATGTGCACAAGGCTTTTGACACAAATCATTACTGAATGCAAAGTGAACGATTGACATAATTAAGTTAAAGATTTTCTTTTATAAAGGTATTCAAAAACTTTATTATATTAGAGAGTGCTTTTAACACAAACTTATCAATAGTAAATATTTTCACTTTTCAGTGTTACCTTTTGAGTATTTTTTTGGTGCATCTACAACAAATTTCAGTATTTTTTGAATACAAAAGTCTTTTTGTTTTTGAGTATAGTGCACTACGACAAATGCCTTACATGACCTAAAATTGTAGTCCTGTCAATCACGCTTTGTTTACTATTTAAACATCAATAAAAGACAATACTGCATTTTCCATCTCATGAAGTGATTAATTATTTGTATGTTGAATGAAACTTCTTATTTCTTTTAGTAATGGCAAACCAAAATAGATTTCATCCATCCTTATTTGTTTGACCACTTTTACATTCATTTTATTTATATTTTAATTTTAGAGTGTGTTTGATATGGAGCAAAATATTTTCCAAAAATGATAAGTAAATTTCTTACTTATTTTCTTAAGTTCGGTAAGTGATAATTAAGTAAATAATATTATCAAAAGATCATTTATATGTAATCTAGCAAAGCATTATGTGGTAACTAGTAAGGATGGAGCGACGAGTGGGGGTTGAAAGTTTTGGGCGAGTGGGGAGAAGACAATGAACTTAAAATATCACTTATGAAATCTTTACTTTTATTATATACGCCATTTTCTTCAATTTTAACGAACCTATAAACATTTTAATTAATCAAACTTAAAAAAAAAAAAATTCCCCCTTAGCAATACTAGCAATTCTCCACATATCAAAATAGCTTACGTCAAAGTTCACTAAGATTGAATTACCAGAAAGAGAAAGTGAACATAAAGCCCAATAAGATTATAAAATATATAAACAGCATATTAATTGGAGGAAATGATTGACATAATGACTACAATTAATGAAAATATTTCATCAAGAATAAGTATATGTGGTTTCCCAATCATAACAAGACTCTTGTCCTGGTTCCAAATTAAAGAATAAGCAACTTAGTAAAAAATAGCAGCATTATTTTATTAGTATGTTTTTATAATAGTCTTCTATAAGTTTTTAATTTTAAGGTACAAAATGCCTATTATTCCATATTCCCCACTAGTAGTACCCCCCAACCATAATTCAAATGGTGGCAAGTGGCAACATTCATTATGAGAATTGTAAAGCACTCTTGTACTATAATACTCGCAGGCATTATTGTCCAAGATTTTCGTACTGATAAATATCATGTCAGCCAGGTGTGAATTAAGCGCACATCACTATTTCAAATAAGGTTACTATTGAAAGATGGAAAAAGATAAAGGGACGAACTAATTAATTATAAAACATGAATTTCTGGTGTAAAAAAGCATCATGTACTCATAATTTTCTTAATAGAGTAGGTCAAAATTGATGTGATCATGGCCTTTATCATAATGGCAGCATAATTCTTTGCTGGCCAGCATGGAAAATTTTCCATATTATACCCCTGTTGCTTTATATTTAGGGGCTTTTCGGTGAGCAATCACTAATTGTAACACCTCGCTAATTGAAAGAACTAGAGAGAGCTAGAATTAGAAAGAGTCATTTTTGAAAAGAATGAAAAATCTGGAAATTTGACAAAATTAAATTAAGTTTGAGTTTTGATCAACTTCAAACGACCATAACTCCTAGCTCAAGATGAGTTAGGCGTGCTACAAGATACCGTAGGAAATATCTTTGAATTATCTTTCCAACGATGTCGAGTTTGCTCGATTTTGAGTTCGTATGAGAGAGATATGACCATTCAAAGTTGGGTTGTCTAAATAAAGAAAGTCAAAATCAGATTTTCGAATAGTATTTTGGTCTTTTCCATACCCAATTAAGTTAATTCGTTTTTACCAATTAAATTGGGGTCTAAACTGAATTGGTTCAGTTTAGACAATTGGAAGTCTACGCTAGGTGTTTTTTGGAGAAAGAACTCAAGAGGAGAAAGGAGAAGAAAAGCTCAAGATTCGTCAAGTTCTTGCAATTTTGGTCGTGGATTTCACCAAGGATTCAATCCTACGAGGTATGTGAGATCACATAGCATTGGGTTAGTTCACCCACGCGCCAATCATGATTCAATTTCAGCGTAATTGAGTTCTTGATAAAATTTGTTTAAGTTCTTGTGGGTTCTTGTTGTTGGAGTTGTTGAGGAGTTTCTTGAGTTTGAGTCATGAAATTAGGTGTGATTTGGAGTAGATTTCTTCATATATTGGTGATATAGTCAAATTTAAGTATTTGGGAAAAGAACCAATCGCATCTAGAGGGTTTAGAGTTGAAAAACATGCAATAAATTTTGTCAAAAACCTGGGGAAGGGGCTGGGGTGCCGCGCCTCTCAGGGTGCCCTAAATGGGTTCCTGAAGTTTGGGCTCTAGGGCGCTGTGCCAGCTAGAGCGCACCAACCTAGTTCCTAACGTTTGCCCTCTGGCGCCCCGCGCCACTTAGAGTGCCAGGGATGCCAGGTCTTCTACTTTTTCTCACTTCTTTCCGTTTGAGTTCCCTAGCAACATACCTAAAATTTCTAGTTGATTTCTACACTGTAAGGTACGTCTGAACATCATGAAATTATCCATAAACATGAGTTCATGAGCTTTGAATCCATAATTCAATTCAAGGAAAGTTAAGAGTCAAGTCAAGAGAAGTTCATTGTGTTTTCCAAAAGTCTTTTACAGATGTTTTAACTTTGTTTTAAGGCTTGAGTTTTGAGTTGAGTAAAGAGTAAGAGTAAAGTTCATTTCTTCAAGAGATTATACGGGAACTAAGTATTCCCAAGAGTTGAAATATTTTCACATTTAAACAAGAAAGGAAACACTAGTTTTCAAGAGAGCCTTTTAGCTAGTTTTTGAGTAATTATTTCAAACCATGGAAAAAGCTTTTGTTATTAAAACATATGAGCTGAATATATTTTGGGAGTAGTATTGAGCACCGATATGGGGACGTGTTCATAATAACTCAAGTCTCCATAAACCATGTTGTATTCATGGATAAAAAAGAGTAATATTTTTTAGGTGATTCCTTAGTGATTTTTAGCATAGACTAGTGGATCCACTTAGTTGAGGCATTTTATATCATGGCAAGGTATGGTACAGTTCTAGCAGCGTGGACGAGACGTTGTATCATCACTTTAGCTCATAGTGATGGCTGTCGGTTAGAGAAACTCCCACGGTATTATATTACTTTATGTGTAAACTGAGTTGTTATTGCATTTCTTAAATACATTGAGTTGTCATCTATTGTTTTAAATGCTTTGTATAAAATAAACTTTTATTGTTGTTTTACTTTGCATTTGAGTTGAGTATTCATGAGTTGAGTAAATCTAAGGTAAGTGTTCTTTTCAGATTCCTTTCAAGCTTATGTCATGTTAGTTTTCCCCTCGCATGCTCGTACATTCAATGTACTGATGCCATTTGACTTGCATCTTTTTATGATGCAGATACAGGTAACCATGATCAGCATCCAGCGCCTCGTTGATCTAGTTGAGCATTAGGAGTTATTGGTGAGCCTCCTTGCTTCCGGAGGATCCCTTTTATTGCTTTCAGTATTTAGTTCATTAGGTTGTCGTGGGTCTTGTCCCGATATCCATCTCAGTTATTAGAGGCTTTATAGATAGTCAGTCAGTTAGTTCATTTATCACTACTTTTTTATTGGCTTATGTTTTGAGACTTAAGTAGCCATCTTGGGTAGTTTAAATGTCTCTTTAAAGACATTCTAAGTTTATTTCATAAGTTCATTAATTGAGACTATTTCTTGTGTTTAAGTCTTTCGATGAGTAAGTAAGCCAGACCAAGGGTTCGCTTAGGGCCAGCAATGGTTCTCGAGTGCCAGTCCCACCCAGGGTGCAAGATCGGGGAGTGACAAACTTGGTATTAGAGCACAGAGTTCAAGAGTCCTAGGGAGTCTATGAAACCGTGTCTGCAGAGTCCTAGTTATCGGTGTGAAGCGCACCACATATTTAATTAGGAGGCTACAACATTTAGGAAGTTCCTTCTCTTCTTTCATACTCATTTTGTGCGATAGAGTTCATCTCTATAAAGTCCTATTCTAACTCGTGCTTGCTCATGTCTTTCAAATTATGCCTTCACGAAGAGTTGTCTGAGGTCGTCCTCCTAAGAGGAACGTTGAGGAGCAAGAGGTACCTAATGCACCTGAAGTACAATCCTAAGGAGAGGTCACTAATGCTAAATTTCGGGAAGCAATCCGAATGCTAAGTCAAGCTGTGACTAACCAGGTTGGGCGACAAAAAAGGGCTCGACAGGAAGAGGCGGATACTTCGAGGATCTGCGAGTTCTTTAGAATGAATCCTCCAAGCTTCACTGGTTCAAGCACTACTAAGGATCCAGAAAATTTCGTTGAGGAACTGCAAAAGGTGTTTGAGGTTATGCATGTTGCCGATGCTGAGCGAGTGGAACTAGCTGCATATCAACTGAAGAGTGTTGTTAGGACTTGTTTTGACCAGTGGAAGAAGAGTAGGGCTGAGGATGCACCGATTTTGAGTTGGGTTGTGTCCGAGAATGCTTTCTTGAGGTGTTTCTTTCCCCAGGAACTAAGGGAAGCTAAGGTACGAGAATTCCTTACCCTTAAGCAGGATTCGCTTTGTGTTCATGAGTATAGTTTGAAGTTCACACAAACTTCCCGATATGTTTTGGAGATGGTTGTGGACATGAGGAGCATGATGAGTCTATTTGTTGTTGGGTTGTCCCATCTGTCAAGAAAAAAGGGCAAGACAACTATGCTAATAAGGGACATGAATATAGCAAGGTTGATGGTTTATGTGCAACAGGTTGAGGAAGAGAAGATGAGCGATAGGGAAGAGTTTAGGGACAAGAAGGCTAAGACAGAGAATGAGTTCGGTCTACAAAGGAGCAATGTGAACCGTTCTTCCTTTCAACTAAAGCAAAAGGAACTTGCTCAATCATCTGCACCCAGAAACAAAGGTGAGTACAATAGTCAGAATTCACAACACTTTAGAGCTAGATCTGCACATTCTCAAGGTAGTGTGGCACAAGGAGGTAACTGGGCTCCTGCATGTGCTAAGTGTGGTAGGAACATAATCGCTCCACTGGTTTTTTCAAGTGTTGTCAAGAGGGCCACTTCATGAAAGAGTGCCATAAGAACCGACAAGGTAATGAGAATCAGGGTAATAGAGCACAATCTTCATCAGTTGCTCCACCAGACAGAGCTGCATCTAGAGGAGATACTTTAGGGGCAGGCAGAGGAGCAAACCACCTATATGATATCACTAGTCACCAAAAGCAAGATGATTCACCAGATGTTGTCAATGGTATGATAAAAGTCTTTACTCTTGATGTTTATTCTTTGCTAGACCTTGGAGCCAGTTTATCTTTTGTGACTCCTTATATTGCAATGAATTTTTATATTCTTCTTGAGAAACTTTGTAAGCCCTTTTGTGTTTCTACTCCTGTTGGGGAGTCTATTATATCTGAGAGAGTCTATCGTGATTGTACCATTTCCGTCAATCACAAGAGCACCATGATTGATTTAGTTAAGTTAGAAATGATAGATTTTGATGTCATTCTAGGTATAAACTGGCTTCATGCATGTTATGCCTCCATTGATTGTAGAACTCGAGTTGTTAGGTTCCAAATTCCTAATGAGCAAGTTATAGAGTGGAGTAGCAGTTCAACAATGCCTAAGGGTCGTTTCTTGTTATACCTTAAGGCGAGAAAGTTAGTTTCCCAGATGTATGTCTACCACTTAGTCTGAGTTAATGACTCTAATGTTGAGATAACTTCTATTGAGTTAGTTCCAGTTGTGAGTGAGTTTCTAGAAGTCTTTCATGATGATATACCTAGAGTCTCTCTTGAGAGAGAGAGACAGACTTCAGTATAAACCTTTTTCCAGATACTCGTCTTATATCTATTCCGCCATATAGAATGGCTCGAACAGAGTTGAAAGAGTTAAAAGAACAATTGAAAGATCTCTTTGATAAGGGTTTTATTCGACGTCACTAATTTAAATAACTAGAGAGAGCTAGAATTAGAAAGAGTCATTTTTGGATAGAATGAAAAATCTGGACATTTGACAAAATTAAGTTTGAGCTTTGGTCAACTTAAAACGACCATAAATCCTAGCTCAGGATGAGTTAGGTTTGCTAAAAGATACATAGGAAATATATTTGAATTATCTTTCCAGCGCTGCCGAGTTTGCTCGATTTCAAGTTCGTATAAGGGAGATATGACCATTCAAAGTTGGGCTGTCTAAATAAGGAAAGTCAAAATCTAATTTTGGAAGGGTATTTTGGTCTTTTCCATACTCAGTTAAGTTAATTTGTTTTTATCAATTAAATGGGGGTCTAAACTGAATTGGTTTAGTTTAGACAATCTACGCTAGGGTTTTTTGGAGAAAGAACTCAATAGGTGAAAGGAGAAGAAAAACTCAAAATTCGTCAAGTTCTTGCAATTTTGTTCATGGATTTTGCCAAGGATTAAATCCTACGAGGTATATGAGATGAAACAGCGTTGGGTTAGTTCACCCACGCGTCAACCATGATTCAATTTCAGCGTAATTATGTTTTTGAAAAAAAAAGATTATGAGTTATTGATAAAATTTGTTTAAGTTCTTGTTGAGGAGTTTCTTGAGTTTGAGTCAAGAAATTAGGTGTGATTTTGAGTAGATTCCTTCATATAATTGTGATATAGTTTAATCTAAGTGTTTGGGAAAATAACCAATCGAATCTAGAGGGTTTAGAGTTGAAAAACGAGCATGAAATTTCATCAAAAACTTGGGGAAGGGGCTAGGGCACCGCGCCTCTCAGAGCACCCCAAATAGGCCCCTGAAGTTTGGGTTCTGGGTCGCCACGCCAGCCAGAGCACCCCAACCCAGTTCCTAACGTTTGACCTCTCGCGCCCCGCGCCACTTAGAGCGCTAGGGATGCCAGGTCTTCTACTTTTTCTCACTTCTTTCCATTTGAGTTCCCTAGCAACATGCCTAAGTTTTCTATTTGATTTATACACTCTAAGGTACGTCTAAACATCATGAAATCATCCATAAACATGAGCCTTGAATCCATAATTCCATTCAAGGAAAGTTAAGAATCTAGTCGAGAGAAGTTCATAGAGTTTTCCAAATGCTTTTTACAAATGTTTTAACTTTGTTTTAAGGCTTGAGTTTTGAGTTGAGTAAAGAGTAAGAGTAAAGTTCATTTCTTCAAAAGATTATATGGGAACAACATATTCCCAAGAGTTGAAATACTTTCACATTTAAACAAGAAAGGAAACACCAATTTTCAAGAGAGCCTTTTAGCTAGTTTTTGAGTAATTATTTCAAACCATGGAAAAAGCTTTTGTTATTAAAACGTATGAGCTGAGTATATTTTGGGAGTAGTATTGAGCATCGATATGGGGACGAGTTCATAATAACTCAAGTCTCCATAAACTATGTTGTATTCATGGGTAAGAAAGGGTCATATTTTTTAGATGATTTCTTAGTGATTTTTAGCATAGACTAGTGGATCCACTTAGTTGAGGTGTTCTATATCATGGCAAGGTATGGTACAATTCTAGCAGCGTGGACGAGATGTTGTATCATCACTTTAGCTCATAGTGATGGTTGTTGGTTAGAGAAACTCCCACGGTATTATATTACTTTATATGTAAACTGAGTTGTTATTGTATTTCTTAAATATATTGAGTTGTCATCTACTGTTTTAAATGCTTTGTATAACTGCACTTTTATTGTTGTTTTACTTTGCATTTGAGTTGAGTATTCATGAGTTGAGTAAATCTAAGGTAAGTGTTTTTTTCAGATTCCTTTCAAGCTTATGTCATGTTAGTTTTCCCCTCGCATGCTTGTACATTCAATGTATTGATGCCATTTGACCTGCGTTTTTTTATGATGCAGATACAGGTAACCATGATCAGCATCCAGCGCCTCGTTTATCCATTGAGCATTAGGAGTTATTGGTGAGCCTCCTTGCTTCCGGAGGATCCCTTTTATTGCTTTCAGTATTTAGTTCATTAGATTGTCGTGGGTCTTATCCCGATATCCATCTCAGTTATTAGAGGCTTTATAGATAGTAAGTCAGTTAGTTCATTTGTCACTACTTTATTATTGTCTTATGTTATGAGACTTGAGTAGCCATCTTGGCTAGTTTGAATATTTCTTTAAATACATTCTAAGTTTATTTCATAAGTTCCTTAATTTAGATTATTTATTGTGTTTAAGTCTTTCTCTGAGTAAGTAAGTTAGGCCAAGGATTTGCTTTGGTCAGCAATGGTTCTCGAGTGTCAGTCTCATTCAGGGTGTAGGCTCGGAGTGTGACACTAATATTTCACATAATATATAGTCATATAGAATAATGTTAAAGTCATTCAAGATATATATATATATATATATATATTGATAACCTTTTTGATGATTTCTATTTAAATAATTATACTGCAGATTCGTTTGAGTATTAAGATATTTTATGATTTTAATGTCTATCATATTCATGTTCACTTGTTTAACTTTGTCGGTTATAGAATCGTTTTAATTGAATTATTTTACATATTATATATTCCAAGTGCTAACATCATTTGATATTGCATTGTTTTATAATGTTGATTTCAGGATTTGGACCCAATGTCAAACGATTCCTTAACTCCATTTTCCTCATCAACTTTTGCGAGTCTTCCTTCTTAATCATATTTGATTAAGTTTAGTAGTTAGTTAATTAGACAAAGGTAGACGTAGGCCTTGTGTTTGTTTTTTTGTTAACAAGATATTGATATTCATTACTTAATATTCGTTTACACAAGATAGTGGCAGGGTTGGTAGCATGCAATTGATGTCAAGGGGAGGGTTAAGTTAAAAGTACTATTTATACATTTATCCAGAGTAATAAGGGCTTTAGTCAGCCTAACAAAACAAGTTCTTGTCATGTCTGCCTTTAGTTTTTTCTAGACAAACATCGATGGAACTTTCCAACAAAAAATGGAATTAGGTTGTGTCATATTGCTACTTTTCTTCGCTAGGACATTTGCCACTTGATTTTCTTCTCTATATGGGGGTCCCCAACTTCTGAAGTAGCTCCCAGCAATGAGACAATATGTTTGAATAAGTTGGATGATCATATAAGAGGAGAATAATAATATCTTTACAGTTTGTGCTGATTTCTAGTGGTATTAGGTTATGGTTGAAGGTTAACGGCAGACCCTGCAGTAAGGCAGTTAGTTCTGCTTTGATGGTGTTCATGTTATAGACTTTTCACCAACATAGAAATAGAATTTTTACAAAACAAAAAAAAAATAAAAAAAATGAAAAATAACAAAATATAATAAAAGAATTAAAATAACACCTGTTTTTGTCCCTAGAAAATCTCTCTTTTTAATCATCTTCCTAAAATATCTCCCCTCAATATTTTTATTTCCTAATCTTTCTCCTATTTTCTAATCTTCCCCTAAAATATTGAATAAGATTATTTTCTTTTTGTCTCTCCACCCTTTTTTTTTAAAAAAAAAATTTCTCTCTCATTTTCTTTTTTTTGTCTCTCATACTATATTTGGAAGGCGGTATTTACTGACCTATAAAGGTCAGTTTTAATTTTGAGTTGGAAAAAATCATTATCTTATTTTCTGACCTCTTGAGGTCACTTTTATATATTTATTTATTTTTATTTTTATTATATCCGTCTTCTGGATGTCGAAATATTTAATTTTTATATTTTGAGATAACAACATTTGGAGGTGGGAATTCTTGATTTATATTGATTTCATTTAAAAAAATTTTGACTTTAATGGTTGGTATTAATTAATTTTTATTTTTTAAATTTTAATATTTCCGACTTCTAGAAGTCGGTATCTTATATGTTTTATTTTTCTTATTTATTAAATTTCGACCGTCGGAGGTCGGTATTTTTTATTTTTTTATGTTTAGTATTTTGACCTCTGGAAGTTGGTATTGTCTATTTTTTATTTTGTTTATTCTTTATATTCGACCTCCAGAGGACGGTATTATTTATTTTTTTACATTCCGACCTCCAAAGGTCGGTATTATTTATTTTTTATTTTATTTAGTTTGAGATTCTGACCTTTGAATGTCTACAAAGCTGACAATAAATTATTGCAACTTTAGTTGTCCACCTGCATATTTTTATAAAACCGGCCCAAAGAGTTGCCAACACAATATTTTTCAACATTTCCACTAAACTACTTCCAAATTAATTTTATCTACTACAAAGTAAACTTCATCTAATTCAAAATAAACATCATCTAATTCAAACTAAACGAAAATACGATCAAACAATTCTAAAATATACAAATTATGTGTATGAACTCTAAAATGTCAAATAGATACAACTACTCCTGATCACCCGCACTCTCCATGTTAGACTTATTATTCTTATCATCCTCTTGATCAGATCCATCACTGCTGGGACATCGAGAAATATTTTTTCTTGAATCAAAATGAGAAGTTAGTTTGGACTGAAGCATCGCATACCTCTTGTTCTCTACCTCATTTGCAGCTACAATCTCCTCGTCTTTCTTCCTCTCTCTTTCGGTTACAGCAGCAAGCTTAACATTGAGAAAAGACATCTTATCGTCCATTGTAGACACTGCCTCTCTATCCATACTATCAAAGCTTGAGGATGATGAACCAAAATACCAAGCCTTCTTATTTCGATAGACATTTTCTGTTAAGCCGTAGATTGAGCCTCTAATCGATACACCTCCACTCAATCATCAAAAAATATCGCTTGTTCTTATGTAAGCGGTATGTTCTACTTTCAAGAAGTAGAGTACTATCTACGATATTCTTGAGTTATTTGCATAAACCTATCCTGTAATTTAAACAAAGAACTACAAGAATAAGAATGTAATATATAAAAGGAACGGAAAAAATGATTAGTTTGAATGGAGTTCTTACATATGTCTCTTGAGCATGTGGCTTAATCCATCTTTATTCTTCTATGGGGTTCGTATTCTTCTTTGTGTGAGTAACCTTGAATAACTCTTCCTGAGCTACCGGCCTACCCAACTCTTTTTCTTGCAAATAACATATATATAATATGATCTCATTAATCTCCAAAAACTACTTATCAAAACTAAAAAAAAATATTTTACTGAATTAACAAAATATACCATTCTTTCCTTTCTAGTAATATGGCTAATAGCTCCACAATGTGCAAAGATCTGCCTTTTTTCTGATGCACAAGTCATCTTCCCAATTTCACTCCTCTTTTTAAATTTTTCATCAGTACTCCAATGTTCTAGTAACTGAGCCCATCAATCTAATACCATAAATTTAGGAATTCTATTTACTTTTTGACAGTCACAAAATGTGCTAGCAAACAACTTCGAAGCGTTAAGCTTGAAGTTAGCTTGAACTTCTTTCTTATGCTCGGGAGCCAATACTTAATAAAAAATAATTAAATATTTAATATCAAAATAAATAGTGAATTTAATTGATATACATTCTTATCTTAAATTCATTGAACATCTACCTTGGGTGTTAAGTGGAATCGAACTCCAAATCGGGTACACACCATTATAGTGAGTTCCAATTCACTTTAAAATAATACGTGTCATACCCACATCCGGACGTAGCCTGAAATACGAGTTCATTGACAAAGTAGGGTAAACAAAAAATAATCAATCAATTAAAAAATAAATAGATAAATAAAAGATGAAATATAATTGAATCATACTTGAATCTTAAAGACTTGATGACGAGTGTCTGAGAAATTTCTCTATCGCCTAGCTGAGGATCATGTGCATCTGAGTGTGGGATGGTAGGAGTATTAGGGTCTAAGTCATTGGACCCAAGATGTTGAGCGAAAAGTCTAATTGATCCGTTATAAGTATTCAAATTATTGCACCGACTAGAGCTAGCTGATGATTTGGTAGCCTCACGATCAAGATGTGAATAGCCCTGTGATTAATGTTTGGTAACTCGAACTAGGTACCACAGTGAGTGTAGATATAGGATAACCAGAATGTGGTAAAGAAATTTTGTGACTGATGTGCCGAACGAGTAGCTAAAACTGAGGCTCATGTTGAAATATTAACTTGAGAGGGCTCATCAGTTATCACAACCCTAGTGGGCCTTTTAGTATTATTGATGACCTGTAATTTATTTTTTTGAATTAATAAATATTTTTTATTTACCTTTGTCTTTATCTATCATCTATATCAATTAAATATTAAGATTAAAATAGAGTAGTACAAATTAATCTGTCACAATGTCTAACAAATATATTAAATAAATTTATCATAACATAAGGTTTTATCCAAATAATCTGTCACAATGTCGAACAAATATGTTAAACAAATATATCACAACATAAGACTTTACAAACTATAAGTGCAGATATTTTAGTATAAGTGGACCTAACATGACAATCATAACATAAGGCTCACTTTCAATCAACAGAACTTTATGAAACAATCAAACGCTAAAACTATTTTGACACCAAAGATATATATTCAAAACAAATGATTTGAAACTATTAAAGTATAATCAAATATTATAATTAATAATAATGAACACAACATACAAATTGTTATCCATCCTCTTCAAAAGTTTCTTCATAATCTATCCATTCACATGCATCTTCTTCAGAAGTTTGCTCCTCATGATCTATCCATTCATCCTTTTCTAATGTGGAATCCTCACCCACTCCATATTTGTTGGCAAATGTAATTCGTCTCTATTAGCTTCTTCTAAAATGTGATCAGAATGCTCCAAAATTATTCTTAACTCAGCATCCACTACTTGATAAACACTTATATTTCATTTTGATATGCAACATCCAATACATTCTTAATCGCTCCATCGGCTTGGTTTTGATTACAACCCACCAATCAAACTTATCTCTACTCAACAGATAAGAAACATACACACACATATATACTCCATGAATTTTTAATTTTTTTAATAAAAATATACAATTGTTAAACTTTCAAAGAATTAGCTTAAAATGAAAATATTAGTTTTATAAACAATAGGAAAATAATGATTAATAGAAGAAAAAAAAATGACCTCCGAATGTCGTTTTTATTATAAATATAATTAGATTAGATATAAATAAAAAATACCGACCTCCGGAGGTTGGTATTACATATAAATTTAATGAAAAATTATATAATACTGACCTCGGTTTCTTACATTAATGGATTTTTTATTTTAGATAAAGTCGAAACTAATTAAATAAAAATAAGACTATTGGCTTCTTGCGGTCACTATATACACATTTTAATGAAAATTATTTTAATTATATAAAATTTTACCGACTTCAAATGGTCGGTATTTTAAAAAAAAATTATATCACAAGAAACTATCCTCTGGAGGACGGTTTAATTTATATATATAATTGTGATAAAATGAAATATTATTATTTATTACTAAATTCAATATTGACCATAAGAGATCACCTTTTCTTTTATTTTTTATTTTTTTTTTTGGAAAATTTTTTATCTCAGGAGGCAGGTATGTTGTTTTCCCGCCTTTTTTTTAATTAATACCGACTTTTTGAAGTTAGTTTCTGTAAGTTTTTTTTAACAATACCGACATTTGGAAGTCATAAATTACCGACTGTTATTGAAAGTCGGTAATTAATAGGTTGGTATTCACTTTTTTTTTAGTAGTCTCACTCATCTCTTTCTCCTTTTTCTTCTTTTTTTTAACAATTTTTAACCCCATTTTATTTTCATAAAATATTCTTTGTTCTATTGTATTTCTCTCCCTTCACTTTTTTTGTTTAAATCATTTTTTATACCATTGTAGATTGGAACATATAATCAAAAATTAACTTTATCATTAATGTATGATGTAATTTTTTTAATTTATATGTTATAATTTGGTATAATTCATTTGTTATGGTAAAGTTGAATTAAATTAATTTGAACTTGACACCAAAGTTAAATTATATTGAGAACCATATAGATTAATTTGATGATACTAAAAACTTGATACACATACTTGATTAGATTATGGTGTTAAGTATTATAGAGTTGTAACATATAACTAAAATCAACTTTACCATCAATTATAAATGAATGTATTTTATATTTTTAAACCAACATATCACCAAAAAATTAGTCATACTCATACCATACATCAAAATATATACAATATAACATATTGCAACTTTAAATTAACAAAATCACCATTATTTTTAACCAACAAATTCACCAATTATTTGTAATTGATATAGTTATTAAAATTTAAACTTGATACAAAGGTTACACCACATTGTACACCATGTAAATTAACTTGATGATACTAAAAAGTTAGTATATATTTGATTAGATCATAGTGTTATGCATTGTAGGCTTGGAACGTATAACTAAAATCAACCTTACCTTCAATTGTAAATCAATTTCTTTTATAGTTCTAAACCAACATATCACCAAAAAAATAGGCACACCATGCATCAAATTTTAATCAACAGATTACCAATATTTTAATTATATCATCCATAAAAAATGTATACACTAAAACATGTCACCGATAAAAATCAACAAATCACCAATTATTGTACCAGATCAACCACCAAAGATTAATACATATTTCTATTTAAAATAACATATCATCAACAATTGTACCAAATCGGGTACCAAAGTGTATACATTAAAATATTTTTGTGTTTAAAAATTATTTCAATAATTTATTGACCACATAATACAAATCATATTTACTATGATCACGCAGATCTTCTTTGAATTACCAGTTGTAACTTTTTCTCCTTATCTTCTTATTTTTGCCGATTTGAATGTAATAACGAGAGAATTTGCACTAAAATCTTTTTCCTTACTTTTTTTTTTTTGGCGAATTGGTTGTAACAGAGAAAGAAATTTCACTATTGATGGAATGCATTGCTCTTTTATATTTACTTATGGGAAATATAGTGAATGCATTCAACTCAAAACGTAATTTATAACATACGATGAGGCTATTAATATTGCATTGAAGCCTTGATAAGGCTTTTTCTAGGAGTAGAATCAATGAATTTTTTCATAGTAAAAATCAGTAACAAAAACAATTTTTGTTCTTGAATTAGAGGTGATTTAAATAAAAAGAAAAAAAAAAGAGAAGCAATAATAGAAAGAATAAAAAATATTATCGAGAATGAAGGTTTTACTTAGATACTAACAATGTAAGAGATCATAGAGCAATAAGAGAGGGAAACATACCAGTTTAAGAGAGAATATTCTTGTGATTGAGATGAATAATGGAGAGAGAAAAAAATATCTTGTTATGAGACTCAAAAAATAAGCACACTAATCCAAAAAAAAAAACGTGTAGTATTTAAATTGTTATATTTATAATTAAAAACTTATTTTTGTAAATAAAAAAATATATTTTATATTGTAAATTAAACTCTTAAACACAATATCCTTCTAATTTTTCTAATTATAAGAATGAAAGAAGATAAAAAGCTTTTAGAACATCTATTCTATGCATGTAATAATTACTTTTTAAAATATAAAATCGAGGCATATTGTATGATATACATTATATACTTCAAAATTATTCTTCACTTTCTTTCTTTATAAATAAGATTGATTTGTTCTATTGATCAAAAAGAGAAAAAAAAATCATAATATTAAAATAGTAAAAAAGATATAGATAATTTAAAGGGTAAAATATATATATCATTAGTTGAGTGAACTTCTGATTGAAATAAGCATAGTTAAGCGATTAATTTTTTATTATAAGTAAAAGAAACATGAATTTACTAAATACGGTAATTTAGGATAGTTAAGTGATCAGTTCCTGAAATGTTTAAGATCATAAATTTTTATTGCCTTTATTTTTCAAGTGATATCAATTTTTTCTCTTTATTGTTTCTTCACTTCTCAAAAAGTGGGATACTAATTCGACCTATTAAACCATCATCAAAAAGCAAGTTGTGAAATACAAAATGAAATTGAAAACATGTTCATTCTCAAATCTAACAAAAAGCAATCTTTGAAATCAATTAAAGTAAATCATATCTATCCATCTCCCACTAAAATTCTATGTTTCATGTTCTTTAAGGAAAAGGCTAACACATACCCAAAGAAAAAAGAGACCTTACATTTGTTTAATTTAATTTTAAAGTGACCAATCAATTTCAATTATTTGTTTCTCTTTTTGGCAAAAGATTTTCTACTTTCCAGTTTGGAAGTGGAAAATCGAAAAGCAACTAAAGGAAGAGATAAATTACATGAAGACGTGAGGAAAACAAAGAGGACAACAATTCTATTCCACACAAACACATAAACAAAAGGTGATGAAATTGCTATTTCTTTTCACCCAAAGTTCTCTAGATTCTCCTAAAAGAGGGGAGAACAAAAGAAGAGGAAGTTGAGTGGTACTTTTCTTCTTCCTCTTTTGGTAAAGATATTTGGTTATGTAGCATTTAATACTTCCTAACAAAGACTGCTTCATATTCAAGGGACTCAAACCTGAGACGTCTGGTTAAGATTGGAGGTGTACTTACCACTCCACCACAACTCTCATTGGTCTAGCATTTTACATTACATGAAAAAGCATCACATTACAAATATTAGACAAGTAAACCTAACTAAAAGGGCAACTATTAAGCTTAACTTTTTGTATCTTGATATATCTAGTTCTATTTTAACTAATGACAAGAACAAGAAAAAATAGAGTTCTTCTTTACTTTTGTATCATGACAGAGACACAAATATATAGGACATGGAGGCGTTTGAGTTTACACAAAATTCTATGACTCTAAACAATACATAACCTTTTTATAATATATAGCCCAACACAAAATATTATACTAGGTAATCATATTCTTTTATTTACATTCTCATAGTCATCAAATTAATTTTTTTTAATAACAATATTTATAAACTTAGTACACGATATTATACATTTATTTTAAATAATGTATCGACCTTGTATAAAGATGTATAATAGCTTTGTTAGATTCTTTTGTAGGATTCTGTTCTTTTAATTTTCACGATATTATCTTTTGCCTTTTTCAAATCATTTTCAAGAGTAGTATGAATCTTATTAATATTTTTCCTTGCCTTTTATCATATATTTCAATTAATTGTTGAAGTTTATCCTTAAGTGTTTTGTAGACATTGAAATTTTGTGAAATTCTACAAGATGTGTTTAATTCGAGTTGGGACTTTACAATGTGTGTTCAATTCCAACTATGAATTTTGGAGGCTACTCAACCCCTAAACCCTAGTTTATGCCTATATAAAGGGCACTATATTCTCTTGAAAAGACATCTTGAATATTCCGCAAATTTATGGAATATTCATAGAGAGATCAAATTCAAATCATCCTAGTTCGAGAAATATGTCACTAACGGCCCTCAAATTATAGATAAATCTTATGAGAGAAGAATCAAGGGAGGAATCGAATTATACATACATATTTATAAATACAATTATATTTCTTCATATTTAATTTGTGATTGTAGTTTATTTTTGTTGCTTTAAAATTTGTTGCAAACAAATTGGCACGCCCAAGGACCAAACCTGCTCTTTCATCTCTTCTATCACGGATAAAATATACAAATATTCTGTAACGACCTATTCCCATCGTTATGAAAAAACTAATGGGAAAGGAATTTGGGCCAGAAAACTTCTGAGTAGTGACTTGGGAATTTCTAGCCTAGGCCAGATTTGGAAGCAATTTGAGTTAGGTGAGGTCTAGGGAAATCTGGTAATGAATGAGGGATCTATTTGTGAATTTGATCACATGAGTAGATATCCAAGACGTTAAGGAGCCTGTACGACTTTACAAAATCAAATTCGAGCGAGTAAAACTCTTGAAACTGATCTTAGAGAGAAAGGATAGTTTTAGAATGTCCCGGTTTAAAGGTGTGTTGTGAAATGAGAGCTTGGAACTCAAATTACGAGTCTCTGTCTCCGTGCAAGCCGCTGGGGCGGGGTTAGTTCCGCTAGGGTGGGGCCACTGTGGTGGGTTGGGTCTCGCTGTGGCGGGACAGTCATGACTTATGTCAGGGAAAAATCCCAATTTCATTATTTTCTATAAACCTTCGTTAATAAGAGCTAAGGGACGACCCAAGGCAATTTCTTGATAGTTTTCCACGACTTCTAGTGCTAAAGGTAAGGATTTTAGTTCCCTAATTCGTATTTCGATTCCTAGAACTTAGAATCTTGGGTAATTATCATTAGGGGAGGATTTTTGCCTGAAGTTGAGGGTGGGGAAAAGCCTAGCTGAACATTAGGATTATGGGTTTGGTCTTGGGTTATTAAGTTTGTTATAATCTGGGTAAATTAGACCTTGCTTATTGATCCTTGCGTTAAATTACTTGTTTTTAGAACAAGAACAAGTTGAAGACTCCGGAAGGGAAGGCTCAAGTGTCTTGGGAGTAATCAAGCTTGGTTTTGAGGTAGGTGATGTTTATATTTCCTATTGTGTGATATATGTCGGTAGATTGTTTCATTGTATGTGTGCATGTATGTGAATAGGAAATGTGAATCAAATCTAATGAAATGATTATGTGTAAACAATACATGCCATGAACATGTTACTTGATTCTATGACTATGAGTAATGTTCGTTATGGGTGTGATTGTGACTGTTGTTGTGCTGACTGGATTGGGTGTCACGTTTTGACACATATATTAGATCAGCTATCACGTTCAGATACATATATTGGACCGAATGTCACGTTCCGATACATGTATACTGGACCGAGTGTCAGGTTGCGACACACTAACAGTTTAGGTGTGGATTCTATGAGAGGACCACTTGTGATTAGTACATTCATGTTTAACTGTTATTAATATTGGGTAATTGTATATTGATCCTAAAATGATACTTAACTGTATTTTGTATATGTATGCTTACTGTGTTGTAATTGCTTGTGTATATTGTGCATATATGAGTAGCCGTATGATTCTACCAGTACACAGTGATTTCGTGTATTGATATTGCACTTGCTCTTTCTTTGTTAAGTATAGGGCATCTTCAGGAGGCTACTGACGAATCTCAATTAGAAGATTATTGATCGCGACGGGATTTAAGGGTGAGCAAGTTCTTTCAGGCTGCCAGGGGTCCTTCTTTGTTTAGTCCACTCTTTTCGGACTCAGACTATATAGTTAGGTTGTTTATATTAGTTTTCGGGGTTGCACCCCCTTTTCTTAGACTTGTTGGTTAAACATAGTTTTGGGTACAATGACTTTCAGTTCTAGGGATTGAAATTCTACAGTAGTTTTTTTGTTAGACCTTCGGAGTTTATGAGAACTCCGCATTTTTATTTAGTCATTTAAACCTGATTCCATATCTTTAAATGTTTAGTTATCTTTTAATTGCTTAGTTGAGTTGTAGTAATGGTTCTCCCACTGGAGGGTTAGCGTGGGTGCCACTCACGACAGTCTGGTTTGTGAAATCTTTAAGCCTCGTCTTTGAGTTTCAACAAGTTTATCAAACCCACCGGGCTGTACGGACACCTACTCTAACACCGAAGTAGGAGAACCCTCATATCCCAATAAGTAAAAAATGCGAAAAAACTGAGAGAACTGGCGAATGAAGGAGATTCATGTAAATTTAATAATAAGAGTTTTTAAATACAACTTCAGTTAAAACTTGTAAAGTAATTAACACTCCAGGAATCTAGTCTAAACAGGTATAAGATCTACTAAGATTACAAGGTAAAATAATTTAATGAAGAGACACAACTCCTACCATGTGGAAGGACAGATAGAAGCTGTTAGAGATTGTCTTCGTCTTTACCTATGAAACATCATTGAACCTGCATCCAGACTACGCTAAAAAGGCATAGCAAGAGTAGTATCAGTACAGCCACACGTACTGGTAGGCATCATTGGTCAACCCGATTCCCACCGCATAATATAAGAAATAAACCAGTGAAAACACACAATAAGACTATTCATTCCTCCACCTTTATATTACCTCCCCTCGCAATTTCGAATACTAAAAATCGTGCTAGTATAGTTGGCTTTCAAGCCCTTTTGTCATGCCAGTCTTAGGCATGATTTAACCCTTCTACCTCTTCATACATTCTATCAAACTTGTTAGTTGTTTCAATTCTAATCCCCTACCAGATAATACATGTCTAAGTGACAACACAACGGAACACCACCCTAATTCCCAATAACGATACTTACTACCACCCCCTAAGAACAACACACAAGGACACCGTGACCCTTGTTCTCTACTTACCATACTACCTCCCGATTTTACCTAACCATTCCCAATCCACTAAACTAACAAATATACCCACAAAATTACAACATCACAACCCTCACATATATCTATATATGATGCACAATAGATTTATCATGTCCGGATTCAATGTACAAACTCCACGTTCTGAAATATACACATTAATATGACAAGTCAATGGTTCTCTCATGGAATCCACACCCAAACTGTTAGTGTACCGGAACATGGTACCCGATCCAAGTTAGTTTGCCGAAACATAGCACTCGATCCAATAAGCATGTTGGTACGTGACATCCGATCCCAGTTAGTGTGTCGAAACGTAGCACCCGATCCACTAAGTATGTCGGTGACATCCGATCCCAATTAGTGTGTCGGAATGTAGCACCCTATCCAATGCAAGTTAGTCTGTCAGTGTGTGATACCCGATCCCATTCATCACAATACAAGCATAACCTCTTCCATAACGTACAATATTCACATCATATGGTCAACTCCTTAAGTACTTAGCATGCATTGTTCTTAATCAATTCATTAGGTTTGTTTCCACAATTATATCATTCTTTGCATGCATACATACACATAATATCACAATTAGGAAATCAACACATCACCTATCCCTGGTTCATTGACTAGGGCCTCTTCCTACGGTATACGTCTGATTGAACACCTTGGGTATTGAATTGACGTATCCAGGCGCTTCATCCAATACTAAGCATCCACGGTCGTTCAATAGGAATATAACCCAACCAAGGGTTAGGATCGTTCCTACAGGGAGCAGTTTGCAATTGAGAATTAATAGAAAAGTAAAAATGTGTTCAAGTTAAATATAGCTATAGACATGAACGAGTAAAAACATGATAAATTAAAAAGGTGACACAAGTGTCAATTATCAAAGAGGGTTTTGTAAGCAATTATCAACTAAAATGAAAGCGAAGTGCAAATATGGAGAAGGAATTCTTGGGATATGATAGGAATATGGGCTAACATAAACAATCGGGTAAATGTTATTTATAGTAAATCGCTGTAAATTGGTAACTAGGCTAGACTTTAGTGGGGTAAATTTTCTCTCGAACAATTTACCCAGAATCAAATCGGTTTCTCTCGAACACCGATAAGTGGCAATGAAGCACAACCTTCGCCTTAGTCCATTCACTCTTACGAGCTGAATGTGTGGGAGAGGGTTTAGGATTCTCTCTCTCGAGCAGAACCCACGACAACCCAATAACCACAGACTATCGATTCAGTAGTTTTGGTTTTACAACCTCTCTCTCGAGCAAGTAAAAAACACGAAGGTAAAATTGTCTTTGCAACTACAACCTCATTAAATTCAAACACAAATACTAGACAAAATCAACTTTAAACAGCAAAATAGCCATATATAAGCAATACCCAACAGTAAATTCAACCCATATTCACAAACTCACACCCAAGAATTGGGGTTTTAGCTAGACATAGTAAAAGGGAATAAATCGATACCAAATTGCATGATAATCAATTGTGTCCGATTTATATTCACTTGAAACAAGTCTACAATGAAGAATCTTCAACACCCACTTCCAATTTCTTGGAATTGGAAGTCTTCAAATCTTCAAAAGCTAAGGAAAATTGTCTCCATAAAGTAAGTTCTAAAACTGAGTTTTGAAATGTTAAACTTAAAAATTACATCCTAAACTAAAATTTCAAACAAGTATTTATAGGTGTCGAAAATTATGCTGCGAAGGATCAGTCGACGCAGTTAGTCGGGATCGCCAATCTACTCGATGATCCGCCATTTGGTCTGGTTCATCGCCTTTCTGCATTGTCCTTCAGCAACTTCAAGCTTTACAACTTTGGGTGATATAGCACTACCTCGCGAAATCGTTTGGTGACTCGCTGATTGCTTTTTTCTATCACCTATTTGATTTTGTCCTTCAGGGCTTAGCACACTGGAATATTGGTCAATACTAACTCTATTTGGTGACTCGCTCAATGGTTTAGGCGACCCTCAGGCCTTCTTTTCTTTGTTCTTTCGGCTGCCTTGTTCCTTTTTGCTCCATAGTGTCCATGCTTTGTCCCTAAGTTCAAATACCCGAAATTCAAGTATTTACATAAGTTATTAAGACAAAATATGCATTTAAAGGCACTAAATCTATTAAAATAATGCCCTAAATGAAACCAAATCGTGGACTCATCAGGTACAAGTACACACATCTCATTTCGGTGCACGAAAGCCTGTGTATGAATTCTACCATCAAATTCAATATACCACGCAGTGAATAATAGATTTATAACTACTCAATTAAATAAACCTATGCTACCAGGGCACCAAGAAGCAGCATGGAATTATGGCCTTAATACTTGTTTCTGGACCTCGTGACGGTGGATTTGACCAAAAATTCGCAAGCTATTGACCTCTTTATGCTAGAAATCTCCATCTCCTTCCTTCCCAAGCTTAGAACAACTTTTTGAGGGTTTCTAGGGTAATCCTCATCTATTATATGTGTTTATGGAAGAAGGAGAAAATAATTTCGTGTTATTTACATTCTGTCTCACCTATCCTACTATGGTGGCTACTTATCCCGTTGTGGCGCTGCCGCCTTAGTGGCACCTAGCCAGTCTTTGCAGGACAGTTGCCCCAGTATTTCCCGAAGGTTTGCTTTTCCTAAATAATGATGGTTAGGTTCATTACAATAGATACAAAATTACCCCTCGTTCGTCCTCAAACGACTAGTAAATGGATCATCATGTGTCTTATCTCGAAGTACTTTTTAAGCTAATGAAAAGATACATTTTGAAATCATGATGGATGGTGAATTTTCAAAATCCAAAACACGAAAGGTGTCATACTCAAAGGGCCGGTTAGGAATTTGAGGCAACACCCAAAGGAAAGAACGCGTCCACACGCACATCTCAAACCTGCCAAAGCGGCAGGTTCCCACTAAAGCGAGGCCGGTGTGGCAAGGAATCTCCCACTGCAGCGGGAGATCGGAACTAGTATAAAAGGGGAAAAAGAAAAGATTTTTCCCATTTCCTCCTTTCTCACTCAAATTCTCTTAAAAATCTCTCAACGCTCCATTCTGAACAACAATTCTAAGGTAAATTTCTCATTTCTTATGCTCATTACTTCGATACTTAATTGACAACAATTGCACATTGCTACATAATCGATTAGAAACAGTTTTTGGGGTAGTTATTCCAAGTTTGAACTTAGTTTGCTAGTTTGATAGAAAAATGTAGCATGGGAACTTCTTTTACGTCCCCAATGTCTCCACAACGTTCTGGGTATCAGTATTTCATAAAAATACGATCAAATCGGTACCGAAATAAGTGTGGGGAATTTGAAGGGTCTCTTAATAGAAAACTTGGATTTGGACACCATTTAAGGGTTATTTTGCCGAAATAATGGCATATTTAAGTTCTAGGGTACTTAATACACTCTGATCTGCTGAAATTCTATAAAAAACTGGGGTTTTGGGACGAAGGGCACCATGATCGCGCCTGTTGTTCAATTAAGATGGAGGCCGCTCTGGCGACCTTTATCCCATTGTGGCGGCCTTTCTCATCCCGCTCTGACGGGATTTGGGCCACTGTGGCGGGACATAGGAAACCAGTGGCCTGCATCCCTCAAAGATGTAAAGTTTCCCTTCCTCTTAAACCCGACATTATCCAATCCCATCAGGTTCTAACGTGCTTATTAACTTTTGCAGGCTTTTCTAAACTGCTGGTATCAACGCGAAAATTTGCCTTTCTCCAATTTCTTGATGCTACCAGTCGAGAAAGGCATCATGACTATCGAAACAACAAATTTTGCTACGAGAGAGGCTTTGTCGTACTTATACTAGAGGAAAAAAAACATGTCTTTTATGCTCGCCTAATGGAGTTAGGATGGACTCCCCTAACAGAGGCTCCCACTACAGCCTACTCCACATAGGTGTAGGAGTTATATGTCATCCTACCGACCGTTCGCTGGAATGAGGATCCCCAACCTACTATTTACGTTCGGGGAGTCGACATCCCCCTGAATGCTACAACCATAAATGAGGTGCCCGAGGTCTTAAATGTAGAGTACAAGGCAAAGCTAAGGGAGATCGATCTAGGCTTGCTGAGGGACACACTGGTGGAGACTGCACGTCGGGACAAAGTTTATTAGCCTACTACAGAGGGCATCACCAGTGCAGATTGGTCACTAGATGCTAAGAGGCGGTTGCACTTGGTCACTAGGAGGATACGCCCGTTGGGCAATCGCACCGATGTGATCTTCCCTCGGGCCTTGGTGGTGGCGTGCGATATGTAGGGCATTGAGCTAAATGTAGGGGCATAGATTTTCTCGGAATGGAAGATGTTCTACCGGGGCAACAAGAAGGCCTTTTTACTACCAGGACTAGTGACCGCACTGTGCAAGCAAGCGGGGATGCCAATTTTAGACACTGATGAGGTACTTCCTATGGATCCCCCCTTCACCCTCTTTTGGTTAGGCACGGTGCTACTTCTGTGAGCAAAATGAGGAGGGCAGGCCGGGCTAGCAGTAGTCAGACGGCTGTGAAGGCGGATGATAGAAGAGACGATGGTGCAGGTGACGACACTTTTCCCACCCAGTCCCAACCCTACTCTCATGTATACAGGTAGAGGAGGAGTTGGTAGCCGTCCGGAGGAAACTTGGAGGCTTCCACGCCAGTTCCACCCATCACTGCCCTTGAGTTGGAGTTTTTCCACCGCCAACTACGATGGGAGAAAGAAAAATTTGGCTAGGGATCGCATATTGGGCCAGATGTGGTAGACTTCGAATATCATATTCTCTTACATCGCCTCCAGCAAGAGCTCCTCATTCTTAAGCTGGAGGACTACCGAGAGTTTCCCTGGTTGAATAAAGCTTGGGCTGGCGAGACCACCCCCTAGAATATGGGGTCCGAAAGCGACACTTTCCATTCCTATAGACCCTGATTTGGATTTTCGCCCCTTTTCGGGCTTGTAATGAACAATACTAGATTCTATTTCATTTTTCCTTATGTTTTTGTAGCACATAGATGCTAGTTTCTAGTTATTTTTCCCCCGTTAATGTTAAATGCTAAGGTTTATAGCCTATTGTTCTATTGTTGAGTATTGATTGAATTGCAGGGATTAGTTCTGATACAATTTAGGTTTGTACATGTGACTAGAAAAATAGGGAAGACAAGGCTGAGATTCAGTATTGTCCTATCCCATTCTGGAGGGAGAAATCTCATACTAGCAACCTCACCTTGGTGAGAAAAATCCCGCTCCAGCGGCCCTGACACTAACAGAACCCCGACCTACAATTTTTTGGGGTTTTCCTCTTTTCTAAATTTCTCATAGATTCCTAGGCAATACTAAATATCTTAGGGTAATCCGCTTAGTTAGGATAGTTAATGTCTATCCTGGGTCAACCCAACGATACATACCCCAAACTTATTCTTATTAATTCAACACCACCACACAAAGATCCCCAGGATATGCCCAGAAACTCACATTGTTATTGGTCAATCGCAGGACATATCTCGATTTCTTTTTATGAATCACATCGTAGATTATCTAGATCCTTGCCTCGAACTTAGTCACGACTCTCCCTTTTTAATAAGTTTTTATGAACTCAAGTAATCACAACTTGCACAGTTCCAACACTTTGGACTAGCATACTGCACATAATCATACCATAACATTCAAGTGAAAATACTTTCCACATCATCAGCTAGCTCATACAACAAAGCATACATTCATAGACAAGTTCAAATCATTAGTTAGTTCGCGCCCATAGATGGTTATTTCTGCTCATCCATGCCAACTGGAGCCTTCTCAGTTCCAATTCACCTTGCTTAGGCTCGTCAGCCAAAACTACGACGTTCGGTTTCCTTCGTTGAGATAACAATTGGACTCAACTCATACCACAAGCGACAATTCACACAAAAGGAGAGAAAAGATGGAATACTTCCTAGAATGTTTCCTAGCTTCATAAAGAATATATGTGGATGTTAACACACCACTCCGCTGGAGTCTAATTCACATTTTTCTCTTGTACTGGTAGACCGGTAACCTAGGCTCTTATAGCAATTTGTCACGACCCAACCCACCCGACAGTGCGGGCACCTACTATAACACCTAAGTAGGAGAACCTTCATATACCAATAAGTTAAAAATGCGGAAAAAATAGGAAAACTAGCGAACATTCATACAAATTTAATAATAAGAATTTTGTCACACCCCGAGCCTACACTGTGGGCGGGACTGGTACTCGAGAACCATTGCTGGCCCAAGCGATCCCCTAGCCTGGCTTACTTACTCAACGGAAGAATTAAACTCAACAAAAAGAAGTTTATATAATAAACTAGAATGTTATAAAAGAACATTCAACTGGCCATTAAGGCAAAATCAAGTCTCAACATGGAATAATGACAGTGAAAAGACTAAAGAACTAACATCTAACTATATATGAAACCTCTAAAACAAATGAGATGGATGTTGGGACAGAAGATCATCCTATAAATGAAATACTGAAAAGAACTAAAAGCAATAAAGAAGTCCTCCGAAATGCAATGGGGCTCACCACTGATTCTGAAGTGCTCAACTGGATCAACGGTGCGCTGGATGCCGATCCTAGTTACCTGTATCTGCATTATAAGATGATGCATGCCAACTCGCATCAGTACATTGAATGTACGAGTATGCGAGTTAGAATGCTAAAACAACATAGGCTTGAGAAAAATCTAAAAGAAACTGAAGAACTTACCTGGCTCAACTCAACTCAACTCAACATGACTGAACTCATTTCAATATAAGACAATTTAAAACAAGTGCAATATAAAGAAACAAACTGTTTAAAAACATGTTGTCAATTCTGTGTGTATGCAAGGATACAACATAACTCTGAAATGTATGAAAAAATACAAATAACTGTATATATAAGAATACAATAACTTCTGTTGGAGTTTATCTAATCGACAACCATTACGTAAGAGCTATTGTGATGATACAACGATTTTCCTCAAGCTAACAGAGCATCCTACACCTTGCCAAGGGCATAGGACCTGAACTACTAAGTGGATCTACTAATCTATGCTAAAAAGCACTAAAGGAATCATTTAAAAAGTATGACCATTTTCTACCCATGATGGCTACATAGTTTATGGTGGATCGGGGTTTCTGAACCCTCACCCATATCGGTGCTCAATACTACTCCCCAAACATACTAGATCTTTATGTTATAAAAACATAATTCTTTTTGTGATTTGAGATAAGTACTCAAAAACTTAGCTCAAAGGTTATCTTGGAAATCAAAGTTTCCCCTCTTGCTTCATTTAGAAAGCGGTTACTCTTTTCTGAAAACTAGCCCGAAGGCTCTTTGGAAATCTCAATTTCATTTTTACTTAAATGTGAAAACATTTTAAATTTCTTTGGGAATACTTAGTCCCCATATACTTTTGAAGAAATGAACTTCAACTTTACTCTTTACCGTACTCAAAACTTAAGTCTTAAAACAAGGTTAAAACATTTGCAAAAGACTTTGGAAAACTTTATGAACTTCTCTTGACTTGATTCTTGACTTCTCTTAACTTTGATCTTAACTATTCTTGACTTGACTCTTAACTGGTCCTTGAATTGAATTATGGATTCAAAGATTGAGATTTGTGATTGAAAAGATCTCATGATGTTTAGGAATGATTTTAGATAGTTAAACATCAGAAAAGACCAGAAATCAATATTTGAGGGTGGGTCCGCGATGCGGAGAAACTTTTAAAATTTGGTTTCAGGAATGACTTTTGAGGTAAAATGCTCCGTGACAGCTCCGCGACGTGAAACAGAAATTCTCAAATCTAGGAACCAGCTCTGCGATGCGGAGGTGGTGCCGGATTTCGTCCGATGAAATCTTCTTCTTCATTTTTCAGCTATAAACCCCCTAAACTCCATGGGTTCTTTTACCCAACACGTAGAATCAATTGAATGTTCGAAGTATATCAGATTCTACTCAAAATCAAACCTAAAATCACATATTAGGATCAAACAGCTCCTCAACGAATTCAACGAAACAAGAATCTAATGGAACTTCAACAAACTCATTCAAGAACTCAATTTCTAAGCTTTCAATAACTTAAATTCGCTAAAATAAATCATGATTGGCGCGTGGGCGAATTAACCCAACGCTATATGATCTCACATACCTTGTAGGGATCACCCCTGATGAAATCTACAAGCTAATCTCAACGAATCTTGAACGAATCTTTGAACGTTCTTGCTTCCCTTCTCCTTTCTCTTTTCTCTAAGCTCTAGCGTGAAATTCATTTTTCTAAAACTGAATAAAATATGAATTTACTTAATTAAACCCCTAAAAACAAATTAATTAAGTTGGTAAGGAAAAGACCAAACTACCCTTCTAAAATCCGGATTGGACTTTTCTTATTCGAACAGCCCAAATTTCATAGGGCATAACTTACTCATACAAACTTGGAATCATGCAAACTTGGTGGCGTTGGAAATATCATTCCAAGGGCTTTCCAACCATATCTAGAATCCGGATTGGACTTTTCTTATTCGAATAGCCTAAATTTTAAAGGGCATAACTTACTCATACAAACTTGGAATCATGCGAACTTGGTGGCGTTGGAAATATCATTCCAAGGGTTTTCCAACCATATCTAGAATCACACCTAACTCATTATGAGCTAGGAATTATGGCCGTTTGAAGTTGACCTAAAATTCACCTTAACACTTCACCAAATTTCCAAATTTTTTTAAATTCTTCCCCAAATAACTATTTCTAGATTTAAACTCCCTTCTACTTCTTTCTAGTTGCGAGATGTTACAAGTTTTTAAATACAACTTTAGTTAAGAATTGTAAAATAATTACCACCCCTAGGGATCTAGTCTAAACAGGTACAAGAGCTACTAAGATTACAAGGTAAAACAATATAATGAAGAGACACAGCCCCCACCATGCGGAAGGAAAGATAGAAGCTGCTGGAGATTATCTTCGTCTTCACCTATGAAACATCACTGAACCTGCATCCAGACTATGCCAAAAAGGCATAGCAAGAGTAGTATCAGTACAACCACACGTACTGGTAAGCATCATCGATCAACCTGATACCCACCGCATAATATAAGAAATCGACCAGTGAAAACAAGCAATAAAACTATTCATTTCTCCACCTTTATCTTTACCTCCCCTCGTAATTCTGGATACTAAAAGTCTTACTAGTATACTTGGCTTTCAACCCTTTTTGTCATGTCAGTCTTAGGCATGACTTAACCCTTTTACCTCTTTATACATTCTATCAAGCTTGTTAGCCGTTTCAATACTAATCCCCTACCGAATAATACATGTCTAAGTGATAACACAACGGATTACCACCCCAATTCCCAATAATAATACTCACTACCACCCCCCAAGGACAACACACAAGGACACTATGACCCTTGTTCTCTACTTACCGTACTACCTCCCGATTTTACCTAACTATTCCCAATCCACTAAACTAACAAATATACCTATATCATTACAACATCACAACTCCCACATATATCTATATATGATGCACAACTAAGTTATCATGTGAGGATTCAATGTACAAACTCCACGTTCTCAAATATATACATTAATATGACAAGTCAATGGTTCTCTCATGGAACCCACACCCAAACTGTTAATGTACCGAAACGTGGTACCAAATCTAAGTTAGTATGCCGGAACATAGCACCCGATCCAATAAGTATGTCAGTACGTGACCTCTGATCCCATTTAGTGTGCCGAAATGTAGCACCCGATCCAATAAGTATGTCCGTACGTGACATCCGATCCCAGTTAGTGTGTCGGAATGTAGCACCCGATCCAATGCAAGTTGGTGCATCGGTACGTGACACCCAATCCCATGCATCATAATACAAGCACAATCACATTCATAATGGACAATATTCAGATTATATAGTCAAGTGCTTAAGTTCTTGGCATGCGTTGTTCATAATCAATTCATTAGGTTTGTTTCCACAATTATATCATTCTTCGCATGCATGCATACACATAATATCACAATTAGGAAATCAACCTATCACCCATCCCTAGTTCATTGATTAAGGCTTCCTCCTATGGTATACGTCTGATTGAACACCTAAGGTACAAGTACACATATCTCTTTTCGATGTACGAAAGCCTATGCATGAATTGTACAGTCAAATTCAATATACCATGCAGTGAATAAAATATTTATAACTACTCAATTAAATAAACCTAGTCAAGAAGTTGCACGGAATTATAGCCTCAATACTTGTTTTCGGACCTCGTGACGGTGGATTTGACCAAGAATTCGCAAGCTATCGACCTCCTTATGCTAGAAATCTCCTTCTCCTTCCTTACCAAGCTTAGAGTAGCTTTTTGAAGGTTTCTAGGGTAATCCTCACCTATTCTAGGTGTTTTTGGAAAAAGGAAAAAATAAGATTTCGCGTTATTTACATTTTGTCTCGCCTATCTTGCTCTGACGGCTACTTATCTCGATGTGGCGCTGCCGTCCTAGCAGCACCTAGCCTGCCCTAGCGGGACAGTGGCCTTAGTATTTCTCGAATTTTTTGTTTTTCCTAAATAACGATGGTTCGGGTCGTTACATCTACATTCCGAAAAGCCTTGAAGCAAGGGCATTTGTATACATTGAAATTTTATGAGACTCTACAAGGCGTGTTCAATCCGAGTTGAGACTCTATAAAAGGTGTGTTTAATTCAACTAGGATTCTTGGAGGCTACTCAACCCTAAACATAAGTTCATGCCTATATAAAGGGTACTATATTCCCTTGAAAAGGCATCTCGAATATTCCACAAATTCATGAAATATTCATAAAGAGAGCAAATTTAAATCATCCTTGTTCAAGAAATACGTCACTAATGACCCTCAAATGGATAAATCTTCAGAGAGCAGAATCAAGGGAGGAACAAATTTGTACCCGCACTCTTGATCAATAAAGTTATGTTTCTTCATATTTTATTTGTGCTTGCAATTTATACTTTGTCACTTCAAATTTTATTGCAAACAGGTTATTTTCTCAATATCAACTTAAGAACTAGTTTCCTAAGGTGTTTATTTCTTTTTTCAAGCTCAGCCTGATTTTGTTCAAAATCTTTGCAATTAAAGTTAACGTTTGAAATAGTGTTATTAGTTTATCATGAAGTCATTACCAACACTCAACATATCAATTTCATTCATCAAAGAAAGCATTAAAGACAATAATTTTCTCGTATACATAAAATTAAGGTCGATGATATTTCCCATAGTTGTTTCATCTTCTAAGTTTCAATGACTCATATGGTCATCATTACAAATTCTCCTTCTTTACTTTCTTTCTCATGATCAAAGTGTATTAGGGAAATAAATTACTAGAATCGGGCATAATACGGTAAATAGCGAACGTCATATCAAAATCAAAATCACTAATATCGTGATTTTGTTATTACAAAATTTGTTATGCATTTTAATTTATTTGATATTCGGTGTTTCATATCTAGGGTTTGGTGGCACATTTATCGATACATATGCCAGTAGATCAGTGGAGGCACACCTAAACTGCTTAATCTGACCCAACCACCTGTTAATCAAAATAATTAGTAAAAAATAAGCATTTTAAATTTATTTGGTATTCGGTATACAATATATAAAATAATAAATTAATTAAATACGGGACCAATGCCTATTTATTAATAAAGAAACTCGCTTAAATGGCCCTGTTGGGCTTGGCCCAATCCAGAAATTAAAAAAAAAACACAAAGAATAACAAAATAATCAAAAGCTAAAAAGGAAAATACACTGAGAAGGCTCTAGAAAGTCGAGCAAACTCTAATTTCATCTTCTTCGGAGCAATCCAGGCTTGGGACCTGAATCGAGCCTTGTAGGAAAAGGGGAGAGGATACAAGTTCGGAAACTAGGAGTTGCTTTAGTACAAGTTGTGTCGAGCTTGGATAGATTTCACCATCGACATCTAGAAAATTCTCACAGACATCATGAAATCTGACTCCATTGAAGACGTTTTCGAGTCATGCGTTGTAGATCTGGTAAAACCCCTCACCTAAATTCCATATCACCAAATCTGAGCTAAAATGACACCAATCTTTGTTAAACAATAGAAATCTAGGATGACTAATTATCCACATCCTTCATCCTTTCAGGTTGAGTCGGATCTAATACCACGCGTATGACTCGAGACTAAGGTACATTGTATGTCCCTAATTTCTACTATTTTTATGTTCCTTGCATTAATTGTGCCTAATGTTGATGTTTTTGAGTGTTGAACTACTTTCTATAATAATTCTTGATCTGTTTTATGTGACTTGAGTTGTTGTGCATTTGAAACCCCATTTTGATAGTTGCTTAATCTTATATTTGACTATAGAGCCTAATTAAAAAGAATTTCGGCCTACTTTTTCAATTCACATCTATTGGTGAGGATTTCTCTATCTCTTGGTGAGATTTGTGCTTTGTCCAATTTCAATATGGCCTTAGCTTGATTAAGAAGATATTTTCCTATGTTAAAAATTTTTGTACTTGAAAAATAGAAAAAATCACTAGTGATAAAATTAGCTAGGGTGTTGCCCTCTCTTAGAATATGTTCCTTAATAATAAATTCATTAGCTTCTCATTTAGAAGGTTGTTTTTCTGCTCCTCTATAGCTATTTTCCAGGATACTTCCTTTATACCATCAAACACATTGTTCAAAGTAAGGGAGTTTGTACCCAAAATTATCGGTAAAACCTAATTAATGGCACAATACTCTAAATTCATCCTAAGACCAATAGCTTCAGCTAGAAAAATAGGGTATCCCTTCGGTCTTTGAGCTTCAGCATATACAAAATACAATATCAATTTCTAATGTACAATCCTCTAGCACTTGGGTTTGAATTATTTTTCACAACACCATTAAAATTACATTTAAAATCTCTTTTTTCAAGACACTTTCAATATATCTGCTGACAGTCAGAGGAGTATATTGCAGCAAAAGTAGTACAATTTGACGTCAAGTATCTGGGAGAAAAGTCAGCCAAGGATATATAGTCATAACAAAGAGAGCTATATTCGTGTTAATCTCCATCACCATTCTCTGGTAAGACATTTTCTCCCAATATACAATGCAATTTTTTTTTCTAGATTTGCCACATAATTAAACTTGGTATGGCCTTACAAAAAGGCTTCAATATTGCTAGATGTTTTGCATTTTCCCACTTGTAGACAATATCCTTTATATGGAGGAGAAGGCCTTGAATGTCTACTTATTAGCAAATGTTTGTGAAACTAGTGGTCATGGGGTATTTGGTAAATAGACGGTCCCAAGTATCAGGGCCTTGTTCTTCACAACAATATATCACTTCTTCATTCCTCCCCATAGTGTATAAAATCTCTCTTATAGGCAATCTCTTCTTACAAACTCTTTAGACAAAAAACTAAACTTAAATGGAAGTCCTTTAATTCATAATTGCTTGTATCCTTCATGAGAATCTCTCCTTTCTCTAATCATTTTTCAAGTCTACAGAAAAAAACTTCTAAACAATTTCTCATCCATCAAGGCTTATTTTATAAATTATCACCATCAATCACATTAATCTCAGAGTAGATGTTCTGACATACCTCATTAGAGAACATAACTTGCATTAACTCTTTATTTCCTTGACCATTTAATGTGAGTTGTTGAACATCTTTAATATCATGATGATTTGCATTAGATAAGGGTAGATAATAATGCATACCCCAAGTAAGTCCAATTATTAAATCATACGCTAGAATGCTGACATGTAATCTCCCACCAAATTTTCTGCTTTATATTATCTCTAGTTTCAATCATACGCTTCCAAGTTTGTGAACACTTTCTCCATTATATTACTTGAGGCCTATGCCTTTTGTAGTATATGATTCACATAAAATTGATCCACATAGAATTTTTAGTCATAAAAATTCATCAAAGTTTTGCAATAAATCTTCCTTGGATACATCAAATAAAGATCTAAAGCCTAATGCCTCTTCTTCTTTAAGTAGGCAAATTTCAGATCAAGCTACCAAATGTTTACTCCTCCCTATCTCCTCAAAATTTCTCAATGATCTTGTAAAAAATCTATGCAAATTATGAATGATATATTTTTGGAGAAATAATAATCAATAAGAGATAAAATTGATATACATTGTTAATAAGAAAATACTTACCCCCAAAGGAAAGAAAGTTTCCTTTTCAGAGTTGCAGCTTATTATAAACTTTTTTAGCCTATTCTAAAAAAATGAGATTTTAGTTTCTTTGCATGTCCAATAAGGCACCCTAGGTAAGTAAAATGGAACATACCTTTCCTTAAGCTAGTACAATCGTCTACCGCTTGAGTAATAGACTAACAACCTTCTGATAAATATAGCAAAACCTTTCTTTCTTTGCTTATCTTCTACCCTAACTACTTCTCATAATCCCCATTGTTTTCATGATCATTTGTAGACTTACCTTATCAATGATACCACATAATGATATTATTTGCATAGACTGATGATTAATATTCTCACTCCCTTTTGATATTTCAAAACTTTTAATTTCTTTATTCAAAAAGAGGGTACTTAAAATTCTAGATATAACTTCAATAGAAAGGATAAACAAAGCTAGTGACAATGGGTCTCCTTTCTTGACCCCTCTAGTAGAAAGAAAGGATTAATGTGTCTAATTATTAATCAATATAGAATATAAATTATTAATAATTAATTTTAAAATCTTGTCTACCAAAAAGTCATTAAATTTCATTTTTCCAGAACTTTGATAAGAAATAACTAGTCCATCTTATAATAAGCTTTGACCATATCCAACTTGATCACCACATTTGAAAACTTTCCTCTCTTTTTGATATCTGCAGTAATCTCTTGAGCTAGGAGCACATTCTTTGAGATGTTTCTATCCTTCACAAAATCAATTTGATTAGGAGAAATTAACTTAGGTAAAATTCCTTTTTAAGTCTATCATGCAACAACCTAAAAATAAGTTTAATCCGAAAATTGCTATGGCTAAAAGGCCTCAAGAAGGAAAAGAAAGAAGAAGATTTTAATTGCCTCTTTTTTTGGTAGAAGAACCAAGTTAGTGTGTGTGATAGATTTATGAAGTGTATGACCCTCAAATAAAGCATTCACCACCTTTCACACATCATCTCCCACAATGTCCCAACAACATATTAAATAGTATTAGTACAAAACTAATTATTTAGATGTTAGAATTTTGATTAGTACTCTATCTTAATTGAAATATCTTTTTTGTGTTATTGATTAACAAAGAAAATTGTTTACATTTTCCTTTGAACATTTCTACATGGATAAGGTGTTTATGATATGATATAATTGAGACCTTTCTTGAAAATGCGAAATGATAGTTCTTTGTTATATGAGTATATGTAATCTGAAAGTGAAAAAATTATAATTACCAATTTACCGTACTGCAAAATACTTGTAACAAAATACCAAATCATACCAAATTTGTTTGATATGGTAGTAACAATATAGTATTTCAAAAAAATCAAAATTACCTAATGGGAATTGTCAATACTGTATCACTACCAATACTACTAATGACACAAATCATTGTCTTCCCATGCTGCTAGGAAGGCCACTCTTGTGACTTCCTTTGTTACTTTCTTTTCAGCTTTACTTAAAGGTGGATATAGGGGGTTGATAGGGATTTTATTTTAGTTTTCTCAATAAAAAATGACATGGTATATATAAGACAATTTTTATTATCATTTATGAATATATACATATTTTGAATTCCTAAACATAAAACTAGAGGTTGGCTTAATGATTTAGGAAATTCAAAATTTATCTTGCCATTCTAACTTTTACGTTAAAACTTTATGCACTATATTTTTATTTTTTAAACTTCGACTAGAACCTGAGCTTTTTTGTTGTTTTATCTTTCCTTTTCAGTTTTCTCTATTCTCCATTGAGCTTTCCACATTGAATAATTGCTTATCATGTGGATCCATCTTTTGGAACTTGTAGCATCCATTGAAGGATGAGTTGTCAGGTACATTGTTTTGTCTGAATTTTTCCTTCTTGAAGTTGCTTTTAGGATTCTTCATGAACTGCATGAATTTTCTAGAAAAACAAGAGCTATGTAAAATTATCATTAGAGTCATCTTTATATGGATTTGTGTGATGATACGCCACATAAGCGCCATATAAATGGCACATGACACAAAGTTTCTCCTGTGGAGGGCTTACATGGGAGAAAGACTTGTGCTTGTGGAAGATTCTAGAGAAATGTAGAGATTTGTCATGAAAAATTATAACATTGCATAAAATATTTCTATACTATTCTAGGTATGTAAGAGAGTTTCAAAAAATTGACCTAAACGTAAATATGTAGGGATTTATGTAGAAATTATTATTTATACTTTAGCCCTACATAAGTTCCTACATATTTACATTTAGGTCTATTTTCTAGAACTCTTTACCTACCTCGAATATTTTAGAAACTTTCTTTGCAATTTTATAATTTTTCATGAAAAAATTTTATATTTCTCTAAAATCTTCCCCAATGACAAGTTTTCTCCTATATAAGCTCTCCACATGGGCAAATTTGTTTCATGTGGCATTTATGTGATGATTATGTGGCGTGATGATGTGACTGGTCATCACATTTGGCTCCATTCCATTACAATTTACATACTCTCTCAATTTTTACAAGTATATATGTAGATAAAAGAGATGTGTCCTAATAATTATTAAACATCAAAATTTTATTATATTATCAAGTATCTAATCATAGTTAACGTAACAAATTTTAAAAAAACTACTCTTCAAATTTTGATAACAAGATATTCCCCTCAAATTTGATATCCATTAATTTCATCTAATATTTTTATATTTAAATATATAAATTGTAGAACAATAGTTTTATTCAGACTACTAAATAGTAGTCTTCAAAAATATTTTAGTATTAGAATAAAGTTTTTTTAAAAAAAGTTCACACACACAAAAAAAAATGAAGAATTTTTCTTGTTTTTTCCTTAAAGCTTAATAGCCATTGAGCATCTGCAACAATCACTTTTTCCTTGACTTTGAAATTTTGTATCTCACGTTTGTAATTAATCTGATACCACTTGTCTTTTTGTTTCTTGTGCTTTTATTTTATGGTTTTTGTCGATAAACTTTACTGGCATTGATAATTATTTAATCGATTCTCAACTTAAATATGTACAATTTAATATTTATATATTAAAATAGAAAATGAAATTAAATGGATGTCAAATTTGTTGGGAATATCATATCCTTACCAAATCTGGAGAGTAATTTTCCAAAATTTATTGACTTAATTATGATTATGGTACTTATTGATGTGGTATAATCTTAACTATTAAAAAATAAATAAGGCACATGTCTTTTATCTAGACGTGTACTTGACTAAATAGAAAAAGTGTATAAGGAAAGCGGAGCGAAATCCTCTTTTTATAATCAGAGCTATGTCAAAAAAAAGTTTTTTTTTTAAGATTATTCACCAATGCTTCTTTTTTTTGTCTGTCCCTCCTTTATGCACTATAATTTTATTTTTTAATCTCCGACTAGAACTTGATCTCTTTTATTGTTTTCTCTTTCCTTTTCAGTTTTTTTTTTCTCCATTGAGCTTTCCACACTGAATAATTGTTTATCATATGATCTATCTTTTGGAACTTGTAGCATCCATTGAAGAATGAATTGACACATACATTATTTTGGTTCAATTTTTCCTTCTTGAAGTTGTTCTTAGGATTCTTCATGAACTTCTTGAATTTTCTAGAAAAAAAGAATTATATGAAATAATCATTAGTCGTCTTTACATGAATTTATGTGATGATCCACATAAGCGTCATATAAATGGCACATGACACAAAGTTGCCCATGTGGAAGGCTTACATAGGAGAAAGACTTGTGCTTGACGAAGATTCGATTGACGAAGATTCTAGAGAAATATAGAGATTTTTCATGAAAGATTATAAAATTGTATAGAAAATTTCTATAATATTCTAGGTATGTAGGAGAGTTCTAGAAAATTGACCTAAATATAAATATATAGGGATTTATATAAAAATTGTCATTTACACTTTAGCCCTACACTTATGCAGGGTTAAAGTGTAAATAATATTTTTTATGTAAGTCCCTACATATTTACATTTAGGTCAATTTTCTAGAACTCTTTACCTACTTCGAATATTCTAAGGACTTTCTATGTAATTTTATAGTTTTTCATGAAAAATTTCTATATTTCTCTAGAATCTTCCACGATGACAAGTTTTCTCCTTTGTAGGATAACTTTGTGTCATGTGACATTTATGTGGTGATTACGTGGCGTGATGATGTGACCGGTCGTCACATTTGGCTCCATTCGTTACATACTCTCTCAATTTTAACAAGTACATATATATGTAGATAAAAGACATGTATTCTATATAAATTTTAGATATCACAATTTTATTAGACCATCTCAAAATTTTAAATTTGGTGTTTTGAGCTTCAACCCGCACCAATTTTTGCACCAAATTTTGTGTGTGAATAGTGTTACACCAAATTTGGTGTAACACTATTCATCACACAATTTCACTTTTTGAATATTTTAATATTATTACATTAATTAAACATTATATAAATTGTATGTTTTAATTAAATCTCTTGTATATTTAATTATTTTTTATGTAATATTTTTATAATATTAATTTTAGATATAAAATTTAGCTTTTTTATAAATTAATTTTTCTATGTATGACTTTTTGAAAATTAAATTTATGTTAATTCTACTATAAATTATAATTGGATATAACTACAATTAACCTTCACAAAAATTAAAAATGCAAACATATAAGTTTTAAACAAATAATACAATGTACTTAAAAATAACCAAAAAATAATAAACATTCATCAAAGTAGTAATTGACATACATCAAAATTGAAATATAAATACATAGTTTTGCAATTATCGCATGTCCGTCACGTTTTTGAAGAAAAGATGTGCTACATGATATATTACCTTCATGTATTATAATGCACAACATGATAATTGAGGATGACCGTGATCTTAATGCATCAATTCAAGATGCGTTGGAAGGTCCAACTCTGACCGTAGAAATGGCAGTAGATGAAAATTATCAATTTCAATAATTTCTAGCTCAATATAAAAAATAAAGGACAAAGAAACTCATTTCGAACTACGTAATGCATTAATAAAGCATTTATGGGAGTACCGTAGTGATCTTGAAAATTGAATAATTATGTAGAATTTAAAATAATTTTTTCAATTATTTAATGCTTGTTTAATTGTATTTCATTAATGATTTCACTTTTATTTGTATTATTCATTATTATGTATAATGTATAATATTTGCTAGTAATTTATATTATTTAAAAAGCTATGGTACAAAATAATTTTATATTAAACGATTATAAAAGTAAATAATATGAATTATATATGGTGAATGTTTTAGAAAGAATTTGTTTTATGAAATAAGAAAATATAAATGAAATATGAAATAATAATAATATAATAATGAAGGGAGAGAAAAATATTTCTTTTTTGGTGTAAAATTTGATGCAGTGGATTGAAGTTGATTACACCAAAAATAGTGTTGACACCAAATGTGATGTAAAATTTGGTGTTTGGGTTGGAGATGCCCTTATATTATCTAGTATCTAATCATAGTTAAAGTCAATAAATTCCAAAAATACTACTCTTCAAATTAGATAATAACAAGATATTTCCCACAATTGATATCCATTAGTTTCATCTAATAATTTTATATTCAAATATATAAATTGTAGAACAATGTTTTTATTTAGACTACTAAATAGTAGTCTTCAAAAATATTTTAGTATTAGAATAAAGTTTTTTAAAAAAAAATCACACAAACAAAAAGAACATATTCAGTGTTTTCCCCTTAAAGCTTAATATCCATTGAGCATGTGCAACAATCACTCTTTACTTAACTTTTAAATTTTGTATTTCAGATTTGTAATTGATCTGATACCACTTGTTTTTTTGTTTTTTGTTCTTTTATTTTATGGTTTTGTCGACAAAATTTACTGGCATTGATAATTATTTAATCGACTCTCAACTTAAATATGTACAATTTAATAGTTAATTATAAAAATATAAAATGAAATTAATGGATGTCAAATTTGTTGGAAATATCATATTATTACTAAATCTGGAGAGAAATTATCCAAAATTTATTGACTTAATTATAATTATGATGTTTATTGATATAGCATAATCTTGACCTTTAAAAATAAAATAGAAAACATGTCTCTTATCTAAATGTGTACTTGACTAAATAGAGAAAGTGTATAAGGAAAGGGGAGCGAAATCCTCTTTTTATAATCAGAGGTATGTCAAAAAAAAAGTTGTTTTTACAATTCTTCACCAATGCCTTGTCTTTATTTTGGTCCATCCCTCCTTATTTCAATCTATTATATTTCACGAATTTTCAAGTTTACAATGAGTTCAATTAACGTAATTTTGTCCAACTCCTTTGTCTCTTTGAAGAGTAGTTACTTCATTTTTCCGTAAGGATGGCAAAATTTTGAGCAATTTACTACTAGTTCTTCTGAAAATAATTTTTTTTTTTTAAGACAAAGAAAACTCGTAGCCACTATTCTTTAGGTGTGCATAGGGTAGAACCCCGCTCCTATGCAATACCACATAGGAGAGGTAACTCACACTAGGCAAGTCCAGTGTGACGAGCTCGATCCAGAAAGTAAATTCCTTGCTTTTGCTGGCAAGGGATTTCGAACTTGAGACCTCCAACATAAAAGTCTCAAGCCCAAACCACTAGGCCACCCCGAAGGGGGTCTTTTGAAAAGAACTCTTCTAGTGACTTTAGTTTGTTTGTGGTGTTATTTAAATGCACCTCGTGTGGAGGTCAATTTTTTTTTGAATTTCGATGCCAATTTAAATTTGGGACACACAGAGGAATTATTAAATTTTTGAACTAATTCAAGCTGATGTCAGCCCAACATAGCAGGAAACCTATCGTTATGTCATTGTTGCTATAGTGTCTGCATGGTCAATATAGCACAGCTGACAAAATCAGATCCTAATTAAAGTAATGTCTTTTATTAAATTAAGGTCGGAGATATTTCCCTTATTTGTTTCATCTTCTGAGTTTGAATAACGCCATGTTCATCATTGCAAATAAAACCTGATTAATGGCACAATACTCTAAATTCATCCTTAGAGAAATGGCTTCAGCTAGTAAAATAGGGTATTCCTTCATTCTTTGAGCTTCAGCATATACCAAATTATCATTTCAATTTCGAATGTAAAATCCCCCAGCACTTTTGAATTATTTTTCACAGCACGGTCAAAATTACATTTAAAAACTCCTCCTTCAAGATATGTTTAATATATCACCTGACATTCAATCAGAAGAGTATATTGCAGTAAAAATAGTACAATTTGAGGTCAGTCTTTAACAAAGAAAGCTATATCTCTATCATTCTCCCAATACACAATGCAATTTCTTCTTTTCCAAATTCTCCATAGAACTAAATTTCGTATGGCCTTATAAGGAGGTTTCAATTTTGCTAGATATTTTGCATTTCACCACTTGTAGACATTGTCCTTTATATAGAGGAAAGGACCTTGAATATCTACTTCATTAGTGAATGTTCGCTAAATTTTAGTGGTCATGAGACATTTGTAAATAGACGATCCCAAGTATTAGGGACTTGCTCTTCACAACAATATAAAACTTCTTCATTCCTCCCCATAGTGTATAAAATCTCCTATATAGACAATCTCTTCTTACAAAGTCTCTAAAGCAAAGATTGAACTTAAATGAAAGCCTTTAAATTCATAATTGCCTGTATCTTTCAAGAAAATTTCTTCTTTTTCTGATCATTATCCCAGCACTCTCTACATAAAAAATTTCTGAACTATTTCCCATCCATAAAGGCTTATTCTATAAATTATCACCATCAATTACATTAATCCCAAAGTAGTGTATTGACATACCTCATTAGAGAACATAACCTACATTAATCTGAGTTGATGCGCATCTTTAATATCATGATGATTGGATTAGATAAAGGTAGATAATAATACATAGGTCCAATTATCAAATCATACGCTATGCCGACATGTAATCTCCTACCAAATTTCTTGCATTGTATTGTCTTTAGTTTCAATCATATGCTTCCAATTTGTTTTATGACAATCATATGCTTCCAAATTTATGAATACCTTCTCCAATTTATCACTTGAGGCCTATGCCTTTTACAATATTTGGTCTGCATAGACTTTTTAGTCCTGAAAATTCATCAAAGTTTGTTTTGCAATAAGCCCTTCAATACATCAAATAAAGATCTGAAATCTAATCCGCCATCTTCTTTAAGTAGGAAAATTTCAGACCAAGAATGTTTAGTCCTCTCTATCTCCATAAAATTTCACAACAATCATGCAAAAATTTTATGCAAATCATGAATAATACATTTTGGAAAAATGATAATCGATTAGAGATAAATTTGGCATACTTTGTTGAACATTGTTAATAAGAACATACTTACCCTCAAAGGAAAGAAACTTTCCTTTACAGAGCTGCAACTTGTTATGAACTTTCTTAACCGATACCGAAAAATGAAATTTCCTTTTTCTTGCATGTCCAATAAGCCACCCTAGGTAAATAAAAGGAAATATAGCTTATCTTAAGCCAGTAAAATATTCCACTTCTTAAATAATAGACCAGAAACCTTCTGTTAAACATAGAAAAAATATTCTTTCTTCGTTTATCTTTTATCCTAACTACTTTTGATAAGTCCGAGACTTGGACTCATTTAGGGCTTTATTTATATAGATTTAATGACATCAAATTCTTATTTTGTGCCAATAACTGATGTAAAACCCTTTATTTTCAGGTATATGGGTTGAGGAACAAAACAAGAACACTAATTTGCAAAAAGGAACGAAACGAGCTGAAAGAATAAATAAAAGCAAGTCTAGTAATCATCAAGTCCACTTGGGAAGTCAACGAACGACTGCTTGACCACCTAAAGTTCCAGTGAGCCAAGCCCTAAAGGAAAGAACCAAATTGGCAAGGGAAAGGGGCAGTTGGCGGATCGCCGAGTGGTTTCGCGATACAGTGTTGGATCACCCAAAGTTACAGACCTTGAGGATGTTGAAGGCCAAGGTAGAAGGGCGATGAAATTGACCAAAGGGCAGATCGCCGAGTGGATCGGCGAGCCGACTTACTTCGCCGAGTGACTCTTCGCAGCACATTTTTGGTGACTATAAATACATTTTTGAACATTTTGTTTAGTATCAATTAGAGTATCTGATATCATAATTTTCTTAGTTTTGAACTGTGAGACAAGTTTTCTCTAGTTTTCCTTTAGGTTTGAAGAATTGAAACTTTTTTCACTTTTGAAAAATTGAAAGTGGGTCTTTGAGATTCTTCAACTTAGACCATTGTAAAAACGAAATCAATCTTACCCAGTTGATGGAAACTCAATTTGATAACGATCTTTATCTTTTTATAATGTCTAGTTAAAATCTCTATTCTCGAGGTCTGATTATTTGATTATAGGTTGATTTAGTTTATGGGTATTGCTAATTGTTAGTTTAAATGCTAATAAGGAGTGAGTTCAATCATTAATTATGGTTTAATTTAAGAATTGTAGTTGCTAATGCAGTTCTACCCATGTGCTTTTGACTTGCTCGAGAGAGAGGTTTTAAAATTAAGATTATTGATTGATAGTCTGTGGGTATTCGGTTGTTATGGGTTCACCTCGAGAGAGTGAATCCTAAACCCTTTTTCACACATTCAGCTCGAGAGAGTGAATGTACTAAAGTGAAGATTGTTCTTATTTTGCATGCTTGTTGATGTTCGAGAGAAATCGACTTGATTTGGGGTAAATTGTTCGAGAGAAAGTTTACCTCCTCTATAGTCTAGCTTACTCACTATTATCTAGCTGTTTTCTAATAGTTGCAATTACTCATTTGTCTACATTAGCCTATAATCAAATCACATCCCAAGAACCAGTTTCATTATTGTTATTTCGTATCGTTTATTGTTGTTTGTAGTTGATAATTTCAAACCAAAACCCCCATTTGACATTCGTGTCACCCCTAGATTTGAATGATGTTTTTATTCGATAATTTCTATTCCTATGACTGATTTGATCATGTTCACACGTACCTATTGAATCTTAAACACGTACCACTCCCTATGGGATTCGACCTCAACTCATTTAGTTGGGTTTTATACTAACTAGCGATCGTTGACACTTAGAATTGGATGAAGTGTCCTTGAAACGTTAATCAACTTCTCATAATCCCCCAGTGTTTTCTTGATCATTTGCAGACTTACCTTATGAGTTGACGCCAACATAATGATATCATTTGCATAGACTAGATGATTAATATTTTCACTCCGTTTTGATATTTCAAAGCTTTTAAATTTTCTATTCAGAAAGAGAGTATTTAAAACTCTAGAGATAACTTCAACAGAAAGGATAAACAAAGCTAGTGGCATGGGTCTCCTCGCTTGACCCCTCTAGTAGAATGAAAGAATTCATGTGTCTGATCATTAATAAATATAGATTATAAAAGCTTAGCAATTAATTTTCAAATCATGTCTACCACCAACTTATTCAATTTTATTTTTCCATAATTTTGTTAAGAAATAACTAGTCCATCTTATAGTAAGCTTTGACCATATCCAACTTGATCATTACATTTGTCAATTTTCCTCTCTTTCTAATATCTGTAATAATCTCTTGAACTAGGAGCACATTCTTTGAGATGTTTTATCCTTCAAAAAATCATATTGATTATGAGATATTAGCTTAGGCAAAATTCAGTTTAGTCTATCATGCAACAACCTAAAAGTAACTTTACCCTGAAAATTTCTAAGGCTAAAAGGCCTCAAATCTGAAAAAGATTGAATCACCTCGATTTTTTGGTAGAAGAGCCAAGATAGTGTGGGATAGATTTATAGATGTATGACCCTCAAATAAAACATTCACCACCGTGCACACATCATCTCCCACAGTGTCCCAACAATACATTAAATAGTATTAGTACAAAACTAATTATTTAGATGTTAGAATTTTGATTAGTACTCTATCTTAATTAAAATATTTTTTTGTGTTATTGATTAACAAAGGGAGTCGTTTATACTTTATTTTAAATATGTCCACATGGATAAGGCGTTAGTATGATATGATATAATTGAAATGTTTCTCTAATGGTAATCATCAATACTGTATCGTGTCGAATGCACTTGTTTCACACATTGAAGGATGACTTGCCATGTACATTGTTTAGTTTGAAACTTTCCTTCTTGAAGTTGCTTTTAAGGATTCTTCGTGAACATCTTAAATTTTTGAGAAAAAAGAGCTATGTCAAAATTATCATTAGAGTCATTCTTTTATGGCTTTAGCGTCCTTCCATTACACACTCTCTATTTTGTCGAGCATGCATTTGAATAAACAGATATGTGTCCTATTTAATTTTTGGAAAATAATTAAAAATGTCTTTCGTTTATGTTTGGCTCAAAAATGTCCTCGTTGACAGTACTTTGATTCAATAATGTCTTTGTCGTTGATAGTTTGGTCCAAAAATGTCCATATAGTTACTAAATGGGTCAAAATGCCCTTTTTAAATAAATATATTATTTCATTTCTTTTTAAATACATCTTGTTCCTAATAAAATTATTATTAATGAACCATATTCTTATTTTCTTTCTTTTAAAATCACTTTAACTAAAAAAATGTAGGAAATGATTTTTTTTTTCATAATCTCAATTTATCAATTAAAATAGAATAACATCATGTACCCTTTTAACGGATAATATATGTCATTATAAATCAATCATTAATTTTTATTAATATAACGATAAAAACAATTATAATAAAATAAGAATTTTTTTTGTTTTTTTAATCTTTTTTCGAATTGAAGTAGGATAAACATTTGCTAATTAAAAAATATATTAGAAAAGAATATGTTAAAAAGAAAACAAATAATATATTTATTCAAAAAAAAAAAAGGGTATTTTGACTCATTAATTAACAAAAAAGTATACTTTTGGATCAAAGTATTGACGGGAAGTGCAATTTTAAACTAAGGATATATTTGTTCATTTCACATAGTCGGCATCCTCTTCCCCCCTCCCCCCTCCCCCCCCCCCCCCCCCTTTTTTTTTTTTTTTTACTTCAAGAACTTTAACGTCATGAGCATTTTCAGCCGATAACAAAAAACATTATAATAGCCTTGTTTCTGCGTCTAAAAAGCCCATCCACTAACTTCTTTCCTGAACACGAAACGCCATATTTCACCACAAAAATTTATATGCATGATGAACCATACCCCTTAAAAAAAATACAATTTTTTCTTTTTTCCATTGTCATCTGCATAAACATAGCTCCAAATCTGGCTCTACCAGTAGCAGAATACACCTTGTTTTAACTATACCTGATTTACCAAGTTGACAGCAATGATGAACAACCTTCATAGAGCTTGCATCTCAAGGTTAGTTTGATTGACCCCATTTGCAGTGGATGGTCCAGATTCTCGGTTGTCGACCGCAGCATTCATCTCCTGAACAGGTGGAGGGTTAACTATTGTCATTTGCATGGCAACATTATCTGACAGACGACTCTTCATCTCCCGGTGCTCCTGGCACAAGGCACACCAGTGCAGGCAGCAATGCACCATGCAGGGGTCGCAGGGCGAGTTCTTGAGATGATACTTCTTCTGCAGTGACTGACGAACCAGACCAGTGTATATGCCACACATCCACCAACTAAATAATAAACCTTTACAGATGAGGAATGACGTCCTTGGATCAATACCATGAAATGTTGCTGTTGCAGCTGCAACAACAATTCCACCCTCAATGAAAATGGTATGACAAATGCAAGGAGTAGATCAAGGAGTATCATCGTCTCTTAGGCTCTCGACATTATGCCCACACAAGACACAATGGACAGAAAAGTCCTCTCCAGCAGCTATCTTTGTCCTCTGCACATCCAAAAATCCCAGTTTTCCAAGGCTCGTCTGCATGAGGCTCAAAACTCTCAAGCAAAGGTTGTCCACACTCATGGCATTTCCGACCAGTTAACGAGAATTTTTAAAGGTTAAGATTATATTGTATTGATAAGTATCATAATTATAGTTGAGCCAATAAATTTTGAAAAACTACTCTCCAAATTTGATAAGAACAAGATATTTCCCACAAATTTGATACTTCCTTCGTCCCTTTTTACTTGTTCAATTTTAAAATTTTACTTACCTTTTTTACTTGTCATTTTTTAAAAATCAAGAGAAAATAGTATATTTCTTTTTCCCTTCAAGCTTAATAGCCATTGCACATGTGCAACAATCACTCTTTCCTGAACTTCAGAATTTTTGTAATTCTGATACCTTGATTTCGTCTTTTTTGTTTCTTGTTCTTTTATTTTATGATATTTGTCGGCATTGATAATTCTTTCACTTTTTTTTTTGTTTCTCAACATAATATTTCAAGAATAGAATTTACTGGCATGTACAATTATTAGCCAATTCTCAACTTAAATATCGTACAATTTAATGTTTAAATATAAAAATACAAAATAAAATTAATAATATTATTGAGTGTCAAATTTGTTGGGAATATCTTGTTCTTACCAAATTGGAGAGTAGTCTTTCAAAATTTATTGACTTAACTATGATTATGATACATGCTGATGTAATATAATCTTCACCTTTAAAAATTAAATAGGACACATGTATCTTATCTAGACGTGTATAATGAAAGGGGAGCCAAATCCTCTTTTTTATAATCACAGTTATGTAAAAAAAAATTGCTTTTAGGAATCTTCACCAACACCTTGTCTTTTTTTGGTCTGTCCCTCCTTAATTCAATCTATCTTATTTCGCGAGTCTTCAAATTCCCAACGAGTTAATCTAACGTAATCTTGTCCAAATCCTTTGCCTCATAGAAGAGTAGTTACTTCATTTTTCCACGAGGGTGGCAAAATTTTGAGCATTTACTACTACTAGTTCTTCTGAAAAGAACTCTTCTACTGACTTTAGTTTGTTTGTGGTAATACTGAACCTAGTTATCATTTGTAATATAGGCTTGTAACAATCTCTTATGTCGTTATTTAAATGCACCTTGTGTAGAGTCTAAAAAAATTCTTGAATTTCGGTGTCAAATTAAATTTGGAACACACGACGAAATTATTAAATTTTGAACTAATTCAGATTGACGTTAGCCCAACATAGCAAGAAGCATGTCGCTATGGCGACGTTGCTATAGCGTCTCCTGACCATTATAGCGTTTGCATAGTCGCTATATTGGGGCTGACAGAATTAAATCCTAATTAAAGCAATGTATTTTATTTCCTCCCACATTTCAGAAGAAAACATACGAGGGTTTAATCCTAAAATCTCCCGAAGACACTCTAAGCTTGAGAACAATCCAAGGAATTCCGTTCCACGCTTGTCAGGACTTGCATTCAAAGTTCTTCAGCAGTTCTTTGGCGTCCAGATAGACTACTTTCCTCAACTAAGCAGTTAGATCTGCATTTATCCATGTAATATCTTGTAGAATTTCGGAAGATATATGCACACGCCTTCGAGCACGGAGTCTGGATAGTTGAATGTATAGTTAGTTATGGGTTAGGTTGATGATGAATTTGATTTGTTATTATTGGCATTATAATATAGCTGAGTGTTATTCGGGGAGGGTGATTGTGGGCGATTAAATTATGAGAAAAGATATTTGGGAAGGAATCCTCTTAGGTAGGTGATGGTTGTTGTTTTCCCCTTTTTGCTATATGTGCTTGATAATTGTGTCATTAGCATTGGATGTATGCATATGGTTAGGGAAATTGGAAGGAATATGGATTGTAAATGAAGACGTTGTCAATTGCTTGCAATGAATGGGTTACTTGAATGTACAAGTGTGATCACTATTCATTGTGGTTGTATTGTGTGTGGATGTTGGATCGGTTCCATATATATATATATATATATATATATATATATATATATATATATATATATATATATATATATATATATATATATATATATATCTACATACATTATTGTATCGGTACCACATTGGTACTTATATTATTATAGGATCGAATACCACGCTGGTACGAATATAATAATTTGATTGGGTACGACGCAGTACATATACTATATACTATTATAGGATTGGGTACCACGCCGATACTCTAATAGTTGTGTATATGCTTCATAAGAAACCGAGTTTGCTTCTTTGTGATAAGATGGTTATAGGTGGTCCATGAGAGAATCGAGTTGAATTATTATGATTAGGTATAGATTGTTGATCCTTGAGTGGCCGAGTTAGGTTGGGTATTAAATTGTTGGGGTGACCTTGGTGCAAATTGGGATAGTAGGTTAAACAAGGAGGATGACAATTGAGGAATCATGGTGGTTTGAGTATTGGGATGATGTGATGAGTGAGATGGGACGGGTGGAGAATGCCAAGTAGAGTGAGGATTTTGGGGGAGAGAGAGTCCGACCTATTTTACAATTGTGGGTACAATAATATATCTCTATTTTGCTTAATGGTGGTCACTTATTCACATTTTCGTAAATTTAAGCATCATAAGACAGAGGGTTGGCATGAGAGCTTGAGGGGAAATAGTAATTTGAGTAACAGAATTGATAACAACCAATGTGATGGAAGGAGCTATTTTATGATCAGACGTGAGGGTAGAATGACTTAGAGACTGAAGTTGGCAACGAAAGGAGGAGGGTAATTTGAGGTGATAGATGTGATTCCTAATAGTGTTGTTTATTTCCTAGTCTTATTTATGTGCATGATATTATATGGTGGGTACGGGTCGACCGATGATGCCTACTAGTTCATGTTGTTTGCACTAATATTTCTTTTGTTATGGCACTTGGCACATTTTGGTTGCAGGATTCAGTAAAGTTTTCTATGAGAAGACAATGATGAACTCCAATAGTTTCTATTTCTATTTCCTTGTGGTAGGACCTATGCTATATTACCTTTTATACATTGTACTCTCTTAGTATCTCTTGAATCTATTTAGACTAGTTCTTTGGGAGGGCTTTTTAGTTGTTTGTAAAAAGATAATCTTTATATTCGAGTTTCATGCTGATTTCAAAGTACTAAAGATATTATCTTATGTTTTATTAATTTCCACATTATCAATTTAAAATTATCTGGTAAGTTTTATCCTATCTAGGTGTTAAAGTAGGTGCCCGCACGACCTTGTGAATTAGACAATGACAATTTGGTATTAGAGCCCAAGTTATCAAACTCCCAATACAAGAGAAAATGTTAAATAAAGTCCTGAGTATTGCTATGCCAACGTCCACATTTAATCTTCAGGGGCTATAAAGCATTTTACAAAATGATTCCACTTATTCACTCATTATGTGTTGTGTCGCTTAGGATATCTTTGGATTTTAATTGATATCTCAATGAAGTAAACTGAATGTCATGATTACGGATGAAGGGACACAAGCAATGAAAGATTAATTAGAACTGAGTAGGTTTCAATTGGTATCTGATTTTAAGGTCACTTGAATGCATGGATGGTAAGTTAGTGGTCATCTATGATGTGAATAGAATGTAATGAAGTTGGTTCATTTAGATAATAATGTTGTTAATTACTTTTATGTGCAGTGCATTGCTTGAATAACTGTAAATGGGTGAAGCATAGTTGCTTAAAGCTTGGCGAGGTTGTGCATAAGAAAAGATTGTAACTTGATTATGTGTGTTAATTGAATGATGAATTGTTATGTGATTAGATGACCATGCATTGGGTTTGGTTCTGTCATTAAATTGTGATGGGTTCGTGTTCAAGGCCATGATGCAAAACAAGTACTATACTGGAATGATCTTTGGAATTATTCTATTAACTAAAGTTGTGTCCCGGTAGTTGTAATGTTCGTGGGGATGAAAAACATGGCATGATGTTGAATTTCTTGATCTGAGTCCATCGAGACCGCCATAGCGGGACTAGGCCGCTACAATGGTCTCATTATAGCAGGAATTTTTTCAATAGAGGCACCTAGTTTACTTCTAAATTTGGGGTAAGTTGCATGAAACGTTAGGAACTCAACTCACTTTTAGCATAGTTTTTCACCCTCAAAAGGATGGTCAGTTACAGAAAATCACTCTTTAAAGGTCATTGGGATCAATTGTTATCTTTGTGTGAGTTCTCTTATAATAATAGTTATCACTTCAGCATAGATATGGCAATATTCAAGGCACTCCATGAGAGGGGATGCAGATCGCCTATAGAGTCGTTTGAGGCTGGTGATGTGAAGGTTTTGGGTATTGATCTAGTGAGAGAGGTCATTGGAATCAATTGTTATCTTTGTGTGAGTTCTCTTATAATAACAGTTATCACTCCAGCATAGATATGGCAGCATTCGAGGCACTCCATGAGAGGGGATGCAGATCGCCTATAGAGTTGTTTAAGGCTGGTGATATGAAGTTTTTGGGTGTTGATCTAGTGAGAGAAGCTCAAGATAAAGTACGAAGCATCCAAACCAAGAAATTGGCAGCTCAAAGTAGACAGAAAGAGCATCGAAACCGTAAAAAAAAAGACATGACTTTTCAGATTGCCCATGCTAACTATCTTCTGGCTCAATGCATTTACCACTACATTAGTATTGCCTGGATGATATTGATTGGTCACATCATAGTCCTTCAACAATTCCATCCACCTTCTCTGTCTCACATTTAGATCCTTCTATGTGAACACATGTTGCAAACTATGATGATCGATGAATACTTCACATTTGACCCCATCCAGATAATGTCGCTAGATCTTGAGAGCAAACACTACTATTGCCAACTCTAAATCATGAGTTGGGTATTTTCTTTCAAAGACCTTTAATTGTCTTGAAGAATAAGTTATAACATTTATGTCCTGCATCAATACAACACCCAAACTCAAATGTGAAGCATCATAATATACAATAAAGTTATTACCTTACCGCTAATGTCAGGATATGTCAAGAATGTCTTGAGCTTTTTAAAGCTCTCTTTTCACTGGTCGGACCACACCAAAGGCATTTCATTATGATTCAGTCTAGTCAGATGAGTTGCAATAGAAGCAAAGTTCTTGACGAATCGATAGTAGTTAGGAAAACCCATAAACATCCTAACCTTTGTCACAGAACTAGGTCGGACCCATTTCTTAACTATTTCATTCTTTTGGTGATTTATCATCACCTCTTCCTTCAAAACAACGTCCCCTAAGAAGTCTACCGAAATCAGCTAGAATTCACACTTTGAGAACTTATCATATAGTTTCTGCTTCCCCACAATACCGAGAACAATATGAAGGTTTTGTGCATATTTCTCTTTACTTTTGGAATACATCAGAATATCCTCTATAAATACAATCACAAAAGAGTCTAAGTAAGGTTTAAGACCCCATTCATTAAGCTCATAAAGGTTACTACTGCATCAGTTAAATCGAAGGACATTATTAAGAACTCATAATTCCCATATCGAGTCATAAAAACTGTCTTAGGTGTGTTCTCGGGTCTAATATTTAACTAGTGATATGTGGACCTCAAATCAATCTTAGAGAATACCAAAGCACCCTACAACTAGTCGAACAGATAATCTATACAATGTATGGGGTATATATTATGAATAGTGAACTTGTTCAACTGCTAGTAATCTATGCACATTCTCATAATACCATTTTTTTCTTCACAAACAACATTCAAACACCTCAAAGGAATGCACTAGGGCCAACAAGTTTTTTATCTAAGAGCTTTTAAAGCTGAATCTTGAGTTCTCTCAACTCTATCAAAGCCATGTGATAGGAAGGGATAGATTTTAGACTAGTGTTTGGCTCTAAATCTATGCAACAACCAATGCCCCTATCCAGAGGCATGCATGCTCGAAAAATCCATAGGATATATTTTGGACGAGTGTCTGACTCTAAATTTATGCAAAAAGCAATGCCCCTATCCAAAGGCATGCATGCCCGAAAAATCCATAGGAAATATCTCTGAAAAATCTAAAACTATAAGAATTGACTCAATAAAAAGGGACTATACGCTAACATCCCAGAGATGTGCTAAGTAGGAAAAACAAACCGTTCTCGCCAGCGCGGATATAGGAAGTGATCTTTTCTAGCTTATGTCTATACACACATTTCCACTCTAGTTTAGTGTACCTGAAATCTCTGGAGTTATTGTATTAGAATTACAATTCAAAACAACATAATAAAGATATAGCCAAGTTATACCCAAGATTACATCAAAGTCTATGATATTCAAAATAACAAAATCTACCCCAAGTCTGCAAGCCCATAAACATCACAAAGCAAGAAGGATATACATGGGTCACTACAACACTCTCCAACCAGGGGTCGCAACATAAATAAGGATTCAAGCATATTACAAATCAATTCAAGTACCAAAGCAAAATATGAATAAGTGGAAACTGAATCAAACAAAACAGAAATCATTCGGTCATAGAAAAGAATATCACGACTTCTGATGCCTTAGCCTCTAGCCTGCCTGAAAAGGCGTAACATTGAGCTCTATCATCAATCAGGGCAACCCTTCTACCTGGTTTCGTCGTTTCTCTTCTAGTATTATTTTCCTCTGCCTCTATAGCTCTCTAATTATTACCTCTCCCACATTGTTGGCACTCACTGTCAGTACCAAATTCCCCTATGGGAATTATAGCTCTACTATGCAGCTATAATGGTTTACCTATTAGGAGATGTGAGCATCTCTCATAAAGTGACCTATTTTTCCACTGGTGAAGCATGCCCAATTAAGCAAAGGCCTGATCGCTGTGAAATAAGAGGTTTCTTAGCCACTTGAGTCGGAGACAGTTACATGACCCCAGAATAACAACTCGTAGAAGCGGGCAAAGTTGATTGGATCAAATGGGTTGAATAAGTATGTTGACCATAATTCTTGAAGTACAAGCCATTGTAGTTACCCACATGTCTTGGCCTGCCCAACTTGTTGAACTCTTTCAATTTACATAACATAGTATATTACCTCATTGAAGCTCCTCCTAGCTGAAGTCATGTGCACCAATAACACATGCAAGTCAGTGCTCAATCCCTTAACAATAGAGATGGATTATTTATTCCTCACTTATTACAAGATATGTAGCATAATGGGACAAAGCATGAAATTTGGCATCACAAGCTGCAATTGACATATTACCGACCAGAAATTCATCTTTTTCAAGTCTTTCAGAGTATGAGGCACATATTTCTCTAGGAATTATGCGTAGAAGCAAAATTGTGTCCAAGTCAACAAAGGTAGGGTCAACGAACGACATTCCACATAAGCCCTCCATCATTATTTGGCATCACTATGCAACTGGAAGGTAACGAACTCTACCACATAATGATAAACAAAACCTAACTTTTGCAACTTCTCATAATAATCTAGGATGAACTCATACGCATCCTCTCTCTCTATGTCGTAGAACACTAAAGGCTTCAGTTTCCAGGACATAGCCAAAAGCTCATACTTAATACAGTCATAATGGGACCCAACACAAAAAAAAGGCATATGTACCTAACGTTTCATCCACTCTAGGGTTATGGTAAAAATAGGATAAGTACCTAATACATGAGTAACTGGTACAATAATAGTGACTCCAGTGCCTACCAACTTACTCATAAAAACCAACATATGTTAAATCACCTCAAATTCATAGGGGGAGACCTGCACACCCAATATGTGCCTCCACTTTCGGTTCAACATCCTCTTCAATCTTCATTTCAACCTCTTTTTCAACATGATCTTGGGTGGGGGAGGGTTTGTCGACCTAGGCCCAGCCACTATCAAAGTTGCACTATCAGTTAGTCCTCTTTTTTTCCCCTCTCCTACCTCTTCCTCTACCTCCGCCTCTGCCTTTGACCATTGGTTCTGCCGTCAGAATCGGTACTCTAACTCCATTATGTCTAGTATCTACCATCTGCAGATAGAATAATGAAAGAGGTTTAGATACCAATTTGATTCACTAGATAACAATGTAACACCTTAGATTTTTTAAAAGAGATAAAGGACCTTTTTGGGCTGAAGTATAGTTCTACGAACCGTAGAAGCTTTTACAGGACATAAATGGATAGTACGAAGAGGGAAAATAATATTTTAAAATCAAGTCTCAATACCCTTTATACAATTCACCAAGACGGTTTGTCATTCCTTGTACGAGTCATAAATGGGTCTCGTAGGTGAGTCCCAAACTTAGTGAAATTTCGAAGGTTAAAGTATGTTTCTATGGTTGGTGTCTACGGACCATAGAAAGACCTAAGAGCTGTAGAAATGTTTCGTCAAAAGATAGGTGATTTTCATAGCCCAATACTTGGTCTACGGTTGACCAGTATGGGTCGTAGAAACATCTACTGTCCGTAGGTCGAAACCGTAGATCAAGTCTGGTAATTATTATAAAGGGGCTTTTGGGTCTTTTCCTAATTGTTTAATTCAAAACTATGTCATTTTGCTTTCTACCCTAAGCCCTATATAAAGTTTTTAAGCCACAAACTACCTATTTTCTATTCATTCTCCTAAATTCCCAAAACCCGTCCTCCCGAAATTCTCTCAAGGCTAAGAAAAAAAAGAAGAGCTAGGGTCCATCCATGTCTCCAATACTCCATTCTTTTTGGGCTTCAAGCATCAAGGTATGTGGGTATTCACCCATGGAATCCATTATTCCATGGGGTCCTCAAAGGTTCTAATTTCTCAATCTCAAATTCAATTGTTTAAGTTAGGGTTTCAATCAAATATTTATGGGTTTCATTCAATTGTGATTGACTGTTGTTGATTAAGCCTTCTAATGCATGAGTCAATGTTAATACGTGATATTTAGTTGAAATTATGTTGAACCATTCCTAAATTATGATTTTCAACTAGGAACCTATGATGAACTCATGAATCTATGAATTATGAACTTATGAAGATACACATGTTTTTATGAAGTTACTGTAAATGATCATGGGATGCCTTGAAAAGAAAGTATTAATGTTATTGTGAAAGGTTTTCTCACATGTTATTATGATCATGATTGTGAAAGATATTTCTCACATATGTGAAAGGTTTTTTCATCTATGTTGAATTATGTTTAAGGAGTTATTCTATGTTTTGGTCTTGAAAGATGTGGATTGTCTTTCCTGAGTTATATTGATATTTGACTTTTATCCATTCCATTGGGACTTAGACTTCGCACCGAAAGAACTTTGAGGTGGAGGCTCAAATAGGATAATCTCTAGTAGCAACCTCTAGTCCCAAATCTCATAAATTATCAAATCTCGCATACAAGTCATGATTTGACAAAAGTAAGGGAACATTTGCTAAAAGAGAAGGCACTAAATGAAATAGAAATATTTTGAACTAGATTCATTTACATTATTATCTTTCTGTTTTGTTTTAAAATAAATGATATTTCACAAAATTAAGAAAACATTTAATTTTTAATTTTAATTTTATCTCCATTTAAATAACTAGTATCTTACATAATTAAAAAATTATTAAAGAGTTATTCTTTTTCATGACAGTTGATTAAGAGTAAGTTAGTAAAATTCTTTTTTTCTAGGAATCAGTAGTTTTCTTAAGGGTGGTCCTTTATCATTTATATTTATCTAACAAATTTAATCTTAAATAAGTACTATCATTTTAGGAGGGAAATAATATACTAATAAATTTTAAAAATTTACCGTTTAAACTTCCTTCATCCAAAAAAATAAGTGTCACTTTAATAAAAATAAATTATTTGAAAATAAGTATAACCTTAGAAATTCAAGACAAAAATTAGTATGTTTGTCCAACTATACCCTAATACATTAAAGAACTATTTCTTCTTAATAGTGTTCAATTTTCAAGAAATACCTAAATTATACTTCTTTTTATCTTTAATGAACGTGAAATGAAGTAAAATGACACTTATATTTTGAGACGGGTGAAGTAGAACGAGTGATTTACAAACAAATAATCCATCTATCCATCTTTACTTGTCCAATATACTGAAAATAGTGATCAGTTTTACTTATCCAGTTTAGAAAATCTAAAGATAATTTATCATTTTATATTTATTTTAATCTTGCTATTAAATACTACTCCAAAAAAATAAGTATAACCTTAGGAATTCAAGAGAAAATGGTAAAAATCAAGTTAAAACATGAACAAGTAAAGATAAACGGACCAACTTAGGTTGTGGTCACACAAAGTGAAGTTACTGAGATTTGAACTCGCAAGGTTTAACAGAAAATTAAGGCACCAAACAACTCTGACTATGCTACTGTTTGTGTTAAGTAGTGTCACTCTACTATATTTAACCAAATATTATGATTTTTTTTTTCAATTAGGTAAACATATTTAATAAAAATTTCTGACCAAGCATGTCCATGCCTTGATATAAGGTAAATTTGTCACCCTTTATCGGAGATTTCGGGTTCGAAATTATGTTGGAACCGTCACCCTCAAATGGATCTTGCCATGCGCGATTTGAATTTAGTCAGAGCTCTAATGCAAGCTCTGAATACTTGGTGAGAAACCAAAGAAAAAAAAAACAGGGTGGAAAATCAAAGAATTAAAAAAGTAAAGATGAACAGAGAGAGTATAATTAAGGTTTTTGCAATACCTAAAATTGGGTGCTTATCTTATCATCATCTTCGTTTTGTTGTTCTCTATTGGTTTCTTTTACTTTTCTCTCTTTTTGAATGATATTATGGAAAGATTTGGAGAGTCATCATGAAGAACTAAAAATTAGATTAGTCTATCTTTCTTGATTAATTAGCCATTGTATTATCAACAACATATTAATAATCTTTAATGGATCATCTTTTTTTCTTATATATCATTATTATATGAACAAATCTAACACAAAGCTGAATAGCCTTTATTTTTTTGCTTTTTATTGAAAAGACAAATAGGTAGTATTAGGATTATATAGACATAAAAAAGTAGTGTTCGCCTTTTCCACATTGAAATAGAAAATCTTGAAATGGTTAATTGGGCCCTTGCGTCAGTCAAAACAAACGTGGTTGTGCCTATAGAGTGTTCGTTGAACACTTAACAAGTTCAACAATTTGTTCAAAAAGTTAATGATTAAGACCCAACTAAAACAAAGAATGAAAATTGAAATCTATTATCAATGAGCATTTTGCGTATGAAATTAATTTTTTCCATGTTTGATTGATTTAAATATGTTTTAACTATACTTATTTTTTTTTCAAATTTAAATAAAATGACTTGTCTACCTAAAGTATGGAAAAAAATAAAACTCCGACCGGAGATTTGGCATCCCACCTTGACCTACGACATAACAAGATGAAATTAATTATTTTTGTCTCATTTTATCTTTAGTATTAAATGTTTTAAAATAAAATTAGTTTAGTCGTGTTCTTAATAAAATGTGATTTGTTAAAGAGAGGTATGTGTTAATAGTAGAAAAGAAATTTTACTTATAAATTCTTTTAAGAGATAACCAAAAGAAAAATGTGCATGACAACGAATGTAAAACGTAGGGAGTGAGACTTAGATTTTGACTTAACTTCTTATAGTTTTTAGCAAGAAATATATGGCACCTTAGAAATGTAATTTTCACACACAGAGACATACTACCTCGTTTTATTTTAGTTGATCCATGTTTAATAACGTATGCAAAATATTTTATAAACGGTGTCACATTTTAATTTTTAAAAAATATTATTATGTCATATTAAAAATAGAATACAATACAAATAAAGTACAACCCACGTATATATCACTTAACTTGATGAATTTTCATTTTTGAAATGGATTCAAATAACCTCATTAAAAGTAATACTCCTTCTGTCCATTTTTAGTGATCCATGTTTGATTTGGCACACCCCTTAAGAAATAATAAATAGAGGGATATTTTACTATATCATCCTTATATTAATTATAAGTCATCGATTTAATTATTGAAAAATGAATAGTGTTTAATGCAAGCGTAAAGTGGACACAAAACGGTCAATTATCTCTTAATTATCTAAACTGGACAAATAAAGTTGGACAACTATTTTTAGTATATTAGACAAATAAAAATAAAAATATACATAAGAAATATTAAACGTTTTTTTTTTTAACTGAAGGGAGTACGTATATATGATGCACCAAACAATCACTACAAATTTATTATTTATCTAATTCAATAAATCAAACTTAACTAATTTCATTGACGGAGGAAGAGGGAAGAGAGAAGAGAGAAGAGGAAAGGAAAAAAAATAAAACAACTAATATTAATGGACAATCTTAATGTTGTCGCACAGGATCTCAAATTCAAAATTGAGGCATCAGACCAACTGAGCTGCAACATTACTTATGACAAGCATTGTCACTTTATTTGATTTCATCCATTTATTTGTTTTCGCTTTTTTTATTATATATACGAATTTAATAATTTTTTCAACGAAGTCGTGTCATGTGATACCCCATACCATAATGTAAATCCGCCCTTGTCTATGTTAACTTGGCAGTACTCTCTCTTAAAAAATATTTCTTCTATCTATTTATACTTGTTCATACTATTTGATTTGACAAGTTCTTTAAAAAATAATTGAAAAAATTAGTCCCGTCCCATATTAGTATTTAGTTGATCACTTTTTATTTTGCACGGTGCTTAAGTAATCATAAATACGAAGATAATTTTATTAATTCACTCCTTAAAAAACTTTTTGAAAATTTTACAAACAATGTAAATACTTTCAAAAAGAATTAATTGCAAGGGTAATATAGAAAAAATTTAAGTATTGCTTTAATAAGGTGATCAACTAATATGGAACGACTATTTTTAATATAATGATCAACTAATATGGAATGGAGAAAATAATAAATTTCTTTTAATTCGCTAAAATGGATGAGAAAAACTTTTTACATAAGAACAGGTGAAATAAAACAGAGGGAGTATAAAAGCCTCCACAAATTAAAAAATAAGATTGATAATTTTAATATTATGACAAGTTGCTTATACAATATGGAAAAGATAAGTATATACTAGTATAAAAATTACATTCATATTGAGAGGATAGATATAAATTAAACTCATAAATATTTTTATTTATGTTAAAAGAATAATATATTGGAATGAAGCTGTTAACTCAAAAAGTAGATCCACCAGTGTCCTCAAAAACATTAGCTGTATTTAGAGGACATTAATCAAAATATCTATTTTTGGAGTACAATTAAAAAAAAAAAAAAAGAGAACAAATATATATAATTATATTTATATATTCACGCGGATGATGATGAAAACTTTAGAAGAATTTGTTCAACTGGGTTGGAGAAATCAGTAATCAAATCAAATAATCAATTTGAGTCCTTTGTTGGATGTTCATATGTCTTTTTAAGACGTGACTTAATTAGAAAAATAAAAATCATAAAACAATTATTTTAGGTTAGATTTTTTCTTAACTCTTGATTTCACTAGTGATTATTACTATTTATAATAAGATACTACAAACACAAACGCAACGACTCTTGCACGATATGTGTATTTGAATTGTATGCCTGCAAAATGATTAGTTTCTCAAACTATGTGGGGTTCACATAAATTAGAAGCTCAAGCAAATAAATTATTTATCGTATTTTCTTTTATCTATTAACAATTTCAAATACTTTTTAAAAGCATATATGAAACTTATTTGATTTTTAGATTTTATCTGTGTCGCATAAATTCAGACACCAAAAACAAGTATTTTTGGATTTTATTTATTTATTTATTTTTAAAAAAAATATCTTGCTATTCCCCATCACCTATTTGACCTCTCTTAGATAAAGATTGGTTAGGAGTAAAATATATACATTATTAGGGATCTCTCTTCTGTTGCAACCTGCGCCTTGCACGTAATATGATGGCTCTCTTTGACAATTTATTTATATATTCTATGAACCACTTATTACTTTATCTAGCTTTTAATATAATAATTTTATTTCACCGGAAAAAGAAAAGTAAATTGTATTAAGTAGAAAAATATATAATTAAGGACGATTCTTATAGTTATTTTTTCCGACTATTTTTATTTTTATTTTTCATCCGATTTCTGTATTTAGAATAAAGTCTCTTTGACAATTTATTTATTTATTCTATGAACCACTTATTACTTTATCTAGCTTTTAATATAATAATTTTATTTCACCGGAAAAAGAAAAGTAAATTGTATTAAGTAGAAAAATATATAATTAAGGACGATTCTTATAGTTATTTTTTCCGACTATTTTTATTTTTATTTTTCATCCGATTTCTGTATTTAGAATAAAGTCTCTTTGACAATTTATTTATTTATTCTATGAACCACTTATTACTTTATCTAGCTTTTAATATGATAATTTTATTTCACCGGAAAAAGAAAAGTAAATTGTATTAAGTAGAAAAATATATAATTAAGGACGATTCTTATAGTTATTTTTTCCGATTATTTTTATTTTTATTTTTCATTCGGTTTCTGTATTCACATTAAAGTCTGATCGGAAAGTCCCATATTAGGGGTAAACGCTCCCTAACAAAGGTAACTCTATATTCAGGGAGACACTTCTAGTTGGATGAAGGAGTATTTTTCGGTGAACCCCTAACAAAATTAATTGACAACTTAGTGATAAGGAAACGGTCGTGAAATGTGTTTGCAATAGATTTTAAAGTGAGAAAATAAATTACAATCAAAAATAAAATATGAAGAAACATAACATTATTGATAAATATTGTGGGTACAATTTTGTTCCTCCCTTGATTCTCCTCTCATAAGATTTATCCATGATTTGAGAGTCATTAGTAGCATATTTCCCAAACTTGAATGTTTTGGACTTGATTTCTATAATTCGAGAGCCGTTAGTGGCGTATTTCTCGAACTATAATGATTTGGACTTGATCTTCATAACTCAAGGGTCGTTAGTAGCGTATTTCTCGAATTAAGCTGATTTGGATTTGATCTCTTTATGAATATTCAATGAATTTGCAGAATATTCGAGATGTCACTTAAAGGGAAATAGTACAATTTATATAGGTATTAACTAGGGTTTAAGGTTGAGTAGACTCCAAGAATCCTAATTGGAATTGAACACACCTTGTAGAGTCTCAATACGAATTGAACACGTCTCGTAGAGTCCCATAAACTTTCAATGCTTACAAAATATTTTCCACGCTAGAGTTGTGAATTTTAATCCCACTATCAACAAAAAGTTTCTTTTTTTTTAAAGAAAATTTAGAACCCTAAACTCCTAATCTTTTAAAATGAAATTTAAAACCCCAAACTCCTAATTATGGCTTCACCTCTGGCCACAACTCTTGTTGGTTGTTATAGAACTGTTATGATACTATTTGTTACTATTTATTATCTACTATTGTATTTTTATTGTGTCTTTTTCTAGACTATTTTGTCTTGAGTAGGAATCTATCGAAAACAGCTTCGCTACATCACCTTTAAGAAAGAGATAAGATTTGCATTCACACCACCCATGCCTGATTATACTATGTAGAACTACAATTATGTTCCTCCCTTAATTATATACTCCCTCCGTCCCATTTTATGTGGCATCATTTTCTTTTTGGTCAGTCCCAAAAAGAATGTCACATTTTCTTATATGGTAAGTATTTAAAGGTACAATTCCTATTTTACCCTTGTTGGTCCCACTTAATCTTAAAAATAGTACTTTAATACATTTATGAGGAGAGAGAAAAGTGAGTCTAATTTTTAATATGACTATTTTTTGAAGGGCAATTTGGTAAATATTTCAAAGTCTTTATGTATTTCTTAAACTTCGTGTCCGGTCAAACATTATCACATAAAATAAAACGGAGGAAGTATGATTTTACTTTTTGAAATTAAGAAATATTTTATTTATATAAATGACATTTCAAAGTTTTTATTTTCTGCGCCGCTCACCCACAGATTCAAACCTCCATTATTCGGCCCCTCCGCCCCATCCCACCCGTGCCACTACCACCAAACCTTCATAATATCAATTTTATAAATTATATATAAATATTTTAAAATTATATTTTATTTATCAAACATTAAAAAATAAATAAATCTTGTTGAACACTCTCTAAATAGATCTCAACTAGGGTGTTTTAACATTCAACTTGAAACTTTCTCATTTAATAATAATGAATAAAAAAGGTATTTCTCCTCTCCAATAATAGTTATTCATTATTGTTTATTGATTTTGCACATTTCTTAAGAAACTCTAAATAGAAGGATAATTTTACTATATCACCCTTTGAATATAATAAATATAATATTTTTAAAAAGGTACTAATAGGAAATGACTGTAATTAATAATAAAGATAAATTAGAAATTAAATATAAAATTATTTATTAATTTTATAAAGTGAACAAGAATTATTGCAAATATTGGACAAAGTGAGTAAAAGTTATTGGAAACAACAAATAATATGAAGAATGACGTGTTGACTCTGGGGTATGCCACCCTTTAGAAGAAAAAAAGGCATATTTTCTGGTGGATGATGCATCTTTTATTTTGTGTCACACTTTTCCAACCTCATCCTCTATCTAAAGTCTAAAACAGAAAATATTGTGTTGTGTCATCAAAACTTTGGTGTTTCATGGAACTTCTCACTTTTTCATTATCAATGCACCACAAATTTAATTAATTCACATCCAATCTCAATTCCCATAGCTGCTTTTCTCATCCTGCCTTTTTTTCTTTTTTTTTTAGGAGCAATGTACAGAAACAACTCAGTCCAATAACATTGTCCCACTTCTATTCAATATAATTGAATATTCAGGAGGCAAAAAAGAAATAAATATTCCTTCAAATTAAATGATGAAATAATACAATTTAAAATGTTATTAAATACTCACTTTGTTAGAATTTTAAATTGTTAGATAAATAGTTATAATTTATATGAAATTTGATCAATATGATAGTTCAAACTTAATATGCAATGTCTCATTTCTTGTGAATTTATTTTTAATTGTGAAATGATCATTTTGCCCTTTTCCTTAGCGTTTTCATGCTTAGTTTGTGTTTAGGAAATGGTTGGTGGGGTCTCCGATGCAATCGGGTGTATTTTTTGGTGATTTGACCCCTCTTGAGTTGAGAATTCTTGATAGGATTGACTTCGGTCAACATTTTGAGTTCCGAGCATCGACGGGAATTCCGTCAATTTCATCGCTCTGAAACGTCCAGTTTGAACTAGTCGGGTGGTTGGTAAGGTTTTCGAGGCATTGGGTTAAGTTTTGGGCATTTGTGTGAGAAGTTGAGTTTTAAGCTTTAAGAGTGGTCATAGATGGTAATTTCATAATTTAACCACTTTTCAAAAATTTGACAATTTCATTGAGTCCTGAATGTCAATTTTAGTAGGATAACATATCCAATTTATTTTTACCAGACTCCGAATAATTTTCAAGGATCCGGCTGGAGACTTAAATTTATACTTCTTCTTTTTCCAATTTTTGCTATTTGGTGCAAAGGGGATTGCAATCGCATGTCCCCTAGTGTGTTTGCGGAAAGAAGGGGCATGTGAGGCGCGAATGTGGGTGATCCAGCGCGTATGCGGAGAGTAGAGAGGCTATATAGGAGCGATCACGGGCTGGCAGGCGCGATCGCAGAACTGGGCCAGTGCGGTGACCGCGCTCACGAGAAGGCTTTCCGTTTGCAGAGCCAGAATTAATGGTCTAGCAATTTATAATCGGAAAATCTTCCCCTTTTTTCTCATTTATACTCGTTTGGAAGCTTAGGAGGGGAGATCTTTTAAGGGTTTCTTGAGGAGATTCATTTGGGTAAGTGACTTTATCAATTCATTACCAACTCGTTCAATTTTAATGTTTCGAAAACCACTTTAAATCATGATTTCAATGTGGCTTTTTGGGGGGTTTTCCTCAAGTTTGAAAATTGCTATTTTGATGACTTGGAGCTCATTTCTTGCTTGTTTTTAATGGGGTTTGCAACCATGAACTCCTCTTGGCATGTAGAAATTGATTTCAACTGAAAATCTGATTTTACCCTTCAGATTTTTGAAATGATTTTTGGACTATGTTACCTCTGATTTCAAATCCTATCAATATAGGTATTGTTAGACTCGTTTTGATGAACTTTTTCCATTCTTGAAAGATGAGGATTGTTCCAGTGATCGTGTGGTTGAGGAAGTGTTTCGTTAGAGTTGTTCGAGTGAAGTTTCTGCCTTGAGGTAGGTTTGGTTATCCCTCTTTTAGACTGGGATGAGTAATTTACCTTTCTTAGGAAGTCAACTGTGAAATGAGTAGTAGCATGGGTCTTAGAAGTTGGTAAATATTGACTTCTTTGTTTAGCTCATATGATGCCTATTTGTGATGCTTAGCATGTATGATATATTCAAAATCATATGGTGTTTTGATGATTAATGAATGCTCTACAAGTGATAATTTATGATAAGAAAGAAGTACATAAATCATGTCCTTAATTGTAACGACCCGAACCGTCGTTATTAGGAAAGGTAAAAATCCATGAAAATTTTGGGCCACTGTCCCGCCAAGGCGGGCCAGATGCCGCTAGGGCGGTAGCGCTACAGCGGGGTAAGTTGGCGCCAGAGGGGGTGAGACGAGGCAGAATGTAAATTTGCGAGAAATCCTATTTTCTCAATCTTCCTAAAATACCTAGATAAGTCGTAAATTACCCTAGAAACCTCAAAAAAGTTGCTCTAAGGTTGGGAAGAAAGGAGAAGAATAATTCTAGCGTAGGTATGATAAAATCTTGCGGATTCTTGGCCAATTCATCGTCGTGAACCCGAAAAGACCGGAATCGAAGTCAAAATTTTGTACAACTGCTTGGCGCGCAGGTAGGCTAGGTTTCATGCATTGAGTAGTTGTAAATATGTGCTTATCATATAATGTATGTTAATCAATAGTGAGGTTTATGTGTAGAGCTTCGTGCACCGAGTGAATTCAATGGGTAAATCCTAGAATTCAACGTAATTGGGTTTATGCTTTAAGAAGTGAATTTGATGACTTGTTAGGTTTCTGAAATTGTTATCTTGTATAGAATTGTTTCAAGAACAAGGACATGAAATCAAAAGTGGAACTGGATTCATGAATGTATGCTATATTCGATAAGTTGAGGTGATAAACTTGAGGAATTATGATGAATTGTGATTAAACCCTAATAAGAAATTCTAATGATAAACTAGGGCTGAACTTGGGCGATATATATATATATATATATAGGGATTGAGGAGCAATTCGTAGGTGATGGTTGTAATTTCATGATTGTGTGATATATGATTGTTCTTACTTCACTATGATACTTGTATATGTATGAATATTGCAATGTTGATTACACTTGTTGTAAATGAGTTAGGTGAATGATGATTGCCATGAAATCATGATGTAAATATATGATCTTGATGAAGTATTTCTGATTGTGATTGTGGTGTGTGAATGGGATCGATTGCCACATTTTGGCATAACTAACTTGGATCGGTTGCCACGTTCCGACATTAAAATGGGATCGGTTGCCACGTTTCGTCATAAATATGGGATCGGTTGCCATGTTTCGGCATAAATATGAGATCAATTACCATGTTCTGGCATAAATATGGGATCAATTGCCTCGTTCAGACATAAACATGAGATCGACTGCCATGTTCCGGCACACTAACTTCGGATCAGTTGCCACGTTCCGGCATGCTAACTGGTTGAGTTTGGGTTCCGTGAAAGGGCCAATGATATGCTATTAAATGTGAGTTGTTCAGTGTTCATATGCTTGTTGATGATATGGTATATGCTTGATATACACTTGTGAGTATATTATGGTATTGGTTGTATAGGTTGTACTTAGTGGACTCGTGTTAGGATGATTTATAGTTGGTGATTCGTGGGGATGTAATGGCAAGAGTAGAGATAGTAAATGCAATGGGATATGTTAGGTGAATTTCACCTTGGGGGAAAGAATATTGGTTTAGTATGAAGAAAGCTTAATTAATGATTTATGTGATGATGGTGGGGTATTATGACGAGGAAGCAAGGGTACGACGTGAGTGGATAGTTGAATTAGCAGTGGCAGAACTTGGGGATTGACTATGTGTTTAGAATGGTTAAGTCATGATCAAGAATTCGGTAACTAGGTTGATTCAAAAGGGGTTAGTAGTTAGAATGTTAGTGTAATTTGGAGGTATTTCAATGAAAGATTGAAGGTGGAGAAGTGAATGGTTTATTTCATGATCTTACTAGTTGGTTTTTTATGTTTTGTGGTGGGTGTCGGGTTGATCGATGATGCCTACCAGTACGTGTGTTTGTGTTGATTCTACTCTTGCTATGTCTTCTTGATATAGTCTGGTTGCATGATTAGTGATGTTTCCTTAGGTGAAGACGAAGAATCTCCAACAACTTCTACTTTTCCTTCCGCTGTGTCATTTATTTTATTATCCATTGTACTCTTAGTAGCTCCTGTACCTGTTTAGACTAGATCCTTGGGGTTGTTAATTACTTTACAAGTCTTAACTAGTATTTATTTAAAAGAGGTTTCATTATGAAGATTTATGTTTCCCGTTTAAATCAGTAATTCATAAACTTTTCGCATGTTTTTAACTTTTGGGGTATGAGGGTTCTCTTACTTCGGTGTTAGAGTGGGTGCCTGCACAGTCCGGTGGATTGGATCGTGATATTAATAAATATCCAAAAAACCACAACTAGAAAGTAAGAGTTTGTGCCTGCTACTAGGGTTTTTGTATGTGGTAGAGGCAGAGGAATAGAACAAGGTAGAGGCAGAGGAATAGGGCAAGGTAGAGGTAGATCTCGAGTGGAAACCTTCTAGAGATCCTGCTAGATCTGTATCTCCTGATCAGAGGATATTCATGCTAACGAACCAATTGAGGCAACTAAATAGGCTCAAACTCAATCACCTCTAAGAATTGTTGCTAGCCACTATTATAAGACATGGTTCAGATGTTGAATTTTCTAGAGAGCAAGGGTTCAGTTATGTTTGATGGTTCATAAGCAAGGGTGAGAGCTCACTCCCGACACCAAGATTTAAGGCTCTAAAGGCACATTCATTTGCATTGACCCATGCCCTATAATTAAATGTGCTTGATCTCTTGGTAGATGAGCATAAGAGATTTAGTAGGTATAAGGTTGTGAATACTCTACAATTTAATACAGATGCATAATAATTATTAGCTAGCTTTCAGGAGTGATTGCAGAATTTGGGTTTAGTGGTCTGCAATAGAGTCGATTTCACAACCTTCTAGATGATCGATCCAAACTAAACAATGGTGGACAACTTATTGCAAGATTAGACCAGTTATGTTACCTTTTTTAACTTGGACCCAATTTTCTCAAGCTAAGAAAGTTTAGTTGTGGAAGGATAAGAGGAATGAGTCTGAAAGACTTTAATACAATCGTATGTGATGAGATTTCATGTCCTATCACGTCATGCTTTGATATACTTTCGGATGAGGCAAAGAGAGTTAAGAGGTTTTTTAGGGGACTCACCTACCTCATTCATCTAACTATATCTTAAATAGTTAATATAGGAGAAACTTGAAAAAAATGGGAAGGCTATCGAAAATATAGAGTTGATGAGGCAAAAGAACTCCGAGAAGCAGAGGGCAAGTAGCCTCGTAGTTCAGGAAAATTCAATAGTACATCATTTGAATATAGAGATTATTTTGGCAAAGGTCATCATCCCTAGTCTACCATACCCCTCTATTCAACTTTGTAGACATTAGAGGATTATTAATTTAGGATTGACACATATTAATGTAGTGTGAAGGCTCCCCGTGATTTTTCTTATAAGCTCATAAGACATAGAGGTTCTTGAGGTTATTCTGAGTCTTTTTAGTAGACCAAGACTTATAAAAGGTGTTATGCATGTGGAGATTTGGGACACTACCAAAGGGATTGAAACAAACTCTAGCGTGGTGGATCGTGACATATATTTTAAGTTTTTGCATCCCGAGCAAATAACCAACTTGAGGGGATACTTAAATAGGTAGGGTGGTTCTCAAGCAGGCTATGACTATGGTTTTGGCCATAAAGGTATTTAGCTTGAGAGCGGTCAGATCATATGCTATGCTTTTTTTGCTAGATCAAAGGTGGTCATTATAGGTTTTGTCTCAACTTGTCATCGCGCAACCACAATATATTTCTACTTATTCTTATGTGTCTGTATAAATTGCTACTAACTTGGATTAGTGGAGATGTTCTGTGAGTTTCTTTTTATCCTTTTGCATATTTCTACTCATGTGGTGAATTTTTATTAGTTGATTAGATTTACTAAATTTTTTTAGTTACCTTGGTAGGGTATGACACTTGTGTCGATTTAGGGTGATCTTAGATATGGAAAAAGGGGATTGGCTATTTCCGTATTATGCAATCTTGAAATGGCATGCCAAGAAGTTTACCTTAGCCATGCCAGGTTATTCCTAGACTGAAGTGTAAGGGTACTCCTAGTTACTAACCGAAAAAGGTAGTATCTTTGCTAAAGGCTCATTAGATGGTTGAGAAGAGGCGCCTTAACATAATTTTTAGTATTTGATTGATAGAGATTGATTTTGGTATTTATTAAGTTTCGATCATTCAACTTATTTCTATTTTATTGTATCGATGGTGTTGATTGAATTGAAGAATTTAAAAGATAAATTGCAAGATTTGCTGAATAAAAAATTTATTAGGCTGGGTTCACCCTTTAGGGTGAATTTGTTCTTTTTGTGAAGAAGAAAGATAGTTCTATATGGATCACATCAGTTATCGACAGTTGAATAATGTTACAATAAAAAAGTATCATATTCTTTATATTGATAATTTATTTGATCAACTTTAGTGTTCATTAATGTTCTCAAATATCATCTTGATGTACGCATAACATGAGTTGAGGATTGGGGTAGATAATATCCCTAAAATGACTTCCAAGAATCAATATGAACACTACAGTTTCTTGATGATTTCTTTGGATTGAGTAAAGCCCAATACTTTTATTGAGTTGATGTATAGAGCTTCAAGCCTTACTTGAAATCGTTTGTTATTGTCTTCATCAATGACCTCTTGATATACTGACACAATAGAGAGAAGGATGAGTAGCATTTCAAGATTATGCTTCAGACTCTGAAAAATATTAACACTGTTCCAAGTTATGATAGTGACTTTTGACTAATTTATTGCATTCCTAGGAAATGTGGTGCCTAAGTAGGGTATTACAGTGGACCTAAGAAGATAGAGACATTCGAGATTGGAATAGACTCACTTAATCAATAGAGCTTCAAAGTTTGTGTGCTTGATATGCTATTACAAATTATTTGTCACGTTCCCGACCGTCTGGCACCCACACTAAACCACTTGATGGGAGAATCAAATACTAACAAGAAACAAATCCAATACCATTTAAATAAGAGAAGTTCATCATATAAAAACAATGAAAATAGTTAGTCACCTAAATAATTGAGTGTCCATAAATTAAACCTAACAGACCAAAGCAGTTAATGCGGAAAAACAACCTCTAGAACAGAAAGTTATCATACCAAAACTCTAAACAGTAAAACTAGGGATGATACCCCAAATACTAAACATAAATCTAATATTTAATGTCTATGTCCGAAAAGATGAAAGAAAATGCAGAAGAACTCATGGCAGCCTAGAAGATGTATCTCACCCTTGGACTTGGAATCAAGTGTCTCTTATCTGGGGTCTCGAATCAACCGCTGGAATATGTCATGTACTCAACAAGGTATAAAACATGTGTAGTATCAATATACAAACCACAGTGTACGGATAGGATCACACGGCTAGTCCAGAATATGAATATGAACAGTTCACTACAAAGCAGTAACACAGAACAATGCAAATAACAACAAATATCAACCACATTAACTCTCAGTTAAATGTCATGAAACAACAATATCTGGATCCATGTCTCACATGATCACAAATACAAATATTTGATTCTCTCATGGAACCACAATCACATACCTAGTCTTCTCACGAAACCTTAACTCAAACTGTTAGTATAACATTGTGGTATCCAAGTCATCCATAATTAATATACCGACGTGGTACCCAAATAATCCATAGTTTTTGAAAAAATAAAAAATTTTCAAACCAAATTATTCTAACTTTTGAAATCGTGACACGCGAATTTGGAGAGGGAGAGAGTAGATTCATGGGATACTTGTTTTTCATCATGCTATTTCAGAAAGTGATTTAAGCACTGTTTATGGACAGACAGAGAGATGGCCAAACTTCACAAATACCACTTGTTTAATTTGACCATATTATTAATTTGTCATAGACTAGATCGAGGGGACAAATTAATAACCTGATTAGACACCTAAATCCCACTTCTAAACTTGACCTCCGTATTTCTTCAACATATTACTCTCTTCATCTCATATTAAGTTAATTTTCGAGGTATTACACACCCTTTAAAAAAAGTAGATTAAGACATAAATTAAACCTAATTTTTCATTTTTACCCATATTAATTATTATCAAATTTGTGATTAAAATAACTAAATATTAATTAATCACTAATTTCAATACTAACTTAATATGGAATGGAGGGAGTATTTTCTTCGGGAAAGAATCAAGTATGTTTTTAAGGGTCATTTGGTTTGAATACAAGTTATGTTGGGACAAGTTATGCTAGATTTAGTTATATTGGAATTGGTTTTTATTGTTTGTTTGATTTGTCATATTTAAACTTATATTTTGTGGATAATTTTTAAGAATGAGTTGTTTGTTTATAAAAATACCATCCAGCTTATTTAGATTATTTTTTTTACATTTTCTTTGTAAGCTTTAATTTTTTATTCTTAAAAATAAATTTTTCATCTTATTTAGTATAAATATTTTTGTGTGTGCATTCCATGATTGTACCGTGTGTTTTTAAAATAAAACTTTCATCTTATTTAACTTTAAAATATAGCTTTCATCTTATTTAACTTAAATATTTTTGTGTGTGCATTTCTATGACTGTGCCGAGTCTTTTTAAAATTAAACTTTCATCTTATTTAACTTAAAATTAAAATTTACATCTTATTTAGATTAAAAATAAAAATTTCATCTTATTTAGTTTAAAAATAAAACTTTCATTTTAAGTTTGTTAAAGTAAGAGAAACTTTGTTATTAAAATTATCTATATTTTAATTGATATATAAAATATAACTTTTAAGTGAGTAATAAACTATTTAATTAAAAGTATGTAATTTAATAGTTGAGTGAAAATTTTAAGAGAAATTAAAATATAACTAAACATAAGAATTAAGTAAATAAATTCAACTTATAATATATTCATAAATAAAAATTGTATTTTTAAAATGTAATTTTTAATAGAAAAATATATTATCATAAAAATAACAAATAATTAAGGTTGTAAATGCCATTATAAATATTGTTAAAAATTATGTAAATATACACGAATATAAAAGTGGTGCATAAATGGGAGTTTAAGAGGGTTGTTTTGTTATTTTACATACTTTATCCCAGGTAAGTTATCCTGGGATTACTATTCCACCCCCAATGAGGGATAACTTATCCCAGGACTAACAATTAGTCCTGAGATAAGGTATCCCAGCCTTTGCAACCAAACAACAAATTAAAGGCCACTCAAAAATTATCCTGAAATTAACTCTTCTTATCCATTACACCAACAACCCCTAAAGGTTATTTAACCTGTACGAAATTAAGCAGAGATGGTCTATAATTAATATTTGACACAAATACTCTTTATGTTCCTATTTATATGTCATTATTTTAGATTTCATGTCCCTTAACAAAGTAGGAGTCTAAGATTGTACCTTATTTAGTGATCTCTTGAAGTTACGTTTTCAATAAATTACCATAAATTAATTTATTTTGATCAATTAAATTGACCAATGAACATGTATTAATCATTTAATTGTCAAATTTATACTTTTAAGACTAATAACTCTAAAAGGTAAAATAAGAAGAATAGTGTCATTTACGCATTGATTTTAGTAAGAACGAAGGAAAATAGAACAGAGGAAGTATATCTTTTTGCTTTCTTTCTTGTCAAAATCCATTATAAGTTAGCACCTCAAAGCTTCTTCCAGGTCAAATATGCCTTAAACAAGAAAAATATAAACGAAAATAAGGAGATATCAAATAAATGGTAAAATTATCACACATCAGGCATATATAATTAACTGATGAACAACTCCAACTTTTTTACTTGAGTTCATCAAGAGAAGAACTTCTTCTAAAATTCAAAGGTGGATTATGTGACTAATGGATTAAATCTCTTACCCTATATTTGAAGGGTGAGAGGAGAAGAAATTGAGAGAAAACAACACCCAAGTCGACCAAGTACATCCCTAAATGAATTCTCAATTCAAACATATAAATTAAATAACTTTGACAGATATGTTTGGATTAGCTTATTTTTAGGTGCTTTTGATTTTAAACACTTTCTTTAATTTTGGAGGTGTTTGAAAAGGTTAAAAGGTGTTTTTAAACACTGACTTTAAGGTAAAAAAAAAATTACAATGTCCAAAGTAGCTAGGTATCATCTACTTATGATTTTTAGCTTTTGCCTTATAAATTACTTTTTTAAGCTCATCCAAACAACTGCACAATCTGGTGGAATTTTACCCTAGTGTGCCGCGAGCCGCCTAGCACCAAATGTACTTCAATAAAATGTACATAATGTTTTGTACAAAGCTCGAAATTATGAATGATTTGTTGTGTTGAAAATCATATACAAAGACCTTTAATTTGATAGGCAATTCAACCCTTAATTTTTTATATGTTGAGAGATATACTTATCTAAAGTTGAATATAGAGCAAGTTCTTTCGCAAACTTAATTCATAAAGAAACTTTCAATGTGACTTTGTGTTAGGGATATTCTTAGCCCTTAAATTACTCTCAACACACCTCTTATATTCATTATCATGACCATGAGATATGGTGCTAGTCTGTTGCCTCTCTTGACACACATAAATATCATTTCTTATTATCGATGTCACACTTTAAATTACTTCATTCTTTGCTTTAAACTTTAGCACACCTGGATTCTTAGTCTTTAGGCTTAGATACTACTCCATTCTCCCCAATTTGAATGGATTCGTTGTTGTTGAGTTAATCATACCTTAATTCGATATTCAATCTTAACTTATTGGTAATTTGGAAACTGCTCCACAAATTTTGCAATATTTTTCTCCTACCATTTCCTCAATAGATTTTACGTAGGTTACACACAATACATCTTAGTGGCTTTGGGTGAATAGAATATCGAGAACTATGAGCTTCTGAAAATATATGTTGCTTCAATCCATCAACATCTGAAATACATAATGGATCCTGATAACAAAGTACATCATCTCCCCCTTAAGAGAAAGCAAGTCTTTATAGTCTTTTTAAGAACTTCTTGCTTTAGTTCAACCAAGGTTGGATCATCATCCTACTTTGTCGTAACAACTGTTACAAGAGATAATTCTAACCCATTCTAAACATAACTCCACCATCTTCTGAATCCACAAAATGATATTTCATACGAGCAAGTTCATAAATATCCCGAACTAACTCCTTTTTTCTATCTTCAATGTGAGCAACATTGTTCATAGATAACATCTGTCATTATATTGGCTTTATCTGGATCGTAAGGACATTCATGTCATAATTCTTCAATAATTCAAGTCATTTTCTCTAATAACGCATAAAGTCCTTCTAATTGAACGCATACTAAAGACTCTTATGATCTATAAACACGTCTACATGTTTACCATAAATATAGTGCCTTCATATCTTATGGCAAATACTATAGCTGCCAACTCAAGGTCATGAATTGAGTAAGTCTTCTCATGAACCTTGAGTTGTCTGAAAGCATAATTTATAATCTTATCATGTTGCATCAAGACACAATCAAAGCGAATTATGGAAGCATCACAATACACCAAATTCATCTGAACCATCTAGTAGAATCAAAACTAGGCAGAAGTAAGTCAAGTCTTTAACTTCTGAAAACTCTTCTCATAAGCTTTTGACCACTAAAACGTCACCTTCTTCTAAGTCAATCTAGACAGAGAACAAGCAATTGAGTAAAACCCTTCAACAAAACAAATTGTATGTAGTAACTGGCTAAATCCAAGAAACTCCTGATATATGAGGGGAAAAGGGGTTTAGGTCAGTTTTTAATTGCTTCGATCTTTTGAGGATCAATTTAAATGTCCTCTCCATAGACTATATGACTCAGGAATGTTGTTGATTTCAACTAAAATATACACTTACTGAACTTAGCAAACAACTAACAGTTCTCAAATGTTTTTCATGTTCATCCTCTCTCTGAGAATAGATTAGGATGTCATATATGAAGACAATTACAAACATATTCAAGTACAGTTTGAACACCTTGTTCACCAAATTCATTAAAGTTGCAGGAACATTCATTATTTCAAAAGACATAAATATAAATTCATAGTGATCATACCGAATTCTAAAGATTGTCTTCGGAATGTCACATTTTCTGTCTCTGAGCTAATGATAGCATGCTTTGAGTTCTATCTTCGAGAAGAAATTAGCACCCTAAGATGGTTGAACAAGTCATCATTCTTGGGGATGGGATAATTATTTTTGATTTAGACCTTGTTCAATTAACGGTAATCAATACACATTCTGAGAGAACCATATTTCTTATGCATAAATAGAACTACAACACCCCATAGAAAGATATTGGGTTTGATGAATATTTTATCTATAAGGTCTTTTAACTAATCTTTCAAATCCTTAAGCTCATCTGGATCATTATATAAGGAGAAATGGATATAGGCTAGATATATGGAAGAAGATCTATTCCAAAATTAATTTTCCTTTTGGGAAGGACTCCCAGGAAGGTCTTATTGAAATACTTCTGGAAATTCACTTACTACCGGAATTGACTGAAGGATTTGGGTTTCGAATTCATAATCTGAACTAAATGGTAAATGAAATTCTTAGATATTATCTTTCTGGCCTTAAATTAAAAGACAATCGACCTATAAGCGCTCACGTACTATCCTTCCACTCTATGACAGATTTATTTGGAATTAAAATTTCACAATTATGGTTCTATAGTTGATTGAGCCATAACAAGTGTGCAGTCAATCCATGCCAAGAATAATATCAAAATCAAGTATGTCTAACACTACTAGATTAACTGAGATAATTTTTTAAAAAATTGAGACTGAAAAATTTATGTTTATTCGTTTAGCTAAAACTGATTCACCAACAAGAGTAGAGACAGAGAAGGATTTTGATATAATTTTGGGACTGACATCGAAATTTATGCAACATAAAGAACCACGAAAGAAAGTGTGACTCTTGGATCTAACAATGCATAAACATTAAGCTGAAAAACATGCAACATACTAGTTACTACATAAGAGGAATCCTGATGATTATATTGAGTCTGGAGAGTATAGAACTTATTTTGGCGCTATCAGCAACCAATAGTACCCTGCTGAGTTAGGCGCCCTACTGAAGTTGTTCAAGCGTTAGATTGAGTGTGCAGACGAACATTTCTGCTCTTACCTATTGTCAATGGACAATCCCTGAATTTGTGACTTGTTTTGCCACATACAAAGCATCCACCACTATCGGTCATGCACTCCCCAGGGTGATTTTTACCACACTTCTGAAAAGTCGAAAAGGTGCGATCACTAGTGACACTATCGTGAGACTTAGAGTCTGGCGCTCTATCTCATCCTACTTGAACTTGGGCACTAGCAGAGAATGGGGTTGGACCTGAATACTTTTGGTGAAATTGAGAGTGATTTCTAGTGAGAGTAGTCTACATTGTCTGTTATAGACTTCTTGTTATCCTATGATTGAAGGCTAAATATTAAAAACTGATGAAGTGACTGAAAACATGAAGATTGATCTGATCTCATGAACATGCATGCATATTGAGACATGAGAATAACTGAAAGACATGAATCTAAAAGACTATTATGGAGGAACTATTACCTTACACTAGAACTGAATTGGAAGAAAAAAGGTGGAGATATTTGATTGTCATATCTGCTTTGCTTCCCAAGTAGTTTGTTAACTAACTAATTCCTTCAAAAAAACTTTCATTGAAGTGACTTCATTATTCCTCAACTTATGAACCCGATGATCAAGAATTTAGCTAAAACCAATAATATAGGTAGAAGAGAGGATGACTTTTTTAAAAAAGAAAGTATTAAAGGGGGGAAATGCGCCCCCCCCCCCCCCCCTCCCCACCCCCAAACAAACACTTCATCATAATCAAATCTTTAAAGTGTCTATTATGTCATTTCATTATCAACTTCTTCTTTTTTACTTCTTTGAAAATCATGATATTTTAATTTTTTTATAGTCATGTAACTAATTTGTTGTAAAAGCATAAACATTATTTTTTGGACGAAAAAAGTGAGAAATACTAAGTATATAAGCTAGTGGTGTTCTATAATGAAGTAAATTAATTTAATGAGAAATTCATTTTTATTAATATAATCAAAACACTAATATTTATTTAAACAAGTGAAATAGCAGAGAATAATAACTATACAAATATATTTCAATTTAGAAAAATACCTACTTATTAATTTAAATTAAGGTCAAATTTCTAAAGATTGTATTTATTTAGATTTTTAAAATTATTTTAAACTATAATATATTAATACTTCATCAATGTCAATCAAAACTTGTTTATTTATATAGATAATAGAGAATATTCCCTCCATTTATATCACTTGGCCTTCATTCTAAAAATAGTTGTTTTATTTACTTGTCCGATTTATAAAATCAAAAGAATTTTTAAATATTTTTTTATTTCTACCCTTAGTATTATTTAAGGAAATGTCATATCAAGAAGGACCAAGTAAATATGAAACGTATGGAGTAAGAGAGTAGAGCAAGACAAAAATGCATGCATCGTACATATACACATGTTTAATGCATATTATATTAAAATAAGAGTCACAAAATTAATATTAATTTTTTTGACAAATTCATAAATTATTATTTCACTTATAATGTTAATGAACTTAAAGAAAAAATTTTAATAACTAGGTTAAAAATAAAATTATATATAATATAAAGAGGTATTACAAGAATAAAATTAATAATGCATAAAATAAAGAAGAAAATTTGATTATAGTTCAAAAATAAGGGAAGTTTGATTTTAAAGCAAAATTGAAGAGTGGAAATAATTTTTAATAAAAAATGGAGTAAAAGTCAAAGGGAGGGTAAATAAGTGGCCACTTTATATGGCAGTTAGTCAATGGGATGATTAATATCCCAACAACAAAATATTCTCTTTCTTTTCAATTAAATTCACTTCTCTCTATTCTGAACGGCAGTAATTGATGCTTTCACTCACAATTCCCACAGTAGCTGAAAAGCTAGCTGTCTCTCTTTATTTTGTTACCTCAGCTTCATGCAAATTAAGAATTCCTTTCATCATAAATAATATATTTTCTCCGTTAAACAATAGTTGTTTATTATTTTTTATTATTATTAAATATTTTTTAGTTAATTTTTTTTATTTGTTATTTTTGGCAAATTAAAGAAGAACATTTCTTTTTCTTTTTGTTATTTCTTCTGTTTATTAACATTGAGTTAATGTCTTAAAAAAATATAGTGAATAAATATGTTTAAGATTCTAGCAATTAATAGGAGTATAATGTTAAATTCACTATATCAATCATTAATTTTTTAATTAGTGTCAAGTCAAAATTTGACAAGTTAAAAAAGAGACGGGGGAGTATTAACTTGACACACACCTTAAGAAACAACAATTAATAGAGGTAATATTACTATATAACCCTTTCAATATATTAAATTTAATACATTGAGAAATGTATTAGATACTCCCTTCATTCAAAATAATTGAATTATTGGGATGTTTCACAATCTTTAAGAAAAAAAGATTAAATCATAAATTAGACATTATTTTCCATTTTTACCCTTATTAATTATTGTCAAACTAATCTTTAGAATAACTAAACATTAATCATAATAACTAGTCTCTTTGTCCAACAATAGTTGTCCATTATTGACTTATTACACCCTTTAAGAAACAATAAATAATAGGGGTAATATTACTATATTATCCTTTGACTTTATTAAATTAAATGTTTTTGAGAAATGTGTTAGATGATAAATAATACTCCCTCCATTTCATATTAAGTTAATTTTTGAGGTGTTTCACGCCCTTTAAGAAACGTAGATTAAGACAAATTGAACCTAGTTTTCCATTTTTACCCTTATTAATTATTGTCAAATTTATGATTAAAATAATTAAATATTAATTAATCACTTATTCCAATACTACTAATGAAGGGTAAAATTGGAAGAACGCTCTAAAAGTAGTGTTGAAAACTGAACAATTAAGTTAATTTGAAAAATAGAAAATGCCTCAAAAACTAACGTAATATGGAATGGAGGGAGTATTTAATAGCAATGGTAAAATAGTCACAAAAGATAAATTATCTCTTAATTTTCTAAATTGGACAAGTATTGTTGGACAACTATTTTTAGTATAGTGGACAACTATTGTTGGACGAAGGAGTAATTCCAATACAAAATAATGCAAAAATGTCTTGAACTCATCACCTAGAAAATAATTTAAAACAATTAAAGTTTCTTGAACTCATCACATAGTAAATCTAAATGAAGGGTAAAAATGGAAGAATATTCTAAATGTAATCTGGAAGATTAAACAATTAAGTTAATTTGAAATATAAAAAATGTTTCAACAATTCAATTATTTTGAAATGGAGGGAAGTATTGAATTGTACTCCCTCCATTTCAAATTAATTGAATTGTTGAGACATTTTTCATTTTTCAAATTAACTTAATTGTTCAATCTTCAAGAGTATTTTTAGAATATTTTTTCAACTTTACCCTTCATTAGTTAGTATTGGAATTAGTTATTTTAATTAATGTTTAATTATTTTAATCATAAATTTGTCAATAAATAATAAGGATAAAAATGGAAAGTTATGCCTAAATTATGTCATAATCTTCTTTTCTTAAAGGGTGTGAAACACCTCAACAATTCAATTAATTTGAAATGAAGGGAGTATTTAATAGCAAGGGTAAAATACACACAAAAGGATAAATTATCTCTTAATTTTTCAAAGTGGACAAGTATTATTATTGAACATTATTTTTTTGTATAATTAACAAGTAAAGACAGACGGAGAGAGTATTTATTTTCTTAGTTTATTTTTATTTGTTCACTACTTCATATGTACCATATTAGATTGGCACATTTTATTTTACATGATGATTAAGAAATAATTAATAGATTGATCAACTTTACTATTTTGTCCTTTGTTCATATTAATTAGCCTCTTGAAAAAAAGAAATTCTTAAAGTTTTATAAATTGTTTAAACTTTCAAAAGGCATATTAATTGTAGGGGTAAAATAGGAAAACTTTAATTAATTCTATCCTTATTTAGTAAGTGATCAAATAATATGGGACGTATATTTTTAGTAAGATGACATCTAATATGGGACGAAAGAAATATTTATTGTAGGTCAATTGACCAAATTATATAATAATAATATATTCTTTGTAAAAAATATATTTTCACTCGTATTTATCATTTTTAACATATTAAGAAAAAATAAAATATTATTTTATATTTTATTTTTTATTTTTGACATTAATTACTTATTCCATAAATTATTTTTCAAGCTAATATTAAACATCAATTAATAGAGATAGTATGATATAATATTTGTATCAAATTTTTTTAATGGGCGTGTGAAGTCCAAAAATGACAAGTAAAAAACGGAGGGAGTAAAATTGTTTATGTAACCATTTGTATATGATTTATGAAAAACTTAATAAATTACCACGTTTGTACGTTGGCAAACGAAATATACAAATGGACTTCTGAAAAATTCCTAAATGTATAAAAACAGAATTTGTATATACTTAGTTTGTTTGTATATTCGCAAGCGAAATATATAAACCACAACCGCCATCGCAAACAAACTTATAGCTATGGAGCGCAATTACCGAAACTATAGCTATAGAATCTTATTATGTCCATTATCTTTGCTATTTTTAAAATTTTCAACTTTGATAACTAATACAAATATTACTGATGCACATAGTAGCGAACTCATGATTGTTATTAAGAAATGTCAATGATTGTAGTAAGAAAATCATGAGGCTAGTAGAACTAGAATAGACAACCTTAAGGAATATTCGCAACAACGTTACCACTACACTAAACTTTAAAGGGAAAATTACGTGAAATGGAAAACATCTAGTAATATAGCTATGGTTTCGATTATTTTTAATTTGTGACTACAGTTCCGCGAATATTTGGTTTCCTAATGTATAAATTCATATTTTGTATAAATCGGTTCCTAGTTCCTGATAGTATAAATCTAGAATATGTATAATTCGGTTTCTGATTGTATAAATCTAGAACCCTAGCAATTTGTATACGATTTATGATTTTTTTTTGAATAAATTACCATGTTTGTATGTTGGCAAGCAAAATATACAAATGAGGTTCTGAAAATTCCTAAATGTACAGATACATGTGTATATACTTGCCCTATTTGTATATTCACAAGTGAAATATACGATGGGCAAACGAAATATACAAACCGTAGCCTCCATAGCAAATGAAACTATAGTTATAGAGCGTAATTATCGAAACTATAGCTAGAATCTTGTTATGTCTATTATCTTTGATATTTTGAAATTTTCTCAACTTTTAACTTGTGTCAAGAGGTGTCAATACATATATACATTCATTAAACCAAAATTTGACCTCTGTATACAATATTATTTTTCGATGAAGAGATAAAGATAACTGAATGCACACATTATTAATACACCTCATTCAACATTAATCATATATATTTTACCAGACATGAAATACTTTTGAATAACAATTTATATTTTATCAAAACTATCATCTATAATTTTCCTCTCTTTTCCCCACCCCCATTCTCTAATCCTGCTAAATTCTTCTCTGTTTATTTTCTTATAAAAAATAATTAAAAAAAAGGGGCATTAACACTATTCCCTCAAACTGGTAAATTAGTTTCTCTTTTAAAATTCACTCGTTTTATTTATTATATTTAACCCATTCAACACCCAAATCTTCTCATTCATAGCCCATGTTCATTATGTTTCCTTAGATCACTCATTACGCACTTATCTTTTTGTTTCTCTCTCTTACTTGAGGAAGATGTAAAAAAGAGAAATGAGAGATTTTGGAAGTTTGGGATGACACTATTTTCTTAGTTTTAATTTATTTGTCTGATTTTAATTTGCTATAAGCGTTTAACAAAATTAAAAAAATGATTTTTGTAGTCTTAATATTATATATTTTCTCTATTCTAATTTAATCAAAGTTCAAGAATGACTATTTTCTATATTTAATAATAATTTAACTTTTAAATATTTATTTTATCTTTAATTATACCTAACTACTACTATCTATGACTTATTTTAAATCAAAAGTTTTAGAGATATTTCTTTTTTAAAAAATAAATAAATTGGTAAGTGAAATTACATCACATAAATTGAGATGGAAAAAATAACTAAAAGATATATAATTCTACCAAATTATTTTTTTAATTTTGTGTTAAATACATCATGTGAACAATTAAAATATTATTTTTTGAAAAATAAAACTGAAATGGAGAAAATAATAAGGCCTTAAAAAAGGCGGCCTTTCTCACCTCCACTTATACTCCATCAATTATATGTACAAAATTATCTCAAAATAGTTCTTATTTCAAAAAATTTAATATTAAAAGTTGTTATTTAAGACTGCTAAATTTAACAAAAATATCTACTACTAACAAATAAAAATTAATAAGAATATTTTATAATTCTTATTTTTTTCTCAATTAAATAAAAAAAATTAAAACGACAGAAGACGAGAAAAGCATTCATCCACCCACTCACCCTCGATATCCCACTTAAAAAAGTAAAATAAACTAAAGTAAAAGAAGAAAGTACAGGTGGTTATAAAATCCAAGTGCCACGTAGCATACCCCCATAGGGTTGCCTAGTATGACGTGGCAAGTATACACTTCTTTAGAAGCAAATAAATAGAGCTTCTCTCTTGAGCTCTTAGTTCCTCTTCATCCATTCTAATTCACTCTCTCCTTTTGTCTTTCTATCTATACTTTGCCTTTTCTCCCTCCTTTTCCTCTTAAAAAGAAAGAAGAAACAACACAAATGCCTATTACAAGCAAAGAAACAACAACAACACTAATGGAAGAAGAAACAAACAAAGACTTCCCTTTTATCATGTCTTCCTCTACTTATCCTATCACCCTTAAGGTAAACCATCATTTTTTGTATACCTTCTTTACTTTTTTAAATTTCGTATCAGGTCAGATAAATTGAAACAAAACAATCATTTCATGTATGTCCTTCAAACTAAACACTTTTTTTTTTTATGTTGTTTACTTTTTTAAATTCTGTGTTGAGTCAGAATAAGATAAAAATCTAGTGTAAGAGTGAAGCAGTAGGAGAGTGAAGTGAAAAAAAATAATACTAAACATGATTTGACTTGAAGAAAATTGACTTGTCTATAATAATAATGGTGTTGAATTATTTTTGCAGTTCATGGACATAAGTTACAGGATAAAACTTGAGAATAAATCAACAAGTGGGGGAAGCAACAACTTAATAAAGATGCTTTCAACTAGCCCTGGGCCCACATCACCATCTGATATCGAGAATCAAACGGCTATAATTCATCAAGAACGTACAATCTTGAACGGAATTACCGGCATGGTTTCACCAGGTGAAATCCTAGCCGTTCTTGGACCATCAGGTAGTGGTAAATCAACGCTCCTAAATGCACTTGCAGGAAGACTCCAAGGACACAACTACACCGGAACAATCCTCGCGAATAACCGGAAACTTACCAAACAAGTCTTAAAACGAACCGGGTTCGTTACACAAGACGACGTCCTTTACCCACACTTAACGGTTCGAGAAACTTTAATCTTCTGTGCACTCCTCCGGTTACCCAACTCACTGAACCGGAATGAAAAAATAACCATCACTGACTCGGTAATCACCGAGTTAGGTCTCAGTAAATGTGAAGATACAATCATTGGAAACAGCTTTATTCGTGGAGTTTCAGGCGGTGAAAGAAAGCGAGTCAGTATAGCTCATGAAATGTTAATAAACCCGAGTTTACTTATACTGGATGAACCGACGTCCGGTTTAGACGCTACAGCGGCTTATCGGTTGGTGTCGACACTGGGGTCATTATCAAAAAAGGGGAAAACGATAATTACGTCGGTTCACCAACCATCGAGCCGGGTTTTTCAAATGTTTAGCTCGGTTTTGGTTTTGTCGGAAGGGAGGTGTTTGTATTTCGGAAAAGGAAATGAAGCTATGAGTTATTTTGAGTCGGTTGGGTTTTCTCCATCTTTTCCAATGAATCCAGCTGATTTCCTCCTTGATCTCGCTAATGGTACGTATTCTCTTTTGTCTATTATCTGTACTCCATGTATATGGTAGAAGCATGTTTTTGAACTACTTTATTCTTTTTTGACAAAATATGGTGATACGTGGTTTTCAATTTATTTGTTTGATTTTGTATTGACACGAAATTTAATATGTCAGGACAAAATATCTTAAATGTTACGTGAAAAAGTTGAAATTAAAAATTATAAAAAAAAGTATTTATTTATTTTTAAAATAGTGGAAATAGTATTAGATGTTTGAATTTGATTTAATTAGGTGTTGTGTCATGTACATGTTGTCTGAATTCTATTTTGGGTTGCTACACATAATTTCTACAAAAGATGTGGTTTTGATTGCTTTCTTATTCTATAATATAGAGCATAGTGATTGATTGATGGTCAGTTTATGAAGTACGTCTCCTGACTTTGGTCTACTAATAAGAGCGTAGTGTTTGATTTGTGTATCAAATGTGTAAGTATTACTAATGTAAAAAAAAATTAAGAACTGATACTTAAGCAGACAAAAGTAGATGACCATTTTATTTATCATTCACTAAGTTTCAAATTGTGCGTCACTCATTCTAGGAGATTTCTCGATCCTTAAAAAAAGGTTGGTGAAGAACCATATTTTGGTGATTAGGATAATTAAGAGGAAGAATTTTTTGGCCAGAAAATTTGGCCAGAATGATAAAATAATATATTTTTCACTATGTTATTTTTATTTTATTTTTTATTTTTATCCTTTTAACTTTATTATCTTTTAATTAAAAAATAAAGAAAAAATCAGTTTATTTTAAAATAAAAAAATATTATAAACTTTTTAAATTTCTGACCAAATTTTCTGGCTATTTAGCATTATTCTAATTAAGGTGATTAGTGGTCAAGATTAAGACTATAAAATGTGGACAGGTTAATTAGGGTTTAGGGCCCCCTTTGGTGTGACTAGGGAGGTTGATATTTCTTTTTTGGTGTGACAACTAGAAATTATCATCTTCCAAGGGTATTAGCTGGTTTATAATTGGTGTGATAATGTTAAAACATTGAAAATTGAAAGTTACTACTACTACTCACTATACAAAAAGTTTAGTTTAAAGAGTCGCCCAGCTGTACTTGGTACTCACTATTATGGGTCGTTTGGTTTGAATTCAAGTTATGAAGGAATTAGTTATAATGGGATAAGTTATGATGAGATTAGTTATGATAGGATAAGTTATGCTAAGATTATTTTTTATTGAGTGTTTGATTTGTTGTATTCAAAATAATAAGTCTTAAGAACAACATATAAGTTTACAAAAATACCCTTCATGGATTGGATTTGAAAAATAATGTTTAAAAAGTGTTTAAAGGGACATTTTTGTCATTTAGTCATTTTATCCCGGAATAAGTTATCCCGGGATTACTATACCACTCATAGAAAGGAATAACTTATCCCGATACTAATTATTAGTACCGGGATAAGTTATCCCGGCCTTGCCAACCAAACAACAAATTGAGTGGCACTATAATTTAATTTTGGGATTATTTTACCCTATCCTTCACACCAAACGACCCCTTAAGGTACATGAAAACAAGTAAACCATTAAATGTTCCAATTTATTATGTGTATGCAAAACTGATCCAAAGGTCCTAAGGTAGATGTGGGCCACTTTCTCCATTTCACTCTATATAGATTTATTTTGTTGATATCTTTTATTTTTCTTTTGAAAATATCTTTTTTTAAAAGCCTATTCTTCTTGATCTTTTTTTTTAAAAAATATATATTTTATACCACTTAGACAAAATGTCTAGCAATATTAAGTATAAGTAAGAGGGGTTAAATCTTACCTTATCAATTCTAATAAGGTAACGAATCTCTACTAATTAACAAGCATAGAGAAAACTAAATATTCTATGGAAATTAACTTGTATTTAAGTGAAGATTAAGGATCCGTTTAGTATGAAGAATAATAGAGGTAATTATTTCGGGATTAACTTTAGAATAAGCTTATTTCATGTTTGATTGGACAAAATTGTAAAATAACTTATTTCGAAATTATAATATTATTTGTATCTAAATAACAATTCTAAATTAATTTAAAAATAATTAATCTCAAAATAATTTGTTTCCGACTAAACGGGCCCTTAGGTTACCTAAGTGGTCGTGGTGGATTGTGACCGTAATCATTTTTAATGGAAAGTTGGTAACTTTTTGATTCAGCGGATAACATTCATCATAGGTACGTACTAAGATTTGAATCTTGAGAAAGTTAAAATTGGTGGAACAAGCTACATGGTAAAACAAATATCAACCCTCCACGTGTCCCTTTTTAACTTTTTTTAATGCTAGTTGGCCATACTTTTTTTTTCCTTCCAACTCAACCTTATTCTAAAATTCTATAATTTGCATAAAAAAGAAGAAAATAAGACGGCATTATTGATTAGATTTATTATAATTAATTAAATCAAACACACCTGAGAATCATTTTAATATGGTAAATCATTCCTAAAAAGTACTTGATGCTAATTGCTATTTCTTCAAATGTCCATTGATGGAAAGATGGGACCCCTTTTAATTAATTTATAATATATCTTCGCTCCTTTTTAGTTGTTACAATTTTTTTTTAATATCAAACGATAAGAATTTTAATTAACATTTGAAAATCTAAATTTTTAGTTTAAAATATTGAATTAATATAATCTGATTTAACTTTTTGAAAATTAATCAAATTGACTTTCGAAAAACGCAACATGACAACTAAAAAGGAACAGAATAGGGAGTACTTGCAAAGTGGACCCTGTAGTTGTTGTGTTATGGCATTCTTGGATTATGAATTAATTGCTGAAGAACAAATACCTTAACTGACTTTACTTTGATAGGGATGCTTCAGTACTAGGTCCTATATTTAAAATTGGCATTTTAACAGAAAACAAAGAGAAAGAGGTTTGTTATATCAGAGTTGACTATCTATATTTGAAAGAGTTTGATAGTGACATGTTATGGTTTATCTTGATAAGAGTTCTTCAATCCTGTAACTCTGTATTTCTGCTCTTTGTAGTGGCACCCCTTAATATCTCATGAGTAAATTTTTAGATAGCCATCACTTTATCATCATGGAGTATTGAAAGACTATGGGAAACATGATGGCAAAAGATTTCTTGATATGAATGACCTTGAAAAATAATTGGGCTTCAACTTGGTCGTATTGACTTAGAAGCAGAGTTAGAATTTTTATTATGAAAATTCAGAAGGTAAAAAGTAACATATGGTAAATCATTCCCAAGTTTTTTTTTTTTGACAAAAGGGTATCAATTGACTTCCTTTGGACAACTTCGTCATTGGTCATTATTGTAGAAAACATCATCTTGTTTGGTTAAGTTTTTAAGAAAATGTCAAACTTATGTTTGTGTTAAGTAATCAAAGGAGTAGAATATCATGAACATAAGAGGTAATGGTCCAATGGCATAGCTAGGTTTTTTTAGGTGCAAGATTATGGTCCTTCTCTACTTGTGTAGAGTAGTACAATTTAAGAGATAGCCATCCATCCTTTCAATATTTTAGAACATATATAGCTAGTTTTTTTTGTGCAGGATTAGTACCAATTTTGGGGGTCAGGGGTTCTATCAACATTGGGTCATACTCCACTACGAATATTGATACTCCAATCTTGAAAGAAAAATTGGGTTCAAAGTACTTGCAAATCTTGTTTATGGATTTTGAGGCTTTGTCATTGCAGGGTGTTTCCATGATTCTTGTTTTTCTATAATATTCTCAAAGAATAGTTTAGTGTGGGGACATGTCACTAAGCTAAAGGTTATAGTTCTAAGTAATAAATATAGCATACAAACTATCGTTGGACACCACTTTGACCTGTTTTTTTCTTCTTTTTCATATTAGTTTTGAGGCCATAATGCATATGCAATACTTTAGAATAATAAACAAAACATAAAATGAGCTTTGCTCCTTTTATTTGATTTTTCATTGGTCAACATGTTGATAACATGGATCAATTTAGAGAAGTGTGACAACATTGCTTGCGTAGATTAGCATCCATATATAATATGGGACCAACTAAATTGGTACACATGAGCGCTGAACCCCACCCAAAAAAGGAAAAGAAAAGGAAAGCACCTCAAAACTCTCTTCCTTAGCTTGGGCTCCACATGAATCTTTCCTTAATTTAATCATATGTTTTTTGTTAATGACTCCACCATCACCCTTTCCAACTTTTACCTATAGACATATATAATATAAATTTCACTCCCTTCGATTCAGTTTAAGTATCTAAATTTGACTGAACATAAAGTTTAAGGAACAACGGAAGACTGTTGAATCTTATGATCTTAAACAAAAAATGTATTGTAGAATGTTAAAAGTGAAAAACTTACTATATATAGAAAGAGGCACCTTTTTGGAACGTACCAAAAAAAGTAGCAAGACAATTAAATTGAGGGTGTAGTTTGTAGGATCCCTCCATGTGTTGTTGGGTGTCATACTCATAATGGGATAGTAATAGAATAGCACATGGTTTGCTATCTTGTTGTTTACTAGATAGGCTAAGAGTGTAGGCATTGTGGTTAAGGTTCTTGGAAATCTTGGATGTGTATATTTTATGTTTTATCTGATGGATCAAAACATTTGAGGAAAATAAAGCTAGCATCAAGATCTCCAAGGATTTTTATATTTATTGGATGAGATAGTTTCAACCCTTCTCTACTTTTAGCACCATTAGTTCATAATATATGATATTTTTGTCAACTACATAAAATGAAATAAAAATTGATGTTATTCTTGGTCCAAAATACTAAGGGGCCAATGTGAATTGATTCTTCTTGCTTTATAAACCTTGGCCAATTTCATTGTATCTAGACTAGAGTAGTTTGTTAATGATGTTCACTTATAAGTTCAATGTTTTATAATAATTTGACTACCTTTAAGTGTAGTGGCACATGGTCAAAGTGCACCTTAGTTGATAACTTGTTTCTCTATACAGATATAGATGTTATGCAATAGTAGTAATAGAGAAGTCCAGTATGATTTAAGTGAAGCAATTGAAATAGTTTAGAGCTAATTCAATTATTAAAGATATAACCCTTGTTACAACTTTTGAATAATTTGACATGCACTCGATAATATTTTTAACTGATCTAAGGAATATAACTTCTTGGGGAAAGTCCATATCTACCTTAAAGTAAATCCATGAATAGTATGAAGACAATAAAGTATGAACTACCAATTATATCACGAAACATATGGAGTAAAAGAGAATTGATAACATTTTGATTTATTAATGTGTCTAAATTATATGTACTTTAAGCTAGAATGATGAAATACACTTGTCACACTCAAACCTGGCCTCACTTTTTATCCAAAATAAAATAAAATAATTAATAGGCATCTTTGATCTATAAAGAATTCTTTTTTTCTTCTTTTATCCACCTCCTCTCCTTTATTCAACAAGAACAATTCTTTTTCTTGTTCTACTTTTCTTTTGATATTAACAAGTTTATGAAATAGCAACACGTGTTAGGGTCCTTTGCAAATCAATAAGCATTCAGATTCATCCCACCAAATTAAACTTTCTTTTGTGTGTTTTTGTGAATAGTGAAAGAAGAAAAATAAGTAGTGGAGATGATGGTGGCCCCTTTTATCAATAGTAGTAATAGAGCATTATGTGATTTTAGTGGACTTCCACCCTTTGCCACCAACATTGGACAGCTTTAATTACTTCATCAATACTACTATTTATTATTATTATTATTACTTGCTAGCTAGTACAACTAATTAATTAATTGTCTTTTTTGTTTTGCTTTTAAAAATACACTTTGTATTATGTGATACAATGCCTTTTTCTTTCTTTTTGTAAAAATAATTTTGAGTGGTAACATGACTTTATTGTTTTTTTATAGTCCTAACTTTAAAGATACATATCTACTTTTTCCATTTGTAACATTAAGTAGCTTACAATTTGGGGAAGTATGACTATGTTATTGACAGGATCAAGTTGATTTGATAAATTTATTGTCAAATACTTGAATAGTTAGATGCCTTTATTATGGGGTGCCCCCACAATAATTAGTACTAGAGAAGTAGTTTTCTTTGTAGCTGTAGCTTGCCTTTATGGCTTTATGACCATCTTGCAACTACCAATTTCTTTAATTTTATGATGTGATATTCCTTTGAATATCTAAAACAAGGATTGACATTGTCTAGAACCTAGACATATCAATTGTGGTATACAAGAAAATTTAAGACTTAAAAAAAAACTATGTTTTTGTTTATTAATAAAATGATCTAACTTATATACATGGATAGTGTAGATAGTCTTATCCTGTATCTTTTTAACGTATTGTAGTAGGTAACTTGTCTCATTTTCGACATTACTATGTACTATTACTTGTAACCATGTTTTAAGTGACTTGAAAGTGTTAAAACTCTGTCATTGTATAGAAGTTAAAATGTATGACTAAGCATCTTAAAGTCCTTTTTTACATTGGAATTCGGACTAAAGCTTAAACTTGGAACAATGCAGGGGTTTGCCAGTTTGATGGAGTAAGTGAGAAAGATAAGCCTAATGTAAAACAAACTTTGATATCCACTTACAACAATGTGTTAGCTCCAAAGGTGAAAGCAGCTTGTTTAGAAACAACCAGCATAGTTCCTAAAGAAATCATGAACAAGGGAACCTATACTTGTTCTAGTTCTAAAAGAAGTTGCACAAGTTGCATTTCCAATTGGTTCAATCAATTTAGCATTCTCCTTCAAAGAGGGCTGAAGGAAAGACGACACGAGACGTTCAATTATTTGAGAGTCTTTCAAGTAATTGCAGCCTCCCTATTAGCTGGTTCAATGTGGTGGCATTCTGATTATAGGGATATACAGGACAGGCTTGGCCTCCTCTTCTTCATTTCCATCTTTTGGGGTGTTTTCCCATCGTTTAATGCTGTTTTCGCGTTCCCTCAAGAACGTGCTATATTCATGAAGGAAAGGGCTTCGGGTATGTACACACTCTCCTCTTATTTCATGGCGCGAATTGTTGGAGATCTACCTATGGACCTTATCTTGCCTACATTGTTTCTTACCATAACGTATTGGATGGCCGGGCTAAAGCCACAACTCTTGGCATTCCTTTTGACACTACTAGTCCTGTTGAGCTACGTGATAGTGTCACAAGGCCTCGGCCTAGCCCTTGGCGCTATAATCATGGATGCTAAACAAGCTTCAACCGTGATCACTGTCACGATGCTAGCATTTGTTCTAACGGGAGGGTTCTACGTACACAAAGTGCCAGCTTGTTTAGCTTGGATCAAGTACATTTCAACCACATTTTACAGTTATCGACTACTTATCGATGTCCAATTTGGTGAAGGCAAGGAAATTTCAGACTTGCTAGGCTGCTCACATATTCAAGGAAGTGACAGAGCTAACTGCAAATTCATTGAACAAGATATCATGGGCCAAATTCATCCATCCATGAGCCTTGGAATCCTCCTGATAATGTTTGTTGGATATCGATTAATCGCTTACCTTGCATTGAGACGAATTCGAGCATAAACAAAGGGATAATGTGAAGTTTCTGACTTTATTAGATGATGAAATGTGTTAGCTAGCTTTGTGGAATAGTATATATAGTTGTTGAGTATTGTGACTGACAAAGCTGGGGAAAATTCAAAGTGTATTATAAGAGGGAAAAGTCCTAAGAGATGTTGTAATTCACTTGCACCTAAAACTGGTGAAAGGCCAGAATTCATTGTTGTAACTCATATTGAGTACAATTAATGGTACTCAAAAACAGGAGTTTCACTCCAATGAAATGGAAATTTAATTTCTTCTTCTCTTATGACTTATTTCTATACATGATCATTGGGTATCAGTAATGCAAGTATTAGTTATATCATCTTCCATCCTGCATAAGATAATACATCAATTTTCTCATAACTTATATATGTATTAGTTATGTGGATTTCTAAATTACAAATCAAGCATGTTATTAATTTTATACATGAACTTATTTTCCTAACTAGCTACCAAATGTTGTTTAACTTATACATAAATTAATACATGGATAAGTTGTTTCTTTACCAGCTACCGAACGACGCCTAAGTGGAAAATTATAGTAAGTGATAGAAGTCATTGAGAAGTAAAGCTAAGGGTGTGTTTGGTACGAACGAAAATATTTTCCTAGAAAACAAGTAGATTTTAAACATATTTTTTCATGTTTGGTTGGTAAATAGAAAATATTTTTCGGAAAAGATTTTTTAGTGTTTGATTTATGAATAAAAAATATTTTGAGAAAATATTTTTTATTTTTATTAGAGAGTAGAAAATAATTTTTAAAATTGAAAATATTTTTTAAAAATAAACTTAAATATTCTTGGAGGGGGGGGAGGGGAGTGGTGGGGGTGGGTATGGCTTTGCACTTTCTTTAAACTTAAATAAATGCTTCAAATTATGCGCCTGCAAGTCTCGTTAGTAAAAGAGACATAGATATGTAACTGAATTTTCAAGAAGTTTAAAATGCTTACAGTGATAAAAATAATTAGGACATTGCGTAATATCTCATTAGAGACCGATAAGCTTCTCAAGAAATTTAAAAGATAGCATGCATTGCTCATATGTATAAAATAAATAATTAATACATTGCGAGATGTCTTATTAGAGACGAATAAGCTTTTCAAGGAATTGAAAAGATAGCATGCAGTGCATATGTAAAAATAAATATATAATTAAAGCATTGCAAGATGACTCATTTGAGACAAGTAAGCTTTGCAAGAAATTTAAAAGATAGCATGTGGTGCAATAAATAAATAATTAAAGCATTGTGAGATGTCTCATTAGAGACAGATGAGATTAAAATGTCTTATTGGAGGGCAGACTGACCCAACATGTCCTTATTTGAGGGTGGATGAACCTGATATCTTTTATTTTAGGGTGAAGGAACCCAATGCATCCTATTTTAGGGTGAAAGGACCCAATGTATCCTATTAGAGGGTGGAAGGACCCGATGTTTCTTATTAAAGGATGGAAGAACCCGATATATCCTATTAGAGGGTGGAAGAACCCAATATATCCTATTTGAGGGTGGAAGAACCCAATATGTCCTATTAGAGGGTGGAAAACCTAATGTATCCTATTAGAGGGCGGAAGAACCCGATGTATTCTATTTTAGAGCGGAAGAACCCGATGTATCCTATTTTAGAGTGGACGAACCCGATGTATCCTATTTTAGGTTGGACGAACCCAATGTATCCTATTTTAGGGTGGAAGAACCCGATATATCCTATTAGAGGGCGGAAGAACCCAATATATCCTATTTAACGGTGGAAGAACTCAATGTATCCTATTTTAGGGTGGAAGAACCCGATATATCCTACTGGAGGGTGGAAGAACCCAATATATCCTATTTTAGGGTGGAAGAATCCGATATATCCTATTAGAGGGTGAAAGAACCCTATATGTCCTATTTTAGGGTGGATTAACCCAATATATGGTGCAAACTTACAAATATGAATTTTGTTGTAATGCAATGAGCCTGGTGCGATTTCTTTGTAGTAGCAAGCAATCATAATCTAGTATGAAGAACTTGTTGTTGTGCCTTTGTTGTATTGAATATTTAAAATGTGGTGCTTGGTGCAATACTTTGCAATAGTGTATATGGTGCCCATAACTAAGGAGCTTCAACTCCGACGAAAATTTGTTTCTTGTAAATTCTGCGCTCAAAGAAAATTATGAATTTAAAATTTGATTCTTGTTGATGTTGCACCATTAGAACTTTGCAATTCTGACATGATGTTGAGCATTGTGGAGCTATTGTTTAAGAATAACTAAATATCAACCTCTGTATTACTCAAAGAAAATTTGTTAGTATAAAAGAAAATGGTTGCCTTGCATTGAACCATGAAGCTTTGGCTTCGAATTTGCATTTCTTGTTGCTATGGCATAGAAGCGATTTGATGGCGAATATGGCTTCTGATCTCAATTTTTGCCCTTTTGAATAATTATAGGTCATCTGCAAAGCTGTCCCAGTCTTTGCTCTTGGGGGAGAATGAAATTTTTATTATATTGAGACCAAACCCAAAATAGGCACTTACGTATCCTGCTACTAGCAGGAATTAGGTCATACGTAGTTCATTACAAAGACTAGAAAGAATTGCAAAAGAGTAGACACTCCTTAAAGAGGGAGAATGGAGAATGATATTCTCAAGATGCAAAAATAATATCTTATTTAGTCTTCTTGACTGATTGCACGCTTTCTTTTCAAATGCTTTGGTACCAATTTCGATGAATCACCCTTAACAACAAATGTGCTCGTGTCTGCGATATTGCCATTGTTGCTTGAAGGCTCTGGTTGAAGCTTTATCTTTCCACTATCAATCATGCTTTGAATCTTGAATTTTAGTGCAAGATAAATTTTAGTGTCATGTCCTTGAATATTTGAATGGTAAGCACAATTCTTAGATGGATCAAAGTGCTTAGGCGTATACTTAGGAATGAATCCTTTTCTTGATTGCAGACCATTTGCTCTCAATCTCTCAAAAATAACTGCATATGACTCATTCAAATTAGTGAAGGAGAAAGATTTCACCTTCTTCTGTGGTTGCGAGCTAGATTGTGCATGATGTAACTGTTGTTTGCAAGGATGTTGGAGACGCATATGCAATAGTTGGAAGTAGCATGAGATTGCAAAAATTGATCACTTGGATGGTGTTGCGGCTGTTGCATGGTCATGAAAATTGAGTTGTTTTTTTTCATTTTGCTCTGCAAATTTACTGGTATTTTTGCTTGGGAGGTTTGTTGGACAACTTGTGCTGCTGAGTTGTTTACAATTCTTCCTCCTTGAATATCATTTTCAATCTTTTTGCTAACCTTAATCAAATCAGAGAAGTTGTGTGCACAAGTTCCAAGCACCTTTTCATAATATAGCCCTTCTTGAACATGAATGAAGGTTGAGATCAATTTCTCTTCGAGCAACGAAGGATGTATCTTTGAGGCCTCTAACCTCCAACGTATGGAGTATTCTTGAAAAAATTCATGCAACATTTTCTTAAGTTTGAGCAAATATACTATATGCAAATCATCTTCACTATTGAACTCATATTGCTTTACAAAGTTGCGGGCCATATCTTCCCATGCATGCCATTTGCTAAAGTCTTGCTTAGTGTACCAAGCAAGTGCTAATCCTGATAGACTTTGAATGAATAATCTCATTTGTATGGCTTCGACATGTCCAATACCAACTAATCTGTTACAATAGTCCTTTAAGTGAGCGACATGATTTCCTTTCCCATTGAAAGTATTGAACTTAGGTAGGTTATCCTGGCGGAAGTTCAACATTTGGATGAACACATAAATTCTCATACTTAAAACTCTGACAATTTCTTGAGCGCAAATCTTCATCAAAAGCTTCTTTCAGATTGTGGAGCTCATTTCCCAAATCTTCATGACAAATTGACTAATATTCTTCTCACGTCTAAAATATAGACGAGGTGCTAATTGGTTGTGCTTGTTTTCATTATAAGGAAATACGATTGTTGGAGGATGGGCATTTGGCATCACGGTGACTTGAAAGTTATTGGGATTGATAGTGTATATCGATGGCATTTGTGGAGAGATAGTATGAGCAGAAGCTGGGCGAGGAGATATGGTTAAACAAATATTCTGAGTTGAGCTGTAAGCTTTAGTAGTGGTAGGAAGAAGGCTAAAGGTAGTTTCCAGATTGACTAGATTGTTTCTTTGAACCACATTCTTCTGATGATCATCATTTTGAGCTTCCACTAATCCCATGTCAATGTTGAATGCTTTTAATTTTTCTGCCATTGTAATTTCCTCCTTAATGAAGATTCGCCGTCAAAACAAAAATAAATTGTTAGTGCATGAGAATATATGAAATAAATGCAAGAAATAATAAAATATTAGATAAAATAGGTTATGCTATGATTTTTTTAAAATAAGAAAAATTAGGCTTGAGGTAATGATTTAAGTCTAAGCACTACAAATAAACTGCTAAAAAACGACGGAAGTAAAAGCGACGGACGACGTCGCTCCAAAAAGTGACACCATTAGCCACACTGTCCGTTGCTTTTTAATTAAAATAAATTTATTTTATTTTATTTTTTAAAAGCGACGGAGGGCATCGCTTAGTCCGTCGCTTTTTTTTGCGGATTTTTGCACCAAATATATATATAATGAATAAGTAATTATTTTATATAGATAGTGACGCAGTCCATCACTTTTTATTAAAAATAATTATTTATTAATTTAAAAAAGTCACGCCGTCCGTCGCTTTTTATTAATTTTAATTGTTTAATTATTTTTTAAATTAGCGACGGACAACATCTTTATGTCCGTCGCTTCTTGGTCAAAATATTTGGTCAAATATTTTTAAAAAGTGACGGACAATGTCTCTTTGTCCGTCTCTTTTTGGTCAAAATATTGGTCAAACTTTTTTCAAAAAAAGCAACGGATATAGAGATGATGTCCGTCGCTTTGAGAAATATTTTGATTTAATTTTATTTAAATCGTCTTCCTGAGGACGGTTTTGTATAAAATAAAAAACAAAAACAAATATAATACCGACTTCTGGATGTCGGTAAAATTAAATAGTATGTAATAAATTAATATTTTCAATTAACTTTAAATAAATCGTCCTCCGAATAATGATTTTATATAAGTTAAAAAATAATTTAATATAAATTACCGACCTCCCGATGTCAATATTATTTAATTAACATGATTGCTTTTTATTTATCTTAAAATTTAACGTGATACCGACCTCATGAGGTCGGTATTTTTTATTAAATCTAATTATTTTTAATAAAAGCGACATCCAAAAGTCGGTTTGTTTAAAATATTCCTATTAGTCATAATTTTGTTATTGTGCATAATACTAAAATTTCATTTACACCTACAATTAATTGTTCAAAAAGTGTAACAATTTTGTATACTTTTATAAATAAAAAGTTAGAATTTGTGGAATAAATAAAAAAATATCTATAATCCATATTTAGAGTATGAAACTACGTTGATATGAATTAGGAGAAAATTATACTTATATTTGTAGAGTAATGTACAAATTCTATCAGTCCGTCGTGTAATCATGAACTTAATATCTCATGTCATGATGTAGAGGTGAAGAGCTAACATATAATCTATTCGAGTATGAAATGCGAGATAGTATTATTATATACGTTCGATCTTGAATGGATGTCAAGTGTAGTGATCACCTCCTAATTATGATGACATGTAAAGGATACTTCATCCGAGTATGAAATATGTTGATTAATTATATACTCCTCGAATAGTTTAACAAATCAAATACTAGTGGTTCAGATATGATGTAGAGACCCCTTTCCATTTACCGTATGCACATAAATTACAAGATGTAAAAATATATTTTTTTTTCGTTTCTCCTTTTTCCTCATGCAAGTAATTAATGATAATAAAAATTATCCACTTCCGAGTACCCAACTAGTTGGGATCATGCTTTACAATCATTACCAACGAGTAGGACATGTAACATATTACAAAACTTGGGCTTAAACACCCCAAATGAACCAAACACATAGCCATACTTAGATTACAACCCATGAACATGATACGGCAAGGCTTCAAAATCGAATGCAAATATATACATCATATAGATCGATATAAGTACCAAAATTTATACAAAATATATATGCCTATATGCAAATGTGATATTCTTTTAAGTTCTCAAAATTTCCATCTCCCATGGCCATCTTCATCACTCCTCTCGATCAGCCCCTACGATAGAAACAACTATCGCTAAGCATAAAGCTTAGTGGTGTAAAAACTATAGGGTCGAAATCCTCAATATTCATCAAGCCACCTTTTCCAAGTCAATGAGCATCATACTTGAAATATAATAAATAAATCAAGTAACAATAGATAACAAGTATTAAATTTGATATTCAAAGATACAAATGTCAAGAAGCTCATAGCACCATTTTCCAAGAATTTCAATAACAAGGCTCTCCCAATATATATACTTCATGTCGTCACACTCGGCACAAACATGTATCAAGAAGGGTCGCTGCCCTGTATCAAGAAGGACCGAAGCCCCGTATCAAGAAGGACCGAAGCCCTGTATCAAGAAGGACCGAAGCCCTGTATCAAGAAGACCAAGAACCATATTAAAAATGGCTTTCTTGTTCGTGCTTAAAATGGATAACTTCCATTCCTAAGACGAACTACAAATCCAGAGTCAAGATGACAAATGATCTGAATCAAGAGGCCTGCCAATAGTGACAAAGCCGCAGCCACAAGAAGGACATAGTCCCAACAAGAGTGCCAAGTGATCAAACAATCCGTACAAGTGGGCGAGTTACACAAGCATCATACCAACATGACAATGCAAAGTAACAAGAGGTAGCTGAGGTATCAAGATCAAATTTCATTTATACCAGCCATCACAAGAGTTCAAGTACAAGTTTATACACAAACCTCAATACTTTAGCGTAGCAATAGTCCAACAAACTTTGCAAGCAAACCGGAGGCCAACCAACGTATCAAGTTCCTCAACTTGTTCACAAGTCTATACAACCTTAAAAATGCAATTAAATAACTTCTTTAATTCCTAATATCTCAATAATATCGAAATAAAACAGGATTACCACACAGATACAATTCTGTTCTCAAAACAGTGATTCTGGACAGTTTAGTACCACATGTTGCAACTTAAATTTGAATAAGAAACCAGCAAAAATAGATTTTGTAACCTTCATTAAAGTTATACATACATCTCTTAAGATTCCAACGCAACAAGAATCACTGAAAAATACATTTTGTACAAAAAGATATCATCAATACACTAACAGTGGTTCCTACCGGAATTCTAAACCCGAAATCTGGACAATACTTGTCCTGTGTTGCGTCCCATTTTTCACATCTATAACAGCTAAATTAGACTGTCACATAAACATAAGAGTTGTAGATATATGAACCAGCTTTCCAAAACATATTTATTCACCCAAAACGGAGTTATAAAAAACGAGATATTCTAAACGTAACACAACCTACTCAGCTACAACAACAGAGAAATCTGGACAGAATTTGTCCTGTGTTGCGTCCCAGTTTTCACACCCTTAACAGCTAAATCAGACCTTCACATAAACATAAGAGTTGTAGATACTTGAATCAGCTTTCCAAAACATATTTATTCACCCAAAACGGAGTTATAAAAAACGAGATATTCTAAACGTAACACAACCTACTCAGCTACAACAACAGAGAAATCTGGACAGAATTTGTCCTGTGTTGCGTCCCAGTTTTCACATCCTTAACAGCTAAATTAGACTTTCACATAAACATAAAAGTTGTAGGTACATGAATCAGCTTTCCAAAATATATTTATGCACCCAAAATGGATTTCCAGATCACAAGATAAACACAATTTACCAAACACTACCCAGCTCGAAAACAGATTTCAGCACTTACCAAACAAGGCGATTTGTCTCTTGAATTTCCGCCAAAAGACGAAGATTTTTCTTGTGATTTTGATGAAGAACAGATGATAAGCTAGTTTATAAGGGTTTTTTTCTAGAAAGAACCGAAATTAATCAAAGGGGAGTTAAAATATATAGCCAACAAGTGATAAACATCACTTTTAAAACTTTGTGGGCTGCCCAAATAGTGTTGTGGGCTGCCCACAATGCACACATAACCCTATATCTATCCATCCTTCACCTCTTATAAAAAAAATAATATTCATAATTTTAGTTAGATTAGTATGGAAACACCCGTATAAAATTCCTTAAATTACAATCCAATATATACTAAGCAACTAGTACTTATCACCACATTTCAAGTTCCCAACCAGAGAGTAGAACATATTGAAATAGTTTAATAATGGTAAATCAATATAAAAATTCTTATTAACATTTAGGGGTGTTACATATGAAATACATTATCAATGAAAGAAATGCCTATGATCAATTCAAGGAGATTTATATATTAAATTTGATATTGATAAACTTTTGTTGATCAATAAAATTAAATTTATATAATTAGAAGGTATATAATTTAAATTTATAAAATTAACTTGATCGATAAATTAAATTTATTAAATTAAACTTCTGTTAATGTGTTGTTAATATATATATATATATATGTGTGTGTGTGTGTGTGTGTAATTTTAATTAATAATATAAACCTCAAGAGGTGAGTTTATATTAAAATAAATTAATAAAAACTGACCTAAAGAGGTCGATATATTTAAATTATTATTTTATTTAAATAATATCGACTTCACGATGTCGATATTTATTAAATATTTTTAACTATAGATAATTATTTTAAAAAATACCGACATCCCATGGTCGATAAATTAAACACTTCTCTTAAAAAAAGAATGATAATATCAAATCCCTAAGTCAAGTATCACTCCTCTCTCATCGGCGCCCATCCCCACCTATCCTCGACCGGCGCCACGCCACCATCGCAGCAGCAAAGGCAGGTCACACGCAGCAATAGATCGAGGTCGCACGCAACAACAGAGGCAGGTTGCACCAGCAGCAGGAGGTCACGCCGCCTCCATTCCAACTGGCACCGCCTCCATTTCAGCTTTCTCAGTTTGCGCCAATATCCCCGACCTTCTAACTGAAGGTGAATTTTTAGAACCTCCATAACAAATTACTTTTGTTTCTATTTATTGAAGTATCTCAAAATTAGAGTACTAATATACTTAGTTCAATTTATATTTCACCATCTAAGGTTCCTATGTTTGTCCATAATTTGCTTGCGCTCTTATTAGTCTTAATCTTAGCCGAACATACACACACATATACCGATTGACATTTGTTTCTTTTCATGCTAGGCAACTGACCCCGACCTCGACCCACTGCCTTTCTCCTTTAATTCAAGGTTAGAGTTTCATAATATTATTTTTAATTTCTTTCGATTTGAGTATTGAATTTGTTAATTAGTGTATTGAACTAATTTTTTTTATTGATTGTTAGTTTGATTGATTGTTAGTTAGTAAGTGAATGATTTAGGGTTTTTGATTGTTAGTTTGAATTAGGGATTATTTGATTGTTAGTTTGTGTTTGTTGATTGTGAATTGAAAATTTTAATGTTTGCGTTAGTTTGAATTAGGGTATCTTAGGATTTGTTTGAAATTTGGTATTTCTTGAGTTAATTAGTTTGATTTTGGAATTGTAAGATTAGATTGAATTAGGGTATTTAAGGAGTTGTTTGAATTTGGGTATTATTTGAGTTAGTTTGAATTATTATTGAGATTTCAGGACTAATAGTTTGAATTTAGAATTTTAGCACTAGTTAGATTTTGGGATTTTTTTAGGACTAGTTTGAATTTGGGATTTTAGCACTATAGTTTGATTTTTGAATTCTAGGAGTACTTCCAATTTGCGATTTTAAGACTAGTTTGAATTTGGAATTTAGGACTAATAGTTTGAATTATATTTGATATTTTAGGACTAATTAATAGTTTGAATTTGGAATTTTAGGGATTTGAATTACAACTTAATGAGAACTTATAATTAATTATAACTTGAATTTACTATAAATTGAACTTAATTAGGAATATGAACTTGAAATTAGAACTAGAACTTGGAACTAATTAGCTTGAATATATAACTAATTAAGTTTAGAAATTAGATATGAACTTGAATTGAAACTTGTACACTCTCTCTCTCTCTCTCTCTCTCTCTCTCTCTCTCTCTCTCTATATATATATATATATATATATATATATATATATATATATATATATATATATATATATATATATATATAACTAATATTCTTGGATTTGAAGTTTATATTTAACTAATTTAAGAAATTTTCGTGCTAGGCAACTGAGGAAGCTCAACATCTTAAAAAGTTGATACAAGACTATACTGCTTCTTTCATCAAAGTTGGAGATAAGATTGTGCTTCTAAATTTCTTAAGTTCAACTACAATTGTTTTCAATAATGTGTTTGTGTCCATCTAGTATTAATACTTGGCTTTAATTTTGTGATAATTTTTTTGTGTCCATCGAGTGTTTGTTAAGCATAAGTACCAACACTTAGCTTTAAATGATATGTATATATATATATATATATATATATATATATATATATTGATGTCAATTTTTATATTTAATATGCAGAATGACTTTCATCAGTACATCACTGAGAATCTAGATAGTTCGGTCAAATTGACACCTGAACTTTCCACTCATATTTGGAAAGAAAAAGTGGTAGGGGGACACACAAGGGTGGATGCTATGGTCTAGGCTCTCGAAACGATGTTAGACGACTCTAGTCAGGCTTAGAAGGTATTGGATCTTCACGTCAAGCTGAGGCACTTGACGGTGTTCAAATTGCTGCTATGTCTGATCAAATAGCTAAATTTACAGTGGCACTAGCAGAGTCGGAGCGGAGAAGAGTAGCTGAACAAGAAAGCATGAGTGAGACCATTCAACAAATCAAAGAATAAGTGATGAACCTCGCTTGTTGACCTACTACTTCGACTCCCGATGACACTGACGACGAGAGTGATGAGGATGATTATGTAGATCTCACTCCCTAGTTTAGATCTATGGACATTTATGAACTTTTTGAAATGAATTTTGAAAGACTTTATAATTCTTTAATTTATGATTTAGATACTTTTGAATGTTATTTTAACTTTGTTGTTTTATGTTTTGTTTAGATTGTTTATAATTGTGTGTGTTTGATTAGGCTGAATAGTGTAGAATTGAATTGAATTGCATTTGCAGGTGTGCAGCAGAAGTAGTTTCTGCTGTCAAAATATTGCAGGAAAAGCGATGGATTGCATCGCCTTTTTTTTTTTTTCGCTTTTCTGGGTTTTATTTTTTAAAAAATCTCAAAAAAGCGACAGACGGCATGGTTTTATCCTTCGCTTTTCTGGAATTTTCAAAAAAAAAATTTCAGAAAAGCGACGGATTGCGTCACCTTTTAGAAATAAAAAAATGAAAATTAAAATAAAGCGACGGACTATGTTGCTTTTATTAAAAAAAATTAAAAAAAAAAAGTCAAAAAGCGACGCTATCCTTCGCTTTTGCAAAGCAACGCTGTCAGTCACATTTTAGTAACGCAATCCGTCTCTTTTTTAAAAGCGTAGGGCTAAAAAGCGACGAAGGTGACTGTGTCACGTTTCCGTTGATTTTGACCAAAAAAGCCACTTAGTCCGTCGCTTTTGGTCGTCGTTTTTTGACAATTTTTTAGTAGCGAAGACGAGTGGACAAGAGTGAGGTATTAGCTAGTCTCTAACACTGAAAATGGAAGGAAAGAAAATTGGATTTGGAGAAAGATTGACTAATGTAAAGCATCAAATCTTGACTTCAACTTGATCCTCTATCCTTTACAAATTTTGGCGTGCTTCCAAAAATTATCTTGATTGCATGCCAAAATTATGCCCCAGCTTCATTCTCCTTCTCAGATGAATACTAAAATTTTATAATAAACCGACCGAGCCTTATATAGGCTGCCTATGTATCCACCAAGGAAATCAGGTCGAACATAGTTCCAATTACAAGTAAAATCTATATTGAAATTTCTAATTAAATATGATCGAGTCCCTATATGGGATGCCTACGTTTCCACCAAGGAAATTAGGTCAAGTGTAGTTCGTCTTACATAAAAAGGAATTTAAAATATACAAACAATGACCACCTAAGCTCGCAAAATACATCATTGCTTTCAAAAGATGCTACACAAAAACTAATTTCCTTGCTCTATGCCTCTTAAAAGTCATCTTTTGAGAAAGTCCTCATATGCCTAATGGTTGTTCTGAATCAAACCACTCTTGGTACTTTGCTCGGCTATATCATAATTATTTGCAGAAGATGCATGAAAGGGTAAATTTGGTGCAATAATCCTTGGTACAACAATTGCTTGACTGTGAGATGGAACTTGGCTGACAAATTGCGGATAAATTACTCGATTGTGACTTGACGTCGGCATGACGGCTGAAAGTTGATGCCAAACAAACTTAGGGTGAGCTAACAGTCTGTCACGCCCCGAGCCTACACCCTGGGCGGGACTGGCACTTGAAGACCATTGATGAACCCAAGCAAACCCTTGGCCTGGCTTACTTAACTCAGCAGAAGACTTAAACTCAACAAAGATAAGTTCATATAATAAAATGGAATGTTATAAAGGAACATTCAACTGGCCATTAAGGAAAACTCGAGTCTCAACATGGAATAATGACAATGAAAAGACTAAAGAACTAACATCTAACTGTCTATAAAGCTCTAATAACAACTGAGATGTATATTGGGACAAACCCCACAACATCCTAATGACCTAACCTGGAAAACAATGAAATGGATCCTCCGGAATGCAAGGAGGCTCACCAATAGACTCTGAACTGATCACTGGATCAACAATGCGTCGGAATGCCGATCCTAGTTACATGTGTCTGTATCATAAGATAATACAGGCCAATTGACATCAGTACATTGAATGTACAAGTATGTGAGTTGGAATGCTAAACATAACATAGGCTTGAAAAGGATCTGAAAGAAACACTTACCTTGGCTTTTCTCAACTCATGAATACTTAACTGAACTCATTTCATTATAAAGCAGTTTAAAACAAGTGCAATATAAAGAAAATAAAACTGTTTAAAATATGCTGTCAACTCATAATCATAAAATCATAAAAGACATGTCATGATCCCTCTCAAAGTCTACTTGTGCAATGCATGAATGAAGTCACATAGCCCAATCCATACTAAGAAGGACCCCTTGAGGAACCATGTAATTACTGTTGTGGGAGTTTCTCTAACCGACAACCAACACTTAAAACTATAGTGATAATACATAGTTATTTACCCCACACTGCCCAGGCCATCCTATACCTTATCGTGGTATAAGACCTGAACTACTAAATGGATCCACTAGTCTATGCGAAAAGGATTCATCTAAAAAGTATGACCCTTTTCTACCTAAGATGACTACATGGTTTATGGAGACTTGAGTTAATGTGAACTCGCATCCCCATATCGGTGCTTAATACTACTCTTAAAAACATAATATTAGCTCTTATGTTTAAAACATACTTCTTCTGTGATTTGAGATTAATGCTCAAAAACTTAGCTCAAAGGCTATCTTGGAAATCTCAGTTTCCCTGCTTGCTTCATTTAGAAAGCTATTACTCTTTTCTGAAAACTAGCCCGAAGGCTCTTTGGAAATCTCAGTTTTCGTTCTTATTTAAATGTGAAAACATTTTTAATCTCTTTGGGAATACCTAATCCCTATATACTTTTGAAGAAATGAACTTCAACTTTACTCTTTACTGAACTCAAAACTTAAGTCTTAAAACAAAGTTAAAACGTTTGCAAAAGACTTTTGGAAAACTTTATGAACTTTCTTAACCTGACTCTTGACTTCTTTTAATTAATCTTGACTTGGCTCTTAACTGATCCTTGAATTGAATTATGGATTCAAGTATTAAGATTTGTGATTGGAAAGATCTCATGATGTTTAGAAATGACTTTGAATAGCTAAACCTGCTCAACTTTTCCTTCTTCTTTTTCCAGCCCCAAATCTCCTAAACTCGATTATAGAACTCAAATTTATTTTAGATCCCGATACCCAGCATAAGTATTCAAGAACCTAACTCACTACAACCCTAAAACTCAACGTAAAGATATCAGAAACTCCTCAATTCACCCCAATTCAAAAACAACATTCAAATTCAAGAATACATGTCAAGAACATCGACTTTCAAACTCTTTTAGGATGAATTTTGTTGAACTAAACATGTTTGGCGCGTTGGTGAATGAACCCAATGCTATGAGAGACTCACATACCTTGTAGGGTCAATTTCTTGGTGAATCCACAACCAAAATCGATTGTTCTTGGCGAATCTTGCTTTTACTCTTCACCTTTCTCTTGTGTTCTTCCAAAAGCCCTAACTCTATTTCTCAAAAGTGTAAATTGAACTAACTTAGTTTTGACCCTAACAATTTTATTAAAAAACGAATTTAATTAATTTGGGTAAGGAAAAGACCAAACTACTCTTCAAAAATCCGAATTGGGCATTTTCTTATTCAAATAACCCAACTTCTAAAGGACATAACTCACTCATACAAACTCGGAATCGTGCAAACTTAGCGGCATTGGAAAGATTATTCCACGAGCTTTCCAACCATATATAGAAGTACACCTAGCTCATCCTGAGCTAGGAGTTATGGCCGTTTGAAGTTGACCAAAAACTCACTTTAACACCTTTACCAAATTTCCAGATTTTTAAATTCTTCCCAAAAATGACTATTTCCAGATTTTAAACTTCCTTCTAGTTCTTTGTAGTTGCGAGATGTTACACAGTCTTTGAATGATCATGCCACTATCCAATAGCTTTCGGATCTCTTTTTTCAAACACTGGCACTCATCGATAGTGTGACCTAACATGCATGAATGGAAAGAACATCGTTTAGCTGGGTTAAAAGGATGCGGAGCCATTTCACAAGGCTTTGGTTGAAAAATTTCTAATGATCTCAACGTTTTGAATATGAATGAAATTGGTTCACTCAAAGCGGTGAAAACTTGAGTTTTTCTCGCTTCAGGCACTAGTGGAGGAACATTTGATGCTTTAGTGACAACCGTCTTTCCTTTCCCCCTAGATTGTGCCTCATTTGAACAATAATGCCCGAAAGTTTATTCTGCTACTTTCTTTTGGGATTCATGTCCTTTCATTCTCTCAAAAGACTATAGATTTCCTTTTCAACAAATCACACCCTTTAGATGCATTATTAGGAGACCTATATTGCTTAATAAAATCTTTGGCCATATCGACACAAGAGAACCATTTCCTTGTGTCTTGGTTTGCATACCACATCAAGGAAGTCCCTGTAAGCATCCTAACAAAAAGTATCATATTAAATTCATTGCTTTGCCCTATGCTTGCTAACCAATCAAGATATACCTTCAAATGGTTCTAGGGAAGACCTATCCCATCATCATGAATATCAACGAGATTATAAGGTGTCTTGTTTCCACTTTCCATCTCAACCAAATTTGTCCTAAGTTTTAAAGCAAACTCATTTGTGAAAGAAACTTGGTTAGTCTCGATATTAAAATATTTGCGACCATTTTCTGAATTGTCAAATGCCTCATTCTGTGAAAGTGGATGCATGTTTGAAAAGTACTAAGCATTACAATAAGAGTTGGGATATCCAGTTGCACGAATAGGAGACTATCCCTCTAGATCTTTATCGGAGAAACCCCTAAGGTCGTAATCCAATGAATTTTCATGGGAAGAGTTCTTAAGATCGGCTATCATTTCCTTGATGACATCAATTTCTTGTTCCATTTTTGCCACTTTTCCCTCAAGCTTAGCAATTTTATCCTGGTATGACTCGGCCTCTTCACAGTTCAACTCATCTTCAACTAAGTCGATCACAATTCGGCCGGCCATGTCACCCTTGAATTAGTCCCTTTGATGCTCAACTTAAGTAAACCTTTGGAAGGAAAATGAAATATTTGGTAAGCGCGGAGTAAGTATGCGAAAGGTCAAGAGTAGAATATTTAAAAACCAACGGGATATATTCCTATAAGGGATACCATTTAAGAAAATAAATAAATAAATAATAAAACAAATTTGATGAAAAAAAAAGCTCGAGATTAAGAAAATTAAGGTTAATCGAGCGCACGAGAGTTGGAATTGATAAATTGGAATGTTGAATGACCTTAAACTCTATTTTAGTATTGGCGGATTTAAAATTGTCAAGGATGAAGAAAATGTCAAACAATTGAAAAACCTATGAGATTCCCTTGACTTGCATGCCGATACTTGGAATTAATGCATAAAAAGAAATGGTGCGACTATCTTGAATTGAAGAAATATTGCACTCGATGGAGAAAAATTGAACAAATATCGACAAGTGCTATTTGGTAGATTACGGATCTACCAATTTAAGGAGCAACAAATGATGAGAAAATTGGAACAAATTGAAAAAATAAGTAAAAGCTCTATAATGTAGATCGAATGCTAAATAGATTCTATGAAATAAGGAATTAGCAAGAAAAAAGTGTTTATCATTAGAAAGATAGGATTATACCTATAAAAGAGGGACTTGAAAAAGCTCGAGAAGGTAAAGATTTGTAAGAGCGAATTTTCGCACACGTCTATAATAAATTGGAGTGGTAATAGGAAAAAGTATCACACCAATGATGAACAATTATGCCAATTTTTTAATAAGTAAGAAGAAAATTCTTAAAGCAAGTCGCGGATACGAATATTGAGAAAATCAAAGGAAGGAAATCAACATTTTAAAAATTTAAAGGAAGAAAGTGAGTTTTGGTAAAATATTACCTAAGAAAAATTTTAAACAAGGTCATTAAAAATTTGCGCAGGCCTAAAATGATTATGTGCCTAATAGATGCTTTAGATTTATAAAAATGCACTACACGCGAAGATATTAATATAAAACTAAATAATTTATGATCACAACATAAGAATTTGTAAAAATGCAACATGTATCAATTAAAGAATAAGATAAAGGCAACATAATTTCTCTTCTGAAAGAATAAGAAAAAAAGCAAAGATGATGTTAGTAATAATCAATTAAAATCATGTTGCAAATAAATTCATATAAGTCACGTAGCAAGTAAGCAAGCAAATATTTATAAAGAACGACAAGTATATCAAATAATGCGTCCTAATATATAGGTGACCTCTTTATGCCAAAGATAGGCCTAATGCGTATTTGAAAAATAAATGTGCTAAAATATGTCATTCCATTCCTCTTTAATTAATTAAACGAATCTATTACCAAAGTTAAATACAAAAAAAAAAAACCTTAAACTTCATTATATGTCAAAAAAGAATAAAAATAAAGATCTCTATCGCATCTTCGTCTCGTGGCATGCTCGTGGTTTAATCTTCATGGGCCAAAAATTGAAATCATCTGCATCACAAAAAGGGTTAGTAATACCCTCCCTCTTAAAGTTTAATTAATTTAGAACAAATGATTCATATTTTGGCAGATTTATTTTCAAATAATGCACACATAAATGATAGGAGTCACTCGGGGTCGTGAACCCACTTGAACATTTGGATAAAGTTGACTAATGAACTTAATACACCAAGGGTATTAAGCCTCTTATGTTTATATGATGGATGTATCGTAAAAGGTGTTGATTTAGCTCTATCCTGAGTTGATTAAGAGTGTTTACTAGACACAAGGTTTCCGAGTGGACAACTCGAGTGAGAAGACTACACGGTCACACAGAAAAAGATTCGGACACCCCGTGCATATGCCAACTCTCCTAACTTTTGGGATTTTGAAAGGAATTTGCGGGTGCGCATGACACACATCGCGTGTACGTGTGATTGTGTGAATTTTCCAGAATTGAAAGAAGTATGAGCGTAATCACAATTTATAAAATAGTAACAAATAAACAATTTATATAAAGTAGTAACAAATAAACAGTTTATATCAAATAAGCATGAAAAATAAAGCATTAGGCATGTAAAATAACACAAGCAAATAAAATGAAACTAGTAAATGCTAAAAACCTTAATAATTAACTTACGTTTGTTATAGTTTAGAACCTAAAGTCTCCAGTGAAGTCGCCGAGCTGTTATACCCCATTTTAACTCAAGGTTCAAACGGCGTACAACATATTGGTGATTTTCAAATTATTAACTAACTTAAGAACTCGCCACCTAATTAATCACGATGAATTAGGACACCTAGATGTTTAACTAAGTAATACTCAAATTGACTTCAATTAAGGTCTACTTAACGTAAGTGATTATAAGTAAGAGCTCTAAATTATCCTAAAGAAAAGGTGTAAGACATCCTTTAAGATCCGTTAAAAGCGGTTAACCTGCCAAACTTAGGTTAATAAAATTAACTTGATTAAATAAAAAGGGTTTGAGATTATTTTATAAGTTCTAACAATAGCAAGTTTAAAAATAAGTAAATTGCATGATGAACTTCTATTTTAAATAAACTAAAACAATAGTAGTTAAAAGAAAAGCTTGTACAAGATCACTCTATGTTAAATTCACATGAGTTATTCTTGTAAAAATAAGTTCTAAAAATTAATAGCTTATTGCTTTAAATTTGGACCAAATGGTTAAAAAGTTTTCTTAAAGAAATCTTATGGATATTCATTTTTGTTCAAAATTCACATGAGTTCTTGAAAAAGCTTAAAATTATTTCTTAAGACTAGACACATGAAAAACTTTCATAACAGATAGCTTTTTTTCTTTTCTTTTTTTTAATATTAAAAAAAAAGGGTTGCTCTTCTTAATTAAATGCATCATTTGCTTTTTGCCGGAGAGAATCAATTGGTTTCAAACGAGAGATTAAAGGCCTATTGTCATGATCCGAGTCTACACCCTAGACGTGGTCGGCACTCAAGAATCATTGTTGGTCCCCAAGCGAACCCTCATCTTGGCTGACTATAAGCGGAAGACTAACTTAAGCATGCAAAAGCTTAAAACTAAATAAAATTTAATAAACTCAACTTTTCAAAACTTTAACTCAAATAAACAACTTAGAATAAAAATAATATATTCAACTCGCCATAAAATAGGCAACTCAAGTCTTTAAAACATTTAATAAAATAAATGAATAATATAGACTTATCAACTATACTGACTATCTATGAAGCCTCTAATTGATAAAGATGAAAGTCGGGACAAGACCTATGACATCATGACTAAACTGAAAAGTAAATGAAATCCTCCTAAAACAAGGAGGCTCACCATAGCTAACTCGAACTTTCGAATGTATCAACGAAACTCCTGTTGATGATCCTGAATACATGTGTCTGCATCATGAAAAGATGCATGCCAAATGGCTCAGTATGTGGAATGTATGAGCATGTAAGAGGAATTCTAAAGCATAAACATAAGCTTGAAAAGGATATGAAAGAAACACTTACCTTGGCTTTTACTCAACTCCTGAATAGTTTAACTCAACTTACTGAACTCATTTCAATATAAAGCAGTTTAAAAACAAGTGCAATATAAAGAAAAGTTGTTTAAAATATGATGTCAACTCTGTGTATGCAAAGATACAAATAACTCTAAGATGTTTGTAAAAATACAAATAAACTGATGTATATAAAAATACAAAGTATTGTTGTAGGAGTTTCTCTAACCGACAACCATCACATAAGAGCTATTGTGATGATACAACGATCTCCCTCACGCTGCCAGCGCATCCTATACCCTGCTATAGGTATAGGGCCTTAATTACTAAGTGGATCCACTAGTCCATGCGAAAAGGATTCATCTAAAAAGTATATCCCTTTTCTACCCATGATGGCTACATGGTTTATGGCGGATTGGGGTTTTCTGAACCCTCACCCATATCGGTGCTCAATACTACTCCTAAAATATACTAGTTCTTTATATTTTAAAAACATACTTCTTTCTGTGATTTAAGATTAGTGCTCAAAAACTTAGCTCAAAGGCTATCTTGAAAATCAAAGTTTCCCGTCTTGCTTCATTTAAATACGATTACTCTTTTCTGAAAACTAGCCTGAAGGCTCTTTGGAAATCTCAGTTTCCGTTCTTATTTAAATGTGAAAAAACTTTAAATCTCTTTGAGAATACTTAGTTCTCATATACTTTTTGAAGAAAAGAAATTCAATTTTACTCTTTACTCAACTCAAAACTTAAGTCTTAAAACAAAGTTAAAACGTTTGTAAAACACTTCTTAAAATATGGTTCATGCCGAATTATGGACATGAACGACTCAATGCAAGGTTTTCAATAACCATAGTTAGAACTCAAATACTTGGAACTTAAGAACTTCAATGATACTACTCATTTCAAAAATGCTCAAATCAGAGTTCATGCGGAATTATGAGCATAAACTACTCAACTCAATGACTCAAAGATACTTCTCATCTCAAGACTATTTGACTTATAATATTCATGCGGAATTATGGGCATGAACAACTCAACTTATGGATTTCATAGGTAATAGATAATAGTCTCATGATTAGGATTATAATCTCGGAAGGGTTAGGAACTCAATACTCAAGACTTAGAACTTGGAGATACTACTCCTTTCAAAGATACTAAACTGATAGAGTTCATGCAGAAGTTATGGGCATGAACGACTTGAATCAAGGGTCAAAATATCATAAGGAACTCAGGTATACTACTCTTCTCAATCTCATGCTTACTTCTCAAAACTTAACTCAAATCTATGGTAGATATCAAAGGATTCACAATTGAACTTAAAGACTTTCTTGAACTCTACTTTTAACTCTCTCTTAAATGTGAATTATGAATTCAAGAGTTATGATTCATGATATGAAAGATCTCGTAATGATAATGTAGACTCATGCACTCTCCTAATTCTCATACTCACTTGCTCGAGTCTTGAAACAAGTTGTTAGAAGTTGTAGAAGACTCCTCTAAAAGACTCAAAGGGACTTTCTCAAAATGTTAGAAAAAACTCTCAAGACTCAACTTTTAACTCTACCTTGAATTTGAATTATGCATTCAAGGGTAATGCTTTGGAATGTAGGACCTTTCAATGATTTAGGAGGGTTAAGATAGTGGATCACAAGAACGGGCGAATACCCAAATTAAAGAACACTGGATCGACGTGGAGATGGAATTAATTTGTTGGTCGCTAAAATATTTTTGAGGCAGAGGACTTGGTATCCTCTCCGCGACGCGGAGAGGGGGTGACCGACTGGATGCTGAAAACTTAAGCGCCTCCGCGACGCGGACCTAAGTGCAATTTTCTGCTCGATCTTTTATTCCTCTCCCAAACTCGACTCAATTCGCGCCCAAAGTAATTTTATCGACCAAGTTCACAAAAATTCACAAACCCAGAACGACTTCAATAAAACCCATATAAAATCTATCAAGGAGCTCAACTCGTTTGCAAAACTCAAACCTCAAGAACTCAAAGACATTCAATAATGGCTAAAACTCAAGAACTTGATAATTCAATCTTAAAAACGAATTCAAGGATAAAATTAAACATGATTGGCGTGAGGGCTAACAAGCCAAACACTATGAAAGCTTACATACCTGAAAGAACCATCTTCTTGAAGAACTTGAAGGAAAATCTTAAAAGATGAACCTTAGCCTTAGCATTTCTTGAATCCCTTGAGCGTAGAATTTTGGGATAGATGAGAGGGTTTGATTTATGAAAACTGATTTTTCTACACGTTTAGGGCAATTTAAATGACCTCCTAAGGCTTTTTAGGACTAAAATACCCTTAAAGATATAATTAAAACGAGCTGGGAGTCCGAATAATTTTTCACCAGGCAGTGAGGTCCGTATTGGCGGAGCTGCTGCCAGGTTTGCGCGTAGTTAGTAAATCAGTCATAACTTTTTACTTAGAGCTTGGAATTGAGCAAACTCGGTGGCGTTGGAAAGAGGACTCAAAGGGCTTAAATTTTCTATCTTGTAGCTCACCTAACTCATCCTGTACTAGGAGTGTTATGGTCGTTTGAAGTCGACCCAAGACTTAAGAAAAACTTAGGAATGACTTGAATGAACTCTCTTCAGTTCTTCTTGGAACTTAAGGTGCTACATCTAGTGACCTTAATACTCAAGAAATTTTAAATTCCTTGCAAAAATCTCACTCACTACGAAGAACGGTTCAAGTCGTAGTTCAAAAATTTTCTGGGGTGTTACACCTATTCAAGTAACAAATATTAGCAACTCTAAAACTCCTTCGGACTTATCAAAATAAAATCCTAATCATCCCATCTAAAAACTTAGATGTTCTAAAGTAGTAATCTAAAGATAAATTAAACAAGCAATTGCACGTAATAATATCAAGTATAAAACAAGCAATACACACCAATCATTTAAAGAAAAATATAACACGAAAACCACTAAAATATAATGAAGTAATTTTTGTATTTCCTCATTGTCTCACTCATATGAGTTTTGAGGAAGTAAGGGACACAACATGAAAGAGTGGATGCACATGTTCATAGTCTAACGATGGAATGAGACTATACGACGGTGAGAGTCTTTCATGAAGACTACATTTAGCTCCCGAATTGTTCATACAAATGAAAAGAAAGTAAAGAAGTTAGTACGAGTCGACTTTAATCAATATCGAATAAACCAAACATGAAGCCAATAAAAGTCATACAACAAAAATACTATCCGGAATGAAAGAAATGCAAACACGAGAAACTTTGAACCAAACTAGAAGCAACCATATACATGCCCTTTAGTCACAAAAATAATTCCCAACTTCAATAGGTTTAAACTACAACAAAACTATTTTTCAAACCACGATCATTTGACATTGACTTTTTACATGGATTATACTAAATGTTAAAAATTAAAAAGAACAAAAAATAAAGTCATTTAACTCTACTTACAGAATAGACGAGAGGCTTCAACAAGCAATAAAAAAAGATTAAACTAAAGTTTATATGTTAATATAGATATAGAGTAGATTGTGGGCAGTGAGCATAGTTATTTCTTCCCAGAAAATCAATGAGCAAACACTAATCAAACCATTTGCAGAATGAAGACATGAGGTAATTTTAAATCAAAACAAAAATTGATTCAAAATGACAAATATTTATAAAACGAAACCATTCCAATGACTAACGTGAAAGGAATATAACTTCAGATTTGCATGAGTCTCGAGCAAATCCAATTTTTAAGCATCAGTTAAATATAATAACTAAGCAAAGCTGAAATTGTTCATGATACATGGCATTCTCAAAAATAGACAGAAATAAAGAAACATAGAAGACGAATATCACCTGTTGCGGGGCAGCGAACAAAGTGCTTCGATCACAAGTCTACGCTCGAACAAAGATGAGTTCGAACACACTCAAAACTAGAGTCCCGACAGAGATCGAAAGAGAGTGAAAATATGAAATCTTTTAGAGTAAATATTAATGCTTATGAGAGTATGAGCGGCTGGAAAAGTTCTTCTCCCTTTAAATAGGGCTGAATGTGAGTATTTATAGGCGATTTAGAGCTAGGGCTGTGTTTTGGGCGGGATTTATAGGCGATTTCGGTTAGTGGATCGGGTTTTATCGGATTGACAGGTTAAGTTTTTAAAATAGGTGAAATTTGATTGAAAAAAAAACCTTGTTGGTATACTAAGGAAACTTTAGTGGGGATAAATATGATCTCTATATTGATTACCAATATTTAAAAATGGCAGTTGTGTTAGGACAAACACAGTACTAACAAATGGTGCCAAAAGCTGTTCAAATTGTACCTCCTAATTTTCGATCCTTTCTGATCCACTTTAACTGGGTATTTAACACCTGGGTTGATTTAGTTTTATTAAAAAATAAATCAGAGAAAAATGGAATCATATGATAAATTTTATATATATATATATATATATATATATATATATTACTTTACTTTACTCGTTATATATAAAAGACAGTTAGCTGTTTGTTTACTCTAGGTTAGGGATATTATAGGATTTTCCATTATTTTTAGCAATGTTATTCTTGTACAATAATGCATTTTAGGTTGTACTTTTTTTTTTTAAAAGTAAAAAAATGCATAATACATAAATATGAATCTTAACTTGACTTTAGCAGACAACTATCCCCTCCAATTTCAAATTTGCACAAATAGACACTTATATTTGTATAAAATTGAATAAATAGACACATTTATCCTACATGACATAATACACATAGGATGCCATTTAGGACGAATGTGTCTATTTATTCAATTTTATATAAGTTTAAGTGCCTACTTGTGCACACCCAAAGTTAAAGGGTATAGTTGCCATTAAATGTCATGTTTATGTATTATGTCTAAAAAAAACCTTGGCTAAACCAGATGCTTTAAGGATATTTTTGGCATTTTATGTTTTTATCAGTTGTTGCCTTTTGTACTTTGTGAATAAAAGGTTGAACTATCTGATTTAACTTATTTAATGGCCCTCCCTTCTGCTACTTATTTCACATTGCTGTGGTTAGAAGCAGTCTCCTCCTTCACATCACAAGTCTTCAAGAATACTCTCCCTAAGCTCCTACTGCTCTTTCTTGCCCAGTTTACAGGTAAGTTTCCCCTCTATTTTTTCCTTCTTTTTTTTGGCCTTTTTAATGTTAGTTGGGTTTAAGATTGTGTTAATTTCTAATTCGAGATGTTTTGAATTTTCCATGAATTTAGGTTACTGTATTGCATGTTTCCTTTTTTGCTTATTTTTTCATGGGTTAATCTTAAATTTCATCAATTTCAGCTCTTTCAAGATATGATTAATCTTAAATTTCATCTGTTTCAAGGTAAGTAACGATAGATTAAGAGTTTGTTATATTAGGTACAACATCCGTACTTGCATAGAAGGTGTTCGTGAAATTGCCCGAAAAGAAAGTGTAGCTATTTCTGGCCTACGTTAAACCAGTTAATTATGTTTATGGATTTGAATATCACCACAAGTTTCAATATTAGAAATCGAAGCCAAATAGGGAATTTAGGGGATGACGGAGGGTTCTGAAAGAGGAGTAATGATGATGGTGATAGGCTGATGTTATCACTTTAGGCTTGCCTGTAAGCATTTCATTTGTTTGATTTTACGAGATGTACAACTTTAATGTTGTGCTGGCCTTTTTCTGCTTGATTTTTATTTGCAGTTGTTGCTACTATTAAGTTTTTCCCCTGTCTCCAAATTCCTTGTACTCGAGAATTAAATTTACTTTTTGTTTTGGTGAGATGGATTATTATATTTCTTGAAAGTTAAACACTTTAGACTAAAGCATTTTCTTTTGGCTTTTACCTAGAAAGAAGACAGGATCATCTTAATTGTGAAGATGAGAAGATATTTAGATGGTATGAGTTCGTTATGCTAAGCATGTATTTACTGAAACCTTTTGAATTACAATTTTAGTCTCACTTTTAACCAAAGACCTTCTTGTACACGTCCTTGAGGGCAGTATTCATGTCAAAGAATTCAAAATAATTATACAATGTTGAATTAATACTCAATAAAGTTAGAGTGTTTGTTGTTATTTACTATGCTGGTGGGAGGTAATAGTACTTGGAAATAGTCGAGGTGTGTGCAAGTTGGTCCGAACACCACCATCAATTCCTCATAGAAAAAGAAGTTAGAAACTTTATGTTTATAGAAGCACAACCTAGAAGGTGATCTTCTCATATTTTCATGTAGGACAAATCTCAATTGATTATTTCCATTTCTTTGTGTAGATGTGGATAAATCATGTGTTCTCACTGTTGTATTACTACCCCAAAAAGTTTAGTGAATTTACCATTTCATGTATTTTAGTTTAGCTTATGGATTAATATGGATCATGTTAGTAAAGATTCTCAAGCCAACCACTGCCAAGTTCATATAAATAGTCAAGACATGCATAGGTATCAAGGTTGTGGTTAATGGTTCTGCACAGTTGCAGATGCAAAATAACCAATGAAGGAAGGGGTGGTTCTCTCCTCTCTTAACCAAAATCTCGAGTTCGAATTTGGTAATGAAGTCTCCTTCAGCTGGGAGCATTTTACCGATTTATGAGTTGATTTCCGTTACTAAATGCTAAAAAAGGTATATCTTATTCCCTAGGAAAGCGTGACTCTTATTTTCATCTTTAAACTCCATCCGATTCTGCTTCTTTTCTCTTATTATTCTAATCCCACAATTGTAAACATTCTAAGTGGGTGCTTCTTTGTGATGACCCTCAAGTAAGTGTTCATCGCTACTTTATAAAGTATTTATGCTGACATGAAAGAAAGCAGTCCTAAAGATAGACTGCTCTATTGATAGTTTTTGGGTCATCAAGATAGACTGCTCCTTTTGCTCAAGTACAGAATTAACCTCTTGTTCCTGAATTCTTCTGCTATAGCTTCAGTGGCATATCTTCACAAATTTCTGGTTATATCATATATGTGACTTGTGAGGGTGTGTGGTTACTCCTTTGAATAAAAAATAATTCAATGGATTGCGTCAATAAGATAATGAGAAGAACATATAAATTGATCTTTGTGAAATGGCGGAGCCGAGGAGGAGGCGGAGGAAGAGGAATTAATTTCTCATGAAGTATCATCTACGTTTAGCTGACCATTTCCAAAAACTGTTTTCCCTGGAGAGAGTAGTAATTATGTTCCCCTTTTAAGGATTGATGAAAAGAATAAGAAAGACTTGATGAATATTATCACAATTTGACAGTTTGTTATGACGCTTCTTCACATTTTAAACATAGTTTGTGTGAGTTTGCTTCCCTTGGATCTTTATACTCGCGTGCATCAGTCATATTTTTATGACTAATTTTACTGGGTTTTGAAAAATGACCACAACTTCTTTTAAGGTATTTCCAAGGATAATCATTCTATCATTAATCAAGCTTTGCATTAGTAAGAAAAAATGTTAGTAGGAAGATGATGAAATTGAGTTGATCTGCTTAGTTGTTTGATCATGCGTCTCAAGCTCATTTGGAAAAAAAAGTACTGCCTCTGGAATGCCAAATAAAAAGAGCAGTGTCTATTAATTACACAAATAGATGAATGAGGATATTATATTTCATCAAATTTTCTCATTATGCTCTGTTGGCGATCATCTTCCTCAGCCACTTTTTATCTATTTGATTTCTCTTTTCCATTGTTTGCTCCAGATGGGGCCCGTGCTCAGCACGGGCACACCATCACTAGTGAAAAATATAATGAAGGGAAAATATAAATTCTTTTTGGAGTGTATACGCAAAAATACAATCCTTTTTATTTAAAACTAATGGATGACAAAAAACCAGAAATTGTTTTAAATTGGACACTTGAGTCCCAAAATTTAACAAATTTGTGATCAGCAACCAGAATAGACAAAAGCTTCTAATAATCTCTACCTTGAATTTCTCCTGCAGAACAAGGATCACCATGGGAGAGAATTCGAGCAGGAGGAAGAAAAGAAAACAAGAAGAATCAGCCACGTCCTCATCTGAATCATCTTCTGAATCTGACTATGAAGTTGATAGCTCCTCTGAAGATGAAAAACGGCGAAAGCGTCGGCACAAACGGCGTCGTGAAGGGGAGAGGAGTCGGAGGAGCTCCTCAAGGAGTGATAAGCATAGGGAGAGGGCGAAGAGAAAAAAGAAGCATGCGAAGAAGCGGGAGCATAGAGGCAGCAGCAGTAGTAGGAGATCGAAACGAGAGGGAAAGAGGAAGTATTCGGATTCTAGTGAATCGGACACTGGTTCTGGGTCAGACTGTGATGATTTCCAGCCCGAGCGGCGAAGGGATAGTCCTGGGGATGTGGTCAAAGGCATACTGCAGGAGTTCCCTACTGTAGCTGGTGATTTGGAACAGGTACTACATTTTAATTGTTCTTCTGTAATTAGCTAATTAATTGTAGTTATTGTTTTATTGTTGTTATTGTTATTGCTACTCATTTTTTCCCATGGTGTGATAATGGAAGAAATTACAATAATAATTAGTTTAATAAAGAAAATATCATCATCAAATTTTATAGTTAAACAATTAATACCTATAAATTCTTGGAAGTTGTAATGACCAAGTTTTGTTCTTAACTAGATGTGCACTAATTCACTTATGAAGCATTCATTTTTTGAGCAACTTAACCAATGTTTGATCCTAAAGCAGACTTGAATAGAAGATTTATGTATTCTGAAACTACATGAAAAATGCTACTAGTGCATTTGAAATTCTTAATGGTAGATTTTTTCCTTTGATTCTTGGTAAGGGAAATTGAAAAAGAATTTGAGACAAGGAGTAGAAAGTACGCAAATGGCTCTGTCTATTATCACGAAATTTATCTTCAGGGTTGTGTTAAATAAATAAACTGTTTGACCAAAAATGTTATTTTAATTGAGGAGTTGGATAATATGGTTGGATGGAACTCTTTGTTTTTCTTTTAAAAGTGAGGTATGTGTCAAAACAAGCACGAAGAAGTTGCAAGGAACAGAAAGTATGAGATGCTGTCAACAAAATGCTTATCAAAATTCATAAAGATGAAACTCTAAGAATAACTCCCTTTCCACTTGCTGGAGTTCCTTTTATTAGGAGCTGTCCTTTTCCTTATCTTCATAACAATGCTATCACATTCTAACTCTAGGCTCTAGGTCAGTAGTATTGCTGAGTTTTGCCCTAAATCCAGCAACCTGCATTCCTTCAATATTGAGGAATTAGAGAGTCCAATGAGTTGAGATGTCTCACAGTGTGACAATCCATTTATATATTCTCTTGTCTTCTGACTAAGTTTGCTGCAAATCGCTACGTCTTTACTCTTTGCTGTAGAGTTCTTGTGTTAAATTAGGTCATGTAGGAGCTTTCGAGGTGAGGATTCTGTCTTTCAGTGATGAGTTATTTTTCCAAATGATCTGCCAAGGAAAGGCTGCATTGTGTGCATTATTCAAGGACCTTACGAATTGAATAATTAATGAAGAACTAGAATTTTTACCCTTCCAGAAAATTCCATCTACAGGTAATCCCCCTGCAATATCCTAGTTTTTGTCAAAAGAATCCCTTTCTACTTCGTTTTAGTGAGTATATACATGACCTATTTGTTTTTGTAGGCATATAGGAATATACTTGTGTCCATGAGCATTCCTATGTGTATAGACTATAGTAGATTGGGTGTCATACGCTGTGAACATATTATGTTGTAGAGTCTCTACTTTTTGAGTGTTGCTGGTATACAGGAGATTTTACCATTATTAAAAAAGTTATTTACCTTAACAAAGAAACTTGTGTCCATTAATAAAAAAGCTATTTACCTTAACAAAAAAACTTGTGTCCATAAGCTTCTACTCGATCATAATAGCATTAAATATGCCCTTAAATTAAGGATTTGGTATACTTGTACGAGACAGTGTACTTATCCCCTTCCCCTACGTTTTCTTTTTTCCTTTGGTTTTTTAGTGCACACTTGATATTTCAGGATTTTAAACCATAATTATTTTATCTTCAAGTTTATATTGACATATAACTATGAGCCAAATTCAGCTAAAGTCTTCTGTAAATTCAATACAGCTTCTACAAATGATTGATGATGGACAAGCTGTAGATATAAGGGGTTTATCTGAAAAATTGTTGGTCAAGCGTCTGCGAAAACTGTTCCTCTCCTTAAACCTCAAGGAAACAGGTGATCATGTTTTTCTATTACCATCAAAAGCATTTCCTACTTTGGAGACTGTAGGACCCTTAATCCGCTCCCAAATGCTACTTCAAAGTCAAGAGTTGCATCAAAATGATGAGCAGTCCAAGCCATTGGATTCGGGAGTTGGACAGGAACATTGTAATGCCAATTTGAGTTTGCCAAATGAAGTAGCTAGTGGTCATAATGCCAATTTGAGTTTGCCAAGCGATAATGCTACCGCTTATGATGCTAATTTAAGCTTGCCTGCCGAAGAAGATACTGGCCCAAAAAAGAGGTTAGTAAACAAGGTTTCCGCCTCCAAATTTGTTATATTACATAGAGAGAAGTCCATGTCCCTCACCCCCTCCCTCCCCAAACACCAAAGTAAAAAGGAATTACAGTTTTCCTTTTTTTACCTGAGAAAATATAAGGCGGTGATGATGGTTGAGTAGGTGGTTTCTTCTTTTATCAAAACCTCATTCTAGTCCTAATTTGTCTTATTTTAATTTGATCTCCTTTGCGCTTGTGCAGGGTGATTGGCCCTGCAATGCCTTCTGCAGAACTACTTGCTGCCGCAGCTAAGTTGACTGAAGCACAAGCAGAGCTGAGGTAAACCTCAATTCTCCATTGCAGTTTATTGCCTCACTTAGATATGTACTTGTGGACTTGTTTTTTTTAACACTAACTGACCCTATTGGTATTTAACTTAAACTGTATTTGGAATGTGCTCAAGGGAGTAGATAATTTGATTCTTTACTTAGCCTAATCAATTAGACCGTTCTACAGCATTGATAACAATGCATCACATCTGGTGAATTTTAATTTATGTTGCTCAGACTATTGGATATGGGTGTAGATCTAGGGGTTGGGTTCTTCATCACATAAATTTTAGGATTCTGGGGGTATGGATCCGAATGCGGATACAGGTGCTGGGTTACGACTAATAAATATAAATTACATCATGTAAAGTATATATTTCGGTTAATTAAAGTTACTGAACTAAAACTAATAAAAAATTATTTCTTTATAAACCCTAATGTATTAATCATAATCATAAGATATCTCGTCGTTATAGCAGAGCATTCTCATACTTTATATAACTCTTCTCTCTCTATATATATGACATAAACCCAAAAATCAAACCAAATACCCAATTAATCTATATTTCTGTGTTCTCGGTCATATATGTAGTCTAAGAACTGGAGGTAAGTTGACCAAATCCGGTGTGGATCCTACATCCACACCCATGTTGTGTTGACATGGGTGCGGCAGGGATTTTGAAGAGTCAGAGTAACTCAGATTTAAGTTTCTCCCTTCAGAAAATCTTTGGTTCAGAGATGGAAAAACAGATTGGTTTTGACATATTAACACAAAAAATACTATGATCTTCTTAGATGAGCTCACAGGTTTGATCAGCCTCTCTTTGTTGTTTCTACAAGTACTACTTGCTCTCAGAAGTTTAATTGTTATCCCTTCCACTCTCAAGAAGCGTCAAATAACAGTTAGGATGTCATCTATGTTATACCAGACTAAAGTGAACTGCACTAAGTGTCTCTGACAAATGTTTCCAGGGATGTTGAGGTGGAAGAAGATACTGAATTGTTTATAGGACCCCCACCTCCTGCTTTGGTGACTGAGGTAGAATCAGCAAACGAGGCCGAACGTTTTGAAGAGGTTCTTCCTCCATTCTCTTCTCTTCCCTATTGGTCTATCTGTTGTCTGTTTCTATGTATCTTTCTCCTTAACAATCATACTTGTGTGATCTTTCTTAGTACCTTCAATCTGACATAATTACACTTGCAATTTGGTTTGATAATTAGTTTTATGATTATTTGACATTCCTTTTAGTTTAACCAAACCAAATGGAGCTAACCCTCTAGATTTATAGATACCTTGAATCAACCCCCATATGAGCCATTGAAAAAAACAAAAAAGAATCCGCCATGTGGTATTTATATGGTACTGTAATTTGTATTTTCTTTTGAAAGAAGTGGGGTTGTTCTTTATTTTAAAAAACTGACAGTTTTTATTTTGTCTGATTGCTTGTTGCTCTCTCTTCCTCTCAGTTAGCAAAATTAGAAATTTGAATTGCTAAAAGTGACAGAACCTTGTGATTTATTTTCTCGCCACTGCTTTACAACTTCTCTTGGTCTTCCACTCTTCCTTTTCCCATGCTGCTTTTTATTTCTGTTCTGTTAACTTCTAGTAGTGTTTGGGGTTCTAAATATATGACATTTAGTGAAGCCTGGCCTTGTCACATTTTTACACTGTTAATTGTGGGTTTGGGTTTGGTTCATGTTCATTTGGTTAAGGTGAGTTGAGAATCTTCTTTTCTATGTAACTCTTTGTTGACAATCTAAATTGTGTATAACGAGTGCTTTTACTTGGTCAGGTTACAAGAATCATGGGAGCAGATGCAGACAACTCATATGATGTTTTGGGTGCGAACAGAAATATGTTGAGTGATAACATGAAGAAAAGGTAAATTGCTTGCTTGTTTGTGGAGAACCATAGCAATTTTTATTTAAGATTAGAGTAGCATCTGTAGGTTAGAACTCAATCCTTAAAATTATTGATGCCCAAGGTTATAAGTTGTCTGCATACGGCCTTCAATTTCTTGAACTTGGTCTGGTAGATGAGCTAAGTTGCTCCAGACTTTCCTTTTTCCTGTAAATAATGTTTGATTGGATTTCTGAACCTGAATAGTCTTGGTGCTTAAATATAGTTGTGAGAAATATATTATTGAATTGTATATCTAAATTGTTACATTGAGACCCTATTTATAGACACTACATTGGAATCCTTTTCCAACTAGGATTCCTATTCTTATTCCTATTCCTATTCCTATTCTAAGTAGGAAATACTTATGTCTATTCTAACACTCCCCCTCAAGCTGGTGCATATAAATCATATGTATCTACCTTGTTACAGATGTAATTAATACGAGGACACATGAGGGATTTGGTGAAGATATCTGCAAACTGATCATTTGACTTCACAAATTTCGTAACAATATCTCCCAAGAGTATCTTTTCTCTGACAAAGTGACAGTCAATCTCAATGTGCTTAGTCCTTTCATGAAACATTGGATTTGATGCGATATGAAGAGCCGCTTGGTTATCACACACAAGTTCCATCTGATCAATTTTGCCAAATTTGAGTTCTCCCAGCAACTGTTTGATCCAAACTAGTTCACAAGTTGTTGTCGCCATTGCTCGATATTTTGATTCTGCACTAGATCGAGCAACCACATTCTGTTTCTTACTCTTCCACGACACCAAATTACCTCCTACTAAAACACAATATCCGGATGTCGAACGTCTGTCAGAGGGTAATCCTGCCCAATCAGCGTCTGTATATCCAATGATATGCTCATGGCCTTGATCCTCAAAGAGTAGTCCTTTACCGGGAGCTGACTTTATATATCGCAGAATACGAACAACTGCTTCCCAATGACTATCACAAGGGGAAGTCATAAATTGACTTACAACACTCACAGGAAAAGATATGTCAGGTCTAGTCACTGTGAGATAATTTAACTTTCCAACAAGCCGTCTATACCTTTCAGGATTACTAAGCAGCTCCCCCTGTCCTTGAAGGAGTCTAACATTTGGATCCATAGGAGTGTCAATAGGTCTACATCCCATCATTCCTGTCTCCTCAAGAATGTCTAAGGCATACTTGCGTTGAGAAATAACAATACCTGATTTAGACCGAGCAACCTCAATACCTAGAAAATACTTCAATCTGCCAAGGTCTTTAGTCTGGAAGTGCTTAAAGAGATGTTGCTTCAAATTGGTGATACCATCTTGATCATTACTGGTGATAACAATATCATCAACGTAAACAACCAAATAGATACATCGACTTGGTGCAGAATGCCGATAAAACACAGAGTGATCAGCTCCACTACGAGTCATGCCAAACTCCTGAATAACTGTGCTGAACTTCCCAACCAAGCTCGAGGAGATTGTTTCAGACCATAGAGTGACCTACGCAATTGACATACAAGGCTACTAGACTCCCCTTGAGCAACAAAACCAAGTGGTTGCTCCATGACTTCTTCCGCAAGATCACCATGTAGAAAAGCATTCTTAATGTCCAACTGATGAAGAGGCCAATGACGAACAACAGCCATGGATAGAAAAAGACGAACAGATGCTATTTTAGCCACAGGAGCGAAAGTGTCACTATAATCTAGCCCAAATATTTGAGTATACCCTTTGGCAACAAGGCGAGCCTTAAGTCGATCAACCTGACCGTCTGGACCAATTTTGACTGCATAAACCCAACGATAACCAACAGTAGATTTACCTGCAGGAAGGGAGACAAGCTCCCAAGTACCACTCTTATGTAAAGCAGACATCTCATCAACCATAGCCTGCCTCTATCCAGAATGAGAAAGTGCTTCACCTGTAGTCTTAGGAATGGAAATAGAGGACAAAGACAACACAAAGGCATAATGGGGTGACGATAGACGATGATAACTTAAGAAGGTATAATGTGGGTTAGTATTTCAAGTGGATCGTATACCTTTTTGAAGTGCAAGCGGTTGGTTAGGAAGAGGCAAGTTCGCAGTATGAGCAGGGTCCGGCGCATGACATGAATCATCTGGAACTAGGGTTGGACGTGGACGACGATGATAAGTTAGTAGTGGTGGCACTACAACTGGAGATGTAGAAGTAACCGTAAATTCCTCAAAGGTTGGCACAGGTAAAACCTGAGGTATGGGTAAGACCATAGATACATTAGGATGATCAGAAGATGTATAGTAAGGCTGAGACTCAAAAAATGTAACATTAGCAGACATAAGATATTGATGAAGATCATGTGAATAACAACGACACCCTTTTTGGACTCTAGAGTAACCAAGAAAGACACATTTGAGAGCACGAGGAGCTAATTTATCTTTTCGTGGGGCTAAGTTATGAACAAAGCATGTGCTCCCAAAGACACGAGGGGGGATATGATAAAGATGTGACTGAGGAAACAGTATGGAATGTGGAACCTGATTCTGAATAGAAGAAGAGGGCATTTTATTTATCAAATAACAAGACGTTAGAACTGCATCTCCCCAAAAACGCAGCGGAACATTAGATTCAAGGAGAAGAGTACGAGCGGTCTCAATAAAATGCTGATTTTTTCTTTCAGCTACACCATTTTGTTGAGGGGTGTATAGACAAGTAGTCTGGTGAATAATGCCTTGGTGAGTCATAAACTCTTGAAATTGGGAGGATAAGTATTCTAAGGCATTATCACTACGAAAAGTACGAATAGAAACACCAAATTGATTATGTATTTCAGCAAAGAAACTTTTGAAAATAGAAAATAACTTAGAACGATCTTTCATTAAGAAAACCCAAGTACATCTTGAATAATCATCAATGAAACTAACAAAATAACAAAATCCTAAGGTGGAACTGACTCTAGTAGGACCCCAAATATCAGAATGAACTAATGAAAAAATAGACTCTGAACGACCTTCAGTACTATGAGAAAACGTAGCACGAGTGTGTTTCCCAAGTTGGCACGACTCACAATCTAATGTGGATAAACTAGACAAACTAGGCACCTTCTTTTGCAGCTTGGATAGACTCAGATATCCCAAACGTTTGTGAATTAGATCTGGGGAATCTGTAACGGAGCATGCTGTTAAGGAATTTGAAGAGGTAAGACAGTAAAGGCCTTGTGATTCATGTCCTGTTCCAATCATCTGTCCCGTACTGCGGTCCTGCATAAGAAAAAAATCATCGAAAAAAGTTATGCTACAATGTAGGGCTTTCGTTAAACGACTAACAGATGTTAGATTAAAAGGAGAACTAAGGACATAAAGAACAGAGTCTAGGGTGGCAGAAGATAGGGGTTTGGCTTTTCCAACCCCTTTTGGTTTTGTTTGGATCCCATTGGCTAAAGTAATACATGGAAGAGATTGTGAATAAACAATATCGGATAAAAGTGATTTATTACCAGAGATATGATCAGAAGCCCCAGAGTCCATGACCCATGTTCCAAGAATACTAGATTGTGACACACAAGCAAATAATTACCCGCAACAGATACATCAGATTGTGCAACCGAAACTACTTGTGGAGATGTTTGTTTACTTGCGTGATTTCGAAGGAACTCATTATATTCCTTTAGAACAATAGGATCATAACTAGGTGGTGGACCATGCAAAATATAACATATGTCACGAGTGTGTCCAGGCTTAAGACAATGACTACACTTGGATCGAGGTTTCCCAAAACGCCCTCCCCAGCACTGATTCTCCATAGACTGATATGTACGCTTTTCAAAGGTTTGAGATGCAAGAATAGAGGAGTCAACAGTAGGTGATGAAACTACTTTATGACTGGAAGGTGCCGCAAGACGAAAGAGACGAGAGAATAATTCATCGATTGTAAGAAATGTAGGGCTAGCTAAAATCTGATCATGCACAGAATCATGATTAGGAGGAAGTCCAGCAAGAGTAAGAACTAGAAACAATGTCTGTCTGTGTTCTTGTTGTTGTTCCACATTCGTAGTAACTGGCATCAACGTGTCGAATTCCTCCATGACTGCCTGTACCTGTCCCAAGTAAGTAGACATATCGGATTCTTGTTTCTTGAAGTTGGTCAATCGATATATCACATCATAGAATCGAGATATGTCATTAGTGTATAAAGCACCAGCCTTTTCCCAAACTGTATAACACGTTTGGAATGGGCGAAACAAGGGCATCAATTTGGAATCAATAGAACGCCATAGGAGACTACATAATTGAGCATCTACTTTCTCCCATTGTGCTTTGGCTTTTGCATCTTCCTCACTAGTCTTTGCCTTTACATCTACCACATAAGTCTTGTTCGTTAAGTGATTTTGGACACCTTGATCCTTACACCACAACTCAACCGAGGAAGCCCAATATAAATAGTTTGAACTTCCCAATAAAAGTTCTGAAGTGATTATAGGGCTAGAACTTTCAATCCCTATATTTTTAGAACCAAAAACATCACACCCAAAAGACATTATACTAAATTTGTCTTGGAAACAACAAAAATAAAAAGAAATTTGATTATTGAGAAACAGCCTGGAATAGCCGGAACCCTAATTCCGGCGATCGAATTTGGTCAAAAACAGTATGGGCCTGGACGGAATGGCTGGATGACCCTAGCTGTGAAAAAATCTCTCAAAAAATATGATCAGAAAAGGCCTCACGCGTCGGCGCGTGAGACAGAACTCACCGGAAACTGCCACCTTCGATCGGCGCGTGAGAGCGCATGGGGTGATGTTTTTCAGTGGTTCTGGCTGGGGTTTGGTCGCGGGGGCTTTCCGAGCCTCGTGGTGGTGTTAATTTTCGCACAACACCCACAGAAAGAAAAAAGAATAACAAAATCAGATCCAACAGTCACCGGAAATTGACATAGACAAAAGGTGACTTGTTTGTTCTCACCAATGCTCTGATACCATGTGAGAAATATATTATTGAATTGTATATCTAAATTGTTACATTGAGACCCTATTTATAGACACTACATTAGAATCCTTTTCCAACTAGGATTCCTATTCCTATTCCTATTCCTATTCCTATTCTAAGTAGGAAATACTTATGTCTATTCTAACAATAGTGAACCCAGTCAGAGGTACATCTCCTATCTCCTAGAGAAGCGGCTGAACAGCTGCGAGCTGCTACTTCCCTGGAGGATGGTAGTAATAATGCTCCCTGATGGCATGTCATATGTTGCTTACAAGTATTGAGTGATTGTAGAAGTGCAACGATCTTTTGGCCTTGCACAATATTGATCTAAGTATCTAGTGATTTGAGGGCTCGGCGATGAAACTGAATCTGAAATTTGAAGTCTATATTTAGATATTGTGTATCACTTAGCTAATTTGAATCACTATGTAAATATTGAATATATTGAGTCACTGAATACCGTCAATATATTGTTACCTTTGTAAAAAAAATAAATAATAATACTATAAATTGAGTTACACTTTTGAATGTCATCACTGAATGTCAAATGCAAGTTGCATATCTCTGTGTATAGGTAATGTCTAATATGCAAAATGCATCTTTTGCTTTTAAGTTGATTCAAATCATATTATTTGCTTATAATATGTCATTCTAAAATAAAGTTTAAGTAAATCTTGAAAATTGTCACAGGGGTATGTTGTCCAAATCATCTGTCCGGTACTAGCTGTAGCCTTCATGATTACTGAAATATTCAAACATGTTTGCTTTCGTATTTGCTTATACATTATTTTGAAATATGTCATATTACATCTATAATTTGCGATTTTTATATTCAACGGTAAGTCAAGTTGCTGTCATTTAATTTGTTAAGCATTTTTGCCTTCACGTACTTCTAGTTGAGGAGGAGTTAAATAGATGTCTCCTACTTTATTATATGATTTTTGGATTACATATCCAGCTGTTCCCTGAGACAACTGGATATTTTGATAATTATATGCACGGTTGTGGTGCGGCACACACATATACCATCACCATAAAAAGAGGAACTTTACCCACAAGTTGTTCACTTGAATTAGTGGAAGCATTATTTCTTTCTTCCTTGTCCTGATGGTGTAACTACTCCTGTTGGTATGTGAACCATAGATGTGGATTAGGCATCAGTTGACTGTTAACTTGTAGCTGCTGGTTGACAGTTAACTTGTAGCTGCTGCTGTCAGTCATGCTGTTAAATGCACCTTTAACCTCCATCCTCATTTATTTGTTACTTTGGTGTATGCTTTAGGTACTGGAAGTTGTCTCTTATGGTGCATCCTGATAAGTGCACGCATCCTGAAGCTCACCAAGCGTTCATCAAGCTGAACAAAGCCTTTAAAGATTTGCAAGATCCAGATAAAGTGAGTAATTAAGTGATACAATCATTTATTTTCCTCACAAATTTTGTTATGTGAAGAGAAGCTTCCTTAAGGTCTGGCCTAAAACCCTGTGTTGATTTTCTAATAGCAAGGCTAAATGCAGATTTCTTCCATTTATTTCTCATTATCAAACTTCAAATGGACATATTTTCTGCGCTAGCAAGGTGTAATTGCTCCTAGTCATGTGGGTGTAGATATTGTCCCATATATTTTGGTTCCAGATGTTGAATATTTCCAAATTTTGTAGTTGGTTTGTGTTGAATCTTTTCGAGTAACCTAGTTAATTTTGAGGATGGACCATTATTTCATAGTGGTTCTTGTCAAATTTGCCTTAGTGTTCCTTAGGATAGCTAAGTTGGATTTGCTATGTGCTGTGTGAATCAATTATTTTGGTGTCATTTTTCTTTCTTGCTCTCCTGGCATACATTTCTTTGGTATAAGAGCTCATGATTTATGTCCTTTCATTAATATTTGAAAATACTCTTACCCTTCGGGGTGGCCCAGTGGTTTGGGCTTGGAACTTCCGTGTTGGAGGTTTCAAGTTCGAAACCCCTTGCCAGCGAAAGCAAGGGATTTGCCTTCTGGGTCGAGCTCGTCGCACCGGGCTTGCCTAGTGCGGGTTACCTCTCTTATATGGTTTGCGAGCTATTGCATAGGAGCGGGGATTTTACCCTATGTGCACCAAAAGGGTAGCAGCTGCGGGTTTCCCTTGTCATAAAAAAAAATATATTTGAAAATACTCTTTAAGTGCATCATCTCAATTTTGTGCCAAGAAATTTTGGTGCAATTGGCACAATTTTTCAATTAACATCTGTGCCACTTTCTGTTTACTAATGTGTGACTTTTTAGGCTTAACATTTTACTTAGGAGTTGATAGATTCTTAAATTTTAGTTTAGCCAATGAGGTCGAAAAGCTTATTAAGAAAATGAAATGTAGAGAAAAAAACCAGGAAATACAGAAGTCTCCACTTCTGCCTAATCGAGAAGTTGAAAAATCATTAAGACATGCTGTTGTTTTAACTTATAAGCAAACCACTGGAAGTTATGAAGGCGGAAGATCATATACCTTATTTCACAAAATTAGTATTTAGTTTATCAACAGAATGTCAGAAGTTAACAAAGATGAATTGGTGCCTTTTTTTCCCAATGCAATCTTTATTATTTATTCAAGGTACTATTATATGTTTTTCACATATGTATTCTCTTCCTAAGTTGCTCGGACTCTCCAGAAGTTCTGCCGCACCCCTGTTGGATCCTTCAAAAATACACTATTTTTGAAGGATCCGACATGCACCCGTCGACATCTTTGAAGAGTCCGAGCGACATAGTTCCCTTCATGCAAATCTTGAATCTTCTACATTTATAAGTGACACTCAAACACGGATTTAGAAGGAAATTAAGAAAGCTAAAGTTTATTTGGCTTCCTTGTACACAAAAAACAAATCAGGCAATGACTTATGCTGTCATCTTTTGATAGAAATTAAAATGCTTAGGAAGACAATCATACTTTTGCAGGGAACTTTGAAAACTGTAATTAGAGAAAACTCAGTTGGATTGGATCACGTGTAGGTTTTTTCCCCTAGGGACTGCAGTTCTAGATGTTTCTGTTACTATATCACTTTCACCTCACTTTGTTGATTCCTAGTCTAAAAGAATTATCATTGAGAAAAATCAGTAGGATATTATATAACCACTCAGAATTAACACATTGAAAATTTGACTTGCTATGATTTGATACCGTAACATCAGGTATTCTGGTTTTTGTGGCCTACCATTGTTTCATTCAGTTCCTTGAGCTTACTTTGTAACTTCCTATATTATGGAGAACATTTACAGTAGACTATGCTTTATTTTGGGTTTTCCAAATGTTGTTTTCATTTAATTTATCAAGAAGATGTTGTTTTCTTTTGTAGAGGAAAGTGTTGGATGAGAAAATAAAGCGCAAGGAAGAACAAGAGGAAATGAAGGTACATTTTTTTTGTGTCCTATTGGGTATGAAGATATCTCAAAACACTCTTGACTACCAATCTGTTAACACAAGATTCGGTTCTGTAGGCAGAATTACAAGCTATGCGTGAAGCTGCCCAATGGAGACGTTTGCAAGGTTGGTCCATTTTGCTAAACATGGTTTATCATTCATTTTATTGTACTATCTTGCTCAAATTTTATGTGATTGGTACCTAATTTTTTATTCAACTTCGCTATTGCTTAATTGTCTGTGAACTCCATATATGTTGGTCAGACTCTTGCCACACCCATGTCAATCCAACACGGTTTGGGTGTGGATGTGTGATGACGGAAATAACACAAGGAAATCAAAAAGTAGAAATAGAATAAGAATGAAAGGAAGAAAGTAATCAACCCAAGCAAGTATACTTGAACCCACTCATTAGCATTCAATTACGAATGAAATAGAGGAAAAAAAATGAACTCATGTCTATACATACTAGAAGAATTCGAGAGAGGTTAAATTGAACTGGATTGAGAAAATTCCTGAAAGGGGCTCTGTCAAGGGAGCTCTTCTTCAAGTAGTTTGCCTTAATATACCTTTCATGATTTTATAATCCACAAAGTACTCTTCTCTCACTAAAAGCCTAACTCCACTTTCTTTTACTTCTTCCATGCTTCATTGCTTGGACTACACTATGGTGCATGTGACTAGACAATAAAAATTCTATTTGCAGCGCAAACAATAATCTTTTGTAGGTGTGTAAGGTCTGCGTACACCCCACCCTCCCCAGACCCCACTTGTAGGATCACACTGGGTATGTTGTTGTTGTTGTGTTGTTCCGGGTATGTGATTGTTTCCTTTGTCATGCTCCACACCTTTGAAGGATATATGGTTCCATCTATCATTTGTGGTACTAGATAGTCCATTACTGATGAATAAAACATACGAAGACTATCTGCAGGTTTGGTTACGTTATCAATCCATTTCAGGAATCCTGTTTGTTTATGTACCACTACAACCATGCTTCTCGTTAAGATATGCAGTCAACTTTAGAGGAGACTGACACAGTTGAATATAGATAGCGCAAACACATGCAGATGTGAGTTAGGAAGAGATAGAGATGATAGTGTCTATGCAATTAATGTTGAATTCAGTAATGCATTGTTTAGCTTAATTTTCATGCTTGGACTTTCACGTTCTGGTTGTTTATATATTTATTTTCTTTACTTGAGAGATCATGTCTTCCGCCCTCATATGTTGTCTTACTAGCTTATTTACCTCGGAGATTTGTCTGAACTTCCATTCCCTGTAAATCTGCTGTCATGCTTTGGTGGAGTCAATTCTTGTTACCCAGTTCTATATTTCTGTCTTCTTCCGTTATGGAACACTTTTCTGTCCTTTTTTTGGGAAAGGAGGGGGGGGGGGGAGGGGGGGGGGGGGGGGAGGTGGAGAGACTGCTGCAGCTGCTACATGTACCACTAGATTTACATGGTTAGGGTTCATTGTGTTATAACCAGTGTTTTGGACGGCGAAAGGCGACAAGGGCTGCCTCGCCACTCGCCTTTTTGAAATGCGATACCAATTAATACCAAAAAGTTAAAATATTTAATTGCATATGAAAATAATCAGATTCTCAATAGCAATTACATATTAGCAAATATTTCAATTCAAAAACTGAAAATAGATGGTACATACTAAAAGTTTAGAACTTGAATGAGAAAAAAAAAAAGAACAAAAGTCAAAACAAAGGTAGAAGCGACTCTAAAGTATGAAGAAGAAGAAGGAAAAAGAAACCGAGGAAGATGAAATCTGAAGAAGAAATGTAGTCGGAAAAGGCTGGCTGGTCGCCAGAGGAGTCTAGTTGAAAAACACCTTTTAACTTTTAAAACCCTTAATTGGTTGCATTTATTTTAAGATAATACAAAAGGCGACGCTTTCCCCCCTTTCTTGCCTCTCGCCTCTTGCCTCTCACCTTTTGTCTTCATGGCATCACCTTTTGGAGATCGCCTCGCCACAAAGCTAAAAGGCGATGAAGGGTCGCACTGCCTCGCCTCTCGCCATTGGCGATGAGGCGATCGCCTTTCACAACACTGGTTATAACTAATAAGAAACTCACTGTTAGGTGAGCTGTCTCTTGAGGATTGTCATGTTGCATGGATCACTGAACAATATAGTTATGAAGTGCGTCAAGATCCAAGATCTATATATTGTGTCATATTGTCAGTGGCTTATTCAGTTATTCCACATTTATAAAGAATGTCTGGTAGAAAACTAGTAAATGATATGGTCCTTTGCAAAATAATCTATTAGTAAGAAAAAAATGATAGAGAGTACTGTCTGTCTTCTCAAATTAAATTCTGCATTTCCTTGTTGTGCCAAATTTATCTTTCACAAAGTAGTGACCTTGGGGCTTACCATACATAGTCAACAGTTTACGTTATACGCTTTAATAACTTGATAACATAAACACTCTATCACCTTATAGTTGGAAACTTCTTATACCATCATTTTTCTTGAGCCAAAGGTCTAGAAAACAGTCTCTACCTCCCAAGGTAAGGATAAGGTCTGCATGCATGCTACCCTCCCTAGACTCCACTTGTGGGATTACACTATGTATGTTGTTCTTATACTATGATTACAATTTCAAACTCCAACTAAGTATTCCCTCTGTATCAATTTATGTGAATCAATTTGATTGGGCATGTAATTTTTTATTTAAGAAAGAAATGGGAACTTTTGAAACTTGTAGTCTTGAACATGTCATAACGTTTGGGTGGCTAAAAAGCTTGCCATTCAGGGTAAAATGAGAAGTTTTAAGTTATAATCTATCCAAATTTAGCAAGCGGTCATTCTTTCTGGAATAGATTTAAAAGGAAATGTCACATAAACTGGAACTAGGGGTGTACAAGTCAAACCGTAAAGTCAAACCGAACCGACGAACCAAATCAAATCGAAAAAAAAACCGATTTGTGGTTTGGCAGTTGAAAAAAAAAAATCGACCACTCTTGGTTTGGTTTGGTATTAAAAGAAAAAGGTCAAATCGAACCCAAACCAAACCGACATATATATATATATATATAATTTTATTTTATTTATAGATAAAAAATATTATTTATAATCTACTTTGTTAATATATTTTTAGTTAGTTTATAGTTTTCAATGTTTATATATTTTATTTCAAATTTGGGCTTGTAAAATTTGTAAATATTTTATTTTGTATTAAGATCCGAAGTTACAATTATATTGTTGTAGTTTTTCAAATTCGAAGTTAACAATTTACTTTGTAAATATTTTGTTTAGTATTCAGTTTGCCTCTAGCCTTTAATCTTATTAATTTAACATAATGAACGTTGATATTTAAAAAAAATATTTTGTACTCATCTTTTCAAAAATTTCTATTCATTTTAACATTTTTTAAGTTTAGCTTATCACACGGGTAAGTGAATATAATTGATCTCTTTTTCAAATACCGTATAGTTGTAAAAAATCAAAAAACCGAAAAAACCCCAAAAGAACCAACTAAAGCCGACACCGAAAAAACCGACTTTATGTGGTTTGATTTGATTTTTAGATTTAATAAACCGACATAATTGGTTTAGGTTTTTTTTAATGAAAAACCAAACCAAACCAAACCGACCTATGTACACCCCTAACTGGAACAACGGTAATAATTTATTAAGGCTCAATATTTTGGGATAAGTCATGGTCCAGTATGTTTATAACATTCGATTTGACGAGGAGGAATTTCTTTTCATTAAAATTACTATTTGCTTCAGGTATCTCCATGGAAGGTGATGATCTGCTGTTAGCAGAGATGGAGGTCAAAGTTGCACCAAAAAGAGATGAATGGATGACTACACTGCCTCCTGAAAGAAAAGTAAGGTCTTGTTTCTTCCACTCAATTTTGATGAATGTCCTTTTGCTGCTTTTCCTTAAGATTTTGACAGATCAAACTTGGTTCTATTTTTAAATGTTCAGGCCAAGATGCATAATTGCTTATCTAATTGTTTTACTACTCCAGCTGGCTCAATCGATGCATTTGACATATTACAAATAGTATTAATTATAGGTTATTGGAAACTCAACAAGGAATGATCATAATAATATTTTTCAAGCTATGAAAGAGATCAAAGTACGAGATAAAGGGTTAATATACACTCATATTAAAAAGAACAGAGAATTTTAAACTGGGATAGTGGAATGTAGTTGGCAGGCCAAGATAAGTTACTGTCTAAACATTGGGGATTTATTGATAGTATACACACACACACACACAAGTAGCTAACCATACCCGTCGCTAGGTTGGGATTGAGGTGTAGTTGGTTGATCCAATATTGGTTGGCTATTCCAATAAAATTTCTAACTGGCAGTCTAAGCTTGAAGTCAATCCTGATGTCTCTGGCTTCTCGCTACATACCTGTTCTTAATTCTTGTCCCTCCCTATTGCTCCCTAGCTCTTCCATAAATTTTGGCCTATCTTGGACATTAGTTTATCAGGCATTGCAGGTCAACCATAATTTCAAACTCATTCTGACTTACTGATTCCTCTGTCATCATCACCTATTTAGACTCCTAAATGGCCTGTATTATTATTCAGCACCATATCCTAGTCTAAAGCCGAACCAATTAGTGATGTAAAATTTGGACTGCCATTGTCATGTTCAGCTTCTTCACGAGACCAAGGTTTTGTGCTGGTTGTCAAAGTCAGCAAGAATTTTATCTTTTACTTCAAAGCTCCCTCCGAACATTCACATACAATTCAAGCATTGGTATATTTGTGCCTAAATTTCTTTAGCCATCTCTTCTTTCCATATGCTGGTTGTCAAAGTCAGCAAGAATTTTATCTTTTACTTCAAAGCTCCCTCCGAACATTCACATACAATTCAAGCATTGGTATATTTGTGCCTAAATTTCTTTAGCCATCTCTTCTTTCCATATGCTTCACTTGTCTCCCCCCCCCCCCCCCCCCCTCCTTGTTAGGTAACCTGGAAACATTTTGGACCCATCATTAGCATGCTTCCTATTACAAAACCATATCTTAATTGTTGAAAAGGAATTGATATTGAACAATACTCTAATAGAAGAAAAAACAAAGTGAATGGGAAGCTATGGCTCTGGGGAGTTCATTGAATGGCAGCACCAGATTCTTTCCCGTACGAATCCAGTATTTTATTCCCTACCCTGAAGTAACAAGAAACAGTAATTCTAAGAAAATAACAACATATGTTATCATACATGTATAAATTCTTGAATACATAATGTGTATTACCATGCACTATATAGTGGGGGTCCAAAAGAAAGACAACATGAAATCCTTGACTAATTTCTGAATGAGAAACTGCTTAAGTGTTTTTCTTCCTTTTACTTTGTGAAACTCTGCATGATGTATTCCATGACTGCTTAGGCTGGCGTTGTGAGCATGCACTCAAAGACAAGCTTTAACAAAAGCTCGAAAGAAGGCCGTGGTGATACTAGTGTCTGGACAGACACCCCATCAGATCGAGCTCAGAAAGCCAAAATGAAGTATGTTCATTCTCTCTTATTTAGATCTTTTGGATATGATATTAGATATCTCGGTTCAATTATTTTGTATTTTCAGTTATCTGGAGGCTTTCAATGAGGCTTCAGCACTTGCTTCTAAAGAGCTGCAAGAAAAGAGTAGATCAAGTGTGGATGCTGAACTGGTGGAACAGTATAATAAAGCGAGACGATCAAAATCTATGGTAGAAAAGCATCAAGAGACAGCTCATACCAAGTCAAAGAAAAAATCAAAGCAGGAATCAACGAAAGAAGAATGGCAAGGAAATCATCCATGGAAACCTTGGGATCGTGAGAAGGATTTGACAGCGGGAAGGCAAAATGTTAAGCTTGATGCTGCGGACATGTCTCAGGGTCTCACTTCCAGGTTTTCTTCTGGATCCTTTCAAAGGAATTTCCTTTAGAAGAGTTGTGGTCATCTTCGATGTTTGAATTTGTATTGGCCCTTAATATATATATATATATATATATATATATATATATATATATATATATATATATATATATATATATATATATATATATATTAAGATATCCCGAACGTGATCCATCAATTTATCTTGTAGAGATGTATGTGTAACCATTGAGCTGCAGAATAAAATTGTTTTGAGTTTTTCTTATATCTCTTTAAAGCATAAGATGAGAGAATATTGAATCTCATCTTTAAGCGTACCAGTTCAGTAAAGCCTCATACTCTTCATCCCTTCACACAATCAAAATCTGTTGAATGAAAGTGATTTTTTTTTTCTTTTAGTGAGATGCAACTTAGATTAAAAACAAGAATTAGTGTAGTTCAGTACACAAAGGAAGTGATCGTAATAACTCAGTCCACAGTAATGTTGACGTAAAGCAAAAATAAATCATGATTTGGTGGGGGGAGTTTATGAAAATAAATAAATTATTTTCCTTTGGTCGGAATTTTGATAGAATTTTCGTTACAACCATGAGAATAGGATTTTAAGGGCCCGTTTGACTATGCGATATGGAATTATGATATGATATCATAATATGAAATTATGAGATGAAATTGAAGTTTTGTTTGGACATGCAATATAGAATTTGTGTTGTATAATTTCTTTTAAATTTAAGAACCTCATAAGTTGTAAAACTACTAAAATAGCTCCAATTATTTAAAATGTATAAAATTGCATAATAAATTATTACAAAAATTATTTGTTCTCCATATAAGTAACGGTTTCATCTAACTTTAATTTTATCAAATTTTAGTTCAATAAAAAAAGTACTCAAATGCTTACTTTGGAAATAACTTTTGTTTATTTACCAAAAAAATAAAAAATAAAAAATATTCAATAAAAAAAGTTGAACATTAATTGTAGTGTACTAGTGTTTAATATAATCCTCACACATAGTACGAACAATCTTCTCATGTCGAACTTGCATTTTTCGATCATATGGCCGAGAAGACGAACCAACATTGTTACTTTGAGTCATTTGTTGATCAATATCATTCGCAATTATATTTTCATGCTTATAGACCATAAATATTCATAACTCCTTTGATATTCTCGCAAATAATTATGTAACAATGTACTAACTATGACAACACTTGTGTGTCAATATCATAATGGTTCATGTCTTGTTTCACTTGTGTGATATTACACATTTTCAGTGCATTAATTTCTTACTAAAATCAAACATATTGAAAGTAGTGATTATCAAACATACATGACCAATTTTATCTTTTTTTCATATTAAATTGCTTTAAACATTTTCATATGTAGCCAAAAGAGAAGTTTTATTATTATGAAAACCAGAAAAGTATTACTCCCTCTGTTATTATCTATATTCACCAAATTAATTTCTACTTTATCATTTATATTCACTAAATTTAAAGCAATAATAAATTTGATGTTGGTGAGAATCAGGGCAGGCTCTATGCTTTGGAAAATAAGGTTTTTGCCTTAGGCCCCCAAATTTTATCAAGAATAATTTATGTGTTAAAATTTCTATTAAATAAAATTGATTATTTATGATAAAAAGTATAAATTTTTAAAATATATATCATTTTACCCACTTTAACATCTTTTGTACTTTATTAAAAATAAGAAATAATAATGAAAAGTATTGAACAAAGTGAGTTACAAATTCTTTTTTATTTCTTTTTAAATTTTAGTTTCAAGCATTACTACAAGCATATTAAAATGGGGTATACCAAGTCATCAACTTCTTGCGTCAAATTTTATGGTTCTAAACTTTTATCTTTATCTAATATTTGTCAACTTATTACTTATAGAACTATGTTAACAATTCATATAATAATTGGCTCACTGAAAGGATGTTTTTCAATGTTGAGTTGATAAAATCTTACCTAAAACTAATTTGAAAAAACAATATTAAAATACTAATTATTTTATCTAAATAGTGTAAGAAAAATAATTTTTGAATAAATACGTATATGAAGTTTGTTTATATTTTAGGCCTTTCTCTTTAGGCCCCCAATCACGTTGAGCCACCCCTGGTGAGAATAATAAATTTTAAAAAATAATGACGTGATTATAAATTTTTTACACATGAAATAAATTGTTAGTAAATATAAATGTGGGTTGTTTTAACAAAATATAAACTTGTGGGTCAATTTTATATTTAAAAAATCTCAAATCATGATATGAAATTCCAAATCATGATTTTCGGAGAATATGAGATTCCATGACATGAGATGAAATCAGCATGAAATCGCATGTCGAAACGCTGATTCCATCTCACGATTCATTAGGATATCGCATGTCCAAACGCCTACCAAGTTTCCCTTTGGTTGGAATCAAATAACTTATTTTTGGTTTAAAACACCTAAATAAAACTAATCCAAACCGGCAACACAACGTTGAAAATAGCTTAAGTGAATCTAATCACTTTGACACGTACGTGGCTGCCCTACGTTGATATGGAACGATGCAGATGAGATATAACGCAATACATAACAATTGGCTACATATACTGTTATATAATATTTCCTACATATATACACAAATACACAGCTCATATTATTTTTCATCCATGTATTATTTGTACGTACATATTTTGCTATATCAAGTTTTAGGATTGTTAATAGAAAATTAGCACTTGTAGCCTGTAGTAGGTAATTGGTTGTTATATTTTCTTTGTAATATGTATAGATACATCAAATTAATTTAGCATAAGATAAACATCCAAATCATAATAATGGAAGAAAAAAAAAGTTAATATAAAATTGTAAGGACAAAAATTTAAGCTTGTCTGAGAGGTAGATAAAAAAAATTAAACATCAGATCATTCACAGATACAAAAATATCTTAAAACAGTCAATAGGTAGTTAAACAATAAAAAATTCTAAAAGGCAACTTTTTTAACGTGCCTTCCCTTCAACATTTCCTTCTATGTATGTGTTCCACCTTTTCTTTGGAATTTCACAAACTTCTTCTTTTGTTTCAATTAAAAAGATACAAAAAACTTATCATAGAAGATTAATTTTCATCTATAAATCAGGGTAACATTGTAGCAATTGGCTCATGTGATTTTGATCATCGTCGACTAACGGAAAATTAGGGTAAGAATAAGAAGAAGAAGATGGTGCCTCCATATTCATAATGACTTGTGGTGCAAATAACTTGTCATCTATATTCCACTCATCACAAAATTGATCTTCATTGTTGTTGTTGTTGATGGAATTTTGGCCTTGATGATCATTTTTAGCCAAACTTGTTGAAATGGTAGGGCTATCAAGTTGTGGGAGTTCATGAATTACTAGTTGATTATTGTCATAACCAATATTATTATTTTGGCTTGAGACTTGATGATTAAAAGGGAATTGATGATTGAAATTTGATGTTTGGTTGAGAGGATTAATAATAGTAATATTATAACTTGGCATTTGTGAAAGGGAGGGAGGTGGTCTAGTTGAGTAACTTGTGTTGGCTCCTCTCATATAATAACTGCAAGTAATATTGTTGTTTGATGCACTTGGCTTCTTGAATGCCCTACATACTACCCATCCTTCTTCCTGTCAATTCACAACAAATTAAATTCCAAACTTGTTAGTAATTACATAATTGCGTAATAATCTTATTCAGCTTAATTAGAGTTTTCAATCAACTTTCAAACTAAATTGTCACTACAAAATAGGAAAGCATGGATCAAAAGAGGAAGAATTTACGCAGTTTTTTTTCTAAGAAAGAGATCATAAAGGAAGCAGACTCTTTTTAGCTATTTTTTTCTTTTATTTATGACGTTTAGTGACAATAAATATTTCTTTTAGCTACTAATGGATTTGTCCTTCGTTTCATTTTACGTAACATTTTCTTCTACTTTTTTTCTATAATTCCAATAAGACTAATATTTTTTTTTGTATATATGTAAAAACAATTTAACTTTCTCATCTTACTCCTAGTGACACAATTTTATTGGTATAAAAAGTAATGTCATATTTAAGTTTTAACACCGCAAGTTTTAAAATTTTTTTTTTTTTTGAACTACATAGTCAAACACCTCCTTTATTTTCCACTGGAAACGAAGTACATAAAGAAAAAACAAACAAGGTTTGTCTTTTCAATATGTTCTCCAAAAAATTTTCCCAACATCAAAAGTAATCTAAAAAGGAACAAGAAAAACTTATTTCTTTTTGTACTTTGCTATGCTAATTAATAGATTTTTTGATAAAAGTCCAACAGTCAAAAAGAAACAAACTTATTCAAATAAAAGACATAAGAAAGCATTTCATGCGCGACACAATTTTAATTAGTACTACTTCTAACTCGCAAAGGTGTTCGACTGAATACAAAATTTTAAAATAAAAGTAAGATTTTTAAAATTTGTGATTTAAAATAAATCATAAATACTTATGTGGCTAAAAAGCATCATCTCATTAAGAATAAAATAGAATATTAAAGTCATGTCATATAAATAAGGACGGAATGAAGTATACGGGTAATGCTACATGACTTGAAAATTTGGCCAGAAATTTAAAAAATCTATAATATCTTTTTTATTTTAAAATAAATTGATTTTTTTTTTTAAATTTTAGTTAAAATGTATTAAAGTTAAAAGGGTAAAAATGTTCAAAAAGGTAAAATACCATTCAGGCCAAATTTTCTGACCAAAAGGATGTTTACAAAGTATATATGTTCAACCTAGAATATATTAAAGTGTCAGAAGTTGTTCTTACTCCGTATTAGTTCAAAATACATCACATAAATTGAAACAGTAAAACACTATGTTTTGATATATTTATCAAGTTGTGAAGCAGATGGAAAGATTAGCTAACCTGAGGAGGTCCATGTTGAGAAGTTTGTAGGCGATATTCATGCATGATCCAATCACTTTTCCTTCCATTAGGAGCTCTTCCTCTATAGAAAACAAGTGTTTTTCTCATCCCTATTATCTTCTCCTTTGATAACACTGCTTTATCCCTTCCTGTTGCCTTCCAGAATCCAGCCCCTGTCGCGCGATTCGTTCGAGTTCCAGTAGGATATTTCCTGTCCTTGTGACTGAAAAAATACCATTCACTTTGTTCTTCATATCCCAGTTTGCACCTATCTGTACATGCATGTTACAAACTTCATGTCAATGTTCAAACTTTGTTTCAATTTGTTGTCTTGTTTTCATTTGATGTGGAGTTTAAGAAAGTAAAAAAAGATTTTTGAATTGTGTGCTCCTAAACCAAAGATATGTTGAACATATCAAAATACTCTTTAATCATGTGATCTTAAACATGTTAGGTAGAAATTCAGAATTAAGAGTCACCAAAAAAGGAATGATACACTTTTTTTTAAAACAAAGTGAAAAAGAAAGTAAAACAAAAAAATTGAAACAGACAGAGTATAATATTAAAGTAGAAATTACAAGAAAATCAAAGAGCTGAAAGAATGAATGTACCTTGGATGTCCCATGGTTCCATTCTATAAAGATCAATATCAGTGATGACATCAAGATCAATCTTGAGTGAGTTAATCTTTCTCTTGAGGTAGTATCCAACAAGTTCTTCCTCTGTTGGATGAAATCTAAATCCTGGAGGAACACATGACTCCATTTCCATCTTGATCAATCTAACAAATTATATTTTTTGAGAACAAAAAAAATGTTATATATACTATTGGAAGATATTTTTTGCACCTTTTTGTTAAGTAAATATGAAAAGGAAACTTTTATATATATAAGAGTGTGAATATTACACTTCTCTTATCTTGCAAAATTTGTAATGATTCTACTCATTAATTTACATCCATTCGTGAGCAAATTAAAAGTCATCATTACCTCATTCTTTTTGGTTTTTTCTTTGGGGTGGTGGGGTCAAGGTCCTCCAATTTAAAAATATTTTTTTCAAGATTTATTTTCCTCTTTTTTATTATTTTGATTTTGGGAAATTTTGAAAATGGCAAACCATAATTAGTTGGTTCCTACCAAACAAGAAAATATGAAAAATGATGATAAATAAGCCTGCAATGGCCTTAATTAGTTGCATGCAATTCATGCTAGTAACATTTAGGCAATTTCTATGATGAAAAGGAAAATAAAAAAGTAGACTAAAACATTGACTTTATTTTTGTTTGTAAAAAAAATTAATAATACAAAAAGAAGTATATATATTATAAGTTGAAATGATTTCTTTGAGTGTATTCCACTCAATAACACATGATCCCTTAAGAAAAAACCCTTTTCACACACTACCATATAGACATTTTTCACTTCATGACCAATGAATTATGACATTCAAGAAAATGATAGAATTGCCTTTTTTTTTCTCTTTATATATATTTTCTCAACCAATGAAGTGCTAAAGGGGGTCCACAATCTTACATTGTAATTAATATACTCTACAAAAAAAGTTAAGAATTACACATAGAGGAAAGAGAAGTAGGTAAACATGCAAACATTAACAATTGAAAGAATTGACAATATGATCTTCTAGTTACAACTTAAGATAAATGTAGAAAATAACTTATGTATTCATTTAAATGGCTACTAAAACCTTAAGATCAAAATGTACAAATTGTAAATGAATTCATCTGCATGGAAACACCACAAAACTTAAGAACCATAGAAAAAATAAGCAAAGATAGAGAGACCCTTTACCCTTTTTCAAGCTCGGAGCAAGAGACGAGCGAGAGAGAGAGATTGAAAGAAGGAGTTGTTGATGAAGAGAAGAGAGAAAGAGAAACTTAAGAATAAGAGAAAGCAAAATGGATAAATGAGGTGTTAGTTGAAATGATGTTGGTGAGGGAATAAATATTTACTTATATATAGAAAAAGACTTGTTTAGCTAGTTAGTAAAAGAGTAGAGTGTGTGATAAGCAGGTACACAACAGAAAAAGAATTACTTAAATATTCAATGAATATGAACAATGCGTTTTCAAGTTTTTTTTTTTTATATAAAGTTATTTATAAAATTTAATGTTTGCATCTTTATATTAATTTTTTTTTATATAGTATAGATAAAAGAAGAAAAATGCAATCTAAGGGTTAATTGATGATTACGCGTGGGGTTGGCATATTGTTTGGACGGCGTGACAACGAATTTACACGCCACCCTCCTCTTCTTCCCCCGCCGTTATATTATGCTGTAAGATTTTCTCATTCCAACCCTTTATATTTCTCAACCAACTTGTTAATTGATCTTCTCCAATAAAGTAACTTTTGTATCCTCATACCATAAATAAGGGTCTTTTTTGGGATATTGTAAAATTAAATTTATATTTTTTTAATTGTTTTTTTCTTTGTGATAATTTTTTATGTTTAACCGTGATATGACTAGGCCAATGGTGAAAAAAATCGTGCCAGATTTTTTTTTGGGTAGTGACTTAAAATTTTTAGGCTGGGCCAGTCTAGGAAGGAATCTGGACGAGGTGAGGTCTAGAGCCATCTGGAAAAGGATGAGGTGGTATGTCTATCCTTGGTTTATATTTTCTAGTAACCAAGATATTAAGAAACCTGTTAGGGCTTTACAGAAGTGAATTCGGGTGAGCAGAACTTCTAAAATCAAACTTGGTGTGAAGGGGATAGTTTGGAATGTCAAGGGAAGAAGGCATATTGTGAAAAAGCGCTTTTCAAGAGTTTTTGAGTCTTTGAAGTTTGTACGATCCGCTATAGCGGGTGGTAGGCCACTGTAGCGGGCATGTGCAGGCACTGTAGCGGGCACGTGCAAGTGCTATAGCGTGTCGGGCCGCTATAGCGGGATAAGTTGAGATTTTATGCAGAAAAAGTTTCAGAACCTCCTATTTTCTACATGATTGACCTTTAGCCCAGTCAACTGTTGGAGGCAAAGACAAAGAAAAATGGGAAAAGCCGAGCACACTGCATCTCTAGTGAACCATCCTACTAAGGTTTCACGAAGTCAACACATACATTCACAGCTAGGGACCATGTTCAATCCATGCTTTTCTATTCTACCCTCTCATGGTTATAGAAGATTTTTTCTATTTGCTTCAAAAATGGCAGTGAAAGAGGGTGATAACAGAAAGTGCACACCGCTATCTCATGATAGAATACGACCCCTTTGGCTTGCCAGAGATTGAGAGGGTGCCATGACTTTTAGATTTTAAGGGGTTTTATTTCCGCAATGTTTTTGGTTAAGGTTGAGTTTATGGGAACTAGATCTTTTATCTATTGAAACTGCGATTTAGTTGTTTTTTTCCCAATAAATTGATTTCCATAATTAGTCTTGATGGTTAAGTTTGGGTTGGTAGTTGGTTCTACCACCGGATAGTGACAAAGTTGGTATCAGAGCCCTAGATTCGTTGATCTCGTCGTACTAAAATGAGTCTAGTAGAGTCCTGGTGAATGGTACAGAGACTTCGTACTTCTCTACAAGAGGCTACATGGCTTTAGAAAAATTCTTTCTTCCTTCTTTCTTCGTGCTATAACTTGATTCAAATTGGTATTTGACTTCTTCCATTTCTCTATTCTTAGATGGTTGAAACTAGATGCAACAGTGCAAAGACAGTAGCTCCGGCAACAAAGACAATAATGAGAGAGCGTGGAAAAGGTAGAGGTAGATGCAGAGGTAAAGGTAGGGGCGGGGAAAGAGGAAGAGGAAGGGCAACACCCGCCAGAGGTGGAGCTTAGGCATAAAATGTACCACGGGAAGGGACCCTACCCCCAACCCAGGATCATGTGAAAGAAGAGGTTGAGATAGAGATTGAGGAGGATGTTAAGCCAGATGTGAGAATACACCAACATTGGCATTAAAAAAGTAAGTTGAAAAGTATTGGAGCCACTCCCATTGTGTAGGTTACTCAGATTCCAATTACTCGTCTTATAACTACTACGGTCCCTAAGATGGTAGGAAACTCAGGCACTGGTGCATTCTCCCATTCATTACTTGGCCCTGTGATGATTGGCACTAAACATGAGATTCTGACCAAGTTTTGCAGTTAAAGCTTGCAGTATTCCACGATTTCGAGAGTAAGAATGCCTTTGAATTCATTTTGTGGAATGTCGATTATGAACCTTGCCTTTACTAACTTGGACATAGTTTAATGCATTATTCTTGGAGAAATATGTGCCTCTTACTTTTAGAGATCGAAAGAAGGATGAATTCATGACTCTTGAGCAGGAAAGCATAACCGTGGCTACTTATGAGACTAAGTTCATGCCTTGTCCAATTATGCTACGTGGGACGAAAGGATGCACTTGTTCGTCAAGGGTTGAATTTTGAACTGCAAGTTTTATCTATGCATATGACCTCTGCAGGTAAGAGCTTCAATGAAGTGACTGATTTTGTGACAAATATAAAGGGAATTTAACAGGTTTGACATGCCAAGGCATTGACTAAGGGGTACATAAATATGGGCAACTACAATGATTTATATTTTAAGGATTTTGATTTACAACATGTGTGCACTTAGAAGGATCTGAATCTGATACAAAAGAGACGTATGAAATTTTCAAGAATTATGATGTAACAATTTAATATCATCTAGGAAATGCCAATGTATTAGCAGATGCATTGATCCAAAAAAATAGTTCGCATAGGCAATTTGACTTACTTGGGGGGTGTTTAAGCGACTCTTGGTCAGGGAGATTTAGGCTTTGGAGTCTAAGTTCATCTGGTTTAACATCTCTGAAAAAAGTGGGGTAGGGTGGGGTAATATCCATATTGAGGTTAATTCCATCTTTATAAAGGAAATCGAGGATAATCAGTTTGAGGATGAGGATTTGAATAAGATTAGAAATAAGGTGGTGTTAGGGGAGACCCAAGATGCTACTCTCGATGCATGAGGTGTACTTAGTTTTATAGGAAAAATTTGTGTTCCTCGAATTGGTGATTTAATTTGATCTAGTATGTTTGACAAAGTCTCACGGTTTACAGTACTCTATTCATTTGGGTGTGACAAAGATGTATCGGAATTTGAGGCAAATTTATTGGTGGCCTTGGAGGAATAAAGATAATGTTGAGTGTGTTTCTAAATGTCAGAATTGCAAATAAGTGAAGTATGAACATCGAAGGCCTGCAGGTTTACTGTAGAGAATGTCTATTTCTGAGTGGAAGTGAGAAATGATAGCCATGAATTTTATGCTGGGACTACCTAAGACCTTGGGGAAGTATGATTCGATTTGAGTCATTGTGGACAGGTTGACTAAATCAACATATTTTACTCCGGTCAATGGATTACAACTCTCAACAGTTGGCCAAGATTTATGTCCAGGAAATAGTAAGGTTGTACGGGGTGCCCCTTTCTATCATTTCAGATAGTAGCACTCAGTTTACATCTAAGTTTTGGGGTAAGGTGCATGAGGCATTGGACACTCAACTCACTTTTAGCACAACCTTCCATCCACAGAATAACGGGAAGTCAGAGAGGATAGTTCAGATATTGAAAGACATGTTGAAGGCGTGTATGATTAATTTTGGGAGCCATTGGGTCAGTTCTTGCCTTTATGTGAGTTCTTTTAAAATAAAGGTTTGAATCCTTGGTTTTAGGAGTCATTGGAACACATGTGACTACTTGCTTAACTTAATATAAGTCTAACGCTCGAAGTTGGAGAATATAAGTATCAGCCGAGATTAACTTAAAAACACGTTTATATATTACTCCCTCCGTCCTATTTTATGTGATGTAATTTGACTCGGCACATAGTTTAAGAAAGAAAAGAATACTTTTAAAACTTGTGGTCCAAAATGAATGATGAAAATTTGTGTGGATGTTAATCATTTCATTAAAGATAAAATATATATTTTACAGTTAAATTGTTATTTAATATAAAAATGTGTTATTCTTTTTTAGACTGCCTAAAAAGAAAAGTAAGATGAATTGAGATAGATGGGGTATATTTATATTGAAAACAACAAGTAAAAGTGAGAATATATATATTTAGTATGATAGGAAAAAAAAGTGAAATGAGGGACAACATATATATTCAGAATCATTATAAATCATTACTATGTTAAAATGATTTCTTTTTTCCACAAAAAACAAGGTATAAATATCAGGCGATACAGTAAAAGAAGCAACCAACCAATCTTATCTTTCTTTATTTGCTGTCCAGGTTTTGTTTGTCTGTTTGGTGCGCACCGCCCTTTGACAATTGGCACCCATCTAACATTGACACCTGTTTTTCCATTGTGTCAATGTCATGTGCCTAATCATTTGTAAGTTCATCCATCACCCCTACTCACCAACTTATTACCTCTTAATTCCCTCATTTTAAATACTCTATGCATCATCTTTTAATCAAGAATTTTCACATATAGCTACTAAAAAATAACTTAAGTATGCTTCATAGCTATATTTTGCTAATTACGATTCATAGCTATATGTTAGAAGGAGGAGAGAAGCGAGCAAGAGAGGGCAGAGAGTGGGGAGATGTGAATTGTGTATGTATGTGTCGAATTGTATATGTATATCTGTCAAATAATTGTATATATATGTAATTGGTATACATATGTATTTGTATATCTGGTGAATGAGATTGGGAGAAGGGGGAGGGAGGAGAGAAGTGAGCGAGAGAGGGCAAAGAGTGGGTAGATGTTAATTGTATATGTATATGTATTGAACTGTATATGTATATCTGTCAAATAATTGTATATACAAGCAATTGATATACATATGTATCTGTATATCTGGCGAATGAGATTGGGAGAAGGGAGAGGGAGGCGAGCGAGATTGGATGAGGGAAGAGAAAGGCGAGCGAGGGAGGGCGGAGAGTGGAGAGAAGTGAACTATATATGTATATTTGTCACATAATTGTATATATTTAACTAGTGTACATATGTAATTGTATATCTGGCGAGCAAGATTGAGAGAGGGAGAAAAATTCGAGCGAGATTAGGAGAGGGGGAGAAAGGTGAGAGAGAGAGGGAAAACAACGGAGAGAAGCTAATTATATTTGTACATTTGTCATATAATTGTATAATATATACATATATAAGCAATGTAATTATAGCTAAAATTAAGTTACGAGCCATATTTAATTGGGAAAATGCATAAGTACCCCCCAACCTATGTCTGAAATCTCAGAGACACACTTACTAAGGTCTTATTACCCCCGAACTTATTTTATAAATAATTTTCTACCCCTTTTCGGCTTATGTGGCACTATCTTCTAGGCCTCATGCATGCTGACAATTTTTTCAAGCTATCTGATTGATAGTGCCACGTAGGTCGAAAAAGGGGTAGAAAATTATTTATAAAATAAGTTTGAAGGTAATAGGACCTTAGTATAGTATAAATGTTTCTCTGGGATTTCGAGCATAGGTTAGGGGGTACTTATGCATTTTCCCTATTTAATTCACACTATAACTATATTAGCTAATTAACTAGTATGTTTGTTTATCCGCATAATTTTCTCTTTAATCAATGGATTAAATTATATTAGAACTTTTTCCTATTCTAAAAACTCATTTTTACTTGAGTAGGTTGAAATTCTCAAAATAACTAAGTTGGTTAGAAGTATGATTTTGGTTTTTAATGGCTTGATACATACGAAAATTTGAAGTGATAAAGTTTGAACTTTCACTAGAAAAGAAAGTACTCCCCTGATTTAATTTATTTGTCCTATTTTTTTGTTTTAGTTAGTTTTTAAAAGTTCTTTTTACTTATTGATAACTTTTTAATTTCAATTTTTCATATGACATATTTAAGTCAGAAAATTTTAAAAAAACTTTTTGTTTTAACATATCTTTAGTTTAAAATCATCAATTTTTTTTTTCATTTTTACTTTCTTAAATTTCCAATCAAGTCAAAATTGACCATTCCATTTGAAAGAGAGGGACATATTCTCAAATACTTAATATGACTTACTTTTTTTTTGTCAGTTTAAAAAAGAATGACACATTTTTATATCAATAACAACTTAACTTTAAAATGTTCATTTACGCTTAATGAAATGATTTATAGCTCTTTAATGAAATGATTTATAGCTACACAAACTTCTATCATTTATTTTAATCCACAAATTTTAAAAGTCTTCCTTTATTCTTAAACTAAATTAAACTAACTCACATAAAATGAGACGGAGGGTTACTTCTTTCCTTTTGTTCTTACTCGAAAAAAGTGAGAAAAACAATCTCACTAATTATTGATCTGAACCACTGACTTTTAAACATACAGATATGAGATGGAAAACAATTAATTAACAGTAGAAAAATTATTTGTTGCTTGACATTAACTTGGACAGGGTTCACTAGTTACAAGGGATTATTAAAGAATAATCAACTTAAATACAATAATATATCTAGTGGAAAATTAACTTAATTAGTCATCTATAAAACATAAAAAAACATAATATATAAATGTGTCATTCAACTTGGTTTCAGTTTTTATTTATGTCATATAATTTTGTGTGCGCAAATAGATATTTAAACTTTTATAAAATTGAACAAATAGATATCTTATCTTAAATGACATCCTAAATGGAAATTTGGTGTCCCATCTGATGTTCAAGGTGTACTATACCGTAGAATAAATATATGTCTATTTGTTCAATTTTATACAATTTTAAGTGTCTACTTATATATAAAATTATATACTATATAATATAGATGCCAGTTGATTAACATTTTTATTGGTGATCCCGCGACAATATGACAACAAGAGGACAGACATATATACACGGTATATAGTTGTCATATTGGGAGATTCATCTGATAAAAAAAGGACAGAATCCATCGGTAGCCTCCTAAATTTGGCACCAATTTTCACTTAGACACCTCAAGTAGGCTTTGTTCATTTTAAACACCTCAAGTAGGAGTCCGTTGTGTCATTTTGACACTTTTTATTTTCAAAATCACATATTAAGTGAGTACATCCAAACGTAAGAGGAAGAAGAAAGAGGCGAGGGCATGGGGTTTGGGATCTGGAATAAAGAAAAAAAAAAGTAAAATTGAGTTTTTAAAAAAATAAAATAAAATTTCCACGTGTCACATATCAATTCGTTTATTTTTTTACATAAGAGCGTCTGGATGTACGCACTTAATATGTGATTTTGAAAATAGAAAAAGTGTCAAAATGACACAACGGACCCCTACTTGAGGTGTTTAAAATGAATAAAGTCTATTTGAGGTGTCTAACTGAAAATTGATGTTAAATTTAGGGGCTACCAATGAGTTCCCCTAAAAAAATTGTTATATGTCATCTCTATGGATATCATGTCTGTCTGATCTAAACAACCACAAGTTTGTCTGTTCTCAGCTTTTACCTACATACTCTAATATTAATTTTCTTCTTTCCAGCTAGAACAAAATTGTGGTTGACTCATACTTTCCATTAATAACTTAGTAACTTTTATATACCACTTGCCAGTTTTTGACCATTCAACACGGCCGTCTTATACAACATAGTTAGTCTGATCATCATTTTTGTGAACTTGTCTCAGTTTTTTCCTACACGTCCTAATCACAAATGGATAATAGTCGGTTAAGTCACTTATCTTTTTGGACCACCCAACTAGTATTAACTTTCAAATAAGTTAACTCTGAACCTAAAGGAAGTAAAAGCTTTAAGTGCATATTATATATATTAAACTTAACATAAAATACAACAGACTTAAAAAAAAAAAAAAAAAAAAAACCTTGTAAGTCAAGAAAGCCACTTTAAAACCAAAATTGAGAAGTTAGAGGTAGATAACTTATACATATGCTAAGTAAAAGTATATGTGAAATAAGAAATTCAGTATTCCATTAAGATATCAAATATTATTTCAAATTTAAGTTAGATTAACTCTTCCTAAAACAAAGATTATCAAATAATTTCAATCACGACTCTTGAAAATGGAATAGTCATCCATATAATATATTAGAAAAAGTTATATATGAAAAAAAAAGTGATTAAACTCGAGATCAAGGGGATAAAATATAATTAATTAGATAAGTGTGGTCTCTCTAATAACTTAAACTCTAAGATGAGATGACTACATACTTTAATATAGTATCAAAATAGACAAAGATCCTGAACTTAAACTTTTAAATGAAATGCTCCTACGCTTCAACGAATTTAATTAACTAGGTTAAAGAAAATGAAGTTCCATCACTAAAGTGAAAGATCAAAATAATAAAAAGGTGGACCCAACCATCCAACCAATCGTTGTTAAGTACCATCCAACCCAATCTTATAAAATCATTACAATCATATATGATCTACCGACTTCTCTTATCTTTGTTTTTAAAATTAATTTATTCTTTTTCAACAAACTGCTACAATAATAGATTATTCCATTCTTAAAGGAATAAAGGTCCTTTTATCTTTACTTAGACTTTGATTAAATGAAGTAAGAAAGATTAGATATATTAAACTATTAATTGTTTCTCTTTTAAAAAGTACACATACTTTAGTGGCAGCAGATATAAGGTTACCATCATTGTGGAAAAAATAAAATAAAACTGTAAGGATCTAAATATCTAGCTAGATATTTAGAAATGTGTATGCTTCTAAATCCTCCTACAAACTAATTTCAACGGTTTTCACACTCTTGAATAAAGACTTTTTATTAATAAATGAGTCACAAATTTTTTCATGATTATTAGGCCGATCGTTAGGCTCAAAATTATATGTCAGCTGATGGCAAAATTGATTTTTTGTTCAAGGTTCAAAAGGAACCATTGCCCAATGGTGCTTTTACGAGAGTATGGTCACCTCTATTAAGAATCAAAAGTTGTCATTTGGTAGATCTTCAATTTCTTAATCTAATCTAGAAATGAGCTAATAAATTGTTGCGAAATTATTGAACATGAGAGAGATATGAGTGTCAATTCGATACATGATATTATGACATAATTTACATGAATTTGATTTATGAATAATGACTTATGAAACATATATATAATTTTTGTAACATAATGCACACGAAACAAATAATGACTTAGATCTTTTGCTAGCAAAAAATGTTATGCATGCCTCACACCCCAATAAGATTAAGGTGATTTAGCTGATCAGACTGAGATCGAAAATTATGTGTTCATATGGTTGATTTATGACGATTAAACGAAAATCCACTACAATTTATGTGTTGGTTGGTTAGTACAGTAAAACCTCGATAAAGTAATATTCAATAAAGTAATAATCTCACTAAATGAATATTTTTCTCCGGTCCTGACTTGAGCCAGTTATATTAAAGTAATATTCTCGCTAAATGCATTAGATAATAATTAAAAATAAAGTATTAAAGGCCCAGAAAAAATATAAAGTAATAATTACTAGAATACATCAAGAATTTATATATATTTAATTAGTCAATAATACTAGACCAATAACTATTTCTTTTTAAAATATGATTCTATAGTTGATTGTTTTTTCTTCCCACCAAAACCAAAATTAATCTTATCCTTAACTTTTTGAAGAGCGAACAAAATTTCCAAAATATTTTGTTCGTGTTGTACCAAATAGTTTGACAATGTAATCATTGCTTGAAATGCCTCCTTTGACGATACATGTGGGACAATGCTACTATCATCTTGTTCAGGATCATTCTCATCATCATTATTATTCATTACAGATTGAATAATCTCTTCCTCTATAGGTGATTCCATAACTGTATCATTCTCGTTAGGGTAGTTCAAAAGATGTTCAACATCCATTACATTTTTGTAGGCCAAATTAGAGATGGCATCATTTAATTCTTGGATACCTTCATCTAATGCACCAACTTCTTGGATACCTTCATCTAATTCACCAACTTCTTGGATACCTTCATCTAATTCACCAACTTGTGGTTCGGGAACATTGTTTTCTTCCGACCGGATCTTGCAATGCCGAAAACAATTTGCAATTGTTATTTCTTTCACATCAAAATTCCAAGCCAAGTTAGCAAAATTAATAGCATTCAAAATATTATTTTTTTTCAGTATTTGGTGCTTCAACCTCAAGGCCTTGTAGGATGCTGAAATAAAGACGACAACAATAATGAGCTTTGAATGCTCGAATAATCCCAACATCACATGGTTGAATCTTAAACGTTGTGTTAGGAGGTAAGAAAAACAACTCTACATTTCTTAGACCTTCAACTATCTTTGGATGAGCTAGGCAATTGTCTACTATTAACAAAACCTTCCTGCCATTCATTCTCTTATCAAACCAGCCAACATATTCTTGCAAAAGCAGGCCAGTCATCCAAGCTTTCTTGTTGGATCTATACATGCAATTAAGATTGTTCATGTTTACATTTTTAAAGCATCTAGGATTTGCAAACTTACCAATAACCCACAATGGTACTTTGTCAGATCCATCACCATTGCAACATAGAGCAAGAGTAATTCTCTCTGTCTTTTTTGTGACCTTCAAGCTGCTTGGTAGCAAGTGAATGATCAGCTTCCAATCAGTAAAATAGTCCAGTTTCATCCATATTATAAATATCCTTCAATTCAAACTGATCTAGTTTTGACCGTATGCTAGGCAATTCGTTTTCAATATTCTCCATGATAACTGAACCACTTTCACCAAAACGTCTGTAAGACTTGATTCCGTATCTTGACTTGAAACGATCTAACCAACCAGAAGAGAAGCTGAATTCTGGATTAGTTTCACCATACATTTTCAGGAAAAGTTCTTTTACTTTTCCTTGGATAATTTCCCCTGACATGTTCACTTTCTCTTGCATTTGAAGAAACCACTCGTACAAAACTTTCTCTAAATCAGGATATTTTGCCGGTTTATGCCTTTTGGCATCGCTATTTTTCATCTCATTTGACAAATACTCTACCGACCTTTTGAAAATGTGCGATATTGTTGATTGACTAATAGTCAAATCAAACTTTTGTTTCACCCATGCTTGCAAATCTTTTTGGCTAATAGTTGGATTCTCTTTCTTATGATCACATATTGTGTTTCTTATTTTATTGGTTAAAGATGATTTTTGTACGCCTTTCAAATGATGAGAAGACATTATACTTGGATTATGATTTTTAAACATCTAGCTTTTTCCTTTTATAGTTAACATAAAATCTCTTCATATTCTATATACATGAATACAATTAGAAACATTAAACTTCACTAAATTCATTTAGCTTTCCTAGATTTAAATAATAAATATGCAAAGACTACACTTTTTAGTTTCCTAGATTTAAACTTTTGAAATTCTTAATTTAAATATTTTTTTTCTTTCTTATGACACATATTGCAAAATACTCTCTAAAATAATTAATATTTATTTATCGATAAATAAATATTTTATGCATTTATCGATAAACTAATAATCTTGATAAATGAATATTTTTTTTCGATCCCAAACATATGGATATATAGAGATTTTACTGTATTAAGTAATTCTATTCAGTTCGGGTGAATCCTCTATGATGCCTCAATGTGGCTTATTATTGATCTTTTACTAGCAAAAGATGTTATGCATGCCTCACACCCTAAGATGACTAAGACTGAGATAAGAAACTAATAAGATTAAGATGACTAAGACTGAGATAAGAAACTATGTGTTTATATGGTGGATTTATGTCGGTTAAACGTACAATTTATGTGTTGGTTAGTATTAGGTAACTCTATTCAGAAAAGTAAAATATATTTTCTTTTTCCCGTTCAAAGCTTGAAGGCATGTTCAACTTCCTATCAGACGACTCAAAAAATAAGGTCAACAAATTAAACTATCAAGTATTTTAATTAGTCCACAAATTTGAGGCAGTTCATGTGTTCTTTTTCATAATTATTAAACAAAAAAGATTAATGGGTCAAGAAAAGATTTGACCTTTTTAATTACTAACCCTCTGTCTTAATTTATGTTACTTACTTTCCTTTTTAGTCAGTCTCAAAAAGAATGACACATTTTTATATTAAATAATAATTTCACTATAAAATATTTATTTTACTCTTAATGAAATTATTTACAACCACACAAATTTCTATCATTCATTTTAGATCACAAATTTTAAAAATTTTCCTTTCTTTCTTAAATTTCGTATCGAATTAAATTACCTTACATATATAAAATTGGACGGAGGGAGTACAATTTATCGTGCGTGTCAGAAGACGCTATACACATAGGACCATGTGCTATATAATATATAATATCATCAACTAACTGTTAACTTTATATTGAAGAGTGAAATTTCTAGACCCTCTATACAAAAAGTGTATTTGCTTTGAGTTTACGATAGGTTTTAATATTTTTATCATTTTGAAAAGGGGGTATTTTAAAATAGATGCAAGTCTTTTTTATTTTATACACTTTTATTATAAGACCATCTCCAATTCAACACTAAATTTTATGTTAAATTTACACTAAATTTTACATCAAATTTTAAATTTGGTGTTTTAAGCTCCAACCCACATTAATTTTTACACCAAATTTGGTGTGTGAATAGTGTTACACCAAATTTGACGTAACACTAATCATCACATTAATTCACTTTTTGAATATTTTAATAGTATTCATTATACAAACTTTTAATTAAACATTATATAAATTGTATGTTTAATTAAATCTCTTGTATATTTAATTATTTTTTATGTAATATTTTTATAATATTAATTCTAGATATAAAATTTAGCTTTTTTATAAATTCATTTTTCTATATATGACTTTTTTTAAAAATTAAATTTATGTTAATTCTACTATAAATTATAATTGGATATAACTACAATTAACCTTCACAAAAATTAAAAATGCAAACATTGTTCATTTTGAACTACGTAATGTATTAATAGAGCATTTATGGGAGCATCGTAGTATCTTAAAGTTGAATATTTATGTAGAATTTAAAATAATTTTTTCAATTATGTAATGTTTATTTAATTGTATTTTATTAATGAATTCACTTTTATTTGTATTATCCATTATTATGTATAATGTATAATATTTTCTAGCAATTTATATTATTTAAAAAATTATGGTACAAAATAATTTTATATTAAGTGATTATAAAAAAAAATTACATATGGTGAATGTTTTAGAAAGAATTTGTATTATAAAATAAAAAAATATAAATGAAATAAAATAATAATATAATAATGAAGTTGATGATGACAATAAGTACAAGGGAGAAGAAAACAATTGAAAAGCGTAAAAGGGAAACACGAATGAGATTGAGAAATGTGTAAGAATTTGGAAAGCACGTGCAGTGTAGAGGCAATTTGCCTAACTACTAGGAATTTGGAACATGCTATAGTGCGACTTTCAAGGCTTAAATACTTTATTATCGTCCTCGTGTATTTGTTTACTCATTCCACGTTGTGTCAATACAAATAAAGAATCTTTTCATATGTATGTACACACATAAATGATAACAGTATAAATAATAATATTCAATTAGCTACTCTCTCCACCTAATTCAATGGCATCAAGACATGAATCACAACTCTCTTCTTCATCTTTCCTCCTTCCCAAAACCAGGTAATTACTTGTAACAATGCTCTAATTTTGATTTTAGCGGTCATTAACAAATGACAATAACTTAATTGGTCATTAAATATATATTTTTGTAGAGGCAATTATTAATAACAATTACATTAATTTAGATGTGGTTTTGGAAAATGTAGATGGTGGTCGAAAGAGACAGTGGCAATAGTGACAGGTGGAAACAAAGGCATAGGTTTTGCTTTTGTGAAACGAATGGCTGAGTTGGGATTAACAGTCATATTAACTGCTAGAGATAATGCAAGAGGAATGGAAGCAGTTGAGTCCCTAAACAAATTAGGGCTGCATCTCTATTATCATCAGCTTGATGTTTCAGATATTTCATCCATTAAACAATTTACTTCATGGTTCACCAACAATTTCACTGCATTGGATATATTGGTCAGCTTCCTCTATCATTCTCATTTCCTATTTTACATATTTTGGTATTTAAATCATATTCTTCATGGATATATTTTTATACTATTATATATGATATTTTTGTATTTTTATCTCCTTTAGATATAACTTACGCTATATCTTATTACTCCCTCCGTTTCACAAAAAATTACCTAATTTGACTCGATATGGAGTTTAAGAAAATAAAGAAGACTTTTGAATTTTCTAGTTCTAAATTAAAATTATGACAAATGTACAAAATTGCCCTTTAATATTTGTGGCCTTAACCATGCCACGTGGAAAACTGAAATTAAAATATTATCAAAAAAAGAAAAGGGTCATTTTTTTTTTGAAACAGACTAAAAAGGAAAGAAGGTCATTCTTTTTTAAACGGGGGAGTATAAGAAAATGGTAAAAAAAATGTTTTTGAATCATGCGAAATAGATTATTTATATCCTCCGTGACATTTTAAGATTTTAAAAAGTCTCCGCCGTTATATGAAGAGACCACAAATACTTTCAAGATTTAAAACTCTAATTTTTAGTGATTTGACAAGCCACGTAGAACTAATTCATCACGTAAGTATTGCCAACTAGGATTCACTACAAGAAACTGAACTTTTAGCAGCAACAAAAGTCGCAACGAAATCACAAAACTTTGTCAATAAAGATTTTCACTAATTTTTAGCATCAGATTATAAGAACGATTTTGTAGTATGTAAATGCATAAAACACACAATAATTCATTGTATAGTAAGAAATTTGAGTTGAGGAGTAATTTTGGTGCTTTTCATAATAATATTTTGGATATTTTTAATATTGATAGTACATGTATATTGATTTTACAAAATTACGTCGCAATCGAAAATTTGTTCTCATATATTATTTTGTTGAAAAAATATATTTTCGTGGCAATTTTTAGTAGCCACTAAAAATAAGTGGCTATTGAAGCATTTAGTCGCCACTAAAAATCAATGAAAACCTTTAGGACATCTCCAACTCAAACACCAAATTTTACACCAAATTTGATGTCAACAATATTTTAGTGTAAATCAACTCCAACCACTGCACCAAATTTTATACAAAAAAAAAAAAAAATATTCTCTCTTTTCATTATTATATTATTATTTTTTATTTCATTTATATTTTCTTATTGCATAAAACAAACTCTTTCTAAAACATTTACCATATATAATTTATATTATTTTTTATAATTGTTTGATATAAAATTATTTTATATCTTAATTTTTTAAATAATAAAAATTGCTAGCAAATATTATACATTATACATAATAATGGATAATACAAATAAAAGTGAAATCATTAATGAAATACAATTAAATAAACATTACATGATTGAAAAAATTATTTTAAATTCTACATAAATATTCAACTTTCAAGATCACTACGGTGCTCCCATAAATGCTCTATTAATGCATTTCATAGTTCAAAATGAGCTTCTTTGTCCTTTATTTTTTATGTCGAGCTAGAAATTGTTGAAATCAATAATTTTTGTGAAGGTTAATTGTAGTTATATCCAATTATAATTTATAGTAGAATTAACATAAATTTAATTTTAAAAAAAGTCATATATAGAAAAAATTAATTTATTGAAAAAGATGACTTTTATATCTAAAATTAATAATATAAAAATATTACATAAAAAATAATTAAATATACAAGAGATTTAATTAAACACATATAATTTATATAATGTTTAATTAAAAGTTTTGTATAATGAAATATTATTAAAATATTCAATAGTGAATTTGGTGTGATGAATAGTGTTATACCAAATTTGATGTAACACAGTAACACTATTCACACACCAAAATGGTGTAAAATTTGGTGTTGGGTTGGAGCTCCAAAACACCAAATTTTACACCAAATAAGGATTTAGTGTAAAATTTGGTGTTGGGTTGGGATAGTGGCGAATTATGATATTTTGGGTAACTTCGATCGCCGCTATAGGTCCAGTTTCTTATAGGGAATCCTAGTTAGCAACACTTAGGTAGAGGGGTTAGTCCCATATAACTTGTCACGTCATTAAAAATTTGAATTGTTAGTGTTTGAGGATATTTGTGGTCTCTTAAAATAACGGCAAAGACATTTTTTTTATCACAAAATGTAATAAAAAAAGTATAAGTGATCTAATTTCGCATAGTTCAAGGGCAATTTTAATTATGTTTTTCCGTATAAATTAAGTAAGTTCATGTAAGTTGTATAGGCCGAATAGTCCTTTCATTTTATCGATTTAGAAATATCTAGCACTATCTTTTCTCTCTTTTATTTTCAAACGTGATATAGATTTTAGAGTTTTCATTGTCAATATAAACAATAATTTAAAATTCATTTTAAAGTAAAACAAAGAATCATTAAGGAATTTGTTATAAAATACCTCTATTTGATTTTTTTTAAAAAAAATTCTATCTTACATGCATTTATTATATGTTGAAAAGGGTTTTATCAGCTTACTTTTTGAATTGTGTAAATAATTTATTATATGTTGAAAAGGGTTTTATCCTCTTACTTTTTGAATTGTGTAAATAAATTTTTGAGTATCGATTGTTAATCTTGAAATATTGATATTAACATTTTATTCTAATTAATTTGTTTTATTGTTTTATTGTTTTATAGGTAGGTAAGTCCAATATAGGTTAAAAGGTAGAAGAACATAAGAATACAAAAAGAGATAAAATTAAAGTTGATAATTTGAAGGTTTAATGGATAATTGATATAAAAGGAGAAGAATGTGTATAATTATAAGTTGAGGGAGATTTTTAAAGAGAAGAATCAATTAATTTTTATTTTAATATATTTAAAATATCATATGGGTTCAAGTAATGACAGAGACTAGGGGTGTTTGTGGTTCGATTTGGATTGGTTATTGGTTAAAATCAAAATCAAACCAATCTAGTCGGTTTTAAAATTTCAATATCAATCCAAATTGAACGAAAAAAAATAACCGTCGGTTTGGTTATTGATAGTTTGATTCAGTTTTTCTAGTTTTTTCATTTTGAAAGTAATAAATTTTTGTGGACATATATATTTTGATAGACACAAACACGTAGTATATGAACAATCCACAGAAAAGCTATTGTTGGTTCAATTAAGCAACTAAACAATACTAAAGTTATCATTACATGTACGAAGTGATTCAATTAAGAAAGAATGTGACTATCTTATGAAAGGTATGGTAGGTAAAGACTAAAGTAATGAGTTTTGATGGACTTGGACTTAGGATTCTAATAGTTGGGCTAAAATTTAAGTGTTAGGCTTGAGAAAATGGTAAAGTTAAAGACTTAAGTTACTTAAAATTTAATAAAATATTTATATTTCATTTATGAATAATATATCAATAATTAAAAAATTTATATATCTAATTTATCGGTTTGGTTTGGTTATTTTTGCAGTTGTTTTTCAGTAAAATCAAAGTCAAACCAAATAGTATCAGTTTTCAAAAGTTAAAATCAAACCTAACCAAATATCAATTTTCTTAATCGTTTTGGTTCGGATTGCGGAGATTTGATTTATTAATCATAACCATGAAAAGCCCTGACAAAACACATGTCATCTGTCAGGTTGATTGGTGAATTATGAGTGTTGTTAATAACTTGTAAATAAATAAATACATTCAATTTGCAATATGTGAATAATTAAATTTTTTTAATTAAGATAAAGCATAATAAATAATGTGTGTAATATTTCAGGTAAATAATGCAGCTGTATCATTCAATGATATAGAGGAGAACTCAGTAGAGCATGCAGAGACAGTAATATGCACAAATTTTTATGGTCCCAAACGACTCATACAACAACTCTGGCCCACCTTTCGTTGCTCTTCCACTGTCACTCGAATTCTTAATATTAGCTCCAGACTTGGACTTCTTAATGTAAGTATATGTTGTTTTTTGTGTTTGTCTTATTATTACTTCCTCCGTCTCATTTTATGTGAGGTAGTTTAACTCGATACGGTATTTAAAAAAGAAACAAAGACTTTTAAATTTGTGGTTCAAAATAAATGATAAAAATTTATGTGGCTTTAAATAATTTCATTAAGGGTAAAACAAATTTTTATAGTTAAATTATTACTTAATATAAAAATGTGTCATTATTTTTGAAATTGACTAAAAAGAAAAGTAAGTCATATAAATTGGAATAGAGGGGTATTAGTTATTTGATATTTCAATATTTTATATTGCAGAAGCTGAGAAATGAAGAGCTAAAAAGTATGCTATTGGATGAAGAAAACCTATGTGAAAAACAAATTGAAGGACTAGTGAAGTTATTTTTAGAAGATGTTAAAAATGGGACATGGAAAAGCAATGGTTGGCCAAAATTATGGACTGATTATGCTGTATCAAAGCTTGCATTAAATGCATACTCTAAAATGTTGGCTAGGAATTATAAAGGGAAGGGTATAAGTGTGAATTGTTATTGTCCTGGATTTACACAGACTTCTATGACTGGTGGTAAAGGCAAGTACACTCCACAAGATACAGCTGAGATAGGAGTAAATTTGGCTTTGCTACCACCACAACATCTTCCAACAGGAATGTTTTATCTAGGCTCTAATCCTCCAAACATATACTCCAAGCTTTAACACCATCATCTCATGATTGTATCCAAACCTCTCCCCATAAGGTTAACATTACAAATGTCTTTACCATCTAACTATTTCTATTAATAATTATTTATTCATGTTGGATCCTGAATTTCCAAACAGACTCAAGTGCATTGTTTAAATGAAAAATTGATAGGTCACAAAACAATGTCTTAAGCACTTCTCCATTGTTGATAAATGGGTTCGTGTCATGATCCAACCCACTTGGGCGTGTGGACACCTATTTTAACATCTAAATAGGAGAACCCTCAATCCCAACTTGCTCATAACCTATAAAAGTGAACGGATATAAACTGAACACCCTATTTATATATTGAAATACTCACAATTTGTGGTACTAAACATCTTTGTAAAGGAAATACGTTGATCCCTTCTCCAAAGAACTAGTCTAAACAGACACAAGAGCTTCATCTAAGAATACAAATGAAGGAACAAGACACTACTCCAACCTTAAGGAAAGATTAGTAGAAACTGTCGGAGATCATCATCGTTTTCACCTATGAAACATCACTGAATCCTGCAACCAAACTATGCAAAGTGACATAGCAAAAGTAGTATCAATTCAAACAACACGTATTGGTAAGCTTTATCTGTCAACCCAAACCCACCACATAACATCATGCAAATAATTAAGGAAACATTTAACTTGAATATAAACTTACGAACCCTTCAATCACCACTCTTACTACATGTAGTACTACCTCGGACCCATATATTCTAACCCAAGTCACCCACTTCTTTTTGTTGTCAATTCCACCATTTAGGCCATTACACCATCGTACCATATCACATTCACAATCTGATTTCTCAAGTCATGCTGACACCTACTACATTCCTCTAGTAGGTAAGCCTAACCCATTGCCCAGAACCATAATGTCATAACCGAAGGTACATACTAACTAGACATGACATGTTGTATAAGACCCCGAGAGGCCCTACACAAGCCACTTAGCATACATAATACAAGATAGTAGAAATAAAGAGTTTCAAAGAGATAGTCTTATAACATAAAGAATTTGACAAAAGCGGAAGTCTAACATAGTCTCAACTTGCCATCTATTATATCAAACGAAGTAATTAGGACATAACTCATACATCACATACAAAGTTAGAAAATGGTAATAAATATAAAAAACATATAGGAGTGGCATCATCCTCGAAGCGACTCACCAAGTCTTCAAGTCTCTAATACAATCAACTAGTCATGAACGGAAGGAGAAGATTCGTCAAGCCTTACATTAGTGAAAGAATGTAGGCATAAGTATGCATTAGTACATGAAATGTACTAGTTATGAGGGGAGTGAAATAAAATATGAGACATGACCATAAATGAGACATAATTGAAAACATGGAATGCATGACTGACGAGTCTGAGATTGTGACTCATTTAGGGCTTTGTTTTGATAGTTTATGTGTCCTCAAATGCCTAATCTATGCTCTAAACTAAAGTTAAAAGTGTTGATTTGAATCTATGAGGGATAAGGAGCAAGGCAAGGGCCCTATTGGGCTAAAAGGAGCCAACAAGCTGAAGAAGTGAAGAAAAAAGATCATGTTGATTGCCAAGACCACTCGGCGTACCGCCGAGTAACTCATCACTCTGCCCAAAGTTTCAGCATGCCAGCCTTGGGGATAAGAGAAATTGGGCGAGGCATAAAACCTATCGGTGACGCGCCGATTGGATCAACGAAGCAAGGTTAAACCGCTGAAAGTTACAAAATGTGCAGAGAAGATGCAAGCAAATTGGCGATCCAAGGGAGCAAAAGGCGCATCGCGCAATCCATTGGAGACCCCTACATAGACCGCCTAAAGTTACAGTGTGTATTAGATGAAAACACAAAACAAGAAGGCGATGGACAGGGGCTATTGGTGAGTCACCAACCAATCGGCAAAGCCCGACTTTCCTCTCGATTTACCCTAAAAGTTCAAATTTTGGATCAATATAAATTGATATTTTGAAGAGAGAGAAGGTATCCAAACATTGGGAAACTCTTACCTAAAACGAAAAACACTATTCTTATTGAGTTTTGAAGCTTTCAAGTAGACTTGAAGTAAATTTCGAATTGGGTTTTGTAATTAAAGCTCCACTGAATCATTTTAAGAGTTTGTAGATCAATATTCAATCATGGAAAATGTAATAAGTATTGAATTCTTACTTTTTATGATGAATAACTAAAATCCTCATAGTTAGGGGTGTGACTATGTGATTAATTGTCTTATTTAGTTGTTGGGTGTTAAGGATTATTAATCTCAGTGTTATTTTGAAGTGGGTTTGATTTATAGCTGCTGCCAACTTAATATATTGGAGTGTACATTTCAATGTTGTCAGTATTTTATGCTTGCTTGAGAGAGAGGTGTAAAACCAAGGCTATAAATTAGCATATATAGTTATTGGGTTGTTATGGGTTTAGCTCGAGAGACTGAATTCTTAGCTCAATGCTACTCATCTAGCTCAAGAGAGTAGGTGAAGTGAGGTTTTGGACTGTTTATCGTGACAAGCTTGTTGAGGTTCGAGAGAACTCACCTGAAACGTAATAGTTGTTCAAGAGAAAGCTATTACATCTAAGGTCCAGCCTACCTGTTAAGATTTAGAAACCGTTAGTAATTACCAAGCACCCATTTAGTGAAATTGATAGTTAGTCGGTCATACCCCTAGTTATCTCTTAATTACTTATTTCTCCTTTGTTGTTTATGATTGCTTTAGTTTTTAAGTGAAAATATTTTCCTCCATTTGACATTCATGTCACCCCTCAATTTATTTAAGTGCTTTCAACAAATTTCATTCCTACAATCGATTAAATTGCATTTATAACTTCATAATTAAATTTAAACTTGTGTCGCTTCCTGTGGGTTTGACCCCAACTCGCTTGTTGGATTTTATACTAGATTTTGATCTTCTACACCTAGTATCGGATGAGGTATAGTTGAGCGTTAATAAAAAATGGTGCCACTGTCGGGGAGTGGTGTTTAGAATTCTTCTATTGAAGTTTGAATTACAATTTCTTTGTATTGTAGTTGAATCAAATTACTTTCCTTTTGTGAGCTGTTGTGATCAGGTGACAGGATGAGTGAAAATGAAAGCACTATGAACCAATTTGATCACTAAAATGATGGTGGTGATTTCTTTCAAGCCAATGAAGCACTTTTGGGGGGAATATGTGTTATTGGCCTACCTCCGGGTGAGAATCAGGCTGCATTCCATGTGACAAATACAATGATGCAATTCTTGCAAGCTAAAGGCATTTTTGGGGGCTGGATCATGAAAACCCCCATGAGAACATTCGAATCTTTGTTGAGATATGTAGTCCTTTCTCACTCAAGGATATTTCACAAGAATCAGTGCGGCTCCGATTGTTTCCTTTCTCTTTAATGGGGGAAGCAACCAAGTGATTAGCAGGGCTACCAAGAGACTTCATTTCATCATGGGAGGAGCATACCGAGGCATTCTACATGAGGTTCATTCCACCTTCAAAGATGGTGAAATTGCAGGACAACATTCAAAATTTCAAGCGGATAGAAGGGGAACCAATTTATGAAACTTAGCTGAGATATCAAACGTTTCTCTTGTAATGTCCTACTCATGGGCTTTCGGGTGACGTGAAACTTCAATATTTTTACAGGAGTTTAGACTCATTGAACAAAGGAGTAGCGGATCAGTTCGCCCGAAGAGGGATAATGTTATAATCATTTGAGGTGGTCTCGTCCCTCCTTGATGAAATGACAAAGATTAATCAGGCGTGGTACACTCAAGAGGACCAAGTTTCCCCCTTACTTTCAGGATGACAAAAGAGCAATTTGACAGAGAAAAAAAAGGGATGATAATATTAGCAAAATGATTTCCCAAATGGAGTGGTTATAAAAATAAGTTCTAGAAAATATTGGTGAACCCAAAGAAGTTAGAAGAGTATTTAGACTTGAGAAGGGTTCTCGCTAGAGTTACTTAAATGAGGGTGGCAATCAAGGTTGAAACTCGCATAAGGAAGAGGAGTGAAGACAATACCATTAAGGTTAGGCTGTAAAAAATGACCATTAGAAGAGAGAAAAGAGTCATGAAGAATACCATACACAATCAAGTGACAACCCAAGATCAAAGGGTAGTTCGAGTAACTTAAGAGTGGATGAATTGTTGTCACGTATCCTAGAAAAGGATGAGGGATCTGATGACATGCTTAAGGAGATGAAGGTTGATTTCTCATCATTGAATAATAGAGTTAATTCTCATGCGGATGCAATCAAACAACTTGAAAGTCAAATGAGCCTACTCTCAGAGCAATTGGAACCCAAACTATTTGACAGGGGTGAAACCGAGTGTGAAACAACTTTGAGGGCCAACTATGACAAAGATTTGGCGGTTATGACTCGAAGTGGAAAGATAGTTATTGGTATTGTAAAGGGTAATGACGGGATGAACGCTCATAAATAAGGTAAATATGATGATAAGGAAGAGAAACCCATGCAAGCACCGGAGAATGATATGCTCAAAGAGAAAGAGGAAAGTCTTAAGCAATGCCCCATCGACGAGTTGCAAAAAGCTAAAGAAAATGTTATTTCAACTCCAAAGATAGTCCAACCTCTTCCTAAGATAGCTCTTCCATTTCCTCAATGTTTCAAAAAGAAAATGAAGATGAAAAATTTAAGAAGTTTCCTTCCGTGTTTAAGACACTTTCTATAAATCTTCCTTTAGTGGAAGAATTATTAGAGATGTCGGGGTATGCGAAGTTCATGAAGGAGCTGGTTAGTAAGAAGTGAAACATAGACTTTGAAACAATCAAAGTTTCTCACAATTGTAGTGCCATTATGACCATCGAGATGATTACCAAGAAGGAGGATCTAGGGGCATTTACTATACCTTGCACCATTGGTATGCTTTAATTTGCTAAAGCTTTGTGTGACTTGGGGGCAAGCATAAATTTGATGCCTTATGCAATATTTAAACACCTTAGGCTGGGTGAACCGAAATCCACATCAATGCATCTTATTATGTCAAACAGGTCGATCAAACACCCCGTTGGAATACTCTATGACATATTGGTGAAGGTTGATCGATTTATCTTTCCTGCTGATTTTGTTATTCTTGATTGTGAGATTGATGCTAAAATTCTCATTTTTTTGGAAGACCATTTTTAGCAACCGGGAGAGCGCTAGTGGATGTTGAAAGCGAGGAGTTGAAGTTTTGGGTGAACAAATATGAGGTCACCTTTAATGTGTGCAAATCAATGAAACACCCAAGTGATATTCACGTGGTTTCAATAATTGATGTAATTGATAAAGCGATGGCTGGTGTGAGCGAATTGATGTGTATGATTGAACCTCTTGAGGTTGTTTTGTTGAATTATGATGAGACCGAAGTTCAAAGGTATGATGAGGTAGTAGCTGCTCTATCAGGATTAGGTGAAAACTCAAGGAACCTATTGAAGCTAGACATTGATCTAAAGATTCGAGAGAATTATCCCGCCAAACCATCCACAGAGGAACCACCCAAGCTTGAGTTGAAAGTGTTCCCCGCTCACTTCGATATGCATTCTTGGGGGAAAATAATACCTTGCTCGTTATCATTTCAGCTGACTTGCTTGAGTGGCAAGTAAAATTGCTTCTTGAGGTGTTGAGAAGGTACATCAAGGCTATAGGGTGGACTATTACTGACATTATAGGAATTCTACACGGCATTTGCACTCACAAGATTCAACTTGATAGTGAGTGCAAATCAAGTGTCGAGCATCACAGAAGATTGAACCCACCAATGTAAGAGGTGGTAAAAAAGGAAATAATCAAGTGGTTGGATGCAGGTGTGATTTACCCTATTGCAGATAGCAGATAGGTAAGTCTGGTGCAATGTATACCCAAAAAAAGTGGCATCAAAGTAGTCCTAAATGAAAAAGGGGAACTTGTTTGGACTACCCGGAAGTTAAATTCTTGGACTGAAAAAGATCACTTTGCTATGCCTTTTATGGATCAAATGCTTGATCAACTTTTGGAGCACGGATGGTATTGTTTCTTGGATGGTTATTCTGGGTATAACCAAATCTTTATTGCATCGGAGGATCAAGAGAAAACCACTTTCACTTGTCTTTATGGAACTTTCCTTTCAAAAGGATGCCTTTCGAGTTGTGTAATGCCTTGATGACGTTTCAATGTTGCATGTTGTCTATTTTTGATGGCATGGTGGAAGATTCAATAGAAGTCTTCATGGATGACTTCTCAGTTGTGGGCGATACTTTTGAAACATGTTTGGCAAACCTTGGGCAGGCCCTTCAAAGATGTGTGGAAACCAATTTAGTCCTAAATTGGGAGAAATGTCCCTTCATGGTTAGGGAAGGTATAATTTTGGATCACAAGGTATCACAAAAGGGGCTGGAGGTTGACAAGGCAGAGATTGAGGTAATTGAGAAGCTACCACCACCACTCTTGGTAAAAGGTATTGTAGTTTCTTGGGGAATGCCGGTTTCTATCGGAGATTCATTAAAGACTTTTCAAAAATTGCACGCCCATTGTGCAAACTTTTGGAGAATGAGGTGAAATTTAGTGTTGATGACGCATGTATGACAACCTTTAAGTGTTTGAAAAAAAAGTTGATCTCTACCCTGGTGATTATTAGCCCTGATTGGTCGGCACCTTTTGAAGTGATGTGTGATGCAGGTGGTACGGCATTAGCAATTTAGTACGCCAACAAAAAATTGAATGGTGCTCAACGTAGCAAGAATTACTTGCAGTGGTATATGCATTTGAAAAATTCCGGGCACATTTGTTAGGCACCAAAGTGGTGGTTCACACTGATCATGCAGCTCTGCAGTACTTAATGGCAAAGAAAGATGCTAAACCAAGGTTGATAAGATGGGTGGTATTATTTGAAGAATTCGACTTTGAAGTCAAGGATAGAAGATGTTGTGAAAATCTTGTGGCCGATCATCTATCTAGGTTGTAGGGCAAAGATAAAAACAAGTTGGAGTTAGTCATCAATGACCCATTCCTTGACGAACAGGTATTCACGTCTACTCTAAAGCAAACTTCTTAGTATGTTGATTTTGCTAACCATGTAGTGTGTCGACTAATGCCGGAGGACTTGAACTTCTATTAACAACAATGGTACTTGTTCGATGTCGATAGATACTTCTGCGACGAGCTGTATTTATTCCGAGAATGTGCAGACCATATTATTAGGTAATATGTGCCAGAAGAGGAAGTCAATGAAATTCTCAATGCTTGTCATGCTTCGCCAGTTGGTGGTCATCATAGTGGTGTGTGAACAACCTCTAAAATACTTCAAAGTGGTTACTATTGGCCAACCCTCTACAAAGATGCCCATGAATTTTTCAAGAGATGTATACAATGCAAAAATCAAGGAAGGGTGTCCAAACGACATGAATTACGTCTTAACCCTATTCTAAGATTTTTCTTTCAAATTGCCTCAATAAGATGATTCCTTCAGGTATGTAAGCTTTGATAGTGTTGGATTTGTTCACCCACATGCTAATCATGTAAATTTCAGTGTTAAGTTCATTCTAGAAAGTTGAAAATCTAATGTTATTGATATGTGTTCTTGAATTTGCTTTCATTCTTGAATTGAACCTTTAGTCAGGTCGTTCATGCCCATAACTTCCACATGAACTCCATCAGTTTAGTATCTTTGAAAGGAGTAGTATCTTCAAGTCTAAGTCTTGAGTATCGGGTTCCTAACCCTTCCGAGATTATAATACTAACCATGGGGCTATTACCTATTACCCATGAAGTTCATGAGTTGAGTTGTTCGTGCCCATAATTCCGTTTGAACATTATAAGTCGACCAATCTTGAGATGAGAAGTATCTTTGAGTCTTTGAGTTGAGTAGTTCATGCTCATAATTCCGCATAAACCCTCTGAGTTGAGCATTCTTGATGTTGACACCCAATTTTGGCCATCTACAATATAAATTAATTATCGAGCCTCTTCAATTTCAAACTATGTAAAATATTTAGTTTTGTAAAATTAAAAAAAAATTAACTAAAAGAAAAAAAAAGAAAGAATATATATATATATATATGTATGTATGTATGTATGTATGTATGTATGTATATGTTTGTAAGTTATTTTAACTAGTTTTGTCACTTTTTATAATTTTTAGATAATATACTGGTTTCACATAATTATGTATTTAACTCGTATATTTTATGATTATTTGAAAATCATCTCAAAAAGATTTTGTTTTAATTAAATATTTGGTTAATCAGTTTAGTAATATATATATATATATATATATATATATATATATATATATATATATATATATATATGAATTAATTAGTTTATAATTAAATAATTATTATGTTTCGTTAAGTAAAAAGCTCGTTAATTAATTAATATTAATTCATCTAAATTAAACTCAATATATATATATATATATATATATATATAAATCCAAACCCCTTTACCTATTTTGGGCCAAATTCCAGCAGCCCATATCATAATTCCCAGCCCACTCCCTCAGTTCCTTGTAATTTCTAGCAAAAACCCGGCCCAACCATTTTGTTCAACACAAAAGAAACCCATCCCAATACAATTCCAAAAATTAGCCCAGCTGTATCGTTCTTCTTCCTTCCAGCAACCCAGACGCGAAGAACACAGCAGCCAGCCAGAATCGAACCCAGAAATCGCAGCAGTACCAAACCTGACCCCATTGCCCATATTGAAATCCAGCGAAAATTGCAGAAAAATCAGTAAACGTCAATATTCGCAGCAACTCCGATGACGCATGCGACATCCATCACCTCAAACCTTCTTTTTTTTTTCTCTCCTCAGCTTTTTCCCATCCCCTTCCACTGTTGGCTTTGGAAAGGGGGAGAGAAATTCAAATTTTTGTTTGAATTTATCCAACGGATTTCCCCCAAAGCTGGCCAATTTTTCCTTATAAAAAGCCATTTACACTCAAGAAAGAAAAGGGGGAGATTAGAGTTTAGTTCTTTGGCAATAGCCATTTTATACTTGAGAAATTTTGAAACAATTTTCTTATTCTAAGTTCCAAGAAAAGCTTTGATTAAAGGTTGGTTCAAATTTCCTTATTTATTGCTCGAGTCTAAATCAGAGTAGGAGGTCGCTCTCTCTTTTGCTCGTTTGGTCTCAGTTTGCTGCCCCCTAAAAGGTAATACTCATCTCGATTCAACTACTTTTTGTTCTTAATGTGTTATTAATTGACTCTCTACTGTGTGAACTGTCTATATGCTAGTATTTCAGATTATTTTCGACTCACTGTTGATCGTAAATCAGTATACGTTTGGTTTGTTTACTCGAACTGATATTTTCTTTAGTTTTCTTTTGCTCAAAGTTGGGTTGGTTTCATTTTAGTTTCCATGCAGCTTTCCGCTGCTAAGGCCTCTTTACTGCAAAGCATGATCTCTCTTGTTGTTTATAATTTGTAGTTCAGTTTGGGGTCCTAAATTTAAGTTTTCTAAAGATAGGTTGTGTAGGCCGAACTTCGTTTTGTGTCTCGATTGCTGCAACAATCTAGAGCGAATGGGTACTGTTTTATTTGTTTAGAGGGTAAGATATTGTCCAGTACCGACTTAGCGGTGGTATAATAGGCTTCAATTGATTTTGTGTTGTTTCTTTTGGGTTGTGATCTACATAAGTGCTTGTCGTCTAATGATCGTTAAATTAGTCATCTCTTTACTGCTTATGAGTTTGTGACATAATGAGGATTAATAATATATATTGTTCTGGGAGGGTATTAACTCCAAGTTGGATCGATTGTCTTATCTACTAGTGGACTTTTGTTTCCTTTAAGCTTTGCTCGTCTTTAAATGTTGAAGTTCTTGTTAAATGATCTTCCAGTAATCAATTTAGGATTAGGAAAAGTTTAGTCAATTGATTTTTTGCTTTAAATAAGTGTAAAATTTTGGTGAGTCCGTTGCAGTACCATCAGTGGGGTTTTTTGCTTTACTGAGTTTTATCATTGAGTTTCTTTGTTATGAATGTGTATTAATCCTTTCTTTTCCTCTTGTTTCATGTGATTCCGAGTGAGTTCGTTGAATCCCATTGCCTTCCTTTCATTTCATTCCAAAGGGCCATGAAGGCCTAATGGCATTTCTCTCAAGTCACATTTAAAATCGAGTCCCAATACACTGATATGTGAAGCCAAGGAAACAGGTGTATAGGTTAATGGCAAATTGCAGGTCTAAAAAGGCCTTATAAAGGGGTTGCGCACCTGCTGTATACATCAGTATACACTGGTATGCATGGAAAAAATATCGAGATACAGGTTCAAAAATCAAAATACAAGGCTGGAAACTAGAAGAATAGGTCCCCAGAAAGCTGAAACAGGCCTCAGAATGCAGAAAAATGGGTTGTATACATTTGATATACACTGATATACAGCCAGTGTATACAAAAATGGGATTGGGTTAAAACCCAAAAACTGGCAGCGAATTTGGCCCAAGAGGAGGCCCAAATTCAATTTCTCCCTTACTCTTTAGTTCTTTAATTGTGATTATTTATTATTGTTGTTCAACTTTAATTTTAGAATTGTTGAATAACTTAAGAAATTCCCCAAAAGATGAGTTATTTCTTTTGTGTTGGTTTAATCTTAATATATTTCACGTTTTAATGTTCACTCATTTTATCAATTAAATATGTCGGTCAAATTATACATTTTTAAGATAAACCTTCTTCTCACTTGATTAAATTTTATTCATTTCAAAATTGTTTTTTAGTTAAAGTATTTTTTCTCAAATAAACTTTAAAAATGTTAGTCAAAACCTTTCAATTAATTAAAGAATATATATATACCTACTCGGTCATTTTCGTAAAAGGTTAGCTAATTAATTAAAATTGATTTTCATGTTTAATTTATTAAATTGGTTTAACGTATTATTTCAAAATGAATTACATGAATTCTAATTAATCTAGTTTTATTAAAATTTCATTCACGTTCAATTTAATTCAATTGTTTCATATGTAGGTCCCTTTTTTTTAATAAATAAAACAAAATGTATCAATTATTCATTTCCTCAAAGTTAATCAACTATTGTGAATTGTTATTTTATGTTAAATCATTTTCTAAACAATTAGTCAAAATATTTTTAGTCAAGTTGCAGGTCAACAGCATGTTAATTGTGCTTACCATTCAGGAGGTGCTGGGCATATTACTAAGGATTGTATCAACTTGAAGCATAAAATTCAAGACTTGATAGATCAAAAGGTCGTCACCCTTCAGACTACCACTCATAATGTCAATAGTAACCACATGTCGAATCATGGAGGGGTAACTATTAATATGGTTGAAGTCGAAGAAGATTTGAATGTGATAAAATTTATAATCTCAGCCAACCTTGAAAAGTTTGAGAAAGTTGCAGCCTCACCAACCGAAGGAGGGAAATCCAAATTTGTGAACATGGCACCTCATCAAGCTTTTGCTTTAGTGCCGAAAGAGGTTCAGAACGAGCAAAGAATAGATCAATCTTTTCCAAAATCATTGCCTCACTTATATCAGTCTTTCCCAGTGCAAAATGGTCTAGGGGAAGTAATCAAAAATTGGTTCAAAGAAGGTGATATTGTGCTTGAAGAGATGATCGAGACACCAGTCATATCAGATAGCGAGTCAAAGGAGGAAATGTCTAATTGAACATCCACTTCGCTCTTGATTCCTCCCTCGTCTTAGTAGACACAAATATTTTTTTTATGTTATTGCTAAAATTGGTGGTGTTCCGAATGAGGCTTGAGACTCATCCTTTACTCTATTTTTGTCTCACTATGTTTTAATCTCCCTCCTCATATTTTGAGAAAAGACAAAATGATTTATTGTCATGGCAAAATTTCTAATTTTCTTGTTTCAAAAGAAAACCTCATTTAATGCGAAAATTTGCCTTACTTGCCTTATATTTGCTATCTAATAGTATTTGTCTATGATTTCAGTAAAAATATTTTCAAATCTGTCAATAGCATGTCATGTCACAAGCTAAATGAACAAAATGAGGTAGATGCAGACCAATTTGAGGACTACAATGAAATGATCATGGTACCTAAACACCTGGTTTAGGAATTAAGACAGTTCGAAAGTCACAATAAACCAAATTTAGAAGAGACCAAAATAGTGAATCAAGAACATGATGAATGCATCAAATAAATCAAAATTGGTACCTATCTGACAAAAACACAGGAAAGAGAACTCATTAGTTTGCTTGGAGAACACATCAATACATTTGTTTAATGAAAACACATGGTTAAGCATGAACATTGGATCTTACAAGTCATCAATCTACTTAAATGCTGTCAAAAGATAACATGTTTGAAGACTCGATTTTTATCTTTTCCTTGTAACCGTCTCTATTTGTTTGTAATCGTTTATGCTTAGAATTTATCCCTTTGTAATGAACTACGTCTGACCTGAATTCTCAAGAATGAGATACGTAGGCGGCCTATGTCGGCCTCGGTCACCCCTCTATCCCTTTTTAATACTTCCTATGTGTTTGAACTATGTTTGACCTGAATTCTCAAGAGTGAGATACGTAGGCGGCCTATGTCGGTCTCGGTCGATTTTCTTGTAATTTTCTTACTTTTGTTAATTTTCGAGAAGGGGAACTACGTTTGACCTGATTTCTGTCTCAACGAGATACGTAGGCACCACAACAGTTCAATCATATCTCCCGTAAGATTTCTATTTTTCTTTACGATAGAACTGCGACAAAATTTTTGAGAGGGACTCAAAAATTCTCTAGAAGAAGAGCTCCCAAAAAAATTAAAACTGAAGTTACTTTGATATTTGTAACTGGGACAAAATTTTTGAAAGGATCTCAAAAATTTCGTAATTTGCTCACCAACAGTTAACGATAAGCCAAAACAGTTAACTGGGACAGAAATTTTTGAGAACGACCTCAAAAATTTCAATAAGGTTCATCGGAAGCTTAGAATAACTTTGAATGCTTCTTAACAAGTAATCAGATAGGTTTTGAGGCATCAACTTCAAAGACGTTCATTAAGCTTGATGTGACATGACACTTAGCAGTGACCTTTTCCAAATAATACTTTTGAAAATCTATTTTCCTTAAAGCTTTTCTTCCATGTTTTGATTATTTTGCATAAAATGTTTTGTCTTATCTATCAAGAAGCGGGAGATCAGAGCAATCAACCGGAGATAGCGAGACAAAGAGCAATCAACTAGAGATAATAAGACAAGGAACAAACAATCAAAGAAATCAACACAGATCAGTTCACTTAAAACTAACAAATTTTCTTTGGATGGAAAAAATGGTTCAATGCTTTTGAGTCCAAAAGAAGTAATCAGGGATATGAGTAACATTGTCTTCGCTCAAAAAGCCAAGTGAACATACAAATGTTCGAAGGTAAAATGATAGACATACGTTCAAAATCCTATCAATGGATCATCTTTTTTTTTATTTCGTCCTATCGATGGGCATACGTTCAAAATCCTACCGATGGATCATCATTTTCATTTGTCCTACTGATGGACATACATTCAAATCCTTTCGATGGATCATCATCCTTCGTCCTATCGACGGACATGCATATTATCCTACCGATGGATCTTCATTATAATTATCCTACCAATGGATCATTAACATATCCTACAAATGGATCAATATTATCCTACCGATGGATCTTTATTATAATTATCCTACCAATGGATCATCAACATTATCCTACCAATGGATCAATATTATCCTACCAATGGATCTTCATTATAATTATCCTACCAATGGATCATTAACATATCCTACAAATGGATCAATATTATCCTACCGATGGATCTTCATTATAATTATCCTACCAATGGATCATTAATATATCCTACCTATGGATCAATATTATCCTACCGACGAATCTTCGTTATAATTATCCTACCAATGGATCATCAACATTATCCTACCAATGGATCAATATTATCCTATCGACGGATCTTTATTATCATTATCCTATTGATGGATTAACATTACCTATTAATGGATCAACATCATCCTACCGACGAATCTTCATTATCATTATCTTACAAATGGATTAACATTATCAATGGATCATAAATATTATCCTACCAATGGATCAGCATCATCCTACCAATGGATTATCGTCATCTTACTAATGAAGAATCATCATTGTATTTTAATTTGCAAGAACGATATCAAGAGAACTATCAACATATTACATCAGTCTATTTCTTATTACTTCATATCAAAAGAAGAGTACATTGAAGAATTATATTGTAAATATGAGATATAAGCTTTATTTGCTTTACGTCAGAATAGAGGAAGCTGACGTCAAATGTCCAAGTAAAGAAATTAAGTGTCAACACGGTAAAAGACACTATCTCTCCATTTGAATTGCATTTTTACACTAATGAGTTTTATCTCAGTCTTTGTCGAGATCATCTAAGAGGATGAATTCTCAAAGCAAACTACAGGTGCGGACGACATCAAAATGGATACAGCACAACGTGGAACTTTTTCTTAGTAGCAAGCTGGGACATAGTCATACTCTTAGGATGCGAGCAGAGGAGTGACTTCCACCACAATCAAACCACACCCCTATCGGAAGGCATGTGGGTTTATCTTTGGATTTGTCAGTTTCGGTTTTGCATCCGAAAAATTTTGGGTTCACCGGAAGCAACTTTCCAATCTAAGTGGCAATGCATCAAGAGCTGTGGAAATTATGTCCGTGTAAGTTCTTACTTATAGATGTGAAGAGCTCCGCATTCATGGGTAAAAGGTTGCAAGCCTTCTTTCCATACTCGACTTATTTGTCACTTCTCTAGAACCAAAGGTTATCTTGCATAATAGATTTCCTTTTCAACCGATCGAGTTGAACTACAAGTAGACTGATTCCCTAAGTTGAGGGATATGTGGGCAGAATCAATATTGAAACTCGGCTGTATTCCAACATTCGCACTTAAATCTTATTCTCGAGCATTCTGATCTCCTCATAATCCGATATCGGAATAGCTTTTGAATTCTTTTAAAGATCGTGTGTCAAATCAAGCGTCTCGAACTACAAGCGGCCTGAATTCTCACATAACTTGAGATATGTAGGAAACCCACTCCTGGGGTTCGGCCATGACTCCTAAAGCCCATACCAAAAGGCCTTGCTGAAAGGATGAAGATGTGGTCGGTCAAAATTGGATTCGTCAATTTCATTGCCTCGAATTTCTTACATCAATCCAAGTCAAACGAAGGACATCTATTGACACCCAATTTTGGCCCTCCACAATATAAATTAATTATCGAGCCTCTTTAATTTCAAACTATTTAAAATATTTAGTTTTGTAGAATTAAAAAAAATTAATTAAAAGAAAAAAAAAGAAAGAAAATATATATATATATGTATGTATGTATGTATGTGTATGTTTTGCAAGTTATTTTAACTAGTTTTGTCACTTTTTATAATTTTTAGATAATGTACTGGTTTCACTTAATTATGTATTTAACTCGTATATTTTATGATTATTTGAAAATCATCTCAAAAAGATTTTGTTTTAATTAAATATTTGGTTAATCAGTTTAGTAATATATATATATATATATATGAGTTAATTAGTTTATAATTAAATAATTATTATATTTTTGTTAAGTAAGAAACTCGTTAATTAATTAATATTAATTCATCTAAATTAAACTCAATTTATATATCTCTTAAAAAATCCAAACCCCTTTTCCTATTTTGGGCCAAATTCCAGCAGCCCATATCATAATTCCCAACCCACTCTCTCAGTTTCCTGTAATTTCTAGCAGAAACCCGGCCCAACCATTTTGTTCAACACAAAAGAAACCCATCCCAATACAATTCCAAAAATTAGCCCAGTGTATCGTTCTTCTTCCTTCCAGCAACCCAGACGCGAAGAACACAGCAGCCAGCTAGAATCGAACCTAGAAAATTGCAGCAGTACCAAACCTGACCCCATTACCCATATTGAAATCCAGCGAAAATTGCAGAAAAATCAGTAAACGTCAATATTCGCAGCAACTCCGATGACGCATGCGACATCCATCACCTCAAACCTTCTTTTTTTTTTCTCTCCTCAGCTTTTTCCCATCCCCTTCCACTGTTGGCTTTGGAAAGGGGGAGAGAAATTCAAATTTTTGTTTGAATTTATCCAACGGATTTCCCCCAAAGCTGGCCAATTTTTCCTTATAAAAAGCCATTTACACTCAAGAAAGAAAGAGGGGAGATTAGAGTTTGGTTCTTTGGCACTAGCCGTTTTATACTTGAGAAATTTCAAAACGATTTTCTTATTCTAAGTTCCAAGAAAAGCTTTGATTAAAGGTTGGTTCAAATTTCCTTATTTATTTCTCGAGTCTAAACCGGATTAGGAGGTTGCTCTCTCTTTTGCTTGTTTGGTCTCAGTTTGCTGTCCCTTAAAAGGTAATACTCACCTCTATTCAACTGTTTTTTGTTCTTAATGTGTTATTAATTGACTCTCTACTGTGTGAACTGTCTATATGCTAGTATTTTGGATTGTTTTCGACTCACTGTTGATCGTAAATCAGTATGCGTTTGGTTTGTTTACTCGAACTGATATTTTCTTGAGTTTTCTTTTGCTCAAAGTTGGGTTGGTTTCATTTTAGTTTCCATACAGCTTTCCGCTGCTAAGGTCTCTTTACTGCAAAGCATGATCTCTCTTGTTGTTTATAATTTGTAGTTCAGTTTGGGGTCCTAAATTTAAGTTTTCTAAAGATAGGTTGTGTAGGCCGAACTTCGTTTTGTGTCTCGATTGCTGCAACAATCTAGAGCGAATGGGTACTGTTTTATTTGTTTAGAGGGTAAGATATTGTCCAGTACCGACTTAGCGGTGGTATAATAGGCTTCAATTGATTTTGTGTTGTTTCTTTTGGGTTGTGATCTACATAAGTGCTTGTCGTCTAATGATCGTTAAATTAGTCATCTCTTTACTGCTTATGAGTTTGTGACATAATGAGGATTAATAATATATATTGTTCTGGGAGGGTATTAACTCCAAGTTGGATCGATTGTCTTATCTACTAGTGGACTTTTGTTTCCTTTAAGCTTTGCTCATCTTTAAATGTTGAAGTTCTTATTAAATGGTCTTCCAGTAATCAATTTAGGATTAGGAAAAGTTTAGTCAATTGATTTTTTGCTTTAAATAAGTGTAAAATTTTGGTGAGTCCGTTGTAGTAGCATCAGTGGGGTTTGTTGCTTTACTGAGTTTTATCATTGAGTTTCTTTGTTATGAATGTGTATTAATCCTTTCTTTTCCTCTTGTTTCATGTGATTCCGAGTGAGTTCGTTGAATCCCATTGCCTTCCTTTCATTTCATTCCAAAGGGCCATGAAGGCCTAATGGCATTTCTCTCAAGTCACATTTAAAATCGAGTCCCAATACACTGATATGTGAAGCCAAGGAAACAGGTGTATAGGTTAATGGCAAATTGCAGGTCTAAAAAGGCCTCAAAAAGGGGTTGCGCACCTGCTGTATACATCAGTATACACTGGTATGCATGGAAAAAATATCGAGATACAGGTTCAAAAATCAAAATACAAGGCTGGAAACTAGAAGAATAGGTCCCCAGAAAGCTGAAACAGGCCTCAGAATGCAGAAAAATGGGTTGTATACATTTGATATACACTGATATACAGCCAGTGTATACAAAAATGGGATTGGGTTAAAACCCAAAAACTGGCAGCGAATTTGGCCCAAGAGGAGGCCCAAATTCAATTTCTCCCTTACTCTTTAGTTCTTTAATTGTGATTATTTATTATTGTTGTTCAACTTTAATTTTAGAATTGTTGAATAACTTAAGAAATTCCCCAAAAGATGAGTTATTTCTTTTGTGTTGGTTTAATCTTAATATATTTCACGTTTTAATGTTCACTCATTTTATCAATTAAATATGTCGGTCAAATTATACATTTTTAAGATAAACCTTCTTCTCACTTGATTAAATTTTATTCATTTCAAAATTATTTTTGAGTTAAAGTATTTTTTCTCAAATAAACTTTAAAAATGTTAGTCACAACCTTTCAATTAGTTAAAGAATATATATATACCTACTCGGTCATTTTTGTAAAAGGTTAGCTAATTAATTAAAATTGATTTTCATGTTTAATTTATTAAATTGGTTTAACGTATTATTTCAAAATGAATTACATGAATTCTAATTAATCTAGTTTTATTAAAATTTCATTCACGTTCAATTTAATTCAATTGTTTCATATGTAGGTCCCTTTTTTTTAATAAATAAAACAAAATGTATCAATTATTCATTTCCTCAAAGTTAATCAACTATTGTGAATTGTTATTTTATGTTAAATCATTTTCTAAACAATTAGTCAAAATATTTTTAGTCAAGTCGCAGGTCAACAGCATGTTAGCGGACACTTCAAATGCCTAAACCCTTTTCGAAGTGTAAATTGAACCCCGAACCCTCTTTGGTATTTTCAAATGATTTTTTCTATTTAAATATTTGAAAAATTATAAGTTTTCTTAATTTCTTTAAAAATTTAAGTGGCGACTCCTCGCTAAGTATTTTTCTTAAATTGTTTTATACTTAGAACATTTCAAAAAGTATTTTTTTTTATAGATGGAAAAATTACGACACAACACTTGAAATGAGTAGTATTAGTGAAGTTCTTTAGTTCCAAGTATTAAGATCTATATATGGTTATTGAAAACCTTGCATTGAGTCGTTTGTGTCCATAATTCAACATGAACCATATTTTAAGAAGTCTTTTACAAACGGTTTAACTTTGTTTTAAGACTTAAGTTTTGAGTTCAGTAAAGAGTAAAGTTGAAGTTCTTTTCTTCAAAAAGTATATGGGGACTAAGTATTCCCAAAGAGATTTAAAATGTTTTCATATTTAAATAAGAACGAAAACTAAGATTTCCAAAGAGCCTTCGGGCTAGTTTTCAAAAAAGAGTGATCGCTTTCTAAATGAAGCAAGAGGGGAAACTTTGATTTCCAATATAGCATTTGAGCTAAGTTTTTGAGCACTAATCTCAAATCAGAAAAGAAGTATGTTTTTAAACATAAAGAGCTAATATAATGTAATATTTTTGGGATTAGTATTGAGCACCAATATGGAAGAGTTCATAGAACTATCGGCCCCTTAAATCATGTAGCCATCATGGGTAGAAAAGGGTCATACTTTTTAGATGAATCCTTTTCACATAGACTAGTGGATCCACTTAATAATTCAAGTCCTATACCTTTGGCCGGGTATAGGATGCGTTGGTAACGTGCGGAAGATCGTTGTATCATCACAATAGCTCTTATGTGATGGTTGTCGGTTAGAGAAACTCCCACAACAGTATTTACATGGTTCCTCAAGGAGTTCTGCTTAGTATAAATGGGGGGTATGGGACTTCATTCATGCATTGCACAAATAGACTTTGAGAGGGAGCATAGTATGTCTTTTATGATATTATGATTATGAGTTAACATTATATTTTAAACAATTTTCCTTTTTGTTTATATTGCACTTGTTTTAAAATGCTTCATATTAAAATGAGTTCAGTTATGTTGAGTTGAGCCAGGTAAGTTCTTTAGTTTCTTTCAGATTCTTTCAAGCATATGTTTCCTTTTTATCAAAGTTCAAGCTTATATTTATGCTTTAGAATTTCTTTTACATGTTTGTACATTCCACATACCAAGCCATTTGGCCTGTATCTTCTCATGATGCAGACACAGATATTTAGGATCATCAACAAGAGCTTCGTTGATACATTCGGGAGTTCGAGTTAGCTATGGCGAGTCTCCTTGTTTTCGGAGGATTTCATTTACCTTTTAGTTTAGTCAGGATGTCGTGGGTCTTGTCCCGACTTGCATCTTTATTAGTTAGAGGCTTCATAGATAGTCAGTATAGTTGAGAATTTTGTATTATTTATTTATTTTATTAAATGTTTTAAAGACTTAAGTGTCTATTTTATGGCGAGTTGAATATATTATTTTTATTCTAAGTTTCATTTGAGTTAAAGTTTTGGAAAGTTGAGTTTATTGAATTTTATTCAGTTTTAAGCTTTTGCATGCTTAAGTTAGTCTTCCACTTGTAGTCAGCCAGGATGAGGGTTTGCTTGGGTACCAACAATGGTTCTTGAGTGTCGTCCACGTCCAGGGTGTAGACTCGGATCGTAACACATATGCTTTTGAGATGCATTTTGCGCTTTAATTGCCTAAGCAGACAAACATGAACAACATCTTTTATCTATGATTGCGGAAACAAGGATAGTCTAGCTAAAACAATACGAGGCATAAACAAAAAATTAATGAGACGGAGGATCTGAAATATCATGGCAAAACAAATAAGATAACATCATCACACAAGTGAGATAAATAGTCAATTAAAAATAAATTAAGGTTAGGAAGGAATTTTATCTTTTCCAAAGCAGCGAACTGAGATGATGAGCTTGACCATGAAAAACTCCCACCACCATGAGCCGATTTCGATGAGCTCCAGAAAGTAAAACAACTCTTTCTTTTGATGAAATTCCCTCTGTTTTAGGGCAGTAAATTAGTGTTCGAAAAATCCTTTATTTTTTATCCAAAAATCCTCCCTAAGACGGTAATGGAAGGATAGTATATATATAGGAAGAGAATTGAATCCATTAAGGGGGAAAACGGGCAGATTTTTGAATGAATTTGAAATTCAAAATTTTGTGCCAAGATCCTTAAATCCTTGCTCAAAATCAGGGAAAAGGCTGATTCTTGCGCATGGGAGAGTATTGTTGGCGCTACTGCTGATGTTAGGTTTGCATTTTTACGCTGATTTCTCGCCGGATTTGGTGGGATTTCGGTAGACGCGTTGGAAACATTTTGCGCCTGGATTTTGCAATGAAGAGGAAACACGTGAAAGGGTGGGGTCGGGCTCTTTGTTGTTGTTTGGAACGTTGTACGGGTTGTAGTGTTGCTGATTGTGAGAATTATGGGCTGGGTCTTTTGGAATTGAGAATGGGCTGATGTTTTGGATGAGGAGTTGGTATTGTATGTATGTTGTAATGTATTGTTGGGCTGGAAAAATTGAATTGGAAATGTTGGGCCAAGATTTTGGTCGAATTGGATAAAAATGAGTTTTGAAAAGTAATTCAAGAACGTGGTCTATTTGACTTAAGAAAATAACCACGTGAATTGCAAATTCGATCAAATTGAGACTATTGGTTGAAATCGGCCAAAATTAAAATAAAATGAATTAACATAATTAATTAACAAGCTTCTTAATCTTAACGAAAATGAAATAATTAATTTAATTGTAAACTAATTAACTCAAAAATATAAACTATAAATTAGCTAAAATAATTAACCAAGTTTTTAAGTAAAACCAAAATCTTTTTGAGACTATTTTTAAATATTAATAAAATATACTAAATATATACGAAATTATATAGACTTTACAAAATTGACAAAATTACTTAAACTGACTTTGGAAAATATTTTGAATTTTATAAAGTCAATTATTTCAAATCGTTAGAAATTTAAGAAGCTCGATGATAAATTTATATTGTGAAGGGTCAAAATTGGGTGTCAACAATGTGATATCTAGCTTAATCTTCACCGAGTCATTGGCCTATTGTGAAATCTTGCATATTAATTACAGTTTACTCTTATATTATTTGGAGAAGAAGGTGAAAATATGCAATATCTAGCTCAATCATTGCTGAATCATTGAACTATTTCTAAGTCTTGCATATTCATTACAATTTACTATTACATTATTTGGAGAAGAAGTTAAAATATGTGACATCTAGCTGGATCATTGCGGAGTTATTGACCTATTACTAAATCTTGCATTAATTACAATTTGCCTTTTAAATTATTTAGAAAAGAGGGTGAAAATATGTGATATCTAGGCGAATCATTGCTGAGTTATTGACCTATTGTTAAATCATGTATATTAATTACAATTTACTTTTAAATTTGGAAAAGAACAGTGAAAATACATGATATGTAGTTGAATCTCGAGTCATTGACCTATTGCTAAATCTTGCATATTAATTGCAATTTGCTTTTAAATTATTTAGAAAAGAAGGTAAAATAAGTGATATCTAGCTAAATCATTACTGAGTCATTGACCTTTTCTTAAATCTTGCATATTAATTAGAATTTTCTTTTAAATTATTTGAAAAAGGTGAAAATATGCAATATATTGCCGAATCATTACTAAGTCAGTGAACTATTGCTAAATCTTGCATATTAATTACAATTTGCTTTTACATTATTTGAAAAAGAAGGTAAAATATATGATATCTAGCTGGATCATTGTGGAGTCATTGACCTATTGCTAAACTAGCATATTAATTGCAATTTGCTTTTAAATAATTTGGAAAAGAAGGTTAAAATATGCAATATTTAGCTAGAAAAAAAATCAGAGAATAAGCGCTTTTTATGTTGTAAATATTTCACCTAATTATTATATAGTTGACCAATATTAAAATATCTTTACCAATCTTACTAATATAATTTGAAAATGATATCCATAATTCAGATATACAAGTTATAGCTAGAAATAAGCAGAAAGAACTCATTATTCATATGTGTCTCCACTGAACCATAAGAAGGAAATAAAAACACCTCTCACATACAAGTTTCAGTTTCATTTGTACTTACAATCATGCTCCATCTACCATTACGCCATCGTTGACATTCCAGCACCCTACCTCCACCACCAATACCTCAATTACTAATATTCAAAGTATTATTCCTGATTCCGTAACCCCAACAATACACCACCATAATGCCTCAATCACTAATATTCAATAGTACCATTCATGATTCCACCACCACCACCCCACCACCACTACCACCACCACCAATGCCTCAATCATTAATATTCAATGGTACCGGCACCATCACTACCAGCACATATGAATCAACCTCTATCATTCAATAGTACCATTCATGATGCCCCAACAATACCGTCCACCACCACCACCACCAATGCCTCAACCACTAATATTCAATGGAACCATTACCGATTTCACCACATCGACATCATCAACACCACCACAAATGCCTCAACCGCTAATAATTAACAGTTCCATTCAAGATTCTATCACCACCACCATAACCACCAATGCCTCAACCCCTTATATTCAATGATACTTTTGTCAATTCTACCATATCAGCACCACTAATACCTCAATCGATAAGATTTAATAGTACCATTCACGATTTTACCACCCTTCACCACCACCACCAATGCCTTAGTCATTAATATCAACGATACCATCTACAATTCCACGACACAGACACCATCATCACTACCATCAATTCCTCAACCGCTAATATTGAATAGTGCTATTTCAGATTTTGTTGACTAACCACCCCAATCGTGGCCAGAGATTGGGTCCTCAAAATGTTGCAATCTTTTTAGTACCAACACTCCAGAGTACATATGATGATGGCGACAATGAAGAAACCCCAAAATGAGTCTTATGATATGGAATTTTTTCGTGGCTTCGAGCAATTCGACTTGTATAAAATATTTTTTCTCTTTGCTTGATCGTCCAACCATGGTTTTGCTCCTGGAGACTCATAGGACACACCACCAACACCTAGCAGATGAATTTAGCTTCATTGATATAGCTAATGTTCCGGCTATTGAAGGTTGTGTAGGAATGGTTTTAGTTTGAAAAAAAGGACTTCGTTGTTGTCAATGGAGTTGTAACTAATAGCAAGGAGATACATTGCACCATCCAGGTACAATGACATTATTTTATGCACTAACATAAATAGCATAAAATAACATCATTGTACCTTAATGGTGCAATACATCTCCTCGCTATTGATTGCAAGTCCATTGACAATAATGAACTCATTTTTCCAAAATAAAGTCATTCCTCAACAACCTCCAATCGCCGGAACATTAGTTATATCAATGAAGTTAAGTTCATCTACTAGGTGTTGGTGGTGTGTCATGTGAGTCTCCAGGAGAAAAATAATGGTTGGGCGACAATAGACAAGCACAGAGTGATTTTTTTTCACAGAAGTCAGATTTATGAGGACTACTTTGGATTATGATTTTTATTTGTAAAGGAAAAAGTTATGTATGCGGATTTTGATATGAAATTCAAGCTAATGGGAATTCTTTGCTACAATGTTAGAGTTATTTTCAATTGAATTTCCATCCATTCATGCCTTAACGAAATGCAATCCATATGCCCTGAAATGTTTATATATGAATACATTTAGGGATGCTAACTTCAAATCATAATTTCAAATTCCGAATTCTCCAAAATGTAGGATTTGAAGATAAATATATCACTCACCATTGAACTTCATAGCAAATAAATACCCTTTAACTGCTACAACGTATAACACAAGTGATATGGTAAATAATAGAGGTTGCATATAAAATTTAGAACAAATAAAATACCTCATTTATTGTTTAAAAAACATGAATTTTGAGCTACTTGAAACAAAACTAGAGTTGTCAATATGAGATGGCCCACCCTATCCGGGCTAACCCATACATGCTTTGAAATTTGACGGGTCAGGATGGGCTAGCCCATTTTTAATGTGGGCCAGAAGATGGTCAGCCCAACCCACAAGTACGTGGGTTATAGGCTTTGCGAGGTCAGCCCTTTTTTCTTAAAAGTATATTTTATAATTTTTTAAATTAAATTATAATTTAAAAATACTATCATAAATATCAACAAGACAATATTACATGGGGTTAATGTTACTAACTGTTAATCAAATCCACAATAAAATTTGGGATAAGACACAAGTACCCCGCTAGACTATGACTGAAATCCCAAAGACACATCTAAACTTAAATAGGGTCCTATTACCCCCCTAAACTAATTTAAAATGGAATAAATAGAGTACAAATGGTGACATGGCATAGAGAGAGTGCACACTCTCTTGAAAGGCAAGTGAAGAGTGTACAAATTGGACACGTGTCATTTTTTTATTGGTAACTTTTATAATTAGTTAGTACACATATTTATTAATATTAAAACTTATATATATTTAATTATTTTTATTTCTTTCTCGTAAAAAAATTATTTTAATTTCTTTTCACTTTTAATTTTTTTAATTAATTAATTATCTTTTCACTTTTAATTATTTTAAAAATTTTTTGTGTATTTTTTAACAATATTAATTTAAAAGTGTCATTTTATTTTAACATTTTTTTTTGTTTTATTTGATTTTCTTCACTTAATTTGATATCCATTCAAAATTAGCTTAGTTTATATACAAGACATTTAGAATTAAATTTGAAATCAAATCAAAAAGAAAGACAAAGAAATAAAATCAATAGAAAAATTAAAGAGAAAAAACAATGAATGTAGTTAGAAAAAAGTTTCGATACAAGGTAAAAAAATGTGTATTAACTTAATTTAAATACAAGATAAAGAAAATAAGAATATTTTTTTTTAAAAAAAGTAAAAAGTTATTTTTTTAAATAAAATTAAGAATTTATTTTTAATTTTTTAAAAAATAATTTTTAATTGAAAAAATTAAAAATAAAAATAAAAAAACAATATTAAACGTGTGGCGGGCGAGTGTGTACAAACACAACCAACTTGGGTGGTTGAAGGTGTCACGTCAGCACAAAAGGTGCACAAAAATATGAAAAAATGAGTTTAGGGGGGGGGGGGGTAATAGGACCTTAGCTAAGTTTAGGTGTGCCTTTGGGATTTCGGTCATAGTCTAGGGAGTACTTATGCCTTATCCCAATAAAATTATCTTTATAATATTTATAAAGTTTGATTTCAAGTAAAAGTATAAATTAATAGAAATATTAACCTAATTGTTTTTCAATGATTATAATAAAATACAAAAACTATGACAATATTCCATAGGCTATGACCTATGTAGTGGTTCCCTAGAAATTTTAGAGAATTTTTATTTTATTTAGTATATATTTTATAAACATACTTTGTATTTAAATTGTAATAGTTCAAACTTTAAATAGATTTTGAGTTTATACACTTGTTATTTTTAATACTCTAATTTATTTTATTTTTTAATTAATTTTATTTGGCCCACGGGCTAGCCCTATCCATATTTCTCATCAAACCATTTGTTTCGTCAAATATCAAATCAAACTATTTGTGTCAGATTTTTAAATTTATAAACCAAACCAATAAAACTCGGGTTTTCAACCTCCGGTTTTTTCGGATTTTTTTGGGTTTTTCGGATTTTCGGGTTTTGTTCGGATTTTTCCATTAAAGTATTCATACAAACATATAATTTACTTGTACTTCAAATATTTTTTTAGTCCTATCAAAATACAACTATCTAAGATGTTTCTTAAGAAAATAACACAAATATGATATGATGAATGACACAAAAATATCCAACAAAAAAAAATAATGAAATCGCGTAAAATAAATATTGCAAATTAATAAGTCAGAATGAAAATTATCATAATTTAAAAGTATTAAATCATGCTAAAATAAGTTTAATAAGTATTAGTTACATGACTAAATATTAAAGAAAATTAAAATTAGATTATGTATTTTAATTGTCTAAACCAATGTAAAACTAAAGAACAAATTCAATATTATTGTCATTATTAGTGTTGAATTGATTTTCTTTTTGCAGTAGTATTAATTTGATTTTGATTTAAGCCTTATTATAATTACCAACGCCTATGAACTATAATCTTTATTGGACCATTCAGTTTCTAAGTTAAATAATATATTAAAAGATAAAAACTATAAAAAAGTATAAGAATTATTTAAAAATTAGATCAAAGTAAATATTTTTATGTATAAATTAAAATTTTAAAATTATCTATATAATGTCGGGTTGGTTTGGTCCCGAGTTGCTTTTTTTTAGTTAAAACCAAACCAACCCAAATATAATCGGGTTTTTGTTCAGTACCAAACCAAATCAAACCAAACTACTATTCGGGGGTTTTTTTTTTCTGATTTGACTAGGTTTGCGGTTTGGTTTGATTTTCGATTCGGTTTTGTACACCCCTACACCCCTAGACTATGACCAAAATCCAGAGACACACATTAACTAAATTAAGGTTCTATTACCCCCTGAACTCATTTTTTTTTTTTTGTAATTTTGTACACCTTTTTAGCTTATGTAGCATCCAAACATCTCCCACGTGTCACAAATGTTTGGAGTCACAGAGTGTGCCACATAAGCCAAAAGGTGTATTAAATTACAAAACAAATGAGTTCAGGGGGTAATAAGATATTAGTTTAGTTAAGGTGTGTCACTGAGAAGTCGCTCATAGTGTAGGGGGTACTTGTGTCTTTTCTTGTATATACTCTCTCCGTCCAATCATAGTTATCCACTATATTATTTTGGAATGTTGAACAATACTTATCCATTTTATGAAATCAATGGATAATTTTACACTTAGATCCTAATTTTTCTTTATCATTAATTATAGTAATTCTCTATTACATTTTTCAAGACATTGTATTTATTATATTCAAAGGGTAATATAGTAAAATTACTCTTCTATTTATATATTCTTAAGAAGTGTGCAATATTAATAGTGGACAAGTATTGTTGGACAGAGGGATAAAAATATTATAAAAATAGTTTTAGAATAAAGGGTAAAAAAGTAATCCAACTGTGTGCTTCAAAACTTGTCACTTTTCGTAATACTAGTTTCTGAGCACGTGATTTACGCGTGTATCCCATATCATTGAGTAGATAAATTGAAAAATCATATGAATATTTTTAAGTTCTATGTTTGAGTTACGAAAATAATTAATGTTGATTCTATTCAGTTAGGTCAATAAAGAAAAAGTTCTTGTCCAATGAAAAGTCTTAAATATCTTTTTTGTAATTTTTGTTTTTGCCTCGATGCTTTATTTTAATTTCTAATATTGGCTCTAGCTAATTACTAAAATAATTTCATTATCTTATTAATTTCTTTTGGTAATGCATTCTTTATACCCTACATTTGCTTTTTGTCTAGCACTCATGCAGGGTCGGCTCTGGCCTATAAATTTTAAGGCCAATGGCTTTGGGGCATCAAATTTCTACAAATAATAAATTATTTAATTTTTTCATAAAAAAAATTAATTATTTATAACCAAAAGTAATATATATATATATATATATATATATATATATTCTCAACCTCATTAAAATAGAAGAAATCAAGAAAACATTGATTTAGATTCTTACATTTTCTTTGTTAACACTCACCTTATTTATCCTTTTAACTCCTTTAGCCCTCTATTTTTTCAAATCTTTGATAGTTAGAATAATACTCTGTCAAAAATATGAATCAATAGCCGAAAAATGTTGAACAAAGTGAATTACAAATTCTTTTTTTATTTCTTCATAACTTTTCATATTAAAGTAGGGTATATCAGTTATAAACCTTTTGAATCAGATTCTGTGATTCTAACTCTTATCGTTATTTTAAAATTTATCAACTCATTACTTGTAAAATTATGTTATCAATTCGTATAATAATTGTCTCAATAAAATGATATTTTTCAATGTTGAATTGATAAAATCTTACCTAAAAATAATAATTAAAAAAGTATATGATAAAATCATTCATAAAAAAAGATAGGGAAAATGCATAAGTACCCCCCCCCCCCCCCAACCTATGGCCGAAATCTCTGAGACACACTTATAATATACTAAGGTCCTATTACCCCCCGAACTTATTTTATAAATAATTTTCTACCCCTTTTGGGCCTACGTGGAACCATCTTGTGGGCCTAGCGCATGTTGATAATTTCTTCAAGGATGGTGCCACATAGGCTGAAAAGGGGTAGAAAATTATTTATAAAATAAGTTCTGATTGTGGGGGGGGGGGGGGGAGGTAATAGGTCCTTAGTATAGTATAAGTGTGTCTCTAGGATTTCGGGCATAGGGGGGGGGGGGGGGGGCACTTATGCATTTTCCCAAAAAGATATTAAGTAATAATTTACATCTAAGAATTTAGAAAAATAAATAAATACAGATAGAGTTTATTTAAATTTTTGGCCTCTAATTAGAATTTCCCTTTAGGCCTCGAATTATGTTAAGCCGCCACTGCTGATTCATGTATGAATTCAACTCAGTACCTACTTCAGGTATAAACTCATGGTGATTTAGCTAAAGAGAAGAGGAAGGCACAACATGATAAGGGTAATTGATGTCTGGACAAAGAGAGGGATCCGGTCCCTTCTCAGAGGTTAGTATCCCCTTACTATGTTTGAAATGTGAAAAAGTAACAGTCACTTGCCACGTGTATACATCTCCTGATGTAACATCGTTTCTATTCAAAACCCAAAAGTCGCTATGTTCAGGGACCGGAGCCAACCTACAAAAAAGTTATCCTTAAATCTTTCTCAATTTCTTCAAAATCTCTTTCATCTGTTCTTAACACATGTCGAAATCCATTCCATCTCCCAAAGAACTTATAGCTCCAGAAGTTGAATCTCCCAATCATTTTGGGTTCAATAATTCAAACCTTGCCTGATATGCCCTCTCTTTCTACTCCAGTATGCAGAGTAAGTGAAACTGGTGAGTCAACTACTCCTACCATCGAAGTCTTGCTCCCTCAAAATATAGAACCCCATAGCTCAACTCCTCTCTCAAATGAAAACCTCTCTTGTTCTCCTACTCTAGTTCTCACTTATTCCTATGAGAACTCTCTTGGTGGCTCTTTTCGTTTAGACGCATGATCTATAGTACAACCCCATGTTGAGAAGCTATATATTGAATCAAAAGTCTCATATTCAATGGAGATCTCCTAATAGAAAAGGGGACAGAGTCGAATATCTTAGTCGCAGGGAAGGATTGGGTCATGCAAAGCCTATCTAATATGAAGGGAGATATTCTACCTTCATTTTCTAAAGAATGATACAAATCGCCAGATCCAGTTGAACACGACATGGTTCCTGTGTTTGATCACACTCCAGAAACTCGATTACACCTGAATTTTGTTCAAGAGGACATGGGGGCAAATGAGGATAATTTCCTCTAGTCTGGAAAAGAAAGGGTAGACGGGGATCAAATGAACAAGACCATGCTCCAACAGACAGGTAGCTCAGCCCTCTCTAGAATCCAAGGATTCACAACAACAATAGTTGTCTAAGAAGTTGGTTCCCGAGAAAATTTCAAGGCCCGACAAAGGAAAAGGGAAAATGATCAAATCTTCTCCCTCAAAAATTGTCAAAAACTATCCCACTTGCGGAGCTCAAAAGAAGTTGTTAAATGATTCCATGGCTGCCAACAAGGCACAAACAACTTAGCACAGACCCAAGAGGAAAACCACTGTGTCTTTGAAGATAAACTAGTTCTACCTACGGACCTAGTCGATGTGTCATAGGAGCCGAATAGTAGCGCTGCTAAATATAAGGATATAGTACAAGCAGTGAACAAGATCAACAAGGTTGTATATGGGAAAAAGATTAAGACACCAGAATCAAAGTGAAGGGGTATGACGAAGAGAAAGAAGAAGGATAAAAAGAAGTCTACGGAAGAGGTAGTAGAACTTGTGGAAAAAGTAGTGGAACCTAGGTCTAAGTATGTGAAGGGACTTGGTTTTCCTACTAAAAAAGGGAAAGGGTGGTAAAGTTTCAACTAGGGAGGAGCGAGTAACTACTCTCGAAACCAAAAGGTTTTAAATGGCAGGGTGTTTGATCCGAATGTTTTGGATAAACCATGCATAAGAAGCCTTGTTGAACGTGTGTCATTACAAGATTGAAAGCATCTATTTGAATGGCTTGTTTGTTTCCTACATGAACCAAAAGTTTATGAGTTCTATTACAAAATGCTACTTAATGATGATGGTATCATCGACACTTAGGTTCATGGGGTAGATATCCATTTAGATCATGAGAGTATCATTTTAAAAGTTCCACATAAGAGGGTCGGATTAGTAGAAAGGTGTGTACTATTTGATTCGTATGTTAAGTCAATTGTCTAAGTAGAAGATCTCGGATCCTCTGGGATTCTGAATAAATCCTTATGGGTGAACACCAGTAGTATTTTGAATTTGTAAACAAAGTACTTTTGTCTCGCACCAAAAAAAAGAACTATGGCTTCTTTTAAGCAAACTTGTTTCTCATGGAATTGTTAGACAAATTTGAAGCCATGAATCTTCATGGGATTATGCTGGAGCATACGCACTAAGTTATGACGGCCAAAAATAGGCGTGATGTTATGGCCTATGGGTATTTATTGGACCGAGTCTTCAAACATTTAAATGTTTCCCTTGATAAATGAGTTGCTGGAACAATAAAACATGTCTTCTCCATGTCTATCTTGTTGAGTGTGAATGCATGGAGGGAAAGGTGAAATCTAAGTCTTAAGTCTCCGAGCTTCTTCAACAACAAGAAGTGCTAAATAGGGAAATGGAAGATCTTACTACCCTGTTGGCTATAAAAGAATTGGAGATTATGAGGCTTGAAGCACAACTTCAAAAGGAACAATCTCAGGACTAGGTCCAAGTACATGTGGGCAAGAGAATGTTGAAGCACTAAAGGCTTGCAATGTTAAGTTGGTTGAATCAAATGCCAAATTGGACGCTGAGGTCAAGTCTATAACCCAAAAGTGTATCCAAGTCCATAAGGATGAGAACACCTGCATGAATCTGATCCTAAAATCTCTTATCCCCCAACCCCTTCTGTCTTAAAGTCCTTCCCGATCCTTTGTTTTTGTATCTGATAGTGGCTCTATGACTTTGTTATTTTTTGTCGTTTCACTTACAACCAGTATGGTGGATATTTTCCTTCTATTGATGACACCTTCCCTTGTTGTTTTGTTGTGTTGATTCTTTTCTATGTGCTTAGTTACTCATGTTTTGTGTTGCCCTTTGTCTATGGATTTCATTGTGTCTATGGATTCATTGTTTACTATTTTAATTTTTTCATGATGTCAAAAGGGGGAAGAATGGTATTGGTGTCAAGAGGTATTTGTGACAGGGGGAATCTAATTAACAGGTGACAGGGGAATATGTATGCTGGAAAATATTGATGGAAAGAAAATAATAAAGCTTTTGTTTGTCATCATCAAAAAAGGGAAAAAATGTTAGAATTTGAAGTTTTGATGATACTTACAAATCCACAACCTGATCCCATAGGTGATCAGCTATCTTAAGTCATATAGTGAAAAACTATAAAGGGTGGTCCTCTTTGACGTGGTTGGTGAGCACAAGAAACGAGAACAGTGTACTCAACCAATCAGAGAACACTAGGTTGTTTTGTTCAGAGGATAATATATCTTCATTTGACATGGAACAACTCAGTCAAGACATTAAAAGCAAAAATATTAAAAGGTGTCTTTTGTCTTTGAAGAATTCAAATCTTCAACAAGCTTAAGAGACCCGATAGAGTTATCGAGTGTGTATTCTAAGTGTTGTTATTGAGCACTTGGGTTGTGGTGAACTTGTAAGATTTGTTTCTAATCTATAAAGGAACGCATCAAGTCTTTGTTGTGAGAAAAAATAATAAACATAGTTAGAGTTAACTGTGTGGTGTGTGATTGAAGTCTATATTAATTAGAGTTAGTTAATATAGTGGGCAATAGAGGTATTGTTTTGGCTCTCTTCGTAATTGGGCTATTACATGTGGTGAGATTAAGAGTTTAATCTATTTATGTGTATTTGGAGTTTGTATTCACTTGTTGCTTGAAAATAGTGAAAATTGATGAAAATCTAGTGTGATTGATCGTGGTTTTCCTCCCTTGAACAAGGAGGTTTCCACGTAAAACTCGTTGCTTTTTTTTTTATTTTACTTAATAATTTATTATCTTCTACTGCATTTTAGTGTATTATCTATCCGGTCCCTTACATGTGGTTGACTAGTACATCTCATGAGTTTGTATATGTGTTAACAAATTGACTATATATATCATTTTGTTAAGCGGTATCTTGGTTCAATAAAGTTGAAATATCTTGAATTCACGTGAATAAATCTCAACACTTTGCCACTTCTATCTATACAAATAAAAATATAACAAAGTGTTCTTCCTTTAATTTATTTCCCAACCATATCTTGATATCAAGCAATATGTATTCCAATTTGTTTTATTAATCAAGAATGCTCCAAATTTTATTTCCTAATCAACTTTGATTCTAGTTTTCATGAGCTCAGACAAATATGTATCTAAAGTTACTTTTTTTAAAATTCAAGACGATGGACCCATTATTATAATTATTTTGTTTTTTGTGGTTAGATCTTTTTTCCTCTTTGCCTTGTGTAATATATTTGTGAAACATTAGGTAGAAATTTTAACTTCATTAGAGAATCACACGGAGTTTATTTCATTCTTTAAACACATTACATAGAGAAAATAAATTCAAATAATTGATATAAATATACTTATAAGTGAAAAAATCAATTTATAGCTCCACAAACAGTTCTTATGATCCCATTTTGACCAGTTAGAGGACTAATATCTCCCATTTTAATCATGGCTGCAGCAAAATCAGAGGCAAATGTGCGAGGGTTGTTGCTATATTCAGTAACAATGCTATCCGTTGACCCGCCACTAAGAAGGACTTGATCTGATTGAAGAAGACCTTTTCTTTGAATCAAGTTCTTGTAGTAATTGTTATCCAATTGATTGGGTGTAACTAAATCAAGTGGAGCTAGGTTTCCATTTTGATCTTCTTGAGGACATTGACGTCTTCTAGTGCTAGCAAATCCAGCATCGATGTCTGTTCCATTACTGTAAATCCTATCGCGGAAAAGGAAGCATTGTGCTTGACCAATTGAATGTGCACCTAGAATAAGATGATTCAAATTGTTAGATCTTCTTATCTATACATACAAGTATATGATCGATAAAATTATTTGTTTAATAATTTGCTAATTAGGGTTTTACCTGATAAAGCAACCATATCCCTTGTGCTAAGGCCTTTGTTGGCAAAGCCAGAAACAATCCTATCAAGAGGATCAAAAGGACCTGGGAGATCAGTTTCAGCAAGAGTATGACTTGCAGTGGTTGAATCTCTTCTTCCGAGTTTCACCGTCCATGATGGACCTCCAACCTGATTGTTAATAAACATAATATTGATTAGTATATACCGACCAAACAATACCTTTTTCTAGCATTTTTTTTTTAAAAAAAAATGAAGTTCAAATTACGAGCACTTACGAGAGTGGATGCATCCCTAGCAGCAACTGCAAGTATGTCTGCACATGACACAATTCCTGGACATGTTTTCTCAAGTTCCCTTTTTGCATCTTCTATAATACTGTATCCTCTAGCTGATCCAAGATTTGGCAATGCAGTCTTCTCGCTTACAATTGTTGGAGTCTCATCGAGTAAGATAGAAGCATCACAACCCTATACATATAGTTAAATCCACAAATTACAATTAGTATATACGTCGTCAAACCAATAATTTGAACTTGAGTGCTTAGAGAAACATAAATATTATTTATGAGAATCTAATATAACTGACCTGAACAAAGCAATCATGAAAATGAAGACGAATGAGGGATGCTGCCATGCGACGTTCACTTGAAACGGCTTGTCTTATGCTTGTACGAATAGTGGTGAGAGCAGTAGGGCAAGTGCGGTCATAGAATGTGGAAGAAAGTTGTGCATGACATTGCATGCTAGAGAGTAAGAGAAGAGAAAATATAGCAACAAAAGAGTTGTTTGAAGTAGTCATCATTTGGAAAGTGTGTCTAATGTATGATGCCAAGAAGTAAGAATAGATGTTTAGTAGATGAAAGATGTTAAGGTGATAGAAGAAGAAATGTGCTACTCAAATATTTATAGGCAAATCAAAGTCTTTTTTGGTCACTATTGGCTGCCAATTGCAAAATTAATATTCCGCGTTATTCCTACCTTTTTGTATTTGACTTGTTCTTTGTCTACCTATATTTGAAAGGCTCTTCTCATGAGTTACACTTTTATATTATTCCGTCTTGTTCAATTTATTTTATTTGTCTAGTTTAACATGATATATAATTTAAGCAAAAATTAAAAGAACTTTTGAATCTTATAATAGGCTTAATTAAAGTAAAGATAAGTAGAATTTATCAAAATGACATTTAATCTTGTAATTTTAAATATGTCACGTGAAAAAAAAAAAATTAAAGAATTGACAATAAAAAAAGACACTCTTCTTAAAACACAAAATACATAAAAATAAATAAATAAATTGAAACATAACAATTACATTATCTTCTAAGGATAAAAATCAACTTACTTCACATCATATATAATAATTATAGTTGAAAATGTGACTTCACACTATTTTTAGGTTTTTTGTTCTGACTAAGTGGCGAATTTACCGAAAAAAAAGAACTAAGTGACGATTCCATCTTTAACTTATTCTTGGTAAAAATAATATAATATTATTAATAATAATAATTAGCTGGAAAAACCGACAGATAGGCCAGTCCAAAAAATCGAGGGAAAATCAACTTTGTCCGTTGGTTTTGGGTTGATATTGGATGCTCATTGTTTTTTTTCAAAACAGAAAATCAACGCAGTTATTCGTTTTTTTTTAATTATTTATTTTTTTTATAAAAATAGATGGACAAGGTCAAGTTTTAAAGTGCAAAATTATAGTTGAAGAGTATAAATAATAATGATAAAAATATTTCGTCAGAGAGCATGTGTGATTGGGCAGTAAAATTGTCTAAAGTTATGTTAAGGTGATTTTACCGGCAATAGTAATTGACACTAAAAAAATGCCGTCAAAAGTATTTACTTTTTACGGCAATAATATTGGTGTTTACCGACACTCTAAATAAATATCACTAAATCATTTAGCGACATTGAATGCAATAGCAGTAGATTAAGGAAAAATTGTATGAAATAGCAAATTATTAGTTCAAATTAAATGTTATAGTCATAGTTTATTTTATTTGTAATTCGCAGAAAACATCCCCTTTTTTTGCCATTTGATTCGGTATACAATTAGTCATTTTATACATTTGAATATAAAATGTGTTTGTGTTTGTATAAAGCGAGAGAAAAATATATATACAAATACAAATACATATATTTTATTCCTATACACTAATAATTATACAAATACATGTCTTATTATACAAATTACAATATATAAATGAATTTATACAAAATTGAACAATTTGTATAAAATTGGATGTATCTAGCGAGTTATACAAATCAAAAACTCCATAACAAACATAAAATTTGTTATGGAGCGCAATTATGCAAACTATAGCTATAACATACAAATATAATTTTTATCTTTGCCATATGTGAAAATTGATCGATTAAATGCCGGTAAATATTTTTGTGGTAACAAATATTGCCACTAAAAGAAAAATTAATTGTCACTAAAAGTCTATTTTGGTGTAGCGATACCTGGGTACAATTCCAACTAACTATAGTTTTATGAATATTTATGAAAATCATATATACCTTCTGACGGACACGATCGGTTGTCCCTCAATTTTAACCGATCCTGTTTATTAGTTTCATGAAAGCGAAGAAGGTAAAACCGACAATGCACAATCCATCAATTTGATTCCAATTTTTCGTAAAAATTAAACTAACCTTGTCCGTCCATTTTAGCCCTTGATTTTAAACCTTTTTTTCGTGGTGTAATTTTTTAAACTACAGTGTAACTAACGTATATATAATTACTTACATAAATAAATTTATATTTTTTTATATAATTGTAAGAGAATAAATTATACTAGTATATTTCAAATAAAATGAATAACGGATCCGTACAGCCCGACAGCTTACCTCCTTGACTGATTCTATCCTTTTTTATTTGAATTTTTCATTTAACAAAGTTTTTTTAAAACAAATTATACTCCCTCCGTTCACTTTTATTTGTCACTTATTCTTAAAATAGACTTTCATTTTTACTTGTCACTTCTGACCTATCAAGAAAAGATAATAATTTTTTTCTATGTTGTATTAAATACTTATTTTTCAAATCATTTTCTAAGACATCATTTAATAGAGAATAACCTATATCATTAACTATTTTTTTTAACGGGTGTGTCAAATTAAACTGTGACAAGTAAAAGTGAATCAAGTGAGTATTTGAATTGAAACGGAATTATAATATTTGGAAGATATGTTGCTAGGTCAAAACAAGTTTTTTTTTTCTTTTCAAATAAGCACCCTTGACAAATTGCCACGCTATAAAAGTTCAACTTTGAAATGGTTGACATTAATTTAAGGATAAAAAGACAAATATATCCTCGAACTATCGTAGATGGTATGCAGATATCCTCCGTTATATTTTTGGGACATAAGTGCCTCTACCGTCCAAAAACTAGAGCATATATGCCCTTCACTCTAATGAAAGACTAAATAGGGACATGTGGCACAATCTTATCCGTCAATCCGATATTTAATAAATGTTGGATTGGTGGATAAGATTATAACATGTGTATGTTCGTTAGTATAAAGGGTATATATGCTCTAGTTTTTAGACGGCAGGGGCACCAATATCCCAAAAGTATGACGGAAGATATCTGCATACCATTTACAATAGTTCGGAGTATATTTATCATTTTCCCCTTAATTTAATTATAAAAACATATGACTATAAACGGAAGTGGAATAATAAAAAACTGATTAATATTTGAGTACGGCATTTACAAAGTGTGTATTGTTATATATTGCTTGCTGTTATTGTTATAGGCAAACACTAACATAGACAAATAAATATAGCATGAAAAGTTAATCCTAAAAATAAAATAAAAGAGTAAGTTACATATTTAACCAATCAACTTAGATAATTAAATTTACTAGTCATATATACATTATTTTGTATCGAAATTATATACATATTTAATATATATCATCCATTAATATATAAAAAACATATATCCATTAATTATTATTTTGATAATGATTATGTATATTCATTTCTCTAACAAAAAATAATTTAATTGTTACAATGAAATATTAATTATAACAAGTGATCAATAACAAAACTAGTGAGATTTCGATCAAAATCAATAACTTAAACAAATTAAAATTCTGAACTTTAACTTCAAATTGTAACTCACTCTTTAATTGTATATATATAATAATATAATTGTGTTGACAAATTAAGATTGTTGTTAGGTTTCTATGATTGCTCCTTGCTCATTAATCATTGTAGCCATATATACGTCATCTTTGACAAATCCCTTTCTATTTTGGGAAAAACTTATGATTTCAATAATTAATTTATAATGTTCTGGATGACATAAGAAAGTCAAAGGAACAATTATTATGAATTAACACAGTAAGGTTCAGCCCCTTTTACTTATATTTATTTCTATTGAGGATTTTTATTTAAAAAAAACGTCAAAGGAACAATTATTATGAATTGCAATATCAAAGTCAAAGGTCAATGACATTATTAAAAAATGTATTTTAGGAGAAGATTTATTTTTAGCTAGGTAAAATTTAATAAATTGAGAAAGATATAAAGTCATTTTAATTTATCTTTATTACTATGTGGATTTACATTATAATTTTGGATATTATTTTTTACCAGATTAATATCTAGCTTGAGATATTTCTATAATTCTCTAATTAATTTAATAAATAAATGGTCTCCGTTTGTAGAAGACTTTTTCTTTGCACAATTCACTTTATTCCTACATTTCTATCATACGTACTACGAAGCTTCATGAATTAAATACTATAATAATAATAATAAATAATGACATGCATAAATGTCATTTTCAACAAAATATATTTAGGAATAATATTAGTTGAAAGTCAAATTAGTCAGCAGGCCATATCCAATTACATTACAGAATTAAAATCGAAATTTTATAAATTAAAGCAGCATCTAATACTTTATTAGAAAGAGTTCACATTATTGTCAACGACAACTCTTGCCACAGTTTTGGCAAATAGGAGTAGGGGTGTGAAAATCAAATCGATTAATAAATTAAATTGAAAAAAATCTTATTAGATTTATGGGTTTTTAATGGTTTTACAAAAAAAATACTATGGGTTATCGTTCGATTTTGGTTTTTAATATTGAGTTATTGCGTAAATCGATAACCCATTAAAACAATAATAGTTTACTACTTAACTCTTCATAAATATTAAATATTAATAATTTATCATACACTACAATCTACCTAACTAAATATCATCTTTCTTGTTTCACAACATCAAAACATTTACAGCTAATTTGCTTGTTTCACTCTATCACGCTAATTTATTAGAGAAGTGAAAAGTTATATATTTATTTTACGAATAATTTTTTATTCGGTAAACCGAAAAACAAAGTCAGCAGCAGGCTATATCCAATTACTACTTGGTCAAATTTATTTTTGACATTGTAAGTGTTGAATTTCCTTGATTAATTTATATATTAACTTCTTTTTATATACCATCTTCTTAACGAAAACTAAGACTCCCGCCGCTAATGTTTGATACTTTTGACTGCTGGTGGGTACGTAGAAAGTGGATGCAGGCAACTTGTGTAGAACACCACGCTATAAAAGCTGGACTTTGGAATGGTTAATTAAACAAAAAGGATAGCATCTAATAGTTTAATGTCAAAATAATTATTATTTGTCAAATGTGAGTATTATAATTATTTATATAGTCATACATCATCAATTCTTTGACATTGTCCTTTCGTACCAATGATTTGATAATATCTAATTTGTAGGATAAAATTATGAAATGTCAAAATCAATAGTCAATGGGATTAAAATATTACTTTTGGAGAACATTTCGTTTTCCATGCTCAACAAAATCTATTACGAAAGAGATAGTCATTTTAATTTGTTTTAATAATGATAACGATCATATATAGTCGCAGTTTAATAATAGTTTTAAATTATCTTAACAAGTTATGGATTACTGTAGTTATTTTTCTGTTGATTTTATTATGGTAGGGTAAAATTAAAAAAATACAATGATATAAATTTTAATTTATCGATTACTAGTCGAAAACTACAACAAAATTCCAATTGCACATTTATAGTCTAAAAATTTATAGTAATGTTATATATGCTGATAGTATAAAATTTATTTATATTATCTTAAATTGAGATAACAGATTAATTATAATTATGATTAATGTGTTTCAAAATATTTAAGTTTAATTATGTATTAAAAATGGAGCCAAGTAATTACATTGCTAAACATTAGCTAGAACTTAACTACTTAAAGCATAACGAAGATTTTATTTCATTATATTCCTGAAACAATACAAAAAATATATAGGAAAAAAATCAAATGAATACAAATAAACTCAGCAATTATACAAGTAATAGGCTTTTGAAATATCAATTTATAGCTCCACAAACAGTTCTTATGATCCCATTTTGACCAGTTAGAGGACTAATATCTCCCATTTTAATCATGGCTGCAGCAAAATCAGAGGCAAATGTGCGAGGGCTGTTGCTATATTCAGTAACAATGCTATCCGTTGACCCGCCACTAAGAAGGACTTGATCTGATTGAAGAAGACCTTTTCTTTGAATCAAGTTCTTGTAGTAATTGTTATCCAATTGATTGGGTGTAACTAAATCAAGTGGAGCTAGGTTTCCATTTTGATCTTCTTGAGGACATTGACGTCTTCTAGTGCTAGCAAATCCAGCATCGATGTCTGTTCCATTACTGTAAATCCTATCGCGGAAAAGGAAGCATTGTGCTTGACCAATTGAATGTGCACCTAGAATAAGATGATTCAAATTGTTAGATCTTCTTATCTATACATACAAGTATATGATCGATAAAATTATTTGTTTAATAATTTGCTAATTAGGGTTTTACCTGATAAAGCAACCATATCCCTTGTGCTAAGGCCTTTGTTGGCAAAGCCAGAAACAATCCTATCAAGAGGATCAAAAGGACCTGGGAGATCAGTTTCAGCAAGAGTATGACTTGCAGTGGTTGAATCTCTTCTTCCGAGTTTCACCGTCCATGATGGACCTCCAACCTGATTGTTAATAAACATAATATTGATTAGTATATACCGACCAAACAATACCTTTTTCTAGCATTTTTTTTTTTAAAAAAAATGAAGTTCAAATTACGAGCACTTACGAGAGTGGATGCATCCCTAGCAGCAACTGCAAGTATGTCTGCACATGACACAATTCCTGGACATGTTTTCTCAAGTTCCCTTTTTGCATCTTCTATAATACTGTATCCTCTAGCTGATCCAAGATTTGGCAATGCAGTCTTCTCGCTTACAATTGTTGGAGTCTCATCGAGTAAGATAGAAGCATCACAACCCTATACATATAGTTAAATCCACAAATTACAATTAGTATATACGTCGTCAAACCAATAATTTGAACTTGAGTGCTTAGAGAAACATAAATATTATTTATGAGAATCTAATATAACTGACCTGAACAAAGCAATCATGAAAATGAAGACGAATGAGGGATGCTGCCATGCGACGTTCACTTGAAACGGCTTGTCTTATGCTTGTACGAATAGTGGTGAGAGCAGTAGGGCAAGTGCGGTCATAGAATGTGGAAGAAAGTTGTGCATGACATTGCATGCTAGAGAGTAAGAGAAGAGAAAATATAGCAACAAAAGAGTTGTTTGAAGTAGTCATCATTTGGAAAGTGTGTCTAATGTATGATGCCAAGAAGTAAGAATAGATGTTTAGTAGATGAAAGATGTTAAGGTGATAGAAGAAGAAATGTGCTACTCAAATATTTATAGGCAAATCAAAGTCTTTTTTGGTCACTATTGGCTGCCAATTGCAAAATTAATATTCCGCGTTATTCCTACCTTTTTGTATTTGACTTGTTCTTTGTCTACCTATATTTGAAAGGCTCTTCTCATGAGTTACACTTTTATATTATTCCGTCTTGTTCAATTTATTTTATTTGTCTAGTTTAACATGATATATAATTTAAGCAAAAATTAAAAGAACTTTTGAATCTTATAATAGGCTTAATTAAAGTAAAGATAAGTAGAATTTATCAAAATAACATTTAATCTTGTGGTTTTAAATATGTCATGTGAAAAAAAATAAAATTAAAGAGTTGACGAAAAAGAAAAGACACTCTTCTTAAAACACAAAATACATAAAAAAAAAAAAAAAAAAAAAAAAAAAGATAATTAAATTGAAATATAACAAGTACATAATTTTCTAATGATAAAAATTAACTTACTTAATATCATATATAATAATGGGGAAAAGGACAAATATACCCCTAAACTATCATAAATGATATGTTAATACCCTTCGTTATACTTTAAGGTCGTATATACCCTTACCGTCATTCTTTTGGGTTGTGTATATCCTTGAAGTTAACGGATGGACACTTGGCTTCATCTAAATGATTTATCCGATTTTATTTATTTTTTACCCAAAAATTAAAAATCCACCCGACCCACAACCAAAATGGGTGGTGCCAAAATCCACTCTTCATTTTAATAAAAAACCATCCCTCTATTCTTCTCAACCCACCATGACCATGGAATCAATTACTCATCTTCAAGAAAGAAGATGAGTTGTTCACTAAAACTACTCTCTTCTTCACTTTCACTTCAAATTTTGTATCCATCCAGCTTCAACATGTAACATTCCCTTCAAGTTTTGTCAATTTGGTGTCTTTCGAATTCTTTAAATCTATAGACTTTATGCTTGCTAACAAAAAAAAGAAAGCTTCATCTTTATTTAGCTTAGTAGGAATCTATGTTATTGGGTGTTTTGTACATTGTCTATTTCAAGAATATTTTCAATCCCTTTCAATAGTAAAAAATTGATTTGAGCTTTAAAATTTTGATCTTATTGTAGACCCACTTTAAAGCTTGAAGCTTTGTCCATCAATGATGTAGTATTTTCTCAACTCGTTTCAACAATAAACAAATAGATTTGAGCTTGAAATTTTCGATTAGATCGTAGACCCATTTTAAAGCTTGAAGTTTTCGATTAGATCGTAGACCCACTTTAAAGCTTGAAGTTTTGTCCATCAATGGTGGTAGTATTTTCTCAACCCCTTTTAATAACAATAAATCAATGTGAGTTTGAAATTTTTGATTCGATTGTAGACCCAAGCTTGAAGCTTTGTCCATCAATGGTGATATCGTTTCCAACTCCTTTCAACAATAATAAATTGATTTGAACGAAAAAAAAAATGAAATTGGTTTCTTGATTTTTATTGAAATAATATGCTTTTGTGTTTTTGTTTAATTTGTGAGATTTGAAGAATGGTGCCAATGAAAATGAATTGAAGAACATTTTTCCTTTTATTTGATATTTAGTGGAGATGAACATCTGTGCTTCTTATTTTTAATTTTAAATGTCATGGTATTTTAATTTGGGTCATGGGTGGGTAAGTTATGAAAAATGAGTGGGTTCTCAATTTTTTGGATAAATAAAAATAAAATAGGTAAATTATTTAGATGATATTATGTGTCAATCTGTTAGTCTTAAGGATATAGACGAATCAAAATGTTGACGGTAAGAATATATACAACCTTAAAATATAACGAAGAATATTAATATATTATTTATAATAGTTCGAAGGTATATTTATCGTTTTTCCCTATAATAATTAGGGGTCGTTTGGTGTGAAGGATAGGGTAAAATAACCCTGGGATTAAATTATAGTGCCACTCAATTTGTTGTTTGGTTGGCAAGGCCGGGATAACTTATCCCGGTACTAATTATTAGTACCGGGATAAGTTATTCCTTTCTATGAGTGGTATAGTAATCTCGGGATAACTTATCCTGGGATAAAATGACTAAATGACAAAAATGTCCCTTTAAACACTTTTTAGACATTACTTTTCAAATCCATGAAGGGTATTTTTGTAAACTTATATGTTGTTCTTAAGATTTATTATTTTGAATACAACAAACCAAACACTCAATAAAAAATAATCTTAGCATAACTTATCCTATCATAACTAATCCCATCATAACTTATCCCATTATAACTTGAATTCAAACCAAACGACCCGTTATTGTTGAAAATGTGACTTCACACTATTTTTAGGTTTTTGTTCCGACTAAGTGGCGAATTTACCGAGAAAAAAGAACTAAGTGACAATTCAATCTTTAACTTATTCTTGGTAAAAACAACAACAACAACAATAATAATATTAATAATTAGCTGGAAAAAACCGACAGATAGGCCAGTCCAAAATATCGGGGGGAAATCAACTTTGTCCGTTGATTTTGGGTTGATATTGGATGTTCGCTGTTTTTTTTTTAACCAGAAAATCAACGCAGTTATTCGTTTTTTTTAATTATTTTATACATTTTTTTTTTATAAAAATCGATGGACAAAGTCAACTTTTGAAGTGCAAAATTATAGTTGAAGAGTATAAATAATAATGATAAAAATATTTCGTAAAAAGGAGCATGTGTGATTGGGCAGTAAAATTGTCTAAAGTTATGTTAAGGTGATTTTACCGGCAATAGTAATTGACACTAAAAAAATGCCGCCAAAAGTATTTACTTTTTGCGGCAATAATATTGGTGTTTACCGGCACTCTAAATAAATATCATTAAAGCCTTTAGCGACATTGAATGCAATAGTAATAGATTAAGGAAAAATTATATGAAATAACAAACTATTAATTCAAATTAAATGTTATAGTCATAGTTTATTTTATTTGTAATTCGCAAAAAACATTTCATTTTTTTGCCATCGGTATACAATTAGTCATTTTATACATTTGTATATAAATTATATAAAATGCGTTTGTGTAAAAGAGTTATATGTAAGTCTTACTTTTATTGATGTACAATTGTCTTTGTTTTATACATAATAGAGTACATCGACATGAAAGGAAATAAAAAACTAGTAAGGAAAATATCCACAATAAGGAAAGCAAATAATATACATTAAGAGGGAGATATCTCTACACCAAATAAGGAGATAGCATTGAAGAGGAGGATCTACATAGTAGGAATATGAACTATTCCTTATATAAAGCGAAAGAAAAGTGTATATACAAATACAAATATATATATTTTCTTTCTATACACTAATAATTATACAAATACATATCTTATCATACAAATTAAAATGTATAAATGAATTTATACAAAACTGAACAATTTGTATAAAATTGAATGTATCTTGCAAATTATACAAATCAAAAGCTCCATAACAAACATAAAATTTGTCATGGAGCGCAATTATGCAAACTATAGCTATAATATATAAATATGATTTTTATGTTTGTTATATGTGAAAGTTGCTCAATTAAATGCCGATAAATATTTTTGTGGCAATATATATTGCCACTAAAAGAAAAATTAATTGTCACTAAAAGTCTATTTTGGTATAGTGATACCTGGGTACAATTCCAACTAACTATATTTTTATGAATACTTATGAAAATCATATATACCTTCTGACGGATACGATCGGTTGTCCCTCAATTTTAACCGATCCTGTCTATTAGTTTCACGAAAGCGATGAAGGTAAAATCGACAAGGCACAATCCATCGATTTGATGCCAATTTTTCGTAAAAATTAAATTAACCTTGTCGGTCGATTTTAGCACTTGATTTTAAACCTTTTTTTCGTGGTGTAATTTTTTAAATTATCAGTGTAACTAACGTATATATAATTACTTACATAAATAAATTTATATTTTTTTATATAATTGTAAGAGAATAAATTATACTAGTATATTTCAAATAAAATGAATAACGGATTCGTACAGCCCGACAGCTTAACTCCTTGACTAATTCTATACTTTTTTATTTGAATTTTTCATTTAACAAAGTTTTTTTTTTTAAAAAAAATTATACTCCCTCCGTTCACTTTTATTTGTCACTTATTCCTAAAATAGACTTTTATTGTCACTTCTGACCTATCAAGAAAAGATAATAATTTTTTTTTATGTTGTATTAAATACTTATTTTCCAAATCATTTTCTAAGACATCATTTAATAGAGGATAACCGATATCATTAACTATTTTTTTAATGGATGTGTCAAATTAAACTGTGACAAATAAAAGTGAATCGAGTGAGTATTTGAATCGAAACTGAATTATAATATTTGGAAGATATGTTGCTAGGTCAAAACAAGTTTTTTGTTTTTCTTTTCAAATAAGCACCCTTGACAAATTGCCACGCTATAAAGTTCAACTTTGAAATGGTTGACATTAATTTAAGGGTAAAAAGACAAATATACCTCTGAACTATCGTAGATGGTATGCAGATACCCTCCGTCATACTTTTGGACATAAATGCCCCTACCGTCCAAAAACTAGAGCATATATGCCCTTCACTCTAATGGAAAATTAAATAGGGACACGTGGCACAATCTTATCAGTCGATTCGATATTTAATAAATGTTGGATCGGTGGATAAGATTATGACATGTGTATGTCCGTTAGTATAAAGGGTATATATGCTCTAATTTTTGGACGGCAGGGGCACCGATGTCCCAAAAGTATAATGGAAGATATCTGCATACCATTTACGATAGTTCGAAATATAGTTATCATTTTTCCCTTAATTTAATTATAAAAACATATGACTATAAACGGAAGTGGAATAATAGAAAACTGATTAATATTTGAGTAAGGCATTTACAAATTGTGTATTGTTATATATTGCTTGCTGTTATTGTTAAAGGCAAACACTAACATAGACAAATAAATATAGCATGAAAAGTTAATCCTAAAAATAAAATAAAAGAGTAAGTTACATATTTAACCAAATCAACTTAGATAGTTAAATTTACTAGTCATATACACATTATTTTGTATCGAAATTATATACATATTTAATTGTTATAATGAAATATTAATTGTAGCAAGTGATCAATAACACAACTAGTGAGATTTCGATCAAAATTAATAACTTAAACAAATTAAAATTCTGAAATTTAACTTTAAATTATAACTCACTCTTTAATTGTATATATATAATAATATAATTGGTTTGACTAATTAAGATTGTTGTTAGGTTTCTATGATTGCTCCTTGCTCATTAATCATTATAGTCATATATACATCATCTTGTGTTTGACAAATCCCTTTCTATTTTGGGAAAATTTTTTGATTTCAATTGATTAATTTATAATGTTCTGGATGACATCATAAGAAAGTCAAAGGAACAAGTTATGAATTAACACAGTAAGGTTCAGCCCCTTTTACTTATATTTATTTCTATTGAGGATTTATTTAATAAAAAAAAGTCAGAGGAACAATTATTATGAATTGCAATGTCAAAAGTCAAAGGTCAATGGCATTATTAAAAAATGTATTTTAGAAGAAGATTTATTTTTAGCTAGGTAAAATTTAATAAACTGAGAAAGATATAAAGTCATTTTAATTTATCTTTATTACAATGTGGATATACATTATAATTTCGGATATTATTTTTTATCAGATTAATATCTAGCTAGAGATATTTCTATAATTCTCTAATTAATTTAATAAATAAATGGTCTCCGTTTGTAGAAGATTTTTTCTTTGCACAGTTCACTTTATTCCTACATTTCTATCATACGTACTACGAAGCTTCATGAATTAAATACTATAATAATAATAATAATAAATAATGACATGCATAAATGTCATTTTCAACAAAATATATTTAGGCATTGTATTAGTTGAAAGTCAAAGTCAGCAGGCTATATCCGATTACATTACAGAATTAAAATCGAAATTTTATAAATTAAAGCAGCATCTAATACTTAATTAAAAAGAGTTCACATTATTGTCAACGACAACTCTTGCCACAGTTTTGGCAAATAGGAGTAGGGGTGTGAAAATCAAATCGATTAATAAATTAAATTGAAAAAAATCTTATTAGATTTATGGGTTTTTAATGGTTTTACAAAAAAAAATACTATGGGTTATCGTTCGATTTTGGTTTTTAATATTGAGTTATTGCGTAAATCGATAACCCATTAAAACAATAGTATTTTACTACTTTACTCATCATAAATATTAAATATTAATAATTTATCATACACTACAATCTACCTAACTAAATATCATCTTTCTTGTTTCACTACATCAAAACATTTACAGCTAATTTGCTTGTTTCACTCTATCACGCCAATTTATTAGAGAAGTGAGAAGTTATATATTTATTTTATGAACAATTTTTTATTCGGTAAACTAAAAATCAAAGTCAGCAGCAGGCTATATCCAATTACTACTCGGTCAAATTTATTTTTGACGTTGTAGGTATTGAATTTCCTTGATTTCTTTGTATATTAACTTCTTTTTATATAGAATCTCCTTAACGAAAACTAAGACTCCCGCCGCTAATGTTTGATACTTTTAGACTGCTGGTGGATACGTGGAAAGTGGATGCAAGCAACTTGTGTAGAACACCACGCTATAAAAGTTGGACTTTGGAATGGTTAATTAAACAAAAAGGATAGCATCTAATAGTTTAATGTCAAAATAATTATTATTTGTCAAATGTGAGTATTATAATTATTTATATAGTCATACATCATCAATTCTTTGACATTGCCCTTTCGTACCAATGATTTGATAATATCTAATTTGTAGGATAAAATTATGAAATGTCAAAATCTATGGTCAATGGAATTAAAATATTACTTTTGGAGAACATTTCGTTTTCCATGCTCAATAAAATCTATTACGAAAGAGATAGTCATTTTAATTTGTTTTAATAATGATAACGATCATATATAGTCGCAGTTAATAAAATTTTAAAATTATCTTAATAAGTTATGGATTACTGTAGTTATTTTTCTGTTGACTTCATTATGGTAGGGTAAAATTAAAAAAATACAATGATATAAATTTTAATTTATCAATTACAGTAGTCGAAAACTACAACAAAATTCCAATTGCACATTTATATTCGAAAAATTTATAGTAATGTTATATATGCTGATAGTATAAAATTTATTTATATTATCTTAAATTGAGATAACAGATTAATTATAATTATGATTAATGTGTTTCAAAATATTTAAGTTTAATTATGAATTAAAAATGGAGCCAAGTAATTACATTGCTAAACATTAGCTAGAACTTAACTACTTCCTTAAAGCATAACGAAGATTTTATTTCATTATATTCCTGAAACAATACAAAAAATATATAGGGAAAAAATCAAATGAATACAAATAAACTTAGCAATTATACAAGTAATAGGCTTTTGAAATATCAATTTATAGCTCCACAAACAGTTCTTATGATCCCATTTTGACCAGTTAGAGGACTAATATCTCCCATTTTAATCATGGCTGCAGCAAAATCAGAGGCAAATGTGCGAGGGCTGTTGCTATATTCAGTAACAATGCTATCCGTTGACCCGCCACTAAGAAGGACTTGATCTGATTGAAGAAGACCTTTTCTTTGAATCAAGTTCTTGTAGTAATTGTTATCCAATTGATTGGGTGTAACTAAATCAAGTGGAGCTAGGTTTCCATTTTGATCTTCTTGAGGACATTGACGCCTTCTAGTGCTAGCAAATCCAGCATCGATGTCTGTTCCATTGCTGTAAATCCTATCGCGGAAAAGGAAGCATTGTGCTTGACCAATTGAATGTGCACCTAGAATAAGATGATTCAAATTGTTAGATCTTCTTATCTATACATACAAGTATATGATCGATAAAATTATTTGTTTAATAATTTGCTAATTAGGGTTTTACCTGATAAAGCCACCATATCCCTTGTGCTAAGGCCTTTGTTGGCAAAGCCAGAAATAAGCCTACTAAGAGGATCGAAAGGACCGGGAAGATCAGTTTCTGCAAGAGTATGACTTGCAGTGGTTGAGTCTCTTCTTCCCAGTTTCACTGTCCATGATGGACCGCCAACCTGATTTTTATTAACGTAACATTAATTTGTTAGAATAAAAAAAGTTTCTTCTTTTCATAGTGTGAAAAAGTGAAATGTACTTACGAGACTTGATGCATCTCTAGCAGCAACTGCAAGTATGTCAGCACACGATACAACTCCAGGACATGTTTTCTCAACCTCTCTTTTTGCATCTTCTATAATACCAAAGCCTCTAACTGATCCAAGATTTGGCAGTGCAGTCTTCTCGCTGACAATCGTTGGAGTTTCATCAAGCAAAAGAGAAGCATCACAACCCTATAAAAGTTAAAGCCACAAATTATATATAATTAGTGTATATGCATGTCATCAAACCAATAAAAGTACTTAGATATATAAACATATAGATTAATGTATATCGTGTATGTATCTAACCTGAACAAAACAATCATGGAAATGAAGACGAATGAGGGATGCAGCCATACGGCGTTCCCTTGAAATTGCTTGTCTTATAGTTGTGCGAATAGTGGTGAGAGCATTAGGGCAAGTTCGGTCGTAAAATGTGGAAGAAAGTTGTGCATGGCATTGCATGGTAGAGAGTAGAAGAAGAGAAAATATAGCAACAAAAGAGTTGATTGAACTTGTCATTTTGAAATTAAAATGCAAAGCTTGTTGGTTGATGGATGATGTGAAAGAATTAGAGATGTTTATTATCTTTGTGATGTGTTGAGGGAATAATGTTTCACTCAAATATTTATAGGCATAAAAACACGTTATTTTAAATCTCTTTGGTCACTATTGGCTGCCAATTGCATATCCGCGTTGTCGCTTCCTTTTGTCTTTGCTATTCTTTTGACTTGTTCTAATTGCTACCTATTCTTGTACTGGCCTAGCTAGTAGGTGAAACGGATCCGTACCATAGTTATTGGTTTATCACTTATTGATTATTATTGATTTAATTTTTAAGATTTGACAAAAATAATAATTAAAAATTATTTAAAAACTAGGTGATAAATCAAATGAACCATACGCAGGAGTTGACCGATTGTATTTTCCTCAAAGCAAACACTGTCACATTGTAGAATAATTGAGAGTTTGAGACAATTTGAAATAAACATATGAAACTAAACTCTAAATCGAGAACTTTATATACTAGATAGTATAAATTTAATTTTTTTATTTACTATTGGGTTGTCAGTTAATCCGTTAAGGAAAAACCTAAAACCGCTAGAATTGATAGCCCAATGAAAAAAAAAATCAAAATCGTTACCGAAATCGCAAAACCAATGACCCATTACCGATAAGTTAATAACTATTTTTTGATCTAAACTATCAGTTTCAGTTCGATTTTGAAACAATTCTTCAAGATTAAATATTTTGTATTTTATATTATAATTGCATGAATGTCATTTTCCAATAATGTAACATAGATTTGGTCATTACGTTGAACGTCAACTGGTGATATATATCATTTTATTTATTTAATATTTTTAACATTATCAGAGTAATTTCAAATAAAGTTCAATACATTACAATTTAATATATATATTTTTGACTTAACTTAATTATTAATATTAATTTATTTGATTTGATATAAATATCAAGTTTAAAACAATTTTACTAGACACAACTCTACAATATGCACCGTAATTTACGAGTAAGTTTTTATCTCGTTACTTCATTCATTTTTGGCTGCTACACCATGTTACACCCAAAGTTAACGTGTAAGAACATGACTTGTAGTGTGTGTATTATATATATATATATTACTATTGTTGTTTGTTTAATTTACTTTGTTCAAAGTACAATTACATTATTTGAAAAAGGGGAAAGGCTAAAATATATATCATTGAATTTTGAGAAAAAAACTCATTTATGTCATTCATCAAATGTTTGACTTATCATTTCAGTTAATAATAATGAAATGGATGAGTTTTTTCTCAAACGAAAATGGCATAGATGAGTTAAATTTTCAATGAATGACATAGATGAGTCTTTTCTCAAGGTTCGACATCATATTTGAACCTTTTCCGTTTGAAAAAAAGAACAAAATCACTCTTTATTCAATGATTTGACATTTTAAGAAACATTCAAGATCCAACTTTTGAATTGGAATTCGACCCCAACCTGAGACTTGACCGCTACTCCTGACCCCAACATCCGATTTAGGATCCAATTTTTGAATCGAGATCCAACCACGAGACCCGACTCCAACCCAATATTCAACCCCGACCTCGACACCCTACCCCTGACCCCAACCTGAGATCGACCTCGACCCGAGACCCGCCCCTGACCTAAGACTCGACCCTGACCTTGACCTAAGACCCCGATCTCGACCCAATACCTTGACCCTGATCTCGAACCCGACCTTGACCGTGACACCCAACCCTGACCTCGACCAGAGTCCCGATCTCGACCCTTACCTTGATATCGAATCGAGAGTCGAGACTTCAACCCCGACCCTGACACACGATCCTGGCCTCGACCCGGGACCAAACTTTGAAACCCCAAACCGAGACTCGAGACTTGAGATTCGACACCTGACCCTGACTCAATCCAGAATTTGGGAGTTGGATCTTGAGTCGAGGTCAAGAGTCGGGTCTCGAATTGAGAAACAAGAGTCGGGTCCAGGATTAGTATTGGGAATAGATACTCGAGACTTAAGTTAGGATGTTGAGGTGTGACGTTCAAAAAGATTTAAAAAAATGCTTTTCTTACTTTTTAAAAGGTAGCCATTTTCCTTAAATTTGAGAAAAATAAGTTGATTTGGAGAACACTTCCAAAACATTTAAGCCAACCAAACATGAGAAAATTGAAAAACATTTTCTTTCGTACCAAAAACACCCTTAGTTGGTAATATTTTTCTTAAGGGATGTTCAAGAAAAACATGACATGTTAAATAGGCTTGAGGGAGTACACTTTGGTTTGTAAATTCTATGTACCAAAAGTAAATAGAGGCCATCCATGTATGTAGATGAGGAACTTGCCGAAAAAATGCTTTACCAAAATCAGTTCAATCCACCCAGAGGCAGCCACACAAAGAGTGGCAAAGGTGATCAATTAAATACTTATCCCTGCCTAGAGTAGTTTATGTAATTACTAAGTATAGCTAGATAGGTGATCTCTTGAGGACTAGTTCTAGATTCCAAAACGAACTAGCCGTGTATATATGCTATTTGGTTGAATGAATTTTTTAACAATTTGGCCAAAAAAGAATTAGTTAAGGAACATATAGATTGACTCAACCATCACATTTATAAAAAGCAAAGGAAAAAAGGTTGATAATAGTGCCTGCTATGCGAGCTAAAAAATAACCATCACTTTGCTGCCTCTTAAATCAAACCACTAAATAAAATGAACACTTAATTAGTAGGCCGAGGAATTGGGAGAGCTTGAAAATGCTAAGCCGCTCGAGCAACCCAAGAAACAGTGGGCGATGGATGGATTGAATGCCTTCACCATTTACCAAGTCCAGTTTCCCAGTTACTTGAGCTGGATAGTTGGAATTCGGGAAAGAATCTAGGACGTCTCAGTCAAGCAAATCAAGCATTAAGTCGGACTACTAGTTTAAGTTCAAATATGAGTGACACTGATGATATGAACCTATTTTTACCAATTGCTTTCTTTCTAATATCAGTCTTTTCCACAGACTTTGTACAATGAAAAACAAATTAGAAAGAATTTGCTAAAATATACTATCATTACCAAAACACTCCATACATCAGATTCACTCACAAAATCAACATTGTAATGAGTTGAAAAACTTTTAGTCAGAAATATCCTAATGCTTCTGTAAAGTTTATCTCAAAACTATGAGACCTGTGGTATGATTGTCTCCCTGCTAATAATATACCAAACAAAAATTACCACCGAGTTGCTGTTGCTGAATACCACGGAGTACCAATTTCGGATTACCATGTAGTTGTTGTTGCTGATTACCACCTAGTTGTTGCGGATTACCACGTAGTCGCTGCTGCTGATTACCCCATAGTAGCTTACACAAGTGAAAAGTTTCTCTATCAATAGGCTGGTTCATCTCGAGATTATCTCCATCCATTTGAATAATATCCTTGAAATTTGACTCAAATTCCATGATCTTCATCTTTAAATACTCTTTAATGAGTTTAAATTTGGGGATTGAGAACAAGATGTACTTGAGTAGTTTATCTGAGGGAGGATATGGGGAATTCCCATTGATATTCTTGAAATTCCACATAGATCTTAAAATCGCCAAATCCCGATAATCATCAATCTCACTATGAGTTTCATCTTCATTTGTTTTAGATGATTCTCCTTATTCGAAATCAAAAAATTCACGCACTATTGCTTCTCATTTGCATGACATTGGTTGTTTTCCTTTTTCAATAGCTCTTCTTTCTTCTTCTACGCCTTCACCTTCTCCTGATTCTTGATTTCCACACTCATTTTGTTCAGAATTTTGATGATTGACGTTATTTCCCGATCCTCCATTTTCATCATCTTGGTGTTTTCTTTTTCATCCTAATCGATTCCCTCCAGCTCCTTCTTCATCGAATCCCGCTGTTTATTCCACTTTTTTATGAGATTCTTGATTTCCATTCTGTCGATTAAGCTCTTTTTGACCTATTTCTTCTTGTTCATGAATTCTACGTTTTTCATTTGCATTAACATCTTCTTCTTCATCAGTACGTATTCGCTTACGTCCAATTGCAGGAACTGGTTCTCCTGCAGTAAACATTTTTTTTTGCAGAGAAAATCAAAACAGAAAGACAAAATTAGTAGAGATTATGCACTTTTTTTTTCCAATATGAAGTGACTGAAGAAGATGATTGACAAATCATAACCGTTATTATATAATAAACCTAATTACTGGAAGGAAAAAACATAGTTATAACTTCCACTGATAGATTCAAAATTAGTACTCCCTCCGTCCCATTTTATGTGACACTTTTCGGATTTTGAAATTCAAGCAAGTCTATCTTTGACTGTAAATTTTTCTCAAGTCTTTTATACATTTTGAATTATCAATTATTGTGAATTATAGTGTTTTTTTACGTAATTTACAAATATATAAATTTCATTTCAAAAAAATTGAAGACTCCATGCGTAAATTTCCAGTCAAACTTAAACTGTTTGACTCTTGAAAAATGAAAAGTGTCACATAAATTGGGACAGAGGGAGTATTTTACTTTTAAGTTTTTTTCAATTTCTTTGCACTTATTCTTAGGCAAATCTAATGGCAAAAGATTATTTTCTATATTTTTATTTTTTAGTGGATTTTCCATTTGGTATTCGGTACTTCTATGGAGTTTTTTGGTTAAGGGTAAAGGCATCTCAACCCATCCCATTACAATCCATGAAATACATTTGACCATATTTCTCTATATTTTCATTTTGGTACATTTGTTTAAAGAAAGGATTTATCATTTGTAAGTTAGGTCACACTTAGAGGGGTAAAAAAAAAGGTAAAGGAACTTTCTAAAGCCACAGGATTTCCATTAAGGAGATTCGGAAAATAAAAAAGAGTAGTGCCTAAGATTAGAGGGGTAAAATGAAGGTGAAGTGACTTTCTAAAGCCACACATTATTTCCATTAAGGAGATACCGAAAAAAAGAGTAGTGCCTAAGATTTGATCTTAGGACCTCGATGTGAGTTTTGAACCTCTCAACCACTAAGTCAACCTCTAATCTTAAGGAGGTTCAAAATCAATATATAGATATAAAAATTCTTTAAAATATCTCAAATATACAACATAAGTTTTTGCCGAGGGGGCTCGAGTGAACTCCCTTGGCAACCTCTAGGCAGTGGCGTAGGTACACTAGTCTAAGGGTGTCCAATTGGACACCCGTCGTTGACAAATTACACCGTATATATAAGTAAAATAATACTTTAGATGATTAAATAAGACATTTTGGACACCCTTAAACAATAAAGATTCCTAGCCTAGTGGGTTTTTGTTGCTTAGCCAAAGCTGAGGCGTTTGCAACCAGTTATGCTAAAAAGGCCTTTTATTTTTAAAATAATTCAAAAATAATATTATCTTAAATTAGAAACTTGCAACTTAAAAATTAAGGGAAAAAAATTTTAGTAGCCAATTGAATTTATAATTGATTTGACTTTTGATTTTTCTTAAAAATTTAAATAAAATTCAATAGTAATTATTTAATTTAAATTTAATAAGAAAATCCTATTTATTTATTTATTCTATAAAGCTACTAAAAGTGATAAAGGCTTCATATAAAATTTTCTTTTAATAAAAATCGTTTAATTCTACTTTTTATTTTTCATGTCTCGTTGTTAGTCATCTGAGGTTCGTGGAATCTTGAAGCATAAAAGAGATTTCATTCCTAAACAAAATTTTCTCTTCATTGTTTTCTTTGTCCATTCACATCCTATTAAATAAACATGCATATTAAAACTAAATATTATGTAGTTGCTTTTAAATTTTTTGGTATATTTATTTTAGTGCACACATTCATTAAATTATGTTTAGTTACCTATTCGATTCTTGGACAACCTTTGTGAATTTTCTAGCTACGCTAGTGCCTCTAGGTCCGCCCCTAGTTAGATGAGGTATGGCTGGGCACCGGATCGGGTTGGACCGGTACCGGTCCGGTACCATTCCGGTTCGTTCCGGTCCAGTAGATTTTGGGATGGAACGGGACACCGTGAACCGGTACACGAGACGGAACGATATCATGATTTGATACCGGTGTCCCGGTACCGGTTTATCCCAGTTTATTTTGGTTCCGATCCTGTCCGGTTCTGGTCCAATTCCGGTTAATTAATTTTTATTAATTAATTTATATTTTATATTATAATCTATAATATAAAATTATATATATATATATATATATATATATGTGAGTGTGTGTGTGTGTGTGATTGTTAGGCGTGCTTAGCATTCCTAAGTCCCATCCATATATATATATATATATATATATATATATATATATATATATATATATATATATATATATATATATATATATATGTGAGTGTGTGTGTGTGTGATTGTTAGGCGTGCTTAGCATTCCTAAGTCCCATCCCAAGCAACAACTTTTTCAGAAAAGCTGCTGCCCTCTGCCACCTGTCCCCTGCCCTTGCCCCCTACCCCTGCCCCTGCCGACCTGCCCCATCCGGCCATCTCCAACGAAAATAAATTTAACGGCTATATTTTCTAATTTCAACACATAATCACAATTTCTAAAAACTATATATACTCCCTCTCTTTATATTTTTAATTACAATTTACATATTTACAATATTTAACATTCTCTCAATTCTCAATCTTTCTCAAAGTTTCAGACTTTCAATATTCAAGTTCCAAATTTCAATCATATTATTTTGTAATTGTGAAGATTTCAATAATCATTTGGTGAATTTTGGAGTAGGAATCTTCTTCAAACTTGAAGTTTCGACATCAATTTTATAATCATTTGTTATTTACACAAACATTTGGTAACTTCATTCCACTCTCTAATCTTATATTTATTTTTTGTATTTATTATTTGTTAGTTGTTCTTGTTTATATTTTATTTGTTCTTGTTAAATTTCGTATTTTATAATTTATAATTTTATATCATGGAGTCTTCTAAAAAAAGTGGAGGTAAAAAAGGTATTGTACACGGAGTAAAAAATATGTTTACAAAAAATAAGAATAGTTCTAGTTCTTCTAAATCTAAATTTTCTCTTGTTAGAATGAATACTGATGAATTTACTCATGTGAATGAAACTAGTTTTTCCAGTCCCGGTCCTATAGAAATTAATTCGAATACTCCTATAATTCCCGAAGAGGTTTATGAAAGACATTATGGTAATTATCAAGAAAATGAAGAAGTAGAAATTGATGAAGAAGATTTAGATGATACACCGACTAGTCCCGACCTCAATAGTACTGAAGTTCCACCTCAGGAGGACAATCCTCCGATTGAAACTAGTCGTCCCCCTATTGTTCCAACTAGAGGTAAGACCAAGGTACAAAGTACTTTAAAATCAAATGTGTGGAAATTTTGTTATTTGAATGAAGAAAAAACTTTTAGTATATGTAATCTTTGTAAACAACATTTCAAATATAAATCTGGTGGGAGTGGAGGCTCAACGGGGGGATTAAAAAAACATTTGATGCAAAAATATAGTAAAGAGTGGTTTGCATATTTATCTTCTCTTAATGTTTGTGAAGATTCTAGCATTGGAGCATCGGTTAGAGTGTCAAATATGGTTCAAGGTGAATTAAATACTTCGAACCCAAGTGGTCCTCTTACACATCGAACCTATAATAAGGATTGTGATCGTGAAAATTTTGCAAAAATGGTTGTTGTTTGTGGTTTACCTTTTAGTTTTGGAGAACATCCGGGTTTTATTACATATATACGTGATACATATAATCCTAGTTTTAATGGTTTATCAAGAAGCATGGTAAAAGGAGATATTTTTGAATTTCAAGAAAAACATTGTCAATTTTTGCGTTCCTATTTTGAAATAATGGATTGTAGAGTTGCTATTACCACTGATATGGGTCGTAGTCCTAATAGTTTTGATTATTTAACTGTTACTGCGCATTGGATTGATTATAATTGGAATTTACAAAAAAGAATTATCGGTTATAAAATTTGTCAACAGAAAAAATTGGAATGTATATTGCTACTACTGTGTTGGAAATTTTAGATTTTTTGGGTCTTTGTGATAAAGTCATTAGTATTACTTTCGATAATGCTTCTGCTAATTTAAATGTTATTAATATGTTAGAACCTAGAATTTGTTCTATTAGTAAATATGCTTTTCATGTTAGATGTGTTGCGCATGTATTAAATTTGGTTGTTAGCGACGGTGTGAAATTATTTGAAAATAGTTGTGATAAAGTTGATAACGCTTGTTTTTATATTTTTCATATGCATAGTGATAGTAGAATTAACCAATTTAAAGAGCTTTGTAATGCATGTAAACTTCCGTTTAGAAAAGTTCCGAAACATGTAAAAACTAGATGGAATTCCTTTTATGATATGTTTGAAGTTGGTTATACATATAGAGAACCTATTACTATGCAATTTAATAGTCATAATGCTTATGCTGAATTAAAACTTAATGATAGTGATTGGGATGAAGTAAATGAACTTAGAATACTTTTGAAATCATTTTATGATGCTACTAAAATTTTTTCTGGAATGTATTATCCTACTATTTCTGAAATTTTAATACATATATGTGAGATTTCATCTCTCTTTTCTGAATATAAAACAAATGAATTATTTACTAGTGCTATTGAAGTTATGATTACAAAATTTAAAAAATATTTTTTTCCTATCCCTCAAATTTATTTAACTGCAATTCTTTTCAACCCTGAATATAAAGAATATGGTGCAAAAGCATTAGTTGAATGTATTTATCAAAATTTAGATATTAAACCAGAAGAACAACCTGATTTGGTAACATGTCAAAATAGTATAAAATTACTTGCTAGAGAAATGTATGATAAATATTGTTCCTTAGATAATGTTGAAAATCCTCAAATGTCTATCTATGCCTCGAGTAGGTGCTCATGGTAGAGTGAAACATAAACTTGGTCTTGACTCTTCTAATAAATGTAAATTTGTTAAATATCTTGAACAGGGTTCAGATAATATTACAAACGAGGAAGGTATACCAAAACTACTGAACTGGTGGAGGGCTCGTGGAACTCAATTTCCAAAACTTAGTAGGATGGTGAAGGATGTGCTTGGAATTCAAGGATCATCAGTAGCTTCAGAGGCAGCTTTCAGCACAGCAAGATTTCAAATTGGAGACCACAGATATTCGTTAGCAGAAGACAGCTTGGAGATATCAGTGCTTTTTAGAGATTGGATAAATGCTGACCGTAGAAATCAAGGACTTCCAAAGTTAGATAGTCAATATGAACTTTTCATAGATTCAGCCATTGGATGTGGTAGTGACGATGGCATGGAACTTCAAGATCGTCAACGAGCTTTACCAAGACCAGTAGTTGATTATGGTCAATCTATAGCTGAGTTAGAGAAAGGCTTTACAGGATTATACAACTATTAGTACTACATTTTGAGGCTTAGTTGAAACAGAACCCTTCCTAGAAGGTGGCTGCGTAAAGTATGCTCTCTATTAATAGTTGTAAATTGTAATTGTAATTTGTAATACAAATTTAAATAAATTGGATTGATATTTTTTAAATTTGTCATTTGTGCCATTGTTTTGTCCTTATTTTTATTTTTTTAAAAAAAATTACAAACTTAAGTTATTTAAATTACAAGTTATAAATATAACCTATAAGTTATAACATATTAATAAGTAATAACTTATAAACTTCAAAAGATTCAAATCTTGAAATTTGAAAACTAAGCTAAAAAACTTTTTCAAAAAACTTTATTAAACTTAATAGGTAAAAAAAATTTGAAAAAATATATCTTTAAAATAAACTTAAGTAAAAACTAAAATAAATTTCAAAACTATTAATTTAAAGTTTAAACTTAGAAAAATAATTAAAAAAAAAAATCATATTTTCGTAATTCAAAAAATCAAAATAACTAAAACATTTTTTTTTTATCATTTTTTGTAATAGCTAGATGTGTCGTCCCTTTAGCCCATCCCGTTCCATTCCGGTCTATTCTGGTCCGTTCCGATTCCATTCCGGTATATAGTGGGATGGGACGGAATCGAGTATTAGTCCCGGTAATTCCGGTCCGGTTCATCCCGGTACCGGTCAACAAACATGTCAAACCGTCTCGTTCCGGTCCGGTACCGGTCGTTCCGTTCCAGTTGGTTGCGCAGCCTTAGGCGATGGGTAGGTGTGCACCACTTTTTTAACAAGGGTATATTTGCCCCTTCTCCCTGTAATTAATGTGGTGACGTGTGAAAAAAAAAATAGTAGATCAAAGATAAATAAGGATACTTTACACAAATTACACTTTATTGCTAATATTTGCATAAGGGGCATGACAAGTCAAATAGACCGTAGGCAATACGTTACTCCCTCCGTTCAATTGTACTTTTTTGTAAACGTGAACGGACGAATCGAATAATTTTTGTAAACAACGTGAATAAATAATGCACAGGGATACTTCCATTCAAACAAAAAGAATGATCCTAGACTACTTTTTAAATACAAGTGGAGCTGCAAGAAAGGACACATTGATGTAGAACAGACTAACAAATCATCTCTGAAACCATAGCTTTTATTAGGCCTTGGTTCCGCTCAAATTAGCCTACCAAACAGCGAGTTAATCTCTTCCGGGTTTCTATCTACCATGCTTGGGGTTCTACTCCTTCTATTTAAAAAAGAATGACCTCTTTCTTTTTTTGTAACATTTTACTTTCAGCTTTCCACGTGGCATGTTTAAGACCACAAGAATAAAGGGCAATTTTGTACATTGTACATAACTTTAATTTAGGACCACGAAATTCAAAAATTTTCTTTATTTTCTTAAAACTCCGTGTCACATCAAACTAGGTCACTCTTTTTGAAACGGAGGGAGTACTAAAATGAAAGAATAGTGTATCCCATTTTTTTTGTTCAAAATCAGATGAGGCTTAAATGGATGGACAGTAAGGATTCATATAGTCAACCCCAATGAGTTGGGATTGAGACAAATAGTTGTTGTTGTACTCAGATCCCTAAGAAACACATAACATGTCTGAACTAAAATCATAACCTCAACATCCTATAGCTACGCGAAATAGAAGGAGGGTAATCATCTGAATTAAGATAGCCGGGAAAAGCTTCTCATAATTTTGATTAGGTCATGATGAAAGGATGGATTCTGAAGTTGTAACAGTTACATTCCCTCATTGGAGCATTATTTTTAACCTATTTGCATACCTTATCCAAGATGAACAGAAAATCGCAAACCTTTATCTTAATTAGCATTTTTGTAGAATGAAATGATTCTTCATGGTCTATTGAAACCCATCTTCGTCACATTTCCAAGATCACAACTCAAAGTGGAGATGGAGGAAGATCAGCCAATTCCCAAGTATGGTTACTTAAAATTGATTCGATCTCACTATTGACTGCTTTTTTCCAATAAGTTGACTCAAACGAAGACATCGCTACTTTAAATGTTTGAGGCTCATTTTCAAGAAAGAATGCCAAAAAATCTGGTCCGAAAGAAGTTGATTTCCGCTTACGATTACTATGCCTAGGATCCTCATTAGGTAGTGTATTTTTCGTTGATTCTTTCCGTGGTCGTTTAGGTCTTTCAGTTGTTGACTCACATTTAGTTTTTTACGGATAAATGTGTTCAAAGAACTCAGTGTTATCTGACTCAATTACCATATTAGCATGAATTTTAGGATTATCAGATTTCTGAACCAAAAATCGACAGGCCTTACTGTTCACAAGATATCCAATAAATACACAATCCTCTGTTTTAGATCCAATTTTCACCCTCTTGGTTAAAGGAACCTCTACCTTTGCTAAACACCTCCACACTTTGAAATATTTCAAGTTGGGTTTCCTTCCTTTCCGTAACTCATATGGAATCGATTGCGTTTTGCTATGGGGTACCCTATTAAGTATCTTGTTAGCCTAAGGATGGCTTCCCCCCATAGGTTTCACGATGAACCAGAATTGATTATCAAGGCATTCATCATTTCCTTTAATGTTCTGTTCTTTCATTCTACCAATCCATTTGATTATGGTGTATAGGGTGTATAGGAGATTCGTATGCTCCACCCCTATCACTCCGAATCATTTTTATCTTTAGATTCAATTGATTCTCCACTTCATTTTTGTATTGCTTAAATGCATTAATTGTTTCATCCTTACTATTAAATAAATACACATAACAAAATCACGTGCAATCGTCAATAAAAGTCATAAAATACTTTTTCCCACCGCGAGATGGTATTGACTTCATATCGCATATATCTATGTGAATTAAGTCTAAAGGTTTTTAGTTATTGTCAACAGACTTATAAGGATGTTTAACAAACTTACATTCCACACAAATTTCACATTTTGATTTATTACATTTGAAGATAGGCAATACTTCTAAAGTATTTAATTTTCGCAAGGCTTTGTAATTTACATGTCCCAAACGGGTATGCCATAAATCAATTGACTCCAAAAGTAAACAGAAGTAAAATTTTTATTAATATTGTCAACAACCATTACATTCAGTTTAAAGAGGCCCTCAGTGAGGTAGTCATTTCCTAAGAACATCTCATTCTTACTTATTACAACTTTGTCACTAACTAGGACACATTTAATCCCGTTCTTAACGAGCAGTGCATCAGAAACTAAATTCTTCCTAATAGTAGGAATGTGCAGAACATTGTTCAATGTCAACACCTCGTCGGATGTCATTTTCAACATTATTTTTCCAATTCCTGCAATTCTTGTTGTTGTGTTCCCCATGAACAGATCTTTATCGAACTCAGCAGGAGTATACATTGCAAAGGCTTCTTTTGCAGAGCAAATATGTCGAGTGGCACCTGAGTCGAGAAACCACTTCTTGGGATTTCCAACTAAGTTGCACTCCGAGATCATTAAACGAAGGTCATCTGCATCTTTCATCTCTTCCACGATGTTTTCTTGACCTTTGCCTTTGTCCTTGTCCTTTCTTAGAGCACGACAGTTAGAAGACTTGTGACCAGTCGTACCACAGTTGTAGCAGTTGCCCTTGAATTTCTCTTGGCCTGTTCTAACTTCTTTCTGTTGGACTTCTTTCTCTTCTTACCTTTGGCTGGAGCTTCTTCAACAATATTAACTCCCATTATTATCGAATTCCCACGAGACTTCTTTTCGGCGATCTTGTTAGCTTCCTCGATTTTGAGCCGAATCACAAGATCTTCAAGCTTCATTTCCTTGTATTTTTGCTTTAAATAATTCTTGAAGTCGTTCCACGAAGGAGGTAACTTCTCGATCATTGCAACCACCTGAAAAGCTTAATTAACTACCATATCCTCAGCAATCAGATCATGGAAAATAAGTTGAAGTTCCTGCACTTGTGATCCAATTGTTTTACTATCTGACATTTTATAGTCTAAAAACTTTGCGACCACAAACTTTTTCAAACATGCATCTTCTATTTTATATTTCTTCTCAAGTGCATTCCACAATTCTTCCGAAGTTGTCATTGCACTGTAGACATTATATAAGTCATTCTCTAAAGCACTCAGAATGTAACCCTACATAGGAAGTCTACCTGTTTCCATGCTTCAATAACCATGAATTTTTCTCTGTCTGTCATATCAGCAGCAGGCCATGGAGTTTCTTCATTGGTAAATTTCTGCAGACCAAGAGTGGTAAGCCAGAAAAATACCCGTTGCTGTCATCCTTTGAAATTCACACCAGAGAATTTTCCCGATTTCTCTGCTGGTGGTAAAATAGTTCGGGTTAGTGCAGCAACAACCACCGAAGTCGTAGCATTGTCAATTGCCATTTCTGATAAACAAAAATTAAAACAATTGATTTAGTAAGCAATAATTTAAATTGCAAACCTAATACGAGTATAAAACCACGAAGGTTTTTGTCTCTACCAGACATAGATTAACAAAAAAAAATTCCTTAAGATTGTTATTCAATCTGTATTCTAAACAATACTGGTTATAACAAAACTTTGCAAAAACAGTAAAGTTCCAAAGTTTAAATCACCCAGCGAAAAACAGAGATTAATTAACACAAAACTAAATATATAAAACATACTAGAATCTGTATTAAACAGAATGGAAAAAAGCTCGAATCCACTGAATACACAATGTCCCTTAAGAAAATTATTCCCCTTCTAGTATCCGAGGTTTGAATTGGAATATATCCTCATAGGGTAGAATGGTCTCAATCACCAGTGTATTGATATCCAAAACTCTAGTGTCAGCGAGCCACTCAACGACAGTAAAGTACACGAATAAAAATTGTGCAGAAGAAGAAGAAGAAGTCAAAAATTTTGTAAGTGAAAAGTCTTAATAATCACTAGTATTTATAGCCAAGAGGAACTGGTTCCGAAAGGTTGAAACCTTTCAGAATCCACACGACCATTCATGAAAGTTTGCAACCTTTCAAACGGTCATGGCTGATCCTGAAAGTTGCAACCTTTCAGAACAGTCATCTCCGATGGCGGGAAAAATTCAAATAAAACGGTTCACACGAATTCGAGTCGGGTCGGCTAATTAATTAAAATATTAACTAAACAATTATTTTTCAACCCTTTTAACAACTAGTAGAAGTGTTTCTCTATTTAAGCACTTCATTTTTTCTTTCCACCACCAATGAGGAAGAAATGTCTTTTCTTAAAGCATAAGAGAATCTTTTCCAATTCCTCTTTTCATCTTCCTTCAATTTCCCATTAACTCTTGTTATACCCAACAAGTTCAACCTCCCGTCAAGCATAACAGAAGAAGGAAACAACTAGTGCAGGAATGGATAACAAAACCTTGTAATAGTCAGGAAACTGAACACCCAAGAACACTGAATAATATACAAGTCACGAGGAAACAAGACCTCGAGGCCGAGATGGTGCAGCAATATGATATCCAGAGAGACTAGACTAGTAAAGGAACTGAATGTTGCAAGTAGTTAAATTGAACAAAGATCAAGGGGAAAGAAAAAATGGTCCAAGTGAATAGGAATAAATAGAGGCAATCCATGTATGTAGATGTGGAACTTATGGAAAAAATGCTTCACCAAAATCAATTCAATACACCATTAGATATTTGATATTGTGTGCTCCACCAAGTCCAGTTACTAGTTACTAGAGTCGGATAATTGGAATTCAGGAAATAATTTAGGATGTCCCAGTCAAGAAAATCAAGCATTGAGTCAGACTACTAGTTTAAGTTCAAATACAAGTGACACTGATGATGATCGACCACATAGGGAACCTATTTTTGACCAATAACTTTCTTTGTGATATCAGGCTTTTCGATTGACTTTGTTCAATGTTTATTTGGATATTAGTGAAAAAAATTGGAAAAAATTTGCTAAAATTTGCTAACTGTCATTACCAAAACAGTCCATACATCAGATTCACTCACAAAATCAACATTGTAATGAGTTGAAAAACTATCATTACCAAAACAGTCTATACATCGGTACTCGTATGGAGTTCTTTGGTTATGGGTAAAGGCATCTCAACCATCCTATTACAACCCATGAAATACATTCGACCAAATTTCTCTAGTTGTTCATTTTGGTACGTTTGTTTAAACAAAGAATTTATCATTTGTAATTTAGGTCACGTTTAGAGGTGTAAAAAAAAGGTGAAGTAACTTCATAAAACCACATGACCTTTGCCTTTTAGAGTTAAAAAACAAGTTTTAATTTCATATTTAATTCTAAATATAAGTTTATTAACAAAAATGGCAATATGCACCATTTGTTAGACAATGGGTAGGTGTGCACCACTTTTTTAGAAAGGATATATTTGCCCCTTCTCCCTATGATTAATGTGGTGGCGGGTGAACAAAAAGAGTAGATCTAAGATAAATAAGGATACTTTAGACTAATTATACTTTATTGCTAATATTTGCATAAGGGGTGTATAAACAAAGACATGACAAGTCAAATAGACCAGAGGCAATACCTTACTCCCTCCATTCAATTTTACTTTCTTGTAAAAGTGAACGGATGAATCAAATAATTTTCTCGTAAACACGGTAAATAAATAATGCACATGGATACTTCCGTTCGAACAAAAAGAATGATCCTAGCTGCAAGAAGAACACATTGATGCAGAGCCATGTAACAGACTAATAGATCATAGCTAAAATCATAGCTTTTATTAGGCCTCAATTCCGTTCAAGTTAGCCTACCAAACAGTGAGTTAATCTCTTCTAGGTTTCTATCTACCATGCCTGGGGTTCTAAAATGAAAGAATATTATATCACATTTTCTTTGTTCCAAATCAGACGAGGCTTAAATGGAGCGACATGGACAGTAAGGATTCAATAATAAGATAGGCCGGAAATGAGTAGAGATTTTACACTCACAGGATCTAATGCCAAATCAACGGTTGCATTAATTGCCAATTGATGTCCTAATTTTCCAATAAGCACCACATCACCTCTGATTCCATTTAGTTGTTGCCCATCATCTATTGTCGACGCCACGATTGTAGCTGCATTGTTTTGGCCCTCATTATCAATGTGAACTAGAGTGGGCTTTGTAGTCAATGAAAGTTTATTTTTATTCAATTTTTTCGCCAATGTTTCAGTATCTCCAACTTTATTCCCTGATGAATGGACATCATCAACAATCTTAGAATCAATCTGCAAAAAAACATTTTTCCACCTTCGTTATTAAGGCTTATTTCTACGGTATCTTTAATGCCAAGTCTCGCACCAGTAACAATTTTGTTTTCAATCATGTTGCTATTTAATTGTTGCCCGAAATCAACTTGCGACTCTAGGACCAAAGTTTTTCTACTGGTTATAATTTGATCCCCTGAAGCTGATTTGTGCACAACTGCTTTGCCTAAGAGCTGTCCAGAATTTTCTTTAGTTTGGCATTCCAAATCTCGTGCCTCAACTACCTGATCGTGGACACCACTTTTCTCAACCACAAGGGATTTATTTCCAGCCCTCTTTTCATCTAATATCTCCCAAGCATCACTGTGGTATATTTTAATCCCAGAGCCTACTTTCGATGCTTCTTCTTGGTTTCTTGCTGCATTATTTCCCAATAATAGTCGACATTCACTTTTGTTGCGGCCTTGGTGCTTACAAAAGTTGCAATAAGACGACAGATTATCAAACACAAACTTCTTCAATTGCTTCATACTTTTTCTTATTTTCTCGTTGGCATATTGAATTCTCATTCGATGTGGAAAATTTTCTAGTAAATCAAATTTAACTTTAACTATAGCAGTGCTAGTCTCGACTTATCTTGAGTGGCTTTATCAATTGCTATTGGCTTATCAGCAGCCAAGTAAATTGACAGTAAGGATTGTTTTGCAAAAAGCTCCGACGGCAACTTAGGAAAAGATATCCAAAAAAAATCTCTTGATGTCTCTTCTTTCGAATTGAAACCAATTGTCCATGAAAATACTCTAAATTGCTTTTGTAAACCATTAAACGAAAGCTACTGATAGAATGCGTGCGTCCACTATCAGTCAACTTACCAGGTCCCTTGATGAGACAAGAACAATGATGAAGAGTAACTGATAACAAGAACACAACACAAGTAGTTTATATGGAAACCTCCTTGCTCAACGGAATAAAACCATGACATGTCTCACAAAATTTCAACTGATTCCACTAATCTCTTTAAACAAAAGTGAAACCCAGTTACAACCAAAGTGAGAAAAAGTTATTAATCTCACAACTAAGTAATGACTCTATTACTTAATGAGCCTAAGCAGATACCACACTGCCCACTAAGCTATCACCACTAGATGACTTGGAATTTGACTGAGCAGATACCACACTGCCTACTAAATCAACTAATCACCTAGATGACTTAGAATTTGATTAAGCAACAAACAATGTTGCCCACTAAATCAGTTAGCCTTAACTGATTTAAATTGTTACATACAAACACAAGATCTGAATCATTTATAGATTAGGATTAGATTTACAATGTAAGTATGGAAGATATAATCCTAAGACAATCAGACAGCTTCCAGCTTTATCAGGTCCGTGTTATTCTTGAAGATGATGCTTCTCTTGAGTGTTAGCCTTTACAAGAGTTCTTGAGAGTTTTCAAGTTGCAAAAATTGAGGTTGTGACTAGTGGACATATTCTTTATGAACAATAGTCGCAACCTTCGAGGCCATGCCATTGGCCGAGGTTTCTGCCATAGCTGGAGACTATGCACCAACCAATTATACTTTTTATAGCCTGGCAGTTATGTGTATATTTGCACAAGGATCAGGTCCCTTTACAAGGTCCCATGGTTTGTCAAATCATCAAAACTACAAAAAACATTTTCCCCCTTCTTGATTATGACAAACTTCACACAGCTGCATCCATTCGTCCATTCCCTGTCAAATAGATCCTTATTCATCAGACCCTTATTCATTCTTCCATTCCCCCTGTCAATCAGACCCATCTTCCAACCTAAGCAACCAACATTATTATTCCCCCTTTTGGCATCATAAAAAAGGAGTGCAGAACAAGTAAGATATCTAAGTAAGATCATGGGCAAGGGCAACACCAACATACATATAAAAATAGGTATAGACAGAAATTAGTCACAATAAAATAGGAATCAACTTCATTGAACAAAAATCAGTAGTCAATACCTCAGATTTAACTGAAATTAAGAACCCCGAACACTATCCACACACAAAAAAAAGACACAGGAAGGGATAGAGAGGACTATGAGGAAGGAGGATGATAGGAGAGGGACTTAATAACAAGAGTGAGTCTAGCATTTGCTTCATCATTATCCTTGATCAATTTCTCTTGTAGGGTAGCATTTTGAGCTAAGAGTGCGTCATTCTTCTTCCTCAGCTCGTTAACCTCTGCAATACCAGGTCCCTCAGATTGCGCTTTAAGTAACTCAGCCTTTAGTAAGGCAATCTCAGCATCTTTGTTGCTCACACGCACATTCATCTCCTCCAGCTCGTGTTTCAACCGATCTTATTCCATTACCAATTGAGAAATCTTGCTCAATGGACCCGCTCTTCCTTCAATACACTCACATTCCACCAGAGTAGTCAGAGAGAAGGATTTATTGGCGGTTCCAATTTTACATGTCCCAACTAGAATGTTCAGATGGTGGAATACTTTAGTCAAGAAATACCTATAGCCCATGCCATGCTTACCATTGTGATCAATCACTGACTTGTACATATGCTCCATCATGAGGGCTGGAAGGTCGAGGGGTTCAAACTTGCATAGTGATTCCATAAAGAACAGATCTGTTGCAGATGCAATAGTCCGCTTTTCTGTGTGAAGAAGAAACACTTTGTTGACAAATTCAAACAATAGCTGGTATTCTCCTTTCATGAGTTTCTTTCGAATCCCAGCACAGCGCATGTTAGGGATCTTAAAACATTCTTTCACAAACTCCTTTGTGCAAGACTTTCCAACTACGGAAATGATCCCTTCTCTGGTACTTCCATTATTTGTCCCAGCAGTTCCTCATCCAAATATAAACTTTTGTATTCTACCCTAGTGTTGATGCTATCATTCTTTGTAAATTCTATATTATAATAGAACTCTCAAACCTCCTCCTCATGTAGAACAGGGGATTTGCTCTTGAACAAGTGAGTCCACGACTGAATTTCCACAAAATCATATAGAGAATCCATACCTAGCTTGGTAATGATATCAGGATCAAACACACGTCCTCCCAGAACCTTATGTAGACGCAGATTGTTAACAATTGATTGCTTGTTTACAGTGTGGTCATCCTTATTCCTCTTAGGACCAGGTCCCTATGAAGAGGCATGTTGGATAATAAGAGAAGTTTCTCTCTTTTTCTTCGATGGTTCCATCCTTATATGTGAATCATCACCCTTTTCCTTCGCATGGTTAGCCTTCTTGACCCCAAATGCCTTAGATTTTCTTTTACTGTTCTTCTTCACTTGTTTTCCCTTTTCCTTTCTAATATCACCCAGGGGAGAATCTTCTCCCACACATTCATGCTCAGAACCTTCAATGGAAACATCCACCACATCAGCAGTAGACATCTCACAGACTACATCACCAGATTTCCTTTTCCTGTAATTTTCTGCCATAGTTATTTCACTGGATTTCATAGAACCCCCCATGAATTTTTGGGAGACGGCTTTGGTAAAGGGCCTTCTTCTAGGTGTTTCTTCAGTGACCTTCTATTTTCCCTTTGTGGAGATTGGAACCATTCTCCTTTGCAAAGACCATTTGAGAAGGACATTGTCCTCATCAGTGTCAATAGAATCAGAAGATGGATACACGCCAATCTCTGGAGTTTGGTCAAAGACTGGTTGAGAACCTCCAAGTATTTCATCTATAAAATTTTATCCTTCTTCATTCATTACCCCTTCCCTCATTTTTGCTAGACTCTCGATAACTAGGTTTTCACCAGCAGAAAGAATATTAGACTCAGAGGACTTACTATTGGGGAGATGACCCTCAAACAAGTGGTCAGATAACATAGCAGAAAAGGGATCTGGTTGATGAGAGGGTGTAGGGTTATTGAGATCTATGAGAGACTAGGAAAGAAGAGGACTGGCATCAGTAATATTGACCGGAGAGATGGTCAACATTTTCGATTGAGTAGGAACATCAAATGATGTATAAAATGCCACTGGATCTATTTCGTTTAAGGAGTCTGTCATTTTCTTCGAAGAAAATAGTGACTGAGACATGTTGGAGATGAGAGAAGAAAGGTATTGGAGAGAGGGAAAGAGAAAGATTATGGCTTTTGGCGGACAGTTTGAGAGAGGGAGTTTTAAATATGAAGATATGAAGGAAAGTGATATATAAATAAGTGAAACGATGTGTCAGGTCCCTGAGTAGATGCGTCGCTTAAACTTAAAGTGATGGGACAACGGTCAGAATGGTTGATGACTGACACGTAGATATCTCCACGGTTCTCATTCAACTATTTCAACAAAATGTAAAGAATGCTAACCTTAGGAGAGGACTAGGTCCCAATGTGCAGGCGAAACTTGATTCCTGAATGGTTTTGACCATTCTTCACTCATGTGATTTCCATAAGTGTATACCTGCAGTAAGTACATAGTTTATCTCACTTAAACAACACATTACTAATAATGAGGATACATTCCCTCCTGATCATAGCCAAAAGAGGATTCGATGCCTTTGGATGGGGTTAAGCAGTGCATGCCCATCATTCCCAGCTTCAGCCTGTTACTCTCAAATTAATTTTTGCTGAGGGCATTTGTGAAAATATCTGTAATTTGATCTTCAGTTCTGCAATATTGCATGCTAATGTTCCCCTTTTCAACATTTTCTCTCAAGAAGTGATGTCTGACGTCAATTTGCTTTGCTCTTTTGTGTTGAACTGGTTTCTTTCCCATGTTGCCTACACTGGTATTGTCATACATGAGAGGAATAGTATGGATATGTATTCTAAAATCCTTAAGTTGTTGCTTGATCCATAATAGTTGAGCACAACAAGATGCAACAGCTACATATTCAGCCTCAACTGTTGAGAGAGCTACCGAATTTTATTTCTTGGTTCCCCAAGAGATGAGTGAGGATCCAAAGAAATGTGCCATTCTAGAAGTGCTCTTCGTGTCAACCTGATATCCTACAAAATCAGCATCTGTATACCCTACCAGTTCAAAGGAGTCGCCTGCTGGATAGAAGAGGAACAAGTCCCCTGTCTTCTTTAGATACCTCAGAATCCGATTGGCTGTTTTCAAATGCGATTCCCTGGGACATACTTGAAATCTTGCACACATTCCCACACTGAAGACAATGTCAGTTCTACTTGCTGCGTGATACAACAGTGAACCAATAATACCTCTATACATGGTTTGATTCACTACTGGATCAGTCTCATCTGCTCCCATCTTTGAGTTTGTACCATGAGGGTATCAATAGGCATATAGTCAACCATATGAAACTTCTTTAGCAGCTTATTTGTGTACTTCTCTTGATAAATTGAGGTACCACTTGAGGTTTCCTTGATCTGTAGTCCTAAGAAGAAGTTTAGCTCTCCCATCATGCTCATCTCGAATTCATTCCCTATTAGTGCCGCAAATTCTTCACACATACATTTAGAGGTAGCTCCAAAAATGATATCATCCACATGCACTTGGATGATGAGTAGTTCTTGTTCCCTTTTCAATAGAAACAAAGTGTTGTCAACCTTGCCCCTTTTGAATCTATTATTTAGAAGAAATTTGAACAACCTTTCATACCAAGCTCTAGGAGCTTGTTTCAAACCATATAGAGCCTTGTTGATTTTAAACACATAGTTTGGGCAGTCAGCATCCTTAAATCCGGGTGGTTGTTTCACATACACTTCTTCCTTCAAATCTCTATTTAAGAAAGCATTTTTGACATCCGAGCTTGAATCCCATGAAGGCTGCAAAGGCTATGAGAATTCTGATAGATTTTGGCAATGGGGGCAAAAGTTTCATTATAGCCGATGCCTTCCTCTTAATTATAGCCTTGAATGACCAGTTTAGACTTGTTCCTCATGATAACTCCATTTTCATCAAGCGTATTTCTGAATACCCACCTGGTTCCTATAATGGTTCTGTCTGTAGTTATGGGGACCAGGTACCACACTTTGCTCCGCTCAAACTAATGTAGCTCCTTTTGCAATGAATTGACCCAGTCAGCATCTTTTAAGGCCTCATTTACATTTTTAGGCTCAACTGTTGATATGAACGCTGAGAATGCAACTAGATTTCTAGTGTTGGATCTGTTTTGCATTCCAAAATTTAATAGGGAAATAAGATTCTCAAGGGGGTGAAATGATTTATGCTTCCAACCTGATTTAGAACTCAGGGGTTGGGGTTGATCCATCCATTCTTCTTCATCTTCAAAATCATCATTCTTAGGAGGATGAGTTTCCTCCTAATCTGCATTATGATAGACCAGGTCCCTTGGTGGAGTGGTCAACTTCATTAATCTTCCCTGATGGACCAAGACCAGCACCAACAGATTCTTAATTTCCTTCAGCTTCTGGACCGTTAGCTTCACTATTCTAAATTTTGAACAGCTCTTCAAGATCATCATCCTCCTTCATCTACAAGTTCTTCAGTTCACCACCTTCATCAAAAATCACATGAACACTTTCCTCAATGCATAGTGTTCTTTTATTGAAGATTCTGTAAGTTTTGCTGAAGGATGAGTACCCTACGAAAATACCTTCATCAATTCAGGGGTCAAACTTTCCTAGATTGTCCTTCCCATTGTTTAGCACAAAACACTTGCAACCAAAAGCCTTTAGATAACTTAGATTGAGTTTCTTGTTGTTGAGCAATTCATATGGTGTTTTGTTCAGTAGAGACCTGATCAAGCACATATTAGTCACATAACATATAGTGTTAACTGCTTCAACCCAAAAATTTTGAGAAATATCTAACTCGATAAGTATAGTTCTGGCAATATCTACCAGAGTTTTGTTCTTTCTTTCAACAACACTGTTTTGTTGAGGTGTTCTGGGTGTTGAGAAGTTATGATAAATATTGTTGTCCGCACAGAATATGTCAAGCTTCGCATTTTCAAACTCAGTTCCATGGTCGAACCTGATCCCTACAATCATGTAGTCGAGCTTTGTTTGAATCATTTTGAAGAATATCATTAGCACCTCAGTTGTCTCGCATTTTGACTTGAGAAACATAGTCCACGTGAATCTTGAGTAGTCATCCACAATCATAAGGATGTACTTCTTTCTGCTTCGACTTTGGATTTTCACAGGGCCACATAAGTCCATGTGTATCAACTCAAGAACACTTGATGAGCTTATTTTCTTCTTTGGTTTGAATGAGGATCTGGTTTGTTTCCCTTTGACACATGCATCACACACTTTGTTATTACTGAACTTTAGTTTTGGCAAGCCTCGGACCAGGTCCCTAGAGACAAGTTTGTTCAATAGAGAAGAGCTCACATGACCTAGCCTCCTATGCCATAAGTCGCCATTTTCACTTTGAGCACTGAGGCATGTCAGATCGTCTCCATGAGCCGTCTTCAGGTCTTCCACATACATATTTTTCTTTCTTCTTGCCGTGAGGATCACCTTCTTAGTAGACAAGTTGGTGACAATGCATTTGTCTAATAAAAACTTGACCTCGTTTCCCTTATCACATATTTGAGAAACGCTAAGAAGACTATATTTTAACCCATTCACATAATAGACATTTTCAATAAAGTATTCGAGAGATTTCCCAATCCTGCCAACTCCAAGAATATACCCCTTCTTTCCATCACCAAAAGAGACACCTCCACCTTGAAGTGTCGTGAATGAGATGAAGTTCTTGGTGTTCCCAGTCATGTGCTTCAAGCATCCACTGTCATTGAACCAACATTGACTGTTACTTCCTTCGCTCCCCTGCAACAAAGATCACTTATTAGACTTGCGAACCCACTTTGATCTGAGTTCCCAGTTTGCTGATAAGGGCGTAATAAGAGTGTTGCTTGCCCAATGAGGCAGGTTAGTTCTTTTCCTATGGAAGGACTTAGGAGTAGGAGCAGGTCCCCTTTTTAGTTTTACTTTCTGTCTAGAGTAGATTGAAAATTTTTCTTGTGAGGCCTTCTAGGTAGAGCTATCCCTTTTCAGATGACCATTGCGACTACAATGAAGACACAATAGATTATCTGACACAGATGCATATTTACTGTGGGGATTATAGGGAGGATTAATGTTCAAGCTACCCAAACCCTTTCTGTTGTAGTTGTTTTAACTGGTGATGTTGGAAAGCAGCTTGGTGGAGCTGGTCCATTTTAGAGAAGTTTTGAGTTCTTCTTTAAGACGGACCAGGTCCCTCTCCATCTGATCATTTCTTTCCAAGGCTAAAGCAAGTTTGGTCTCAGCAGTATTTAAACTGGCTTCTACCTCTATTTGCAGGCTAGTGGCCTCCCCCTTTCTTTTCCTAGATTTCTCATTCACTAATCTCAGTTGTTCCTTGAGTTTTAGATTTTCTTCTTGTAGAACTGTCACTTATTCCTCAATAATCGACATGTGGACAATTATTACTATCTTTTGTTCACTAAGACTATCTAGACTGTTGTTCATAGAGTCCTTTTCAGCCGTTAACTCTATGTCAAAGTCAATCAAAACATCAGCTAGATTTCTCAACTACTAATAGAATAAGTATTCAAGTTTTGTTTGAGGTCGAGGAGAGTTACCTTTTTTTCATTGTCTTTGTCATCTGATTTGGCCATGAGGGAGAACAGGCCATCAAATATGTTAGCATCATCTTGGACAACCAACATGGATGCATCATTAGGACATTCTAATTCTCATTACTCACTTGAAGGATCTCCCCAAATAGCAAGAGCCTTCTTCACGACATAGTCAGCTGCAGCTTTTCTTGCATCTTTCTTAGGTACCAGGTCACTCCTCTTGTCTTTTTCATCTCCAGGTCTTTGATACTCTTTGTTTTCAGCTTTGAGCATCAGGCAGTCTCTTATAAAGTGTCCCGCCTTTCCGCACTTGTTACATAGATCACTCGCAGTTGCAGCACGAGGAGGATTCCCTCTATTTTGAAAACCTCCATGTTTTCTCACGATTTTTTGAAATCTCTTAGTGAGATAGACATGTCATCCTCTTCACTGGAGACTTTATCTGGTGAGATCTTGAGGACTAAAGACTTGTCTTTCTTAGCTTCTTTCTTTGAGATGTCTTGATTTCTGTTCATTTCATAAGTTTTAAGATTTCCAATAAGAGCATCCATCGTCAGAACCTTTAGGTCCTTTGCTTCAATGATAGCATCTACTTTGCATGCCCATGACTTAGGATGAATTCGAAAAATCTTGCTGACTTTCTTACTGGAGCTAATATGTTCTCCCAAACTTCGTAGCTCGTTGGTTATGGAGGAAAATCTTATATGTATGTCATGAATAGTTTCCCTCTCCTTCATTGTGAAGGTCTTATATTGGGTGGTCAGCATATCCACCTTCGATTCCTTCACCTGCTCTGTGCCCTCATGAATTGTCCTTAGACTGTCCCAGATTTCCTTTGCCGACTCACCCGCAGAGATGCAGTTGTATTTTTCAGCACCTATACCACACACTAGCAGTTTCTTAGCTCCGTAAATTTTCTTGATCTTCTTTCTGTCCGCCTCGTTATATTGTTGGCGAGTCTTTTGGAACAACTTTTGTGATTTTACCATCTTTCACTTTAGTGGTTGGAATGAAGGGTCCATCCAGCACGATATCCCATAGCTCGTTGTCTTCAACCATCAGATAGTCGTGCATCCTTGTATTCCACCAGCTATAGAATTGTCCGTTGAAACGAGATGGTCTTGTTAATGATTGTCCTTCCTTTAGGTTCAATGGAGCAGCCATTCTTTTACACGAATATCTCTCTTAGCTAGAGAACACCTGCTCTGATACCAATTAATAGAATGCGTGCGTCCACTATCAGTCAACGGACCAGGTCCCTTCACTTAAAGAAAATAGTGATGAAGAGTAAATAATAACAAGAATACAACACAAGCAGTTTACATGGAAACCTTCTTGCTCAAGAGAGTAAAATCACGACCTGTCTCATATGATTTTCAATTGATTCCACTAATCTCTTTAAGCAAAAGTGAAACCCAGTTACAGCTAAAGTGAGAATAAGTTATTAATCTCACAACTAAGTAATAACTCTATTACTTAATGAGCCTAAGCAGATACCACACTGCCCACTAAGTTATCACCACTAGACACCTTAGAATTTGACTAAGAAGATACCATACTGCCCACTAAATCAACTAATCTCCTAGATGACTTAGAATTTCACTAAGCATCAAACAATACTGCCAACTAAATCAGTTAGCCTTAACTGATTTAGACATTTACAGACAAACACAAGATCTGAATATTTTATAGATTAGGAACAGATTTACAATGTAAGTGCGAAAGATATAATCCTAAGACAACTAGACAGTTTCCAACTCTATCAAGTTCGTGTTGTTCTTGAGGATGATGTTTCTCTTGAGTGTTAGCCTTTGCAAGAGTTCTTGAGAGTTTTCAAGTTGCAAAAACTGAGATTGTAACTATTGGACATAATCTTTTTGAAGAATAGTCACAACCTTCGAGGCCATGCCATTGGCAGAGGTTTCTGCCACAGTTGGAGACTGTGCACCAACCAATTGTACTTTTTTACAACCTTGCAGTTGTGTGTATATTTGCATAAAGATCAGGTCCCTTTATAAGGTCTCATGGTTTGTCAAATCATCAAAACTACAAATAATAGGTATTGAACAGTTTTAGTCGTGAATAAATAATGCACAGGCATACTTTCAATCGAACAACAAAATACCAGCAAAATTGACCAAAATAATAACAAAGAACAAAAAGAATGATCCTAGCTATTATTTTTAAGTACAAGTGGAGCTGTAAGAAGGGACACATTGTGGAGATCCGTGTAACAGACTAAAAGATCATCTCTAAAACTATAGCTTTTATTATGCCTCGATTCCACTTAGGTTAGCCTACTAAACAACGAGTTAATCACTTTCGGGTTTCTATCTACCATGCCTGGGGTTCTAAAATAAAAAAATATTGTATCCCTATTTTTTTGTTCAAAATCAGGCGACGCTTAAATGGAGCAATATGGACAGTAAGGATTCATTTAGCAACCCCAACGAGCTTGGGATTGAGGCAAATAGTTGTTGTACTCAGATCCCTAAAGAAACACATAACATGTCTGAACTAAAATTATAACCTCAACATCCTCAATCATCTGAAGTAAGATAGCCGAGAAAATATTCTCATGATGCTAATTAGGTCACGATGAAAGGATGGATTCTAAAGTTGTAATGGTTACATTCCCACATTGGAGCATTTTTTTTTTTACCTATCTGCATACTTTATCCAAGATGACTAGAAAGTCTCAAACCTTCATTTTAATTAGCATTTATGTGGAATGAAATGATTCTTCATGGTCTATTGAAACCCATCTTTGTCATATTTCAAAGATCACAACTCAACAGAGACGACTTGGAAGACAGTATTTCAATACTAATCTTCTGAATCCTGAGGCAAATCCTCAAGCAAATCATCGAACTTGATGCTATATAAGCTCCGTTGATCCCTGGCAGCACAGGAAGCTCATATTCCTTTTATATCCTATAATTTCATAAGTGTGTCAAGTTTAAATGCTTGTGCACCACGAAATGTTCCATACATCATCCGATTGCCAATTTCCAATGCTACCTCATGAAACAACCTGCTATTCTGAAGTTTTGTGCTATTCCTGAGTTTTTGCAGATAGACTAAAACAGTACCTACTCGATATAAAAGATGAGAAAATTGGGAAGAAAAAAATTGGGGAACGTTTTAAATGACGAATTCAAATAATTTTCTGTGGCAGAATAAAAAAATCTACATTTTCTTTCATGTAATCAGCTCGAATAAATAAGTATCATGAAAGTGACAAAAATAATAACAAACAACAAAACGAATGATCATCTCTGAAACATTACTAACAAGAAATGGCACATCTTTTATTCTATATCAAATCAAGTTTTCCTGATTTCTTAAGCAGAAATGTCGTAATGCTTTTGTAAAGATTATGAATCTAAAAATAGCACATACATCAAATCAAATCGAGTTTCTAATCTTTTAGTCAAAAATATGGTAATGCTTCTATAAATGAAACTGAAAATTAGTATCGTAAACAGTTATCAGAACCAATAGGTCATTTACCATTTTCAGTTGCTTTTCTTATTCTTTCTTCTTGTTCTTCTTTTTCTTTTTCAACAACTCTTCTTCTTCTCTCTTCTTCCTCTTTGTTATCGCCAATTTTATCTTCATATTGATGTTTCCTTTTTCGTCCTCTATTTGGATCCAATTCCTCTACTTCTTCCATTTTTTCATCAGATTCTTGATTTCTATGCTCTGTTTCTTGATATTTATTTTGTCCATCAATCTCTATTTTCCCTTCTTGTTCTTCTTCTTCTTCTTCTTTGTTTTCAGGAACTGCTTCTCCTTCTTTTTTGCCGAGAGAATCAAAACAGAAATATGAAATGAATTGAGATTTTACACTTTTTTTCCAATATGAAGTGACTGAAGAAGATGGTTAGCCGTTGTTTATAAAATAAACGGTTTTAACTTCCTGTAAGTATTTTGTAGTTATTCAAAATTAGCATTTTCTCTATTTTTATATTTTGGATTTTCTTCATCCTCTCTATTTCACTTTTTATTATTATTTTGTAATTAACATATTATTTCTATATAAGGGTATTAATTAAATTTCTCATATTCATAATTCATTTTAAATGTAATACACCATTTTAAAAAAATATATTATGTAATATACTACTTTCATTCTGAATTAACAATATTTCAAATATTTTCTTCAATTTTCATCACTTTAAGTGATACTTGATATTATTATTAATTTTCACTATAAAGAATGCACAAAATTTTAATGATAAGATGGAAATTTTAATTTAATAATACAATACATAACATAATAATTTAAAGTATAGATTTTAAGCATCCCATAGTGTTAGATGAAATTACATCCTATCCCTATTTTTTATTTTTGAAATTACATTAATCCCTGAAAAATTACATGGTCCGGATACATAATGGCGAGTTCGGATACATTAATTGTGATACTTTAAATATTTGGCTGGTGCGCTTAAAATGGAAAACAAAATGGAATATCAAAATAAAATACTCTTATTCATGCTAATTAGTTTCCTCCTTAAGGTCAATCAAAGAAACATGATTCCTAAATGAACTATTGTCGAGACAAGATCTCACTGACACAGTTTGCAATGTTTGGATACACCACATTCATGGATATGCTATGTATAGAGTATGCAAAGAGCTAAAGATGATTGAATATGCTGCCAAGCAGATTCGAAAGGAGTATAATTCACTGGATAGGAAAATTATTGGTCTAAAGACTAAGTTAGAGGATACACAAGAAGCTCTCCATAGTGATTTGTTCAATCCCACAACTTGTTTCAAAGGAGAAAGAGCTACTAATAGAATCAAAGGCAACCTGGATAACACATGGGGATACCAATAGCAAATTCTTTTAAAGCGAGGCATTCCGAAAATTCAATAACCTCCATTTGTGATGAACAAAGTGTGCTCCTAACAGATCCTATACAAGTCCAGCGTGAATTTCTAACATTCTTCCAAGAACTAATGGGATTCAAGTGCTGTAGAGATCCCTTGTCTCAATATAGGAATGGCAAAGATGGTTACTGTCGAAGAGGTAACAAGGGATGAAATCAACCATGCTGTCCAAGATTTGCCAAATTATAAGTCCCTGCGCACTGATGGATTTTCGATTGAGTTTTTGAAAGCTAATTGGTCTATTATGGGAGAGGAAGTTATACAAATGGTTACCCAATTCATTGAATCTGGTAAAATCTTGAAAGATTTAACTATACCACAACAACCATGCACAAAATTATTTCTAAAGTAATCACGGCTAGACTTAAGAAAGTGGTGGACAAATTGGTAGGAGTATAGTCGATAATGTCATAGTAGCACATGAATTGGTTAAAGGCTATTCCCATAAAGGACTCCCCCAAGATGCCTAATTAAGATTGATATCAAAAAAGCTTATGACTCTCTCGAGTGGAATTTTTTGAAAATGGCATTTCTAAAAGAGCTTTTGTGGCTTGGGAAACCTTATGTAAGCCCAAATCTACTGGAGGCCTGGGTTTGATAAACTACCAACTATGGAACAAGGCAGCTATATGTAAATTCTTGTGGGTCGTGCCTCTTAAGGAAGACAATTTGTGAGTTTATTGGATTTACAGCTTCTACATCAAGGATAGATCTCTTGATGAAACACGAATTCCTAAACAAGCATGTTGGCTTGTTAGAAAGATCCTTGAGGCTTGAAAATGGTTTATGAAAGTGGTTGATGAGCTACAGCAGTATTAACATCAAGGGGTGCTCAGTATCAATCAAATGTACAACTCATTCCAACCATAATTCCTATTATAAATGGCCTAGACAAATATTGACAAAGCAGCCCAAAATCGGATTAAATAGCTATATGTGAGATCCGAGTTGCTAAATAGAGACTTGGAGAGCAAAATAGGTTTATGCAAATTGTTGAAAAAAAATGTCTAGTCCTCTCATCCCCTTTCTTTGATTTCTACTTCTCATCCCTTTCTTCTAAGTGTGTTCTTCAATTCCCTTTTAGTTCTTAATTTCCTTTGTAATTTCAATTACGAGTTAGTGAATAGATTTATGGTTGTTTGAATTTGAATTGTGTTGGTCTTGATATTGGGTTTGTTACATTGGTGCTTTCATTACTCATCCTCCATGGCCGACGGCTACCTCAAAGTTTCTTGCCATACCTCATCTGCAATTGTGTTGGATCGCTTCAGTGGTGTTTTCGACCCAACCATATGGGTTTATCAGGCAGAACGTTATTTCAATTTTTATGGCTTTTCTAAGGATATGTGGCTATCTCTTCCTTATCTTTATTTTGACGGAGAAGCCCTCACTTGGTTTAATTGGTTGTATCGCAATAAGAAATTCTATGACTGGAAGCATTTCACTAATAAATTAGCTTGCCATTATCGGAGACAAATTGTTATGGAACTTGGATTGCCACCCGTTGCTGATCTATTGCTTCAAATAGATGTGAATTTCTCTCGTAAGTATCGTCATTTGGATAAAATTCAGAAAACTCTATAGGCTTGCTACCAAAAATTCTCTGACGTTCAAGCACGTCCAGATTTAACTATATCTTTTGGCTGATAAGTTTGTCATAGAGGAGGTCGTCCAATAGGAAATTAGTTATGCTTTGAACGAGGACAACTTAAACACTCTAGAGACTTTTGAGGTCTCTCATCCGATGTTAGAACTGTATGTGGCCAATTCGAAGGTACTTGTTGAGCTATTAAATTCAAGGAGTAGTTCTTCAACCTCTATTCCTTGTCCTTCCTTGGCGATTTCATTTGGTTGCATTGAGACTTTGGGCCCCATGTTGAACTCTAAATATGACTTCAAGAACGACCTAAGCAGTTATGCCTGCAAGGTGTTCGCTGAAATGCCCGATAAGAAAATTGACACAAAATCGAACATTCAATGATAAATGATTCAGCAAATCTGGTATCTCATATGTTTGATATTTATGTATTTAAAGGTGGTGGTGACCGTATCATGTCATAATAATTGTCTTGCACTACCTTGTTTGCCTTCGGTTTTTAGTCACACCAAACTTATGGAAAGATCTATATTTGTTTACTTCAGGGAATTCGGTCATGCTAATCTCTCATTATCGTTGTATCGAATTCCACCTGATCAATTTGGGTTCAGCTTTCTATTTGATCCTGGTTCTAGTTTGCTCCCCATATTTCCTGGTGCTGCAAACTATTATTCACGCATGGTTCTGGATGATTTGAAGGAGTTCATTAGGATATTCACATGTCACATCAACTCCACTTTCAATTCTCACTGCATTTTGCCTCAATTCCTATTTGATCCTGGTGCGAATCTATTCATTATATCCCCTGGTGGGTGCTTACAAGTATTTACATTGCAATCGGAGGCATCTAATTGGGATCTAGCAATATGTTCCATGTCCATGGCTCTAATAGAGCTGACAGCAAAGGCGAGTGTATTTTCGTGGAGAAAGACATTATTAGTTTTGCTCGTTGCAATGTCAAGATATTATGATGATGATATTTGGACACCATTTGATAGTGCAGATACATTGCAGCTGCAATGCCTTATATCACTAAGGTTTGGCCCACTGCGCGAGGCAAATGCAATTTCTTCCCCTTTTTTGGTCTCTAGAGTGATCATGTCAGGAGCGGAACTTGATAATTGTGGACAAATCTATTTCAATTTGCTGCTCTTGATTGTGGTAAAAAAAGTGTTTAAACATCAACACAACTTCAAAGTGCTAAAAACGTGTTCGCCTGAGATGGTTAAATTTATTCAATTTGAATTGCTTAATGATTATTGGATTATATATTTTAGAAATCCAACCAGTGACATTTTTTATGATGCACTAGTCGTTGCTCTATATCATAATATTCTAGATGTTCCTGGCCAAAGTCACAGATAAGGAAGTGCACAAATCCTTCATGGGATGAACATCCTGAACTACATTTGGAATCTGTTCAAATTGGTGGTTTCGATTAATGACACTAAGAATGTCACCATTGGTGGCTCAAAATAAGGAGGTCAATTCAAGAAATTGTGTAGCTTGGGTCATTGACATGTCTCTTCATTGGGATACAACTAGCAATCTGATTCCTTTAGCTAAAAAGGAATACATAGTAACAAAAGGTTGTATTGCACCAAAAGGGCATACGAATTTGCTAGTGAGTGTTATATCACATATCTACAATGTTGAGATTATTTTCTTTAAGTCACTTTATCTCCTAAAAGCTTAAGGTTGGAGCTCTTTTTGATAATTTGGAGCACTGTACTGCTCATTGGTAAAGTTGTAAGAGAACTGCCTACACCTGCTTCTAACTTGCCGATGTTAGTATGTACAGCTTCCTTAATAGCTCCAATGAGAATCCTCACAATGATATCAATTTTGTACTACTTGAACCTTGAGGAGACGGTTCTTATTAGGGACGAAGGTATTGTTATGAATGGGCCTAGACCAGCATTGACAAAGCAGCCCAACACCGAATTAAGTGGCTATGTGTGAGATCCGGGTTAATAAATAGAGACTTGGAAGAGCAAAATAGGTATACGAAAATTGTTGAGAAAAATGTCTAGTCTTCTCATCCCCTTTTTTTGAGTTCTAATTCTCATCCCATTATTATAAGTGTGTTCTTCAATTTCCTTTTAGTTCTTAATTTCCTTTGTAATTTCAATTACGAGTTAGTGAATAGATTTATGGTTGTTTGAATTTGAATTGTGTTGGTCTTACTATTTGGTTTGTTACAATTCCTAAAAGTTCCCTGGAAATTCCTCACACTAGGAAAAGGTATGTTGCCAATACATCAGTTTATATTGTTGCTCACCGTCCATCAAACACTTGCCATAGTTGACAGATTAAGCAAATAGGATATAATTGTTGTGTACTGTGTAAGACAGGCTCAACAGAATTATTCAATCATCTTTTTTTGAGTGTGAATATTCTACCAAGATATGGGGTTCACTCTTGAAGGTGGATGAAAAGGCCTAGGCAGATAGGAAGCTGGGAGGATGAACTACAAAGGGTATCGAATAAAGCCCATAGTGTTGGGAAAACGCGGACAAGCACAAAAATATATATAGTAAAAGTAATGGAAATAAAATGGGAAAATAATGACACCAAGAATTTTACGTGGAAACCCTTCTAAATAAAGGAACCACGGCCAAAGAGGAGCAACTGATATCACTATAGTAAGAAATTTTACAATGTGTAGTCATGAATACAATATTCAAAGTAACTACTACACACTCAAAAGGAATAACACTCTTTTAATTTCCACCTTACTAAAATATCGCTCACACTTTATTTTTCTTCACAGACTATTTTTCTTGTATAGTCTATGAAATACCTCACTTTGCTCTCAAAATTGTTTTTTTTTTCTCTAGTTTGGTGTGTTCTACAAATAAGCAAGAATGCTCAATTTATAGAAGGAGAAAACCATGCCTACGTCACTAATGACATACGCAAATGTAGCAAAGTCCAAAGGGTTGCAAATCTTACCAGTTTGCCAACCACCAAATCTTTTATTTTCAACTCTTATTATTATTTATTTTTAACAACTACTTGTAGCAATTGAGTAGCAAAAATTGACTAATATAAAGAACATGGGATGGACCTCACAAATCTCCCCCTCCAATCTCATGCACCAGAAGGAGGTATCTTCCTTTTCTTTATAGAGAGCTCATACCTACAAGTTCTTTGCATAACTCAAACTTGTCTTTTAGTATCATCTTGGTTAGCATATCTACAGGATTTTCACTTGTGTGGATATTTTTTACGTGAAATGATGCACTCTCCACCTCTTCACGAATCCAATGATATATGACATCAATGTGTTTTGTCTTTGCATGGTACATGGAGTTCTTGCTCAAGTCTATTGCACTCTTGCTATCACAATAGACAATATACTCCATCTGATGCAAACCAAGCTCTTAAAGAAATTGCTTTAGCCATATCATCTCCTTGCCGGCTTTAGTAGCCACAATATACTCAGCTTCAGTTGTAGATAGTGCAACACACTTCTGTAACTTCGACTACCATGATATAGCTCGGAAAAAGTAAGCAAATATCTAGTAGTGGATTTTCTATTATCAAGGTCACCTGCCATATCAGTATTTGTATAGCCCTTTAAGATTGGATGAAATGCTCCAAAACACAAGCATTCATCTGAGCTTCCTCTAAGATACCTGAGTATCCACTTCATAGCTTCCCAATACTCTTTTCCCGGATTGTCGAGAAATCTGATAACAACACCAACTGCGTGAGCAATATCAGGTCTAGTGCATACCATTGCATACATTAAACTTCCGACGACGGAGGAATATGGAACTTTGATCATGCTCTTTTTTTCCTCCCTAACTGTAGGACACATCTTCTTGCTCAACTTCATATGACCAGCAAGAGGTGTGCTAACATTCTTTGCATTCTTCATATTGAAGCGCTATAGTACACGTTCAATGTACTTCTTCTGTTACAAATAAATATTCCTTTCATGTCTGAGACGAGTAATTCTCATGCTCAAAATTTGCTTGGCATGACCCAAGTCTTTCATAGCAAAAGACTTACACAACTCTTTCTTCAACTCGTCAATTTTAGAAGTATTCTTGCCCACAATCGACATATCATCCACATACAACAAGAGGATGATAAAATTATTGTCAGAAAATTTTTGTACCAATACACAATGATCTGATAAAGTCTTTTTATAGCCTTGCTCCCCCATAACAGATTCAAACTTCTTGTACCACTATCTAGGAGCTTGCTTGAGGCCATAGAGACTCTTTTTGAGTTTGCACACAAAATTTTCTTTACCTTTTACTTTGAATCCCTTAGGTTATTCCATATAAATCTTTTCTTCTAGGTCACCGTGAAGGAAAACTGTCTTCACATTCATCTGTTTAATATCTAAATTAAGACTAGCAGCCAAACACAGAATGATACAAATCGAGGACATTTTCACAATAGGAGAAAATATTTTGTCAAAGTCAATACCCTTCCTTTAATCGAATCCCTTAACAACCAATCTAGATTTATACCTGGGCTTCAAGTTGTGTTCTACAACTTTAATTTTGAACAACCACTTGTTCTTTAAAGCTCTCATGCCCTTGGACAATTTTACCAACTTATAAGTGTGGTTCTCATGCAGAGACTTTATCTCATCTTGGATGGCTTCAATCCATCGATCCTTGTGCTCATCTTCCATGGCCTTCTCATAATATTCAGGTTCATCCCCGTCAGTGAGTAACACACACCCATTGAATGAATAACGATAGGAAGGAACCTGCTGTCTTGTGGACCTCCTAAGCGGGATATTTGATTCGTCCAAAACTTCATGAGCAGAAGGATCATCAATAACAACATCATTGTTATTATCAACATCAACGTGTTGATCCGAGACATGATTATGGGTATCACCATGATTATCAAGCCCAACAATATCATGCACACATGTGTGAGGAACTTTATCTAGATGAACTATACCATCAAAACTTGAAAATTCTAGCTTCTCTGCTTGATCAATATCTTCAATTGTTTGATTCTCCATGAAAATAATATCACGGCTTCCCACGAGTTTCTTTTCAATTGGATCATATAGCCTGTAACTAAATTCCTCAAGGTCATATCCAATGAAGATGCATTATCTTGTCTTGGCATCTAACTTTGACCTTTCATCTTTCGGCACATGTACAAAAGCTTTGCAACCAAATACTCTCAAATGGTCATAGGAAACATCCTTTCCATACCAAACACTATTTGGTACATCACTTTGCAAAGCAACAACAGGAGATATATTAATAACATGTGCAACAGTCAATAAAGCCTCACCCCAAAATAAGTTCGGCAACTTTGCTTCAGAGAGCAAACATCTAACTCTTTCCATCAAGGTCCTGTTCATCCTCTCAACCAAACCATTAAGCTGAGGAGTCTTAGGAGGAGTCTTCTGGTGTCTACTACCTTGATGCTTGTAGTATTCGTCAAATGGTCCACAATATTCACCACTATTATCAGTACGAATACTTTTCAGTTTCTTTCCACTTTCTCTTTCAACTAAAGCCTGAAACTGCTTGAAGACACCTAACACTTGGTCTTTAGTCTTCAAGGCATAGACCCAAAGTTTTCTCGAGCAGTCATCAATAAAAGTGACAAAGTAGAGTGCACTACCTAATGTCCTTGTCTTCATTGGACCGCATAAATCAGAGTGCACCAATTCACACAACTCTGTCTTTCTTGAAGGAGGGTTAGACTTAAAGGAAACTCTATTTTGTTTACCAGCCAAGCAGTGTTCACACTTTTCTAATTTAGAACTTTTGAAATTTGACAATAATTTCTTCTTGGCTAGAACATTAAGTCATTTTTTGCAGATGTGGCTAAGCCTCTTGTGCCATAATTTTGAAGAGTCATCACTCTCAACCACATTTACTATATCAACACAAGCAGAAGTCGTAGTCTAGTTTAGACCACGACGTTTGTTACCACGAACCACAACCAAGGAACCCTTAATGAGCTTCCATTTTCCATCATCGTTGGTACTAATCCTTCATTATCCAAAACACCAATAGAAATCGGGTGTAGATGAACATCAGGAGTATGTTTTACATTGTTCAAAACTAGTTTAGTTCCAACACTAGTTTCCAAACAAATTGTACCAATACCAACCACCCTAAAAACAGTCTCATTACCTATACTCAAGGTTCCAAAATCACCAGGAGTAAAGGAAGAGTAAAAAATCCTTCTTTGATGTCACGTAAGATGCGGCACCAGTGTCCACAACCCAGTTTGACTCATCACAAGTAATATTTATCATATCCACATCAAGGACGTTAATAAGATCTTCGGTGGTGCCGGTGGCTAGGCAATTGTCATTGCCATATTCTATAGTTTCCTCTTTGTTTTTGTTCTCCCTCTTCAACTTCCTACAAAACTTCTTTGTGTTCCCGTTCATGCCATAATGATAGCACTCAATATCCTTAAGTCTGCCTCTGAATTTGCTCCTATCTTGTTCTCTATTACGAGAACCACGAGTTTTGTTTCTCCCCTGGAGCCAGTTATCAGGATATCCGACAAAGAAGAACCTTGAGATTTTCTTCTCATCTCTTCGTTCAAGACATTACTCTTGGAAAAATCCATAGAGAGCACACCATCTGGAGTAGAATTAGACAATGCAGTTCTAAATGTTTCCCAAGAGTCTGGTAGGGAACCAAGTAGAAGCAAGCCTTAAATTTCTTCATCAAATTTGATGCCCATAGCAGATAATTGGTTCACGATCCCCTAAAAATTATTCAGATGGTCTGTCATCGGAGAACCATCATGATTCTTTAAACTCAACATCGATTTTATTAAGAACATTTTGTTGTTGCCAGTCTTTCAAGCATTCAAACTTTCAAGATGCTCCTATAGCGCTAGAGCATGTATCTCCCCAGAAATATGGTTCAACACATTATCGTCAACCCAATGCTTAATGAATCCACAAACCTGTCTATGCAATAGATTCCACTCTTCACCTGTTTTATTATCAAGTTTTACAGTAGTAAAGACTAGTTAATAAAAATTCTTGATATAAAGGAGATCTTCCATTTTCCTCTTCCAAATGGCATAATTAACACCATTCAAACTAACAATTCTACTTGTGTTGGCTTCAATTGTTTATCCCCAAAAAATATAGTTATTGCGAACTAGAGTAATCTTCTTTTATGTGGAAGTTCACACTGAGCATACTCAGATAAAACCTTGGCTCTAATACCAGTTTGTTGGAAAATTGCGGACAGGCATAAAAATATATATGGTAACAGTAATGGAAATAAAATGGTAAAATAATGACACCAAGAATTTTACGTGGAAACTCTTCTAAATAAGGGAAAAACCACGGCCAAAGAGGAGCAACTGATATCACTATAGTAAGGAATTTTACATTGTGCAGTCACGAAGACAATACTCAAGTGACTACTACACACTCAAAAGGAATAACACTCTTTGATTTCCACCTTACTAAAATATCGCTCACACTCTATTTTTCTTCACATACTATTTTTCTTGTATAGTCTATGGAATACCTCACTTTGCTCTCAAAATGTTTTTTTTTCTCTCTAACTTGGTGTGTTCTACAAATAAGCAAGAATGCTCCATTTAATAGAAGGAGAAAACCATGCCTACGTCACTACTGACATAGGCAAATGTAGCAAAGTCCAAAGGGTTGCAAATCTTACCAATTTGCCAACCACCAAATTTTTTATTTTCAACTCTTATCACTATTACTTTTTAACAATTACTTGTAGCAATTGAGTAGCAAAAATTGACTAATACAAAGAACATGGGATGGACCTCACAAATCTCGCTTTCCCAACAATAGGATGCTGGGAGGATGAACTACAAAGGGTATCGAATAGAACCCATAGAAGTGCACCACTCGCAGAAATATTAGGCTGGTTGTACGTAGCAAGTGTCTACCATATTTGGAATAAAAGGAAATCAAGGCGATTCTCACAACAATGCACAACTGTTGCCAAGAATTTAAATGAAATTTACCTCCAATTGCACATCAGGGGACAGTTCATAATAGTGTCTGTGATGCGAGCTAAAAAATAACCATCACTTTGTTGCCTCTTAAATCAAACCAGTAAATAAAATGAACACTTAATTAGTAGGCCAAGGATTTGGGAGAGCTAGAAAATGCTAAGCCGCTCGAGCAACCCAAGAAACAGTGGGCGATGGATCAAATGCCTTCACCATTTACCAAGTCCAGTTTCCCAGTTACTCAAGTCGGATAGTTGGAATTCAGGAAAGAATCTAGGAAGTCCCAGTCAAGCAAATCAAGCATTAAGTCAGACTACTAGTTTCAGTTCAAATTACAGTGACATTGATGATAAACCACGTAGAAGGTAGATCAGAACATATTTTTGACCAATAACTTTCTTTCTGATATCAGTCTTTTCCACAGACTTTGTACAATGAAAAAAATAATTGGAAAAAATTTGCTAGAATATAGTAACTGTCCGTACATCAGATTCATTCACAAAATCAACATTGCAATAAGTTGAAAACCTTGTAGAATATCTAATGTTGCTGTAAAGTTTATCTCAAAATTGTGAGAACTTTACTAAGATCATCTCCCTTCTGATAATATACTCAACAGAAATGGAATGACTGTTGTCGATTACCACCTAGTTGTTGTTGTAGATTACCATATAGCTGCAGTTGCTGATTACCCCATAGTAGCTTACACAAGTGAAAAGTTTCTCTATCAATAGGTTGGTTCATCTCGGGATTATCTCCATCTATTTGAGTAATATCCTTGAAATTTGACTCCAATTCCAATACTCTTTGATGAGTTCAAATTTGGGGATTGAGAACAAGATGTACTAGAATAGTTTATCTGAGAGAGGATGTGGGAAATCCCCATTGATGTTCTTGAAATTCCACATGGATCTTAAAATAGCCAAATCCCAATGATCATCAATTTCACTATGAGTTTCATCATCATGTGTTTTAGAAGATTCTCCTTATTCGAAATCAAAAATTTCACACACCATCGGTTCACATTTGGATGACATTGGTTGTTTTCCTTTTTCAGCAGCTCTTTTCTCTTCTTCTTCTCCTACTGATTCTTGATTTCCACTTTCATTTTGTTCAAAATTTTGATGATTGATGTTATTTCCTGATCCTGCAATTTGTCTGTATTCTTCTTCGTCGCCATTTTCATCATCTTGGCGTTTTCTTTTTCGTCCTAATCCATCTGTTTTTCCATCCTCTGTTTCTTCCTCTTTTTATCAGATTCTTGATTTCCATTATGTCAATTATGTTCTTTTTGCCCTACTTCTTCTTCACGAATTCTACATTTTTCATTTGCATTAGCATCTTCTTCTTCATCAATACGTATTCGCTTACATCCAATTGCAGGAACTAGTTCTCCTGCAGTAAACACCTTTTTTGTAGAGAAAGTCAAAAACAAAAAGAAAAAATGAGTAAAGATTTTTCACTTTTTTCCAATATGAAGTGACTGGAGAAGATGGCTAACCAATAACAACCGATATTATATTTTACAAAAAGGCAACTAACTAGTGGGAAAAAAACAGTTATAACTTCCACTGCTAAATACTATATAGGGAAAAGGTAGAAGTAGCTCCCTAGACTATGACCGAAATCTCAGAGACACACCTTAACTAAACTAAGGTCATATTACCCCTGAGCTCATTTTTATTGTAATTTTGTACACCTTTTCGACTTACGTGGCATCCAAACATATCCCATATACCTCAACTACATCGAGTCACGGAGTGTGCCACATAAGTCAAAAAGTGTACAATTTTATATATAAAATGAGTTTAGGGTAATAGGACCTTAGTTTAGTTAAGGTGTGTCTTTGGGATTTTGGTCATAGTCTAGGCAGGTACTTGTGCCTTCTCCCTACTATATATTATAGATATTCACTTGAATTTTACACTCTAATTCAGAATTAGTATTTTACTTTTACGTTTTTTCAATTTCTTTGCACTTTTCTTAGGCAAAACTAATGGCAAAAGATTATTTTCTATATTTTTATTTTTTTGGGGATTTTCAATTTAGTATTCAATACTCGTTTGGAGTTCTTTGATTAAGGATGAAGGGATTTCAACCATCCCATTACAATCCATGAAATACATTCGAGCATATTTCTCTAGTTTTACATTTTGGTACGTTTGTAATTTAGGTCACATTTAGAAGGGTAAAAAAAAAAGGTGAGGTAACTTTTTAAAGCTACATGACCTTTTCGAAATTAAAAAACAAGGTTAAGTTTCTTATTTAATACTAAATATAAGTTTATTAACAAAAATGGTAAATATGCACCATTTGTTAGACAATTGGTAGGTGTGCACCACATTTTTAACAAGGTATATTTGCCCCTTCTCCCTATGATTAATGTGGTGACGGGTGAAAAAAAAGAGTAGATCCAAGATAAATAAGGATAGTTTAGACAAATTACACTTTATTGCTAATATTTGCATAAGGGGGCGTACAAAGAAAGACATGACGAGTCAAATAAACCAGAGGCATTGCGTTACTCCCTCCATTCAATTTTACTTTCTTGTAAAAGTGAACAGACTAATCAAATAATTTTCTTTCTTGTAAACACCGTGAATAAATAATGCACAGCGATACTTTCATTCGAACAAAAAGAATGATCCTATCTACTACTTTTTAAATACAAGTGGAGTTGCAAGAAGGGACACACTAAAAGATCATCTCTGAAACCGTAGCTTTTATTAGAGCTTGGTTCCGCTCAAGTTAGCCTACCAAACAGTGAGTTAATCTCTTCTGGGTTTCTATCTACCATGCCTGGGATTATTTATCCAACCCCAACGAGCTTGGGATTGAGGCAAATAGTTGTCGTTGTACTCAGATCCCTAAGAAATACATAACATGTCTCAATACCAGCTACATGATGTCCTAAAGACCAAACTAGTAAAGGAACCGAATGTTGCGAGTAGGAAAATCAAACAAAGATCAAGTGGAAAGAAAAAATTGTCAAAGTGACTGGATTTAAACAGAGGCAATCCATGAATGTAGATGAGGAACTTGCGGAAAAAATGCTTTGCCAAAATTAGTTCAATCTACCCAGAGGCAACTACACAAAGAGTGGCAAAGGGTTCTACTCTCCCTGATATTGTGTGCTTGGAACATTAGAGGGCTTAAGAAGCCCTTCAAGAAGAAAGAACTCATTTCAGTTTCAGATAGAGTGAATGGCAACCCTATCAACTCATCTGAGACAATTGATTTCCAGAAATGAATTCATCAATTGGGCCTCAAGCAAGTAAGGAAAAAAGGATTTAAGTTCTCATGGTGTAACAAGTGGGAGGATACAAATCAAATATATAGCTTAATTGACTGGGTCTTCGGCAATAATGAATGGTTCCACAACTATGAGCAAGTAGAAGTGCACTATCTAAACCCTGGATGCTTTGATCACTCACCTATGATGATCAACATTGTTACACAAATTCAATGTATCCTTATACCGTTCAGACTCCTTATTAAACTATTGCCGAGACAATATTTCACTGACACAATTTGCAATGTTTGAAAGCACCACATTCATGGATATGCTATGTATAGAGTATGCAAAGAGCTAAAGATGATTGAATGTGCTGTCAAGAAGATGCAAAAGGAGTATAATTCACTAGATAGGAAAATTATTGGTCTAAAGACTGAGTTAGAGGATACACAAGAAGCTCTCCATAGTGATTTGTTCAATCTACAACTTGTTTCAAAGGAGAAAGAGCTACTAATAGAATCAAAGGCAACATGGATAACACATGGGGATACCAATAGCAAATTCTTTTAAAGCGAGGCGATCCGGAAATTCACTAACATCCATTTGTAATGAACAAGGTGTGCTCCTAATAGATCCTATACAAGTCCAGCCTGAATTTCTAACATTCTTCCAAGAACTAATGGGATTCAAGTGATGTAGAGATCCCTTGTCTCAATATAGAAGTGGAAAAGATGTTTACTGCTTGACAGGGGATCAACAACTCGCCTTAGTACAAGAGGTAACAAGGGATGAAATCAACCAGGATGTCCAAGATTTGCCAAATTATAAGTCCCTGGGCATTGATGGATTTCCTATTGAGTTTTTCAAAGCTAATTGGTCTATTATGGGAGAGGAAGTTATACAAGTGTTTACCCAATTCATTGAATCTGGTAAAATCTTGAACGAGATTAACTATACCACAACAACCTTGTACAAAAGTATTTCTTAAGTAATCACGGCTAGACTCAAGAAAGTGGTGGACAAATTAGTTGGAGAATCTCAGACAGCCTTCATTTCAGGTAGGAATATACTTGACAATGTCATAGTAGTACATGAATTAGTTAAAGGCTATTCCAGAAAAAACTCTCCCGTAGATGCCTAATTAAGATTGATATCAGGTAAGCCTATGACTCACTCGAGTGGAGTATTTTGAAAATGGCATTGTTGGAGTTAGGTTTCTCGGTCAAATTTGTTAATCTCATAATGGAATATGTTACCACTGTAAACTACTCTTTACTGATGAATGGAGGGCTCACTCCAAAATTCCAAGAAAAGAAAGGTCTACGGAAACGTGACCACATGTCCCCGTACTTATTTGTCTTAGCAATGAGTACCTGAACAGATCCTTGAAACAACTCCAATTGAACCCAAACTTCAATTCCCATCCTAAGTGCAGCAGAATGAATCTTGTACATGTGTATTTTGTTGATGATATTCTAATATTATATAGGGATGATAAAACCCCTATCCAACTACTATTACAAGTTTTCAATCATTTTTTGGAGGTTTCGTGGCTGCAGGACAATCTGGAAAAAAGCTCATTATATATCACTGGGAATCCCAAGAATCTAGAGAAACGCCCTTCTAATACCTTGGAGTTCCCTAGCCTTCAAAGAAAATCACTATACAGTAATGCATGCCACTAGTGGAGAGAATAATAGAAAGGATTAAATGTTGGACAACAAAATTTCTGCCTTACAGTGATAGAGTTCAACTGATCAAAAGTGTGATATTTAAGATGCAGACGTATTGGGCTCAAGTGTTCCTCCTACCATAGAAAGTGGTCCAGTTTTTCACTAGTATTTGTCAGACTTTCTTATGGACAGGGAGCACTGAGACGTCTAAAAGAGATTTGGTGGGTTGGGAAACCTTATGTAAGCCTAAATATGCTGGAGGCCTGGGTTTGATAGACTACCACCTATGGAACAAGGCAGCCATATGTAAACTCTTGTGGGTCATGGCTCTTAAGAAAGACAATTTGTGAGTTCGTTGGATTCACAGCTTCTACATCGAGGACAGATCTCTCGATGAAGTACGAATTCCTAATCAAGCATGTTAGCTTGTTAGAAAGATCCTTGAGGCTTGAATATGGTTTATGAATATGATTGATGAGCTATAGATGTATTCACATCAAGGGGTGCTCAGTATCAAGCAACTGTACAAGTCATTCCAACCACGATTCCCAAAAATTACTCACACTAGGAAAAAGTCTGTTGCCAAGACATCAATTTATATTGTAGCTTGTTGTCTATCAAAGACTTGCCATAGTTGACAAATTAAGCAAATGGGATATAATTGTTGTGTACCATGTAACACAAGCTCAACAGAATTATTCAATCATTTTTTTTAGTGTGAATATTCTACCAGGATATGGGGTTCACTCTTGAAGGTGGATGAGAAGGCATAGACAAATAGGAAGCTGGAAGGATGAACGACAATGGGTATCGAATAGAGCCCATAGAAGTGGACCACTCGCAGAAATATCGGGTTGATTGTACGCAACAAGTGTCAACCATATTTGGAATGAAAGGAACTTAAGGCGATTCTCACAACAATGCGCACCTACTAACAAGAGATTAAATGAAATCTACCTCCAATTGCACATCAGAGGACAATTCATACCAAAGTACAAACCAATTCTTGATCAATTAAATACTTATCCCTGCCTAGTCTAATTTCTGTAATTACTAAGTATAGATAGATAGGTATCTCTCGAGGACTAGTTCTAGAGTCCAAAATGAACTAGCAATGTACATCTGATATTTGGTTGAATGAAATTTTTTATAGTTTGGCCAAAAAAGAATTAGTTGAGGAACATATAGATTGGCTCAACTATCACATTTATAAAAAGCAAAAGAAAAAATGTTGATAATAGTGCCTATGATGAGAGCTAAAAAATAACATAAATATTTTTTTAAATGAACACTTAATTAGTAGGCCAAGGATTTGGGAGAGCTAGCAAATGCCAAGCCGCTCGAGCAACCCCAGAAACAATGAGGGATAGATCGGATGCCTTCACCAAGTCCAGTTTCCCAGTTACTTGAGTCGGATAGTTGGAATTTGCGAAAGAATCTAGGAAGTCTCAGTCAAGCAAATCAAGCATTGAGTCGGACTACTAGTTTCAGTTCAAATGTGAGTGACACTGATGATTGACCACATAGAAGGTAGATTCGAACCTATTTTTGACCAATAACTTTCTTTTTGAGATCAGGCTTTTCGACTGACATTGTACAACGTGTATTTGGATGTCGGTTAAAAAAATTTGGAAAGAATCTGCTAAAATATGCTAACTGTCATTACCAAAACACTCCATACATCAGATTCACTCACAAAATCAACATTGTAATGAGTTGAAAAACTTTTAGTCAGAAATATCCTAATGCTGCTGTAAAGTTTATCTCAAAATTATGAGACTTGTGCTCTGATTTTCTCCATGCTGATAATATACCAAAAAAAATGGGTTGTCTGTTGCTGATCACCGCGTAGTTGCTGTTCCTGTTGTGGATTACCATGTAGTTGTTGTTGTTGATTACCCCATAGTAGCGTACACAAGTGAAAAGTTTCTCTATCAATAGGCCAGTTCATCTCGGGATTGTCTCCATCCATTTGAATAATATCCTTGAAATTAGACTCAAATTCCATGATATTCATGTTTAAATACTCTTTCAGTAGTTTAGGGATTGAGAACAAGATGTACTTGAGTAGTTTATCTGAGGGAGGATGTGAGAAATTCCCATTGATATTTTTGAAATTCCATATAGATCTTAAAATTTTCAAATCCCGATGATCATCAATATCATTATGAGTTTCATTTACATGTGTGTTAGATGATTCTCCTTGTTTGAAATCAAAAAATTCACACACTATGGGTTCACATTTGCATAACATTGGTTGTTTTTCTTTTTCAGCAGCTCTTCTTTCTTCTTCTTCGCCTTCATCTCCTACCGACTCTTGATTTCCACTTTCATTTTGATGATTGACGTTATTTCCTAATGCTGCATTATGTCTGTATTCTTCTTCTTCATCGCCATTTTCATCATCTTGGTGTTTTCTTTTTCATCCTAATTGCTCTGTTTCTTCCTCTTTTTCATGAGATTCTTGATTTCCATTCTGTTTATTAAGCTCTTTTTGCCCTGCTACATCTTCACGAATTCTACGTTTTCCATTTGCATTAGTATCTTCTTCTTCATCAGTAGTACGTATTCACTTACATCCAATTGCAGGAACTGGTTCTCCGATAGTAAACATTTTTTTTGCAGAGAAAATCAAAATAGAAAGACAAAATGAATAAAGATTTTGCAATTTTTTTCCATTAATATGAAGTGACTGAAGAAGATGGTTAACAAATAATAACTGTTATTATATTATAAAACTAATTACTGGAAAAAAAAACAGTTATAACTTCCACTGATAGATTCAAAATTAGTATTTTACTTTTACGTTTTTTCAATTTCTTTGCACTTATTCTTAAGCAAAACTAATGGCAAAAGATTATTTTCTGTATTTTTATTTATTAGGGGATTTTTCATTTGGTATTCGGTACTCGTATGATAAATAAGGATACTTTAGACAAATTACACTTTATTGCTAATATTTGCATAAGAGGTACAAAGAAAGACATGACAAGTCAAATAGACTGGAGGCAATACCTTACTCCCTCCGTTCAATTTTACTTTTTTGTAAAAGTGAAAAGATGAATCAAATAATTTTCTTTCTTGTAAACACCGTGAATAAATAATGCACATGGATACTTCCATTCGAACAAAAAGAATGATTCTAGCTACTACTTTTTAAATACAACAAGTGGAGCTGCAAGAAGGGACACATTGATGCAGAGCCATGCAACTGACTAACAGATCATCTCTGAAACTGTAGCTTTTATTAGGCCACTGTTCCACTCAAGTTAACCTACCAAACAGTGAGTTAATCTCTTCCGAGTTTCTATCTACCATGCCTGGGGTTCTAAAATGAAAGAATATTGTATCCCATTTTCTTTGTCAAAATCAGACGAGGCTTAAATTGAGCGACATGGACAGTAAGGATTCAATAATAAAATAGGCTGGAAATTAGTAGAGATTTTACACTCACGAGATCTAATGCCAAATCAACGGTTGCGTTAATTGCCAATTGATGTCCTGATTTTCCAATAAGCACCACATCACCTCTGGTTCCATTTAATTGTTGCCCATCATCTATTGTCGACGCCACGATTATAGCTGCATTGTTTTGGCTATCATCATCAATGTGAACTAAAGTGGGATTTGTAGTCAAAGAAAGTTGATTTTCATTCAATCTTTTCTCCAAAGTTTCAGTAGCTCCAACTTTATTCCCTGATGAATGGACATCATCAACAATCTTAACATCAATCTGCGAAAAACCATTTTTCCACCTTCGTTATTAATTAAGACTTATTTCTACGATATCTTTAATGCCAAGTCTTGCACCAGTAACACTTTTGTTTTCAATCATGTTGCTATTTAATTACTGCCCGAAATCAACTTGCGACCCTAGGACCAAAGTTTCTCTAGTGGTTAAACTTTGATCCCCTGAAGCCGATTCGTGCGCAACTGCTTTGCCTAAAAGCTGTCCATAATTTTCTTTAGTTTTGGCATTCCAAATCTCGTGCCTTAATTACCTGATCGTGGACACCACTTTTATCAACCAGAAGGGATTTATTTCCAGCCCTCTTTTCATTTAATATCTCCCGAGCATCATCGTGGTATTTTTTAATCCCAGAGCCTACTTTCGATGCTTCTTCTTGGTTTCTTGCTGCATTATTTCCCAATAATAGTATTCATTCACTTTCGTTGTGGCCTTAGTGCTTACAAAAGTTGCAATAAAACGGAGGATTATCCTACACAAACTTCTGAAATTGCTCCACACTTTTTCTTGTTTTCTCGTCAACGTATTGAATTCTCATTCGATGTGGCAATTTGCTAGTAAATCAAGTTCGACTTTAACTCTAGCCGTGCTAGGTATCGACTTATCTTGAGTGGCTTTATCAACCGTTATTGTCTTACCAGCAGCCGAGGCAATTAACAGTAAGGATTATTTTGCAAAAAGTTGCAAGTGAGGAAAAGGTATCCAAACAAAAGCTCTTGATGTCTCTTCTTTCAAATTGAATCCAATTGTCTATGGAAATACTCTAAGTTGCTTTTGTAAACCATTGTACGAAAGGTATTGAACAGTTTTAGCCGCGAATAAATAATTCATAGGGATACTTTCATTCGAACAACGAAATACCAGAAAAATTGAACAAAATAATAACAAATAACAAAAAGAATGATCCTAGCTACTACTTTTTTAAGTGCTAGCGAAACTGCAAGAAGGGACACATTGATGCAGAGCCAAGTATTAGACTAACAGATCATCTCTTAAACCGTAGCTTTTATTAGGCCTCGGTTCAGCTCAAGTTAGCCTACCAAACAGCGAGTTAATCTCTTTTGGGTTTCTATCTTACCATGCCTGGGGTTCTACAATGAAAGAAATATTGTATCTCATTTTGTTTGTTCAAATCAGACGAGGCTTAAATGGAGCTACGTGGACAGTAAGGATTCATTTAGCCAACCCTTAGAAACACATAACATGAAAGCTACTAGAATAGGTTAAAGTTCGGTATTTAGTGAATATCATAACTTTAACATCCTATAGCCACGCAATATAGAAGGATGGTCATCTTCTAAACTAAAATCATCAATCCACCTGTTTGCGATAGCCAAGAAAAGCTTCTAACACTGACTAGGTCGCGATGAAAGGATGGATTCTGAAGTTGTAATGGTTACATCCCCTCATTAGATCATTTTTTTTACCTATCTGCATACCTTATTTAAGATGACCAGAAAATCGCAAACCTTCATCTTAATTAGCATTTCTGTGGAATGAAATAATTCGCCATAGTCTATTGAAAACCCATCTTCATCACATTTCCAAGATCAAAACTCAAAGTGGAGACAACTTGTAAGCCAATATTTCTGAATTCTGAGGCAAATCCTCGAGGAGATCATCAGACTTGATGCTATTACAAGCTCTGTTGATCCATGGCAGCACAAGCAGCTCATATTTCTTTTATATATTATAATTTCATAAGTGTGCCAAGCTTAAATGCTTGTGCACCACCACGAAACGTTTCATCGATCATCCCATTGCCAATTTCCAAAGCAGCTTCATGAAACAACCTGCTACTCCGGAGTTCTGTGCTATTCTTGAGTTCTTGCAGACAAACTAAAACAGTATGTACTCGATATAAAAGATGAGAAAATTGGGAAGAAAAAATTTGGGGAACGTTTTAAAAGAAGACGAATTCAAATAATTTTCGGTGGCAGAACAAACAATCTACATTTTCTTTCTTGTAAACCATGCAAATAAATAAGTATCATCAAAGTGACAAAAGTAATAACAAGCAACAAAAAGAATGATCATCTCTGAAACCATAGCTTTTGTCCAGTCTCTGTTCTGCTTAAGTTAACCTACCAAGCAACGAACCAATCTCTTTTGAGTTTCGATCTACCATACCTTGGGTTCTAAAATGCAAGAATATTGTATCCTATCAAGAATTAGAAGTAATCATACTCAGACGAGCATAACGTAGCGATATGGATTAGATTACAGCAAAACATTACAAACAAGAAATGACACATCTTTTATTCTATATCAAACAGTTTGGCAAAAATAGCACATACATCATATCAAATCAAGTTTTTTTGATCTCTTAGTCAGAAATGTCGTAATGCTTTTGTAAAGATTATGAATCTGAAAATAGCACATAGTACATGATATCAAATCGAGTTTCTGATCTTTTAGTCAGAAATATGGTAATGTTTCTGAAAATTAGTTATCGTAGCTGTTTTTCTTATTCTTTCTTCTCATTCTTCTTTTTCTTTTTCTTTTTCTTTTTCAGCAACTCTTCTTCTTCTTTCTTCTTTCTTCTTCCTCTTTCTTGTCGCCAATTTTATCTTCATTTTGGCGTTTCCTTTTTCGTCCTCTATTTCCATCCAATTCTTCTGCTTCTTCCATTTTTTCATTAGATTCTTGATTTCTATGCTCTGTTTCTTCGTTTTCATTTTATCCATCGATCTCCATTTCCCCTTCTTCTTCTTCTTCTTCTTTTTCATTTTCAGGAACTGCGCTTCTCCTTTTCTTTTGCAGAAAGAATCAAAACAGAAAAGATGAAATGAGTAGAGATTTTACACCTTTTTTTTCCAATATGAAAGTGACTGAATAAGATGGTTAGCCGTTGTTTATATAACAGAAAAAACTAATTAGTGAAAAGAATTGTCTATTAAAAAAAGGGTTATAACTTCCACTCCTATTTATACTTTGTAGTTATACTTAAATTTTACCCTATAATTCAAAATTACTACTACTATTTTCTCTATTTTTAATTATATTTTGGGGTTTTTATTTGGTATTCGGTATTCATATTGGAGCTCAACTTAATTTGAATTCGTGCGTTGAAGATCCCATTTTGAATCGGAATTCGAACTTGAACCTAAATATTTCTTAATTATATTTTCATTATTTTTATCTTTTAACATATTATATCAAGTTTGAAACTTAGAATTTTAAATGGTCCAATAAAGGTTAAGTTCATTAATGTTAGTAACTCTAAGAAAACTCAAACCAAAAATCAAATTAATATTAATGCTAACAAATAAAAAATCAATTCAACACTAAGGATGACAATAATGTTGAATATTTGTTCTTTAGTTTTACATTGGCTTAGACATTTAAAACATATAATTTAATTTTACTTTTTCTTTAATGTTTAGTTAGATAACTAATACTTATTAGACTTATTTTAAAATGATTTAGTACTTTTAAATTATGATCATTTTCATTATGACTTATTAATTTGCAATATTTGTTTTATACGATTTCATTATTATTTTTTGTTGAATATTTTAGTGTCATCACTTATCTCATATTTTGTGTTTATTTCATAAGGAACACCTTAGATAGTTGTAGTTTGTTAGAAATAAAGGAATATTTGAAGCACGGGTTAATTATATGTTTTTATGAATAATGTATCAAAAAAAAGCCCAAGGTTGAAAAATCCAAGTTTTATTAATTTGATTTGGTTAATAGATTTCAAAATTTGACACAAATGATTTGATTTGATATTTGAAAAATTCATACCAACATGTTCATCATGTAAGTCCCTAAACATGTATAGCAATGTCATATAACCTTAAGGGGTCATTTGGTGTGAGAGATAAAAATAAAGAGCCCCAAGATTAAAAAAAAAAATCATGAATAAAATTTTGGTGTCTTGTTTAGTTGTTATTTATATCATAATAATGGAATAAGTTATTCTATATTCATGATGGGATAAGTTATCCTAAGATCTCCAATCCCAGGAAAATTAATCCTGAAATAACATGTTCTCAACCATACGACCCCTAAAATTATATTTCCAGCTAAAACGGCCATGGAGTAACTCAGCAAAGTTGGACGAATATGGAAGATAACTAGGCAAAATTGAATGACTTTTTAAAGACATAGCATTTCAACAGAACTTGCCCATGTTTCAAATTCTGTGATGAAAGCAAAGCAATACATAATTCTTGGACTAAGAGTGGAAAAAAGGGAAAATCTTGATTCTAACCTGCTACCAACAATTGGTTATGCACACTACCCAAATATAAAATTGGGTACATGAATGTGAATTGAACTTTCAGTTTTTTAATCAAATAAATAAGGTAAGAGTTATTAACAATGGGCACAAAAATGCCCGTATATAAGGAGAATACCAACAAAAAATTTCTACAAATATTCTATACCTACCAAAGCCTCATCAGTGCACCAAAAGGAAATAAGTGATTAGGAGCTGGCAATTCCTCAATTGAACAAAATCCTTTACTGTTTTCCTATTTCTTTCTCTGCATACGACCCATTTAAGGTCAAGTCGAGCAACATCTCACATCCATCAGCTATGCAATACTTCTCTTACAGTGCCTGACATCACCGCCTGTATATGATTGAAGTTCAAAACTACTCAGTTCTTGCACGTTTTGACTGTGCTTGCTTCATCCAATCAAGGCATTCTTCAGCTGAACCAGAAGGGTGTGCGAGCTGCCACTCCAGCAATTTTTGTTGCTGCAGAGGAAAATTAAACTATGAGTAAATACTTATAACTAATTAAACGCTGGTTAAGAAAATAGTATTAGTGGCATACCCATTCTCTAACAACTGGCCCTCCACTTTTAATCTGCAAAATGTTCATAATTTCCTTTCCATTAACCAGTGGTTTCATTTCCCAAACCTTCTCCAGACCTGGAAATTAAGGTAAGCTCATAGGTTACAAAGATCTACAATTCAATCAAATATGTGGTTTCTACAAAAGTAACATGCACATCACACACGATGTATGCAAAATGTTACTATTCTAATATAGTGAAACATTTTGGTGGGAGTCGTACTCCACGATAACCCTTAATTCATTAAAGAACCACACTAAATAAGTGTGGAAGTAAGAAAAGACTTTGATATGGGATACAACAAAGGAATTTGAACAAGGCTAAGTTATTATTATCTTTTATGGCTGGCTTTGACCGAATCGATCCAAACTCTGAAGCAACACTGAAGATAAGTGCTCAAGGGGAAAGAAAGCAGTAAGACGGGAGCGTTTAGTAAGAAAAATAATATATAAAAGGGAGGCAATTGTAACCTCAAGTCTTAAAATTCATGCTCAGTAGCTATATGAGATGATTGATTCGTCAAGCAAAGAGGATAATGACAATACCTAGTGTTCTTACTGCATTCTCTACTGTCTTGAATAATCCGCTTCTCTTGTCCAGTTCAAAGTCCTCAGTTGAGAAACTTGTAGACACAGTGTCAACAGGATGTAGCTGCATAGATAGAAGAAGAGCGACGCGCCAAAATTCTTTAATTTCTCGAAGTAGCAAACCTGCTTGTGAACAAACATATACTATATCAATTTGCAAGATGATACTAATAGGTAGAGCACTTGTCATGCAGAAGAAAGATATTGTTACCAGTCAATATTCTAAGTTTTGAAGCAATTGGAACCTCAATGGTATCTCTTTTCCAATCAACTTCAAGAACTTGGATATCTTCTTTAGAAACGAGTAGTGGAATTAAGGTGACAAACTTCTTAATTACAGTATGCAAGCTCATGACCTGCAAATGGATCATAAAATATCACATTTCTTGATGTAGAGAGTCACAAGAAAAACTAGGTTTAATGTTCAAGGTTCAATCAAATTCATGAAACAGTCGCATGAAGAATCACTCACTGTTTCCGCATCACTGGCCTTCAACTTGAGAGAATTGCGAAAAATGTAATTGACAACTGGAATCTGATCAGCATCAGCCAAAGTTAGTAATTATTGACAAAAAATCGCAAATCCTCAACATCTGTGGACATTACCAAGTTCACAGAAAGAGGTTAATCTTTAGGCCATGATTTCTCTTCTGCTTAGAAAAAAAAATGTCCAATAACATCAATCTTAAGCAACACACACTCTAAATGGAATGGAATCATAACTGCTCACATCACATAAAAGATGCAGAGTGGTATCGATCAATGCAAAGCCTGCATGGACTCTTTGATGGTCCAGAGTTTACCTTTTTGGCTTTGTTATCTCTATAAATGGTCTCTCTGAATGGCAAAAATAAAGCAGCATACAGGCAAAGTCTCCTCTGATCATCCTAGAACCAGAAATAGACATCACAAGGTTAGTTTTTAATTAGCCTATAAGCCATGGGGGGAGGGGTTACTTTGGATCAATCATCACATCAAAATCAATTTTATCCCTAATCACAGAAAAAATGTGATACTGATTGTCTCGTCACACAAAAAGAAAATAAAACTCTCAGAATATGTACAACCAAACACTACTTTATAAGGAGAGAAGAGGAGATAACTGTTGAAAACATGAGACAATAAGTTAAAGAACCACCCTTGTACTAACGAACAGGACATAAATTTTATTTTTTGATAAAGACGAACAGGACGTAAATATATTGAGCACTTCTGTATGCAATAGAATCTTGAATAGGATATACAACTCATAAGGATTTTCAGACTTATCACCAGCTTGTAATTTCATATACAGATAACAAGTTCAGGCAGAATCATGATCATGAAGCAACACTCACAGAAAATGAGGAGCGTCCAATAAGGTTTAAAAGCTCCCAAGCTGAACCCAAGCAAGAAACACACAGCCTGTGAATGTCACAAGTAATTAACATGTAAGAAGTAACAACCGTCAAGGAGCAAGAATTAGAAAACTATACATCAAAACCAGTACATCCAGAATAGATAGAATTTTGATTTCCTTAGAATGGAATGAGCAATTCAACAACATGAAACAAACACTAATACAATTTTATCATGTTCCTTTAGCACTCTTTGTGGGTCCTAGGAACATTCAAAATCTTATTTCAACTTTGAAAATTGGTGGTTGACCACAGAAGGTTTTGTTGGTAGAGTTAAAACTTGGTGGAACTCTTTTGTCTGCACCGGAAGACTTGCCTATATATTAGATTGCAAACTCAAAGCCCACAAAGGCAAGCTTAAGGAATGGAGTAAGAATGAACAAGGAAACCTGAAGATCCAAATGTCTAAGTTGCTTCGCCAAATGGGAGAATTGAACTCTTTACTTGATAGTAGAGCACTGACAGAGGAAGAATAGGTCAAAAAGGCAGTTGTTCTCATGGATTATGAAGAACTACATATTAATGAGGAGATTGCATGGAGACAGAGGTCTAGGACCTTATAGATGAAAGAGGGACTGTCGGACTGAAATATAAGTTCTTTCATCACACTGCCAATGCTTATAAGAGAAACAACAATATTAATAACTTAGAAGTGCAGGGGAGAACATGGAAATAAGGGGGTAGACAAGGCAGTATCAGAAAGATTGCAGAGGTTCTTAATTTCAGAAGAATGGAATACAAGCTTCAGAAACATAAGGCACATAACAATGTCACATATTCGGGCATATCTATCTATTTTCCATCATCTATTCTCAACGCTTCCGCCCCACATGGTTCATTCATACCGAATTCAAGTCCATCATGCCATCATGCACAGAGTGACTTCCGATCACTCACCGTTGATGCTACAATGTAGTAACGGGAACATAACAATTCTTACTTCAAATTTGAGAATTGGTGGCTTCAAACAGAAGACTTTGGTAACAGAATAAAGAACTGGTGGAAATCCTTCTATTGCACTGGAAGGTCTGATTACATTCTGGCCTTCAAACTGAAAGCTCTGAAGAAGAAGCTGAAGGAATGGAGTAAAATAATCTATAGTAAACTATGACTACAGAAGCAATGTGGATTAAATCAGTTAACAAACTAGATGAAATCCAGATTCAGAAGCTTTTAAGAAGATGAAATAACCAAAAGATTGGCTTTATCAATGGAATTTGAATATATTGCAAGACATGAGGAGAATGGTTGGAGAGAAAGATCTAGGACACTATGGCTGAAACAAGGTGATAGGAATACCGATTTTTCCACAGAAAAGCCAATGCACACGGGAGTCAAGACACTGATAAGCTAACAGAAGGAGGAGAATTTTTACTATGTATGAGGTACAACTAGTACTAGTTGTATGAGAGGGTTATTTTATTGCTATTATATTTTTATTTGTGGGACTCATGCTTTATTGTCCTTCTTTGCCTTTTGTTTCTCTTTCCTACTCAGTCTCTCTCTCTCTCTCCCCTCATTTTTTCAAGATTTTTCTTTTAAGTCCTGTTTGGGAAATCGATTTAATTACTACCTTAATTTGTTTGGATGAAAATAATTATTATTTTTTTACTTATTTGTTTTAACAGAAAATGTTTTTCAAATTATAATTTTTATTATTCTATAATTAAAGGCTATGAGCATAAAAATATTGAAGTTAGTTCTTCGGATGGTCACTTGTCCCATAAAAATTGACAATTAAAATTATTTTTGTTTCTTTTCCTCCCATTTTTCATTTATTGTACTTTAAAAAAATTTGCCTTCATATTTCATTGTTTTTTTAACTTCTACTTTTAGGACCCATTTAAACATAAATATTTATTTATTTATAAAATAATTTTCACTTTATTTGAAAATTGAATTTTGACCATGAAAATTTGAAAAACAACATTTTCTTTTTAAAGGTATATTGTAAATTTGGAAATATGTTGGTATAATGTGTTTTTTCAACTTACTTTTCACTTTTGAAATGTTATTTAAGTTTAACATGATTTGTCCATCTGATTAGAGGAGCAATTTACCAGGTATTCAATGCAAATTAGATATCCAAAAGGTTTTTAATCATCTAAATTGGAAGTACCTGCTAGACCTCCTACACAATATGGGCTATGGTGCTAGGTGGTTGAAGTGGATCAAACAGTGTATTAGCACACTCGAGTTTTCAGTTTTGGTTCTCCTATTGGTTTCTTCTCCTCCTACAGAGGCCACAGCTCTTGCTCAACATCAAAACAGGACAGTGGTAGAGATGTGGCCTCCTCAAGGCTGGGAACTATTGCTTAGATGGATGATGACTGATCAGGAGATTTAAAGACTAGCTGAACTCTACAAACACCCGGAATCCTTCAACGGATTGCAAGGAGTAAACTGTTTGTGATTGACTGGTAATATAGAGGGCCTTTACATGGTGAATGCAGGATGTAAGATTATGAATTTGCCAGAGCTTCAGATTTCTAACTGGCCATGGAAATATATCTGGAGGTCAAGATACCTTACAAGGTTGCTTGTTTCACATGGTTGTTAGCCAATGAGGCTGTGTTGACATATGAATGTGTGATGAAGAGAGGAATCTCTTTATGCTCAAGGTGTTTTTATGTGGGAATGAAGTTGAGATTGTAGGCCACTTATTCCTACATTGCAGAGTCAAAGATCAGCTATGGAAGATTTTTATCGATCTCAGATGTATCTCTTGGACAATGCCTGGCTAGATTGTTCATACTCTTTTTAGCTAGGAGAAAGCTGGAATTGAGGCAAGGGACATAAACAATTGAAGAATCATTCCTGCCTGTACATGGTGGACCATCTGAAAAGAAGGAAATGTCAGATGTTGAGGATAGAAGTTCTTTCTTTATCAGTTATGATGAGGATAAAAGTAACACAATACAGAAGAATAAACTCAACTGTATTATGTTATTTTGTTTTGGTGTACAAAGTCCTTCTTTGAAGATACAAGAAGAGTTTGATTCCTGTTAGGATTGTATTATTTTAGGTTTTTTCTTTTTAGATCTCTAATAAATTGAGAATTTCAAGTACTGGTCTATAATACAAACTTTGTTACTTGCTCAAAAACAAAACATGATCAAGTGTTTCCAACAAAACTAAAAATGAGAACACCCCAGAGATGACACTGCTAAAAGCAATTAGAAATAATCTAGCTCACCAACTACTGGATTTAGACCAGAGAAACCATCACATAGGGGAATGTTCAGAACTTCCTGTTAGGTTTTCCATATATCTAGCTCCAAGCAATTAAATCCATATTTCCATCATCAAAAGCAAACAAGATCATGTCTTACTTCTACTACCACCCTTCTCCCTAGAAAATAGCGTCCAGTTTAGGTGATGTTCCTTCTACCCTATCTCTAGTACCAAGTAATCAGATTTAATATTTCTTTCTCCAAGGCAAACAAGGTCATCCCTTTACTTCTACTAGGGAAGACTGAATGAACTAGGCTTGTTGGATATTTGGTCCTTATGAAGAACACAACAATATACACATTTTCTTTGTAAAGGAGCATCTCAACAAGCACACAGCTAATGATTTTTCAAAAATAAAGATGATGTGGAAGCCAGTAAAAAATACCTATCACATCCATCAGGAATTGATGGCTCAAAATCAGAAGGAAGACTAAATACAGCCCAAAATAACTTCAAGTCAGCAATATAAGTAATTGCTTTGATTGGTTGATCGCCAGACATCATAAGATCAATCTATAAAATAAAGTGAAATGAAGATTAGAAGCAGACAGCTTTGCAATGGGCATTTACAGATTTCCTTCCAAGAGACCGACCATCTAGAGCTCCAAATTAATTTCAATCACATAAAATTTCACTTAGAGATAAGATAAACATACTTCATGTCCTATGCGTTCTCTGCTAATTTTATCAGTAATAGCAACCCTCACATCTTCATCTGCTGCTGCCTTCTTTAGTTCTTCATCTAATATAAACCCAAACCTTGCACCTAAAATCACCAAATCAAATGGAGAACGTGAGTGTCATCTAGCTAACAGCACAACAAAGTTATGTCCCAACCAAGTACGAACTTTATTGGAACCTAAAGTGATTGAAGGAGATACGAAGAAGTTAACCATTACATTTGACTTAAGTCTACTCAAAAGACATGTACACACATAAAATATGCAACCTCTTCCACGAGATGGATTTGAACCAATTCGGGGAGCAAAAGAATTGCTAACTTCGTGCTAGATCACATTGGAGGTAATGCAAGAGCCCCCTGCAGTAGATCCAACCCATTTTAGGTTACATAGAAGAGTTTGTTCCTGCTTCCTTTTTTCCGGCTAGCACCAAAGATTAAGAATTCAAGACAACAAGAAGATTGATTGGTACAGGTGCTTCTGAGGAAAAGGAATAAGAGAGCCTTTGAGGGGTAGAAAATGATAGGCTCACAGAGCAGTCTCTTGCAGCCATTTCTAGACCAATAGCCGAAGCAGATGGGCAGGGAGCCACTTGCAGCCATGTTGATCGAAATGACCAAGTTTAATGACTTGACCTTGGTACAAGTAGGGCTTGTTTCAGATTCTCATCAAATTTTGGTGTGCTCTTTGTAGAGAACAATATATTGGTGTAGTCTCCCTGCTGCCTGTACACCACTAGTATAGTGGAAAGTAAACCTATCCTTATCCAGCCAGCCATCAACACAATTTAGTTCTATCGGAGAAATTCCTTATCTTATGTTTTACTTATATAAGTAATTTTGAAGGGTAAGGATAGAACTCCTGAACTAATACTACTTTAGATGCCGCACTTAGCTCAATCTACAAAACGCTTAGAAATATTCAATTTGCTTATGAATTCAAAGAAATACCTCCACAACAATCATAATTCATACATGTTGATTTGGGTGATACACTATCACATATTGAATCTACCAGTATTAAAATCCCTAATACCATACACACACACCAAGACCGAACCCTTATATCCTTTTATGCTAAAGTTAGAATTTTGAGTTTATTACACATTCTTAATTGGGAATGATATTCTTAAGCCTGTAAAATAGTCAAGGTTGAACATGGAGAAAGTCTCAATCTTGAATTCGACTGGGATGGCTATAGCCGTTCTAATATTCGCACCTGAGCTCTGTGTAGAAAGAGTCCCACCTGTTTAAAGTTTTACCTATAACTCAACGGATTATAAATCTATGCTTGAAACTCCACAGCTGCAAATCACCCAATATCATAATGTCAACAGCAGTGTTGTCAAAGATGCGTTTAAGCCCTGAAGTGAGGCTTAAAATGCGTTGAGCGCTTCACCTTGCTTAACGTGTGCTTCAGTGTCGTCATCAAGGTCCTAAGGCATACTCTTACTTGCCAATGAACTTCTTTTGAAGAGGTGACACTAAACAATTGATATTTCACTTTATCGTAATTGTTTTCAATCTCTTTGTTCATATATTTGTTACTCGTGCTTATAAATATTAGTCTTGGACTAAACATATATTTGTATTGTATCTTCCTTTGCGCCTTTTAAGCCCACGTTTAGTTGCACTTAAAACACCAAGGGACCTTAGAGCTTTTTTGTGTTTTTTGCTTTTGATAACAATGGTCAACTGTAACACCCGACATCTATGCCACATATAGAATAAACAAGGCTGTCATAAGAAGAGGCGGAGGCAAATGAGAGATTGTCTAATGCATTACCAAAACGAATAGCTCGAAGAACTCTTAGGGGATCATCCAAAAAGGTCTGTTTTGGAGGTAGTGGGGTGACAATTTTTCCAGACTTAAGATCTGCCATGCCTGAGAAACATAAAAACAATTAATTAGTCAGAGACACTTGTAGTTTAACCTATCTTTATTGGTACGCTTAACTGAATCTGGGCAAAAGAAACGGAGGCCATGCTAACCTCTTTCTGTAAGGTCTTCGACTGATCTGGTGTTAATGTTGTAAAACAAGCTGTAAACATAATCTTTAGTGAAGGATTAACTGATTAAACAAGGAAATCATATTCTATCTTTTGGAAACAAAAAGCTAACTTAATAAAGTTCGACTAATACATTAATGCATCCAAAGGCTAGATTCTCCAAACTAAATGAAGAGATATGAAAATACCCCCCCCCCCACCCCACCCCCTCCCCTCTCTGAGAGAAAAAAATAAAACAAACCAAAAAGATACAGAGAAAATGAATATATATATTAGAAAAAAAGGAAGAAGAAAAAGAAACTAAAAGCTCCACTGGAGTTTGTACTCCAACACTGACATGAACAAGGTGCTTTTGTTTTCTCATTTACTGTTTTTGTTTTTTGGGACTTTGGGCTGGGATGAAGGGAAATAGATCAACTAAACCAAGTTGCTGCTTACAAGTGTGAAGGTGTGGCAAAAATAAAAATAAGGTACCAGAAAGTAAAGATATAACAAAGTACCTATTAATCGTCAAATCCCTGCGATCTGCATCCTGTTTTGCAGTGCCAAAGTTCTAAGGAACAACAGATGAGAAAGGGTTTAATGAAGAAACTAGCATACATGGTACACTGAACACACGCTTGAGTGTTAAAACTTTGACATTTTAGTTTTTTGATATAACAGTTAGGATGACAACATTAAATTAATGGAAAGGAATTTGATCTTAGCAGATATCAATGGTAAATATATGAAGACTTCATACTATTGCAACAATGGCTGATTAAGTTCATGAATAAAGGTCCTATCTTAAAAAACATGTTTAAAAGAAATTAGATCTTGGTAATTAAACTATTCCAACATATTAAATAGGAGACTTTCATTGATCTTGGGCAAGTGGTCGACTGGAACTGGTAACATGATTCAGCATTCTCATTCAGTAAATAGCCACCCCAATTTTGACCACTTAGTAACCTCATTTTCTTAGGACTAGGTCATTCTTAATTGAAAGGATGAAACTAAGCATTGCACTCTCTTCACTGAGGTCTTTGATACCGAATGCATAAAAGGACACTCATGCAGAGGTTCTAGATTTACTTATTTCTTCTTTTACTCCCTTTTGTTAATTTTTCATAGCTAGGTTTGGTGGAATCTACTTGGCCTTCATCCCTCGCATTTACAGTAAAAACATAACAAATTTAAACACCAAAGAGAAGATATACATTTGATTAATAATTCATATTTACATACCATTGTTGGAATACGACTGTTCTCACTGTAGTCTTCTGCTCTTAAGTTGACGAAATCAATCCATACGTCAAAAAGGCGCATCCTTGCTGTTTCCAAGTGCTTTGACTGATCGGGATTGCTGTAAAAATTGAAGAACAGTATTTAGTTATTGACAAATTACTCTACAAAAAAAATAAGAAAGCGGTATATCACAATCAAAATAGATAGTCGTAAGATCTTAAAGTACTCCTAATAGGATGGAAGATAGAACACTTAGGAGTCGTCGTGAGGTATAAGGTATAATAATCCCAGGGATAAAATACTATTTTTTCCTGCGTTTGGTTGGTAGTATTAGGCAATCCTAAGATTATTTATACCTTACTGATGGGAATATACAGGGTGGAATAACTATCCCAGGATAATTAATCCGAAATAACTTGTTCCCAACCAAACGACCCCTTATAGCTAGGGGCAGGCATGGTACGGTAGATACGGAATACCATATCGAAATTGAAATTTTTTATACCCAAGTTTCAGAAATTATGGTATTTGGTATTCGATAAGGTATTCAATATTTATAATAAAAATATCGAAATACCAAATACTACACCGAAGTATATAGTTACATCTAAATTCATATATATCATAATGCTGGCAAATATATAAAATAGAGTTAATACAAAATTAATTATTTAGACGTTGGAACTTTGACTACTCTATCTTGATTGAAATATCCTTTTTGGGAGATTGAGTAGTGAAGGAAATTGTTTGAACTTTTATTAAAATAGTTCTACAAGTGTAAGGTGTAAGTATGATTGTTTCTTAACAAGTAGGGGTCATAGTTCTCTAATATATGAGTATATGTAAGTTGAAGGTGACCAAACTATGGTTACCGATTTACCGTACTGCAAAATACCTAAACCAAACTTTAAATACCAAACCATATCAAATTAATTTGGCATGGTAACAATATAGCATTTTTAAAAACCGAAATTTTCAATACCGTACCATGCCCACCCCTACTTATATCAGAGCAAATATTAATTTTCCTCTTTTTCCTTTTTTAGCACCAAAACTAAGAACTTGCATCTTTTTAATATGTAGGAAAACCAATATTAGCCCTCAAGTCCCAAACTCCACTCAGAGGGCACATACCAGCAAAAAGAGTGGTACTCTACACAGGGGCGGAGATAGCCTTCTGTTAGGGGGTTCATCCGAACCCCCTTCGGCAGAAAATATTACTATTTATACATGGTTAAAATTATTTTATGTATATAAAGTAGATGTCGAACATCGATTAGTTCATGTGTTTAGTTTTTCAGATTTTGAACCCCCTTGTTAAAAATCCTAGCTCCGCCACTGACTCTACACCAAGCTACAAAAAAGAGTTGTACTTTACGCCAAGATAATTTTTAGCTAGATCTTTATTACAAGACTCTTACACTAAACACAAATGAGGACTACAAAAAAGCAACCCAACTGCACTTGAGTTATATATTCTCAAGTCATGTTTTAATTAATTGATACCTTATCAATAACCTCTCTACCCCACAAAGGTAGGGTTAGGTTTGAGTACATCCTACCCTCACCAGTCCCCACTAGCAAGATTACATTGGATATGTTGTTGTCATTGACAACTTGACAATCGTTCTCAATAACAAAATGCACGGCCTACACTACATCATGATCATGATCATGATCATTATCATTATCATTATCATTATCATTATCATTATCATTATCATTATCATTATTATTATTATTATTATTATTATTATTATTATTATTTTAGTAACACTGGTTTTCGAGCTACCTAGCCTCCACTTCGACTATTCCATTGGGTACCTACTACCTCCCAAGTCCCACTAGTACAAGTACGAGATAATTCTGGTAGCAAGATTTAGGCAAATGGGAAGAAACCACCAAGTGTTTTATATTTTTGTTGGGATCTGAACCCTCACTTACAATACTAATTTCCAAACTAAGAAATCTACTAGCGCAAAGAGTAAGAGTAATTGGGCCTACATTAAATGAGGGACAACACAACTTCACTTCCCACTTCAGAGAAACAAAAATTTAACCAATAGCTAGTCCATGGTTCTGCCATCTGTGCAAATAACTAGTTTCCCAATTCATTCATAGATATAAAGTTTATTTCATTAAAAGAATTGCCTTGCGATGAGACAATATAGCCTGACTCCCCATTTTAGTGAGACAAAAAGTTTCCTACTATGCTTGTTCATCATTGTGTCATTTGTGCCAATTACCTTTCACCAGATTTACCCATCCTCCCTCGAAATCAAAGACCGGCCAACTTTTACCTCTATTTTGGTTGCTCAACATCAGCCAAAACCAAGACTTATAGTCCAATGTACCAGTGGGAGTTTTCCACAATAGAAGTGGGTTTGATTCTCATTGTCCCCTCTTCCCTAATGTGATAGTAAAAAATTGGAAACAGACATCTCACGAGGAAAGAATGCAGGAACATACCACTGGATAACACCAACTCCTTGGGTTTCCTCACCTGATGCTGATAAGTACTCGTTCACTTTCTCACAGAATTCTCGTCCATACATGTTGTCAAGAGCAATATCAATATCATAGCACTCTTTACCTAGCAGCTACAGTAATAGAACTTAGATTAGCCAAAGTGAAAAAAGTCATAGAAAGAAAAATCACTTATATTAAACAACAGAATCTAATTTCTTGACTATTAAATACTTTGGACACATAAAAAGTCATCAAGATACATGCAGAAAGCAATTCCAGAAAACTTCCACAGGAAAGAAAGTTAGTAGTCAACTGAAGCACAAATCGAACTAGTTTAGGCTAATAGGTTCAGGTTACATAGTTTTGCATGTTGCTATTAACAAGATAAAAGAGAAAAAAAAAAATCTAAAAATGGTTGTACATCCCACATGATGTGCATTATTTCTGTTTATTTGTTAAAGCTTAAATGATGTATCAAGCTTCATGTTACTAGAAAAGGATACAAGGCATATACAATGGCCAGTGAATAAAAGATGATGTTGCTAGCTTTAGTATGTGAGACACATGCATACGTATATCTATCGAATGTTTCCCCAGTGTGGACTGCAGAGAAAAAATAAAATATTCAGATTCTTGCATTCCATCGGAAAATGACAAGAATATGTGTTTTTTCGGTGTCCATTATTTGGAAAAAAAAAAATTAAAGTTAAATCAAACGCTCTAACATAGGTAAGTATACAGAAAAAATATGCATTAATCAAAATTTTGGTTGCCTGCCCTCTCTATCCTAGTCAATTAACATTTTATATGGACCTCTTATAAAGAAATGAACACTATCAGTTCAGAAATCAAATTTGTGTGCACAAGAATAATTTCCATGGTAGTTAACCTACTGTAACCTTCCTCCTACATTCCAGCCTGGTACCAGCTATTCTTTGCCCACATACACAGTGTTCCATAGTTTAAGTTGAAACTAGAAAACTTAATTGATGAAAAACTGATTTGGTTGAGAGTATACATTGTCACACCTGGATATACCCCCATAATTAAAAGAAGACCAGAAAATACGATCTCGAAAATAAAGGTTCATCAAAAGGTTGCTTACTTCTCCGGTTCTCCCTATATTAAGCTTTAAACTTGTGACTAAATCTGTTCTGAGCAATTTAAAAAGCAAATGAATGGGACCTGATTCTCTTTTCAATCTATTGATGCCTTGAAGACCTCGAGTCTCACTTATCTTGTACTCTCTCCCGCTTCTCTTAACAAAACTTTCATGCAGTTTGTTTAGTAACTTCCACATTGTGAAAATCCTCTATCCCACTTTCAGTGACCTAAGATGATTGTGAGGTCGACTTAACATCTTGACCCATTTATAGAGTGTCCTTTGACATAATGTTTCAAATTTTAGAGCATAGTACTCCCTAAAGTTCCATGAAAATACTACTCCCTTCATGTTTCCGTACAGAAGGATTAGTGTCTCGTGTACTACCCTAGCACCAACTTGGTGCTAAGTTGTTGCATTTTCAATACATAATCTACTTACCTTCTCAAGGAAAAAAATACTACTCCCTCCCTCCGTCCATGAGGGTATATTTCTATGGACACATGTGTACATGTTACATTCAATACATATATCATACTCCCTCCTTTTCAATTTGATTATCTGGTTTTGACTTAATGCTGAGTTTAAGAAAATAAAGAAACTTTTGAGTCTTGTGGTCTTTAATCCATATGTGAAATATACCAAAATGTCCTTTACTCTCATGATATTAAACACGTCATATGAAAAGTGGAAATTAAAGAGTTATCAAAAAAGAAAAAAAACGTTCTTTTTTAAAAAGTAAGACAACCAAATTGAAACCGAAGGAGTAATTATCAGTGACAGTACAGAAAAGATGGGTGCAAAAAAAGAACTAAGAAAATATGTTAAAAGCTGAAATCCTGAATAGTTAAATATTTGTGAACTAAGGTTGTGAAAGGTGTATGTGGGACGTCGAAAATCATATAAGTTGAAACTGGCTCTCAATGATGGGATTAAGTTTTAGCTCCACAATACATAGTAGTAATTTGATTGTAAAATTTCAGAACAGTTAAGTTTGGTACAGATAAACGAAATCTGCAGCAAAATCTCAATAAAATCATAACAAAACGAATTAAAAGGGAAAATTATGATTAGAACCAAAACCTTATCGCGAACCCAACCACCAGCAACACGAAGCTGTGTTCCCATATTATAATGCTCGACAACTTGAAGAAGACGGTTGAATATCTGCTCCTCTTTCGGCGTTAAATCAATATGGTCCTTCACTTGAACTGACAACGGCTGAAATGCTGAGCCTTCCACCATTGTTGTAACTCCGGCGTAAAACCCTAACACTAGCGGAGATTGATGAACGGAGAAGATAGAAAATCCCTTGAGTTTGAAGGCCGGAAGAATGAGAGAAGAAGTAGAAGGGTTTGGGAAAGCGAAGAGACGAGGACGAGTTGTATTGAATGTTGAAAAAGCTGCTACGGCAATACTCAAAGCCTTCATTTCTTCTCTCTTTCTAACGAACAAGTGATGACCCGCTCTCATAAGCATGGAAAACGGGTCGGGTCAGCCCAACTGCATCTCCGTAATGGGCATAAGTACCGAAAAATCGAATCGAACCGAACTAACTCGGTTCTTCGATTTCGATTCTTCTGTTTTTCGGTTCGGTGTTGGTGTTATTTTTTGAAAAGTTTGGTTCTTCGATTTGGTGTTCGATGAAGGGTCTCAGAACTTTAGTGCACCGAAGAAACAAACTTTTATTAAAAACATAAAAAATAATAATTATATATATGGGCATTCTCTTAACTAAAAATAAAGAGTCAACTAATAATTAAATCATTCATGAATAAATCAAAGTAGCAAGAAATGTACAATTCAATAGTTAACTTCAAATATTAATTTCCAAGAGCAACCAAAACATATTTTTATCAATGTACGTTACGTAAAAGAATTCATCTTCGTCCTTGTTTTTCTCGAGAAGTAGTTGGATGCACAATGTTCTTGACAAAGATAAATCTAGACTTTTAGTTAGCACAATAAGTATTCCATGGCCAGACACAATATTCTTTAACATACTTTTAAATTTTTAAGTATCTCATACTTTAATTTTGTCCTCATTTTATTTTGGAAAAATTAGGCGTATAAGCAAACATATACTGGTTAATTAGTTAACATAGTTATAGTTTGTCTTAATTACACTTTGCGACCTACTTATAGCTATAATCACGCGGCTCAGCTCTTTAGTTTTGTATAATTCGCACGTTTGTATAATTCAGAATTTTATAATATAATTTGTATAACTTTTGTATAAGTTGAAATTTGTATAATGTAATTTGTATGACTGTTTACACTTCTAATGTTTGTAATTGTATAAATTCGTTATCTTGAGTTTTTTAAAAAATAACTTAATTATACAAATGTACCTGTGAATTATACAAATCCGTGAATTATATTAATGAGGCAGCTTAAACTGTAGCTACAACCCGTAAATATGCAAATTATACTATAAAACATAATTAAGTTTATTATAGTGGCTATTTGCGAAAGTTTCCTTTTTATTTTTCATTCACACTAAAAAAATGGATTTAAAAACACGGAACTAAATCGAACCGAAGTAGAATAAACCGAACCGAACCGAATTAGTTTAGTTTGGTATACGGTGCACACTTTTCAAAAACCGAAGAACCAAACCCCCACCCCTAACGGCAAGTTTATTTTTTAATTTTAAAAAAGAAATAGTTAAAGTTAAAACATTAATATAAATAGGGTACGTTTCAAATAAATATAATAAAGTAATTAGTTTACCACAAATATAGTCATATTTTATTTATATAAAAATAATCAAAAATCATAGGACATAAATAGTGACTATACAATATAGCTTGTCAAAAGTCATGGAAAATATGCATTGACTTTACAGTATAGCTTGCATATACCTGAGTTATACACCGATACTCAAAAAAGTTGAATATAATTTAACTATAGATGAAATATACACTGAGTATGCACAAATTATTCACCAACTATTCAATCTCGATCAATTCAAAATTACCTCTAAACAGTCTCAAAATTTAAATGTGAAATCGTTTTGATTTTTTATGCCTTTTGATATATAATTCACTCGAAAAAATGATTCACATTTGCGGTACAGCAAATTTTTGAAAAGAAGAACTGAAGAAAAGAGGAAAAACTAAAAGAAGAATAAGAAGAAGAAACTGGCACCAAACGATGATAATAACCAAGGTGGAGAAGAAATTGGTAATCAAATTGATTGAAGGGTCATTTAATGTAATTATCCCATACCTTATGTAGCCTTTTTTTTATTATTTAAGCAAAAATCGACATAAATATTCATTCATTAAAATAATAGTCATCAAATATTTATGTATTAATGTAAATATACATAAAAGTACATTTTTAAATACATAATAATGTATATTTTATATATTTAACTTGTGAATGTAATTTTTTTTATCTACAAATCTGTAACATGCCAAAAAGAATGGCAAAGAGCTCATATTTTCGTTCATTGTCGTATTGACATGCTTACAAATTTGTATATGTTAGGTATTGTTTCGAACTTTCGATTAATACTAAGTAAATATAACGGTAATGGTAACTAGCTTTTCATTTTAATGTAATTATTAGTAGTTTCATTTATGTTTATAATGACTTTAATTTTTATAAACTTCTCCTTTATTTAATTGAGTGTCCTCTACTGTGAAGTTTATAAGGCTGACTTATATTTTCTTGATAAAAAGGTTATTTTGAGTTAATGTATTTGATTTCATAAATTACATGTATCTTTTCACCGTTATCTATTGTCTTATATTCCTATTTGTTAAGAAAGAAAACTTAAAATAACAATATTAAATTAAAGATTAAAATAAGAGAGACAAAATAGAAAAAAAATTCTTCTTTATTTCAAGTGTATCATATAGCACATCGCATGCCTCTATTTATATACTAGCACGTAAAGGGTGATTATAAAATGAATAAAAAACCTAACTATAATTCACTACTAAAATAAAGTAATAAATCGACACATGAAAACTGATAGAGTTGGATGGTCGATTTTTTCGATAAGAAAATCGATGGCATACATTGATTATCTAATTTTTTTTTTTTATAATAGTAATAATTATTAAAATTAATATTATTGATTTTTTTGTGAATGCTTACCAAAAAAAATATGTATATAAGTTTAATTGGCTTTTAGATAAGCTGTGGAAAGGCCTTAATAGACACTAGAATACATGTATGTAATTAAGTAGTTTTAGATAAGTAACATATTAAATTTTATAATATTATATTTTCTATTATACTCAATTTAATGTAATTAAGTAATTTTATTTTATTTGCAAGGATAATATACGAGTGTGAGATGAGATGTGATGAGATATTTTGAGAAACTCATTACTCACGTAACAAAAAAATAAATATGAGTAGGATTCATATCAATGAGTCGAGTTATTGACTGAGAGTATCCGTGTAAGTGATCTAGATGTAGAAATAATTCAACCTCAAACTTAAATCTAAAAAGATTGGTGTTTTAAATATCATGATAGGATATCTTGGTCATTATTCTTCTGATGGACGTGATTTTGATGAATATCTTACCTAGGAATTAGAAAAAATTAATGTCGTGGCAATGAAGTATGGTGAAGGATCTGTAGCATCACATTTTCAAAACTTAGCAACGTGATTCGAAATGTACTAGTTATTCAAATGTAATCAGCAGCTTCGGAAGCCGCTTTTATTGAATCTCAAAGAAACGTTTACTGAATCTCAAAACTTTGCTGAATATACTGAGTATGAAACATAAGTTTTAATTAAAATATCTGAAACTGAAAGACTCTCCAAGACTGTCTATCTATGAAGTCTATACTATATATAGACGAGTGTCAGGACAAGACCCACGACTACTCAAAATGTTACTAATACTAACAACTCATAAAACTAGAATCCTCTGAAAGCACGGAGGTCTTAATCAAAAGTTGGCGAGCAGACGAAGTGATCTCAACGGACTCTTGTTGAGAATCCTAACAACATGTATCTGCATCATTAAAAGATGCAGGTCGAATGACATCAGTACATTGAATGTACAAGTATGTAATATAGTTGAATAACAAACAACTGAATGAAAGGACTGCAATAGATATAGATATATACTCAACTGAATCAATACATGAACATGAAGTGAAAACCATTTAAGCTTTACAATAAAATATATAATAAAAGCAACATAAAAACAATATTGTTGGAATGTATGCGTCCACTAGTCTTGATGGGACCAGGTCCTCAGCACAGTTACAATAACAGAAAGCAAACTAAATGCTGAAAGTAAAGATTACACACAACTTTACGTGGAAACCTCCTTGCTCAAAGGATTAAAATCACGACCTGTCTCATAAGAATTTTCAAACTGCTTTTACTAGTCTTCTCAAGAAAATGTAAAAACCAGTTTACAAAATAAAATTAACATACTAATCTCCACACTAAGCAATACCTCCTATCACTTAGACGAGCCTAAGCAGTTACAACACTCACTATACTAATCCTAACAGATTAATATAGACTTTGATGTAAGACACTAAGTTACTCACAACTTAAGTTCTTACAATGATTCACACAAGCTTGAAATGTTTCTAACAAGACGAAACGATTCCTACATTATAAGCACGATTACAAGTAAACAAAGTAACAGCTGGTACAGGAAGCACTTGAAGCAATCGATCAGGTCCCTGCTATTTTAAAGTTTTAAATATCTCACTTTGAATGAATGAGTAATGTTGTTGTTTCTGTTGAATATATATCATGAATAACTATTATCCATTGTACACACAACCTCATCGCTTCTGATTGGTGAAGTACATTGCGACTTCACCAACTTTCTGACGTAGACAACTTTTACAACTGTACAACATATGACACTGAACGAGCATACTCTGCAGAGGACCAGGTCCCTGCACTTATGAAGAGATCATCAAAAGATCTGGGAGTGTTAGCACTTATCATTTTCCCCCTTTTTGATGACAAACAACTTACACAAAGCATCACATGAATGTAAAAACATTCATTCAAATATACAACAACAAATTCCCCCTTTTGTTCAGTTCCCCCTTAGTTCAATGCCCTAATTCTACACAACTTTTACAACAAACTTCCCCCTTTTGACATCATTGAAAAGGTGAAGCAGTAAACATATTCAAGTTAAATGCAGGACATTAAAGAATTTAGGGCCTTGGACCACACAGCATAAAGAGACCATTAAACCACACATGAACAGGGCAGAAACAAAATAGCATTATATCACAAACACTTACCACTATAGTCAGTCAAAAACACCATAAAGCCATAAGAGTTTTGAGTTGGAAGATTAGACAGAAAAGATAAACTAAGGAAACACGACACTTTTAAGACAGAGGAGGAGGAGAAGAGAGGGTGCGCATAAACAGAGACAGACGCTCATTCATTTCCATCACTAGTACCAGGTCCCCTCGAAACTGCCTTTTATAATTCAGACTTGAGTGTAGCGATTTCAATCTCCTTGTTATTCAGAATCTCAGTAAGATTAGTCACTTCCCGTTTAAGAGCAGCATGCTGCTCTAGAGCATATGCAACTTGAGATCTGCCCCTAGCTTTTCCTTCAACACACTCACATTCCAGCAGGGTAGCAGTAGTGAACATCTTCTTGGTGGTACCAGATACCCCTCTTCCCAAAGGCACTTCGAAATGGTTGAATACAAAATTCGGCAAGCAATACGGAATCCCATGTTTTGCCCTTTTCCAAGTCATTACCCTGTGCATGTGTTCCAGCATAACGGCAGAGAGGTTGATCTCCTCAAGTTCATCAAGCTTCTCCGTGAGAAAAAAGGTTAGCAACAGATGCCACTATTCTCTTTTTAGTTCTGGGAACCAACACTTTGTTGATGAACTCAAAAAGCAACTAATATTACCCTTTAAGAAACTTTTTTGGCAACCCTGCTCTTTTGACATCTCCACGTTTTGTGGCAAGTTTTGTGAAGTTAGTGGATGGTTTACAGCCTTCAATCGTTCGAATTTCTTCCACATAAACCTCTAAAATAATCCCCAAAATTTCTTCATCCAGACATATTTTGATATCCTTAACAGTAGTCATGATTCCACCACCTTCCAGAAGTTTTATTTTGTAGAAAAATTCACGGACCTCAGGTTCGTGCAAGTACGGAACTGGTGTTTCAAAGAGATGGTTCCATCCTTGAATGGATATAGCATCAAAAAGATTTGACATGCCAAATTTGGTTAGAATGTCGGGGTCAAAGACTCTGCCATTTAAAACTTTTTAGTTCTCCATTGCCGCTATCCGTTCCTCCCTTGTCATTTTCTTTTATTCACTTTGTTTTTGAACCCTAAGACCTGGTCCTTTTATGGGTTTTGATTTTTCAGCCACCTATTTTCTAACTTTCTCCCTTTTCACAGGATATTTCTTTGCAGCCTTCTGTGTTTCCTTTGTTTTTACCCGTTCTTTCTCACTTTCTTTTCTTTTCTTTGCCACATAAGCAGAAACATCCGTAACTCAATATCACTAGACTTGATAGGGAGAGGTGTAGAGGTAGGACTTTCAGGTTCAATACCCTCCCTCCTCCTTTTCCTGGCCCTTTCCGTTTGAAATTTGCTTGCTGCCATGACGTTCCCAAAGATTTTTTGTGTTTCACTCCTTGTAACATACTTCCTTTTGTCCCCTTTAGGGTGGGACACAACCAACTTTCCCTTTCTTTTTCTTTGTCGCTTCTTCTCAGACTTATTAGGTTCAGCAGTGTGTTCAACTTCAGAAGTACATTTAACTGTTTCCAAAACAGGAACATTTATTTGAAAGAAGTGTATTCCTCTCACTCTTCTTTTGCTCCATTTTAACAAAACCTCTTCTTTTTCCTTATCACTCTCAACGTCAAAGGATCTAGGTGTTTGGTCAAACACAGGTTGACTTCTGCGAGGGACCTGATCTGGTGATCTCAACTCATGCTCCAGTAGAATAGGTTGAGATTCTCCTCTTAGTGAGGCCAAGCTTTGAATGGCCACCAGTTCCGCCCCTACGGCTAGAATACACGATTTCGAACCCTTTTCCTTAGGCAAATCCTCTTTAAAAAGTCTCTCAGACATAGTGGATGAAACAGCCATAAAACTAACTTCCATTTCCTCTGAGAGGGGTTTAATACTAGGTTTTGCCACAAATTGCACCTCTGAGTTCTGTGATTTTTCACCAGATAAAACCAGGGTAGGGGAACATGCCAAGACAACCTCAGAAGGAAGAACAGGGGAGGCTATGACTTCAGCCGAAGGAGTGATGGAATCATCCATTTCACCAACTCCACAAACTGGAGTCGAGGGAGATTCTTCTTGAGTAGGAAGGGAGAAAGTTGAATGAACTAAGGTTTTCAACTTCTTGGAAGATAGGGATATTTGAAGAAGAATCAGATTTAGGCATTTTGAGAGAAAGAGAGAAAAGCTTTGGAAAGGGGATAAGTGAATTTCAAAAATAATTGTTTGAAGAGATTTTGTAATTGATTCACTAAGAGAAGTAGTATATAAAATCAAAAAGGCATCGGGTCCCTAACAGTAGTGACTTTTGGTTTAAAAGTGAAAAGACATCTGAAACTGATGCGATGAATGGGCGAAAGACACGTGGCAGTGATGTTGACAGACAGACAATGTAGCGTAAGTGATACTCACCTCATGAGGACTAGGTCCCCTTTTCAATTTGGAACCCTGCCTGTGTGATTAGATCTTCCTTTCAGCTAAACACACCATGAGTGTATACCTGCATTAAGATACCAAAAGTGAATTCTAAGTGACAAACTTTAAACAAGTATAGATACCTTCCCTCCTTAACATAATCAAAGTATAAGATTTTTGTGCAAACTTGTCAAGGAATCAGGTAATCTTGTGCATCCCTAGCCTCATCCTGTTTTTAATGAAACATTATTTACTCAAGGGCTTTGTAAAGATATCAGCCAGTTGATTTTCAGTTTTGCAGAATTTCATCACCACATTTTGCTTCTCAACATTGTCCCTCAAGAAATGATGCCTCACATCTATGTGCTTTGTCCTCTTTTGTTGCACATGGTTTTTGGCTTTATTCATTACACTGGTGTTGTCACATATTAGAGGAATTGTATCTATGAAAACACCAAAATCCTCCAATTGCTGCTTAATCCACAAAAGCTGAGCACAACATGAAGCAACAACTACATATTCTGCCACTGTTGTTGACAATGCAACTGAATTTTGCTTCTTTGTGCCCCAAGATATCAGTGATGATCCAAGAAAATATGCCATGCCTGATGTACTTTTTCGATCAACAAGAAATCCTGCATAGTCAACATCTGCAAATCCAATTAGATCGAGTGAGTCACCTGTTGGGTAGAAGAGGACCAGGTCCTGAGTTCCCTTCAGGTATCTCAGTATTCGTTTAGCGCCTTTAGATATGACTCTTTTGGTACAACTTAAAACCTTGCGCACATCCCTACACTGAAGACTATGTCTGACCTGCTTGCAGTAAGATACAAGGGTGACCTAATGATTCCCTTGTACATGGTCTGATTAACCTCAACTCCATCTTCATCGAAGTCAAGTTTCACATTTGTGCTCATAGGTGTATCAAGAACTTTTGCCTCTATCAAGTTAAACTTTTTGAGCAGGTCTTTTATGTATTTCTCTTGGCATATGGAGGTACCCTGAACGGACTGTTTGATTTGCAAGCCTAAGAAGAAGGTGAGCTCCCCCATCATGCTCATTTCAAATTCACTACTCATCAAATTAGCAAATTTTTTGCACAATAAATTTGTAGTGGCTCCAAAAATGATATCATCCACATAAACCTTCACAATCAACAACTCTTTACCTCTGAATTTTAAGAACAAGGTATTATAAATTTTACCTCTTTTGAACCCATTTGCAAGAAGGAATTGTGACAGGCATTCATACCAAGCTCTGGGAACTTGTTTCAACCCATACAGAGCCTTGTCCAATTTTAGCATATAATTTGGCAGTTCTACATCTTCGAAGCCTGGGGGTTGTTTGACATACACTTCTTCTTTCAGATTACCATTCAGAAAGACAATCTTGACAACCATTTGAAAAAGTTTAAATTCCATATGAGCAACAAATGCTATCAAGATTTTGAATGCTTCCATTCTGGCTACAGGAGCAAAAGTCTCATCATAGTCAATCCCCTCCTCTTGGTTGTACCCCTGCACTAACAGCCTTGACTTGTTTCTAGTAATGGTTCTACGCTCATCAAGTTTGTTTCTAAAGACCCATCTTGTTCCAATGGCAGTTTTGTTAAGAGGTCTGGGGACCAGGTGCCAAACTTTGCTCCTTTCAAACTGATAAAGTTCCTCTTGCATTGAAGTTACCCAATATGTATCCTGTAAGGCTTATTTGATGGTTTTTTAGCTCAATGGACGATATGAAAGCTGAATATGCCACTAGATTTCTTGTTTTGGATCTAGTTTGTATTCCAGAGTCAAGTGGGGAAATGAGATTGTCCAGTGGATGAGAAGATTGGTGTTTCCATCCGGACTTTCTGCTCGACTCTTCTTTTGTATCAGCATCAGATTCAACACCATCATCTTCTAGACTTTGAGATGGAGTCGTCTGGGTAGTGACAGAAGGACCAAGTACTCCTGTGAGATTTGCACCATTTTCTTTTACAACCTGTTGGTTTCCAGGATTTTGGATTGCCTTGTCCTCCCTTTCTTTGATTAGCTCCTCTATTTCATGGTCTCTCTTATGAGTATCAATTTTCTCAGATTCATCGAAAGTCACATGCATGCTCTCTTCAACACATAGAGTTCTCTTGTTGAACACCTTGTAAGCCTTGCTGGTAGAGGAGTATCCTACAAACACCCCTTCATCTCTCCTTGCATCAAACTTGCCCAGGTCATCCTTTCTCTTATTTAATACAAAACATTTGCACCCAAATGGCTTAAGGTGAGCAATTGAAGGTTTTCTATTGCTCAGTAATTCATAAGGAGTCTTCTTTAACATAGACATGATAAGGCACCTATTTGTAACATAGCATGTTGTGTTGACAACTTCTGCCTAGAAGTTTATAGCAAGCCCTGAGTCAATCAACATAGTCCTTGCAATATCAACCAATGTCTTATTCTTCCTTTCTACCACTCCATTTTGTTGAGGAGTTCTTGGTGCAGAAAAATTGTGATTGATTCCATTTTCAGCACAAAAACTTTCAATTTGAGAATTTTCAAACTTTGTGCCATGATCAGACCTGATACTAGGAATCTTGGAGTTGACCTTCAGTTGAATAGCTTTGGCAAAGATAATCAGAATTCCAGTAGTCTAGTCCTTTTTTCGCAGAAACATATTCCAGGTGTACCTGGAGAAGTCATCAACAACTACAAGAATATACTTCTTACCTCCTCTGCTTTGAATTCTGACAGGTCCACATAGATATATGTGGAGAAGCTCCAAAGGTCTGATTGTGCTCACTCTCTTCTTAGTCCTGAAGGATGATTGTGTTTGTTTCCCTCTTACACAGGCATCACAGACTTTATTATTTGAAAACTTTAGGTTTGGTAATCCGCGGACCAGGTCCCCTGCAACAAGCTTGTTTAATAAAGAGGAACTTACATGACCTAGTCGTCGATGCCAAAGATTTGCATCGTCAGCTTACGAACTCAGGCATGAAAGGTTATCCCTTTCACTAGAATCAAGATCAACAATGTATATATTCTTGACTCCTTTTGCAGACATCATAATTTTCTTAGTTGCACAGTTTGTAACAACACACCCATCAGACATGAATTTGACTTTATTTCCTTTGTCACAAATTTGAGATATGCTTAAGAGATTGAACTTCAAACCATCCACATAGTGTACACTGTCTATGGAGTGATCTGTTGTTCTTCCTATCTTGCCAATACCAAGGATAAAACCTTTCTTTCCACCGCCAAATGACACACTACCACCTTGGTGTGCTTCCAAAGAGAAGAAGTTTAGAGTGTTTCCAATCATATGCCTTGAGCATCCACTATCCATGTACCAACACTGATTGTTTCCTCTCTTCTGCACAAGAATCACTTATTAGACTTAGAAATCCACTTCAGATAGAGTTCCCAAAAACTGTCAAAAGGCTTAATGGGAAACCTTCTTATCCATGGGGGTAAAGTATTCTTGCTAAAATGGTAATCAGGATCAGGTACCCTTTTTTTTCTCAACAACTTTTCTTGACTTAAGAAACTTCCCCTGACTTTCTTTTACTCTCATCAGCTTCGCACACTTCTCTTTCAGATGACCATTTTTGCCACAGTGGGTACACAGAAAGGTGAGACTGACACATATTTACTATGTGGATTGTAAGGAGGCTCTATCTATCTACAACCTAACCTTTTTCTGCTGTTGAACTGTTGGTTTGCTAACTTAGTGAGGATCTTAGAAGAGTCAATCCACTTGAGAGAGTGGTTCAGTTCTTTTTTGATCATACTTAAGTCCTTCATTAGTTGAGATCTTTTTTTTAGGGAGGCAGCTAACTTAGACTCAGAAGCCTTAAGTTTCTCTTCTAGTTCAACCTCAAAGTTACTGAGTTTTCGCTTCCTACCCTTAGAGGTACCAAGTCCCTCATTGGGTTCCAGACTCTCAGTCTCAAGAATACCTATCCTGACACTCAGTTCAGACATTTGAGAGTTAAGAGCTGAGTTTTCATCCTCACACACACTCAACATTTTATTTGTCATTACATTTTCAGAAGTTAGTTCATTAACATAGTCAATCAATAGAGCAGCAAGCTTTCTCAATCTATTGATAGGAAGAATATCTAGATCATTTTTGAGATCAAGAAGAGTTACCTCATTTAGATTCTCTTCATCGTCAGCTTTTGCCATTTGAGAGAAAATGGAGTTGTAGACAGTCTCATCATCTTCTACAATCATCATTGAGACATCCTCCAGACTTTCTATCTCTTCTTCAAACTCATTTGATGTGTTACCCCACACTGCCAGAGCTTTCTTCACCAATTGATTAGCATGAACTTTCCTCTTGGCATAGTCTGAGACCTAGTCCTTTCTATGAGGTGTGAAATCCTGAGTTTCCTGCTTCTAACTGGGGAAATCCTTCATAAAGTGACCAGGTTTGCCACATTTGTGACAAAGATCACTTGCATTTGCAGCTTTGTTAGTCGAAGCTTTCTTTTTAAAGCTTCCATGCTTCTTGATGATCTTCTGAAACCTTTTTGTGACATAGGCCATTTTATCCTCCTTCTTAGTCACATCATTTTGAGAAGTTTTCAAAGTGATGGATTACTCTTTCTTTCCTTCCTTCATGGTTGTTCCCTATTACTTGCTGAGTTCATAGGTTTGAAGATTGCTAATCAGTTCATCCATGGCAAGTGTCTTTAAATCTTTTGCTTCAGTTATAATATTCACCTTGCTTTCCCAAGACTTGGGAAGCACTTTGAGAATCTTTTGAACCTGTTTGCTCAAAGGAATAGGTTCACCAAGACATCTTGAGTTTATATCAAAGATGGTTTCACCTTTCTTCATACATAAATTCTCATACTGAGTCGTAAGCATATCGACTTTCGACTCCTTCACTTGTGTAGTTCCCTCATGAGCAATTTGAAGACTGCCCCATATCTCCTTGGTCGTCTCACAGGCTGAGATTCTATTGTACTCGTCTGATCCGATTCCACATACAAGAATCTTTTTTGCCTTATAATTCTTCTGTATCTTTTTCCTATCTGCTTCATTGTACTCTTTTCTAGTTTTGACAGCTATTGTAGTGAGCTCTCCATCTTTCACTTCCTTAGTAGGAATGTATGGTCCGTTAAGAATCACGTCCCATAACTCAGTATTTTCAGCATTGATGAAATCATGCATGCGATTCTTCCACCACCCATAGTAATGTCCATTAAAGCGAGGTGGTCTGGTAGATGTCTAACCTTTTTCCGTATTGGGTGGAGTTGTCATTCCTTTAGGATCTTTTCTTTTCTTGGTGTTAACCAACTGAAAAGTGAAGCTCTGATACCATTTGTTGGAATGTATGCGTCTACTAGTCTAGATGGACCAGGTCCCCAACACAGTTACAATAAGAGAAAGCAAACTAAATGCTGAAAGTAAAGATTACACACACAACTTTACGTGGAAACCTCCTTACTCAAGGGAGTAAAACCACTACATGTCTCACAGGAATTTTCAAACCGCTTTTATTAGTCTTCTCAAGCAAAAGTAAAAATCAGTTTACAAAATGAGATTAACCTACTAATCTCCACACTAAGCAATACCTTCTACCATTTAGACGAGCCTAAGCAGATACAACACTGCCCACTATACTAATCATAACAGATTAATATAGACTTTGATGTAAGTCATTAAGTTACTTACAACTTAAGTTCTTACAATGATTCACACAAGCTTAAAACGTTTCTAACAAAACGAAACGATTCCTACAATATAAGCACGATTACAAGAAAACAAAATAACAATTGGTACATGAAGCACTTGAAGCAATCGATCAGGTCCATGTTGTTTTGAAGCTTGAAATATCTCCCTTTGAATGAATGAGTAATGTTGTTGTTTTTGTTGAATAATATATCATGAAGAATTATTATTAATTGTACACACAACCTCATCACTTCTGATTGGTGAAGTACACTGCGACTTCACCAACTTTCTAACGTAGACAACTTTTATAGTTGTACAACATATGACACTGGACGAGCATACTCTGCAGAGGACTAGGTCCCTACAGTTGTGAGGAAATCATCAAAATATCTGGGAGTGTTAGCACTTATCAAATATACTTTACTTATGGGGGGTTTCTCTAATTGACAACCATTACCATAAGTCTGGCAATGATACAACGTTTCGCCTCACGTTGCCAGGGCCATCCTATACTTTGTCGGAGTATAGGATGATATCGTGACTATGGATCCATCTAATTGGCCTTTCAGAGGCAGTGAGGAGTCGCATGAAGAGTCGATGATATCCTATCCTACGCTAGCTATGTAGTTCTATGGGACTTCCGAATCATAAAAGACTCTAATCTAATTCAGTGCTCGATATTACTCCCAAAACAAGTGATATAACTTTATGCTCAATATTTAAAAACATACTCTTCTATCCTCTTAAAAGAGGTAACTACTCTTGAAATAACTTTGAACTCATAACTCATTTAAAAATCAAAGTTTCTCTTTTATTAATGTAAAAAAAACTGAGACCTTTAGGAATACTTAGTTCCCTTATATTCTTACTCAATTCATACTTGAAAACTCTTTCTCAAAAATATATCAAAATCATATTGTGATATGATCATTGATGACTCGGGAAATCATACTGCATAAACATTGATGGTATATCATGTTTTAAAAACTCTTTCTCAAAACTCATCTTTACTTTCTCAAAAACTCAATTTAAAACTCAAATGTTGGCTTTAAAAAGCTTCTCAAAATTTATAAATCAATTTATAGGGTTCATACGGAATTATGGACATGAACAACTCAACTCAAGAGTCTTGATAGCAATATGGAAACTCAATACTCAGAATGCAAGAACTCAAAGCTCATAACTCAATGATACTACTCATCTTAAGAATACTCAATTCATATGGTTAACGCTGAAATATAGACATGAACGATTCAACTCAAGAAACTTAATGCATAAAATATAGCAATTCAATGATTAGGAATAGAATTTCAAAAGAATCAAGAACTCAAGACCTCATAATCAACTCATCTCAAGAATACTCAAATCTATGGATAGAATCCTAAATTACTCTTTTACTAATTTGAAAGTAGATGTACGGCGTGAGGAAGAACTAGTCCAACACTATGATAGCCTCACATACCTGGAAGAACAAGGTTCTTGAAGAATCTTGAAAAAGAACTTGAATAGAAGCCTTGAAACCCTAGCTTGAAGGTAAACAATCAAGAAAATATTTCTTGAGATTCTTGAATTAGTTTCTTGAAATCTCAATGGCCAAGAATTATGATTTTCATTAGTGATTCATAATTGTATGGAGGAATTTGAGTTGGAAAGAATAGAATTCTTGGAGAAAGACTTACCTTGAAGAAGAATCTTGAAAAAGATGGAAAAAATCTACTTTGATTTTTCCTCAGGGTTCATCCTTAGGGTTTGAAAGAGAAAAAAATGATGTATTAAGAGATGAAAATCTGATTGTTTTGGGTCTTTAATTATTCAAGAAATTCGTTTAGATTTTCTTAGAGGTAAAAAGACAAATATGATCCTTTTTAATGTTTTTCCGTCGGCTAATTCGTCACTGCACTGTATCAGGTTACTAAAATGGTCATAACTTTTTATTCAAAACTCGGATTGTTGAGAAGTTGATGGCTTGGAAAATAGATTCAAATACCTTTAATTTGATAGGTTATGGGCCACGTAATTCTTTATATTCTAAGAGATATGGTCGTTTGAAATTGACCCAAAGAAAATCTTACATCAAAACTTAATCTGTAAGGAAACTTTCAACTCAACTTAGTGCTAGGAGTTTCTAGTGACCTTAATTGATATCCAAAATCATTCCCACACTAAAGAATTTACCTTTACATATATGGAAATTTTAAAAATCACCTGATATGACCCTACAAGTAAATGAAGAATGATTTGATTCTTAACTTAGAAATTTTTGAGGTGTTACAGATTTCAAATAAGAGATCATAAATAATTATTAGCACATGAAAGCTTGAAGATATTGTGGTTATTTAGAGATTAAATCAATGTCGGATGAAGAAACTATGAGCTACCAAAATTAATTACCCGTCAAGAAGACAATTTGATATAATAATGATGACAACATGAAAGTTATGGACCAACAAACATCATTGTCAATTTCAAAGAAACTTCTTGAGAAAATTATACGAAATTTATATATAAAAAAAAAAGTTAGTTGAAATGGAACTCTTCTTGAAAGGTGATTGCGTAAATCAGGTGTATTTCTAATATTTATAATATAATTTTTTTACCATTGTATTTGCGATTTGAATAAATTTAAAGACATCTAGCCTTGAGTTTTATTAATTGTTTGTCTTATATTAAATATACAAATCTTTTATATTGCAAGTGTTTTCTGGTTAATATAGAATTTAATTTTAAAGAACTTTAACAAACTCATAATTTCCACAACTTCAATAAATAATTTAATTTGTACTTAGCTAAAATTTTTAGTTCAACTTACTTCGTATAATTTCAAGTTGAGATTTAATATTTTTTTTTAAAGTATAACTTAACTAAAGAAACTTTTATACAAGTACTAAAAAAAATATTTTAAAAATACCTTTTGCAAATAATTAAAATTATAACTTACAATTTTAGACTTATATATAGTTTAAATATTTTTTTCAAAAAAAATTATAAACAACTTTTTTCCGTCCCATCTCGTCCCGTTCATAGTGGGATGGGAAGGGCCCACCAATTCATCCCGTCTCGATTTATCCCAGCTCACCTTCGTTCTGATTTGATTTTGCTTCATCTCATTCCGGCTATCCTGTCTCACTTTGTCCTGTCCCGTTTTATTCTACCTGTCAAACTTAAATTAAATATTATTTATAAAATCATAGTCAAACACAACTCCATCTCCAATTTCAAAATTTTCAAATGAAATTAAATATTATATTGTAATAATATATAGTAGCTTGTATAAGGAATTTATCTATGTCATTATGTAACTAACTATTTGGAAATATTACTTGTTTAGAGCAATTTTGATTGTATAATTGGGGTAATTTTTCAAATTAAGTGATTTTGCTAGTTTTTAAAAATTAAGGGTATAAATTATATTTAAGAAAAGTACATTCAAATTCTAAATACTCTTAACAAAAGATATGTCCAAACACAATCGTAACTTTGAAAAATTCAAATAAAGTGAATATTTTTTAGAAAATTAAGAAATATCATACTCTGCGTTGTTATGCCGTTAACTACAAATTCAAACTCACTAGGACCCCAACCGTTAATCAGTAATTAGAGACTAATATGCTAATAAATTTATTTTTATAGTTGGATTACCAATTACAATCCTAAAAATATACATTATTAATTAATAATAATCATATATATATATATATATAAAAAAAAAAAAAAAAAAAAACTTATTCCCACCAATGTGGTCCCACCACAAACCAGGATCCCCTTTTAATTTATTTATTTCCAAAACTGATCTTCCTCTTTCATGAAAAGTTGTGAATTTTATGAAAATTGTGACTTTTATGAAGAGTTGCTACTTTTATGAAAGGTTGTGACCTTTCCGAAGGGTTGTAACTTTTCCAAACAGTTGTGACCTTTCGATAAGGCACAATAAACATTTGTTTACATTACCCTTTGTTGTCTATAAATAGAGAGATTTCCTCTCATTTTAAAACAACGAAAATTCTGAATTTCTTCTTCTTCTTCTGCATAATTAAATATTAGTGTATTTTGCTCCTGTTGAGTGACTCACTGACACAATTGTTTTTGTATCAATACACTGGCGAATAAAATCATTTCATCCTGAGAAGATCTATTCCTTTAAACCTCGGGTGCTAGAGAGGAATAATTTTCTTAAGGGTAACTGTGCATTCAGTGAGCTCGATTTTTTCCTTTCTGTTTCATTCTATTGTTACAAATTCTGGTATGTTTTTCTACTGTCATTAATTTATGCTTATGATATTAATTGTTGTTTTTGAGTGCATGTTCTTAACTTTGTTGTTTATGTTTCTGCAAAGTTATTGTTATAAGTATTTGTTAGTATAAATTAAATAACACGCGTTAATTGAGTATTCACACAAGTTTTCTCTACTGAAATTATTGAAGGTACAATAAAAAAAATTCCTTAAAGATCTATACTACCATCTCTCTTGAAGACAAAATTCAAATTTGGTATGTCATTGTAAGGACATAAAGATCTTAAAAACTTTATCGCACCTTGATGAGTGAAGTGAACCAGGAAAGAAAACAAGAATTAAATAACTTTGACATTGGTTCAAAGATGTGCCGGATGACCTATAGAGGAATGTGACTAGAGTGGAGCCTCTTTTAATCCCAGAGACATAGATAACTACACAATAAATTAAGTGATCATATTCAATATGAAGTATGAACAGATTTTCAAGTTTACTACAAGTTGTAAATACTTTTCTTGAAGTAATAAATGTGTTTCTCGACACTGCAATTGGAATAGAAATGTAGTTTCAAATTGAACTTCATTACTCTGGTATGTTGATAAATATACCCAACAAACTGAATAGTTTTGTGTAATATTTTTTCCCTATCAAGTATATATAATAAGTTGAATTGTTGTCCAATATGATACATTCTTCCTTTGAGGTTTTCCATTTTAATAATTACTTATGATACGTTTAAATGGGGGACTTTAAAATGATATATGTAAAGCAAAAGGTACAGCTAAACTTTCTATATGTTAAAATTAAAATATTTGTTCACTTTCTTCAGACTTTTAAAGTTTATTTATTCCTTCACCAACGATTATTTATTTATTAGAAAAAATAATATCTCAGGTTAATGTTCATTTGATTCTTCAAAAATATCAAATAGTAATACTTCCTGGAAGCAAAAGGATAAATTATAAAATCAAATTAAAGATGATTAATTGAAGGATAAATGATAAGATGTTATAATTATCATTTTTTTTACATTATTAATGTTCGTTACTATGTAATATAAGATAATATAGTGTTTTAATTTTAATGATTGATGAATTTTAAATATTATTTTATAAATTATGTGACATTAAATTTCCATCCGAGGCGTGAATAATCTTACTAGTTAAATAATAAAAATACATCTAAGTGACGCATGTCATATTTTCAAAAGTTCTGTACAAGCATACAATATGAGTAAAAAGGTGATTCTCAAGAGTGTTAAAATTCAATTTTAGCCTAACATTTTTAAAATTCGTAATTTTTAAGTTTTATTTATTTAATAGTTCAAAATAACTTTTTTTTTTTTATAATTTTGAATTAGATTATCGATAACTATCCTTATTTATCAAAATTTAGAATTTTTTATCAATTAATTTTAAAATTGCATTTTTACATGTCATTAGTTACGTTTATTATATTTTTTTATTATATATTTTATTTGTTACATTTGTTAATATTCATTTTGATATTTTGCATAGTCTGAAAATTCATTCAAATACAAATAAAATTTACACACACAGATTAACCGATGATTTTGGGCCATAATCTTAAGCCCGCAATTTGAGTCATTGCATAATTATTTTCCTATTTATGTTTTGATTAGATCAAAAATAGGTGGGGAAAAAGTGGGGGAAAAAGGTAGGGAAAAAATGGGGGAATGGTTGGAAAAAAGTGGGAATAGTGGGGAAAAGTTGAAAAAGATGATGAGTTTATTTTTTAGTAAAGGCGTAAATTTTCAGATTTTTGGGGGAGGGGGTGGATAAAAATGTGAGGAGGTAATTTTCAGAATTTTGAGTCTTTGGAAATTTTTTGGAGTGTTCATAATTTTTTGATGACAAGCTCATCGGAGTTCAGCCAAAATTCGGCAAATCCACCATCCCTGATCGAAAAAATCTTCAAAATTTTTATCATTTCTTCCTTTTACCCTCCTCAATACATCCGCAAATCATTCATTCTTATCTATAGCTAAATATAAGAAAAATCAAACATAAATCTTCACTTTTTTTCTTTAGATTTACAAAGTTCTGGTCATTCTCATCAAACCCTTTACATAAATGTGCTGAGCTCTTCAAGGGCAATCCTTTGATATAAATTTTATGTCCAAAATCCATCAAAATATTTTTCGGCGAAGTTTTCCGGCGAGCACCAAACAACTCAAAACAGCCACAAAAAAAAAATGGGAACACCACTAGAAGTCCACCATAAAACAACCATTGTTGCTCTTTGTTTCTCCCTTACTGTTCCGGCAGTCCCCATCCCCTTGTTCCTTTACGATTTTTTTTTTTTTTATTTGTTCCACAGGTGTATTAGCTCCGACTACCACGAAGCTGCAAGCTCCAAGCTCCAACGGACAGCGACACCATCACAAACAGTATCTCCGGCCAATAATTTTAGATCTATCTCTAGGTTCATCATTCTTACTTAGGTTGGGTTCACTATGTATTTTTATTTCTAAAGCTGTTGTGTTTTCGTTGATTTATATTTCTTTACTATATTATAGTATTATCTGTTAATTTAATCTTCCCTGTTGTGTTCATTTTGATTGATTTTATTTAGTTATTTAGCTGATTTATTTTATTATATATGGCCCACACTATTCTCATTTGTTATTTAGTACTGTTCCTATTTCTAATTATCATTGCACGCTAATTGGCCACTATCGCATTTAGGTTGTTAATTTGTTTTATTATTTTTATTATTATTACTATTGTTATTCGTTTCTTTCAAAGTTTAATGTTTCCAGTGATTCCTGTGATGTTTGCATGTTTACTTTATTTTATTATTTATTTTGAATTATCTAAAGGTTTGTTAGCAATTTACTATTGATCTATTTTTAAAATATTGTTGTTTTTGTTCACTGTTGCTTTCTGTTTATGGATCATTTTTCTCCTAAAATATTTTGTTGAAATAATGTTGGATATGATATGTTAAAAATGGGCCGATGAAGAAGTTACCGTCTATTTTCAAGACCTTTCATGTTAATAAGACGAATTTTTATTTTTAAGTTATTATTTAAATCACTTATTTTTATTCATATTTATTTAATACTAACACCACCTTTATTATTGGGTGTATACACAATATTTCTGCTTATTAGAAAATATGACAGGTTTTGGACAAAGCCCAGATTAATCCATAGCAGATGTTAGGCTCAAAATCAGCCCAGGCGGACATACTTCTGATTTTGGGTCCAATAGACCCATTTTTGGGTATTTTTGACAATCTGAAAATGTTGCTATTATTGAATATTTGACATATTTTTTGTCTACTAATTCTAACTCTTTTATTTGATTTGATTTAACTTAATTGAATTCTCCAAAAGCTGATACATATTCTTTATGTTAGCTTATTTTAATAAAATTCATTTTATCAACTTCAATACTTTTATTGAATAACTTTAGTCAAAACTTTTTTATTTATTCTTCATTTAATTTAAAATAGTTTTTATACTTTTAATTAATCAAATTTGGTGTAAATTATTATTAAAATGATTCAAATAAATCCAATTTTTGTTAAAATTTTAATCACTTGTAATTAATTTCAAATATTCTAATTAGGGTCCCCTTTTCTTAAAAATTAAAAAATTGTTCTTTTAACTATTTTCTCAAAGTTAATCAAATTTTGTAAATTATTATTTTTTATGTTAAATCGTTTGTTTTTAAAAAATAGTCAAAATATATATCAACCAAGTCGTAGGATAACCGCGTGTTAGCGGGTGCTTCAAATGTCTTAAAAACCTTCTTGAAGTGTAAATAAGAACCTCTTACCTATTTTTTCTAAATTTTTAAAGACTTAATCTGTTAGAGTCTTTTTAAATTAAGTTTTCTTAATTTCTTTAAAAATTAAGTGACGATTCTTTTAAGTATTTTTCTCAAATTGTATTATACTTAGAACATTTCAAAAGGTGATTTTTCTAAAGGTTAGTAAAATCACCGCATAACAAAGAGTACTTGAACTTGCTAAGGATGGAGTACTTTCGAAGCAATCCTACTATTTCAAATATCCCATAAATTTTTAGATATTCACGAAGAGATCATAAATTCACAAATAATTTCAAATATCTCATAAGTTCTTAGATATTTATATAGATTAAAATCTCAAATATCGTATATAACTCTTGGATATTCACAGAGAGATCATAAAGATATCAAATATTGTCTTTTTTTTCAAAGAAATCTTGAATATCTCATAAATTCTTAGAATATTCATAAAGAAATCAAGAAAATATAAAATCAAAGGATAAACAAATTTGTAACTATAATATTTATCAATAAAATTTTATTTCTTCATAAATAAATATATATATATATATATATATATATATATATATATATATATATATATATATATATATATATATATATATATATATAAGGCAGTCGTACTTGGGGCCAAAGGGCGATAACACTAGCAACAACTATAGTTTGTTTGATCAATTTTTTAAATTAACTTATTTTTGAAAAGTAGTTTTTTAGATTTTTTTTTTTATTTAGATATCATTTGTGTTTGACGAATAAAGTTGAAACATACTTTTGAGTTTTTTTTTTTTTTAATAATAATAACTTTTTTAAAAAATAAATACTTTTGACCTTCAAAATCGCTGCCAAACATATAATTAGTAGCACATCGTGAAAATTAATTTGCAAAATTGTAACGATCGGTTTCCATCATTATAGAAAAGCTAACGGAGAAAAATTTTGGGCCGAAAAACTTTTTTGTAGTAACTTAGGATTTCCCAACCTAGTCTAAATTTGGACGAAATCGAAGCCAATAAGGTCTATAGGGAAATCTGGTAACAATTGTGTCATCTAATTATGATTTTGATTACATGAATAGGTAGCTAAGATGTTGAGGAACCCGTACGACTTTACATAATTGAATTCGGGTGAGTAGAACTCTTGAAACTAATCTTAGCGTGAACAAGTAGTTTCTGAGTGTCGTTGGTTGAAGGTGTGTTGTGAAGTGGGGGTATTGAAATTATTAAATTTGCTCACTGTTCCGTGCAAGCCGCTATGACGGAAATTTGTGCCGCCAGGGCGGGGCCTCTGTGGCGGGACAAACGCGACTTAAGTTGGAAATAAACCCCAAAAATGTTTTATTCTGCACTTTCGACTTTGAGAACTAGAAGACAACCTCAAGTGTTTTCTTGATGATTTTTCATCATTCTTAAGGCTAAATGTAAGGTTTTAACTCCCCGAATCCGTTTTTCGATCGGTAGAATGTAATCTAGTGGATGATTATCGATGGGGGAGGGTTTTGATCTGGGAATTATGGTGGAAAAAGCTCTAATTTGGATATTGGGATCATGGGTTTGATCTAGGATTGATAGAATTGTTGGTAATTCGGGTAATTAGTTATTGTTTATTGATTTCCATGCTATATTAATTATTTGTAGACCAAGAACAAGCGGAACGAATCTGGAAAGGGAAGAATCAAGTTTCTTAGGGGATTCAAGCTTTGTTCGAGGTAGGTGATAGTTGTGGTTTCATGAATGTGGAATATATGTTTGTTCTTGCTTCATTATAATATGTGTATGTATGTGAATGTTGCACTATTGATCACATTACTTGTAAATGAGGATAAATAATTGATAAATGTCATGAATCATGACTTGATTGTATGATTGGGAATATACTTGTGATTGTGATTGTGGCTTGTTGAATGGATCGGGTTTTGCGTTCCAACACACTAACTTGGATCGGTTGCCACGTTCCGGCATAAACATTGGATCGGGTACCACGTACCGGTATGCTATCAATTTGGGTTTGGATACCATGAGAGGACCATTGACTTGACATAATTGTGTATCTTGAGAAATGTAAAATTGTGCGTTGTTCGTAAATGATGTTGATAATGTATATGTTTGGTGTATGCATGTATTATTGTGTCGTATTGACTTATGTATGTTGCACTTAGTGGGATAACCGCATGATCCTACCAATACACTGTGGTTGTGTACTGAAATTGCACTTGCTCTTTTTTTTTGTTGAGTACAGGGCATCTTCAAGCAGCTATTGACAGATCTCGCTTTAAAGATCAGTGATCGCTTCGAATTCAAGGGTGAACCAGTTCTTCCGGGCTACCATGAGTTCTCTTTCTGTTTATGTCCATATTTCGGACTTAGACTTTCTAGTTAGTTATTAGTACGTTAGTTGGGGTTGTAACCCTTCTTGTTTAGACTTATGGATCTTGTTAGAGTTTTGGTACATTAACTTTCAGGTTCTAGGTGTTACTTCCGCATTTGTTTTAGTTGTTAGACTTTTGTTTGGAGTTTATGGGAACTCCCTAATTCTTTCCTTAGCATTTAAACTTGCTTCCCGTAACCTTAAATGCTTAGTATTTTGATTTAGTTGGTTAGCTAATTAGTATTATTAGTTCTTCCACATGAGGGTTAGTATGGGTGCCAATAACGACGGTCTGAGTCGTGACAAAAATAGTCGAGAGTTAATTTTTCAAATCCTCATCCAACTCAATTTTTTTCTTACAAAAGTCATTAAATTTATTTTCCACGTTAAAATCAACCAATTTTCATTACTTAAATATATTCTTATTACACAATTGATTCATTAAAATGATAATTGCTTACTTTTGCTGATGAATTACTATATCTGAAAGTGTTTAAAATTCTTTTTGGTATATAAATTATTGCATCTTTTTTACTTTTTCAACACACTATTTTTTTCCTAAAAAACAAAAAAAACTTTTAACCTCGACAAAAGAATTACCCCAAAATCAGGTTAGATCTGTTGTGTCATTTTCAATTATGCAGTATCACATGCCACAGATAAATATATGTGTGGATCCAAGAGGTTTTTGGGGTCCATTATCTTCGCAACTTAAACAACTGATTTTATGCTTGAATTAATTACAATCTTAAAGAACCTAAAAGTTGCTATTTGTCCCCCATCCCCAGGGAAAAGTAATTAACTTAATTATGATTAATTTGACCCTGTTAAAATTTGAAAATAATGTTTGCAACAATGGAAAATTGTAAAATGAGAATATATATCACTTAACATTCATAGTTAAAGCGATAGAAGTTTATTATATACACGATATATACCTATATTATATTCATTTGTTTGATCCAAACATCGGCGAATCATTTTGTAATTCAAATTTTTTCTATTACCTTAAACAACTTTCAGAATTGCCTTGAATTTCACCAAAACTCAGACTATAGTGTCATTTACTAATCAAAAAGAGTACTTTTAGATACTTCTAGATATGCTCCCTACATGCATCTTTACTTGTCCGATATACTAAAAATAGTTGTCCAATAATATTTGTTTAGGTTGGAAAATCACGAGATAATTTGCCTCTTTGTGTCTATTTTACTCTTGGTATTAAATATCATTCAATATATAATACATTTTCCAAAACATAAAATTTAATAAATTCAAAGGATAATATATTAATATTGCCTCTATTATTTATTGTTTTTTAAGGTGTATGCCAAAACAATAATGGACACCTGTTGTTAGACGGGAGAAAGTAATATTTAACCAGAAAAGGTGGAGTACATATGAGCAGGCTGGAGCTAAATAATTAATTTTGGTCTAAACCTTGAAGTTAAATTTAAAAAGTTATTGCATACAAATTATTAATTTAGAAAATTTAAATTCTGAATCGATAAATTCAAATCCTGATTTTGTCTCGACCCATAAGAATTAAGAGCTCAAAGTTTAGAATGTACATAATGTTCCAATATATCTCCAAAAGGAAGAAAAATGGTAAAGAGAGTAAACATTCACATTACAAAATTTTGTTAACACAAGAAGAAAAATCTTTTCAAGCAACAAATTAAATTAAAATATAAGTTCATCTATAACACATAGATATATCAATAAAGGTGATTTATGAAAGCCAAAGCATTACTAGCAAGTTTAGTAACATAAGAAATAGCATCACTAATCTTAGCTTTGACATCAGGATGTACTTTCCTATCTGAGAAACCATCCAAGCAAGAATTTGCATCACTTATAACAGCACTTGCATAAGTCTTAGCATTATCCCATTGAAAATCTTTGTCTGTATCATTAAGATGATTCATAGCACCAAGTGTTTCTTTCAACTCATACACTGCATCTTTCAAGTCACCAATACAATCTTTAATAGCAGCTGCCTCGTATTTCGTTATCCCTTTATTTTTTCCAAGCTCTGATATCATGTGAGAAGTATTTTTCGCGCTATCTATAGCGATGTCAAGGGCAGTGTCACATAGCTTGATGGGGTTTGTTTGGACATAAGAGGCATATGGGAGAAGGGTGTTTAGGCAAAGTGAAGGGTATGTTGTGATGTTGCATTTGGATTTGATGTAGTTGGAATTTGTGTTGCCTTGTGCTTGGGAGATTGTGCATAATAATAGAAGAAGAAGAAGAATTGGTAAGAGGGTCTTGGTTAGTTTTTTGGAATTATAAGGACTACAATTTTCCATTGCTATATCTTTGGGATATTGGAATTGGAAATGGAATGTTGTATGTTTTGGAGTTTTAGACAAAATTGTAGATATATATATATAGAGAGTTCAATGTCAGGTGAAGTTATTCTCTTTAAATTATATTGGTGTTTGGGTCAACTTGTGTGTATCTCAACTATTCTACCTTAATACCTGCTACTCTCTTTATGTTCATCTTTACTTGTCTACTATACTAAAAATAGTTGTTTAATAATACTTGTCCAGTTTGAAAAATAAAAAACAATTTACTCTTTTGTATTTATTTTACCTTTAATATTAAATATTATTCAATATCTAATATATTTTCCAAAATATTAAATTTAATATATTTAAAGAATAATATAGTAATATTATCCGTTCATACTAAACTTGTATTCAACCTCCCTATTTGCTAACCAATTTTCAACCTGCAATAAAATGGATGAAAAATGGGTTAGATGTGGGCTGACCGAAGAACCCACATATTTGTTCCCACTTACGCTATTGGAAATTTTGATTCGGTAATTTTGATTTTAATATTTGAAAAATATTGTAACATTATCATTTTTTGAACAAAAAAAATGATTATAGGATCGATTTCGTTTTTCAAAATACTGATCGTCTTATACATTTTGCTTGTCTAAGATCAAGTAGACGAATGATTGTACAAGCAAGTTTCCCCAATTGATATGGTATTTGTAAATTTGGTTTCAATATTTATGATATGATAAATCGGTAATTATAGTTTGTTAGATGTTAACTTGCATCTATGTAAGACAATATCTAACAAACTATGATTACTCATATAATAGAGAATTATGACATTGACTTTTTGAGAAGCATCTCAATTATATCATACTTATGACTTCAACATTTTAAGAAACATATTAATTATATCGTACTTATGACTTCGGCTTTTATAGAAGCATCTCAATTATATCATACCTACACCTTATACTGTAAAAATATTCAAAGAAAGTACAAGTAATTTCATTATCAATCACACAAAAAGATATTTAAATTGAGATAAAATAGTTAAAGTCTCAACGTCAAAACAATTAGTTTTGTACTATATACTAATTAATTAATATATATGTATATATTGCATTTTACATACTTCTGTATAATATTCGATATTTCGATAATATTTTTCAATACCATATCTATTTTTTTAAAAATAAAATGCATATCAAAACTACTTTCACTGACACAAGTTAATCAATAACTATGTCTAGGGGTGTCTATGACCGGATTGGTTCGGGGTTTTCAATTATTAAACCAAATTATTTGTGTCGGATTTTTAAATCTATAAACCAAACCAAACCAATAAAACTCGGGTTTTTCAACCTTAGATTTTCTTCGGATTTTTGGGTTTTTTCGGATTTTTCAGTAAAGTATTCATACAAACATATAATTTACTTGTACTTCAGTCTTACTAAAATACAACTATCTAAAATGTTTCTTAAAAAATAACACAAAATATGATATGAGTAATGACACTAAAATATCCAACAAAAAAATAATAATAATGGAATCACGTAAAACAAATATCGCAAATTAACAAGTCATAATGAAAATGATCATAATTTAAAAGTACTAATTCATGCTAAAATAAGTTTAATAAGTATTAGTTACATGACTAAATATTAAAGGAAATTAAAATTAGATTATGTATTTGAATTGTCTAAACCATGTAAAATCAAAGAACAAATATTCAATATTATTGTCATTCTTAGTGTTGAATTGATTTTCTTTTTGCATCAGTATTAATTTGATTTTGATTTAAGCTTTATTATAATTATCAACATCTGTGGACTATAATTTTTATCGTACCATTTAGAATTCTAAGTTTCAAACTTGAAATAATATATTAAAAGATAAAAACTATGAAAAAGTATAAGAAATATTTAAAAATTATATCAAAGTAAATGTTTTTATGTATAAAATAAAATTTTAAAATTATATATATAATGTCGGGTTGGTTTGGTCTCGGGTTGGTTTTTTAGTTAAAACGAAACCAACCCAAATATAGTCAAGTTTTTTTTTCAATACCAAACCAAGTCAAACCAACCACTAATCGGATTTTTTTCTCGATCTGACTCAGTTTCTGATTTGGTTCGATTTTCGATTTGGTGTTGTCCACCCCTAACTATGTCTATCGATAAATACTTAAACAAATGGGAAAACCCTTACTTATTGTGCTTTTTTTTTTTTATTGCTTGTAGGAATTAAAAGTAATTTCTTATAACATTCGATCACTTTATTAATCGCTAGATTACATTCCGAATATCATTTAATATAAGAGCCATGATTGGTGATGCGTGTGTGTGTATATATATATATATATATATATATATATATATATATATATATATATATATATATATATATATATATGAACATATTGCCCAATACTATACTAAATTATTGGACTTGTGGTTATAATAAAGTGTATATATATGTACAAAATGTGAGTTGTGAAAGACAGATGTGAACAAAATTTGTTGCTGGTCTGTCATATATGGCAGCTAGCAATCACATGAACTGAGATAAACAGTTCATTCAATAATTGTACTGAAAATCATATCAAAAGTAGTTAGAAAGGAATGAATTTGGCATATATATCAACATTAAATCCTGATTAAAATAAGAGGAAATCTAATCAAATGGAATTTCTTAGTTGGAATGAGTATATTTCTACCTGCATTTGATGATTCATGAAATTTTCCCTAATAATGTGTAGCTACAACTTTGGAGAATAAATTTGGAAAGTACCGTACTATCGAAATTTCAGGAACACATTTTTTTTATTGCAGCCTATTAATTTCTAAATTATTTTAAAGTGTAATAAATATATCCTTTTGTGCTGAGGTGACATAGAGTGTGTGTCCACTCTCATTGAAATAAATGAGAGGCAAAAAATATGAGAAAAATCCTATAAATATTGGACATATGTTCTTTATTAAGTGGACATTTTAGTTAGTTCACACAATTATTAACATTAAGACTTATATATATTTAGTTATTTTACTTTCTTTCTTTGTGAAATATTTATTTTTCATCTCACTTAAATATAAACAACCAAAATACAGATGTATCCAAAGGCGTTAACAAAAGAAATTGTTATTTAATTTCTCTTTTTAGATTGTTGGCTTCTGATCAATTGTACAAAGTGATTAAATGGTAACAATGTCACAGTGGATACTGTTTCCTAATTACTACTCCCTCCATCCACTTTTAATTATCATGATTTTCTTTTTTTAGAGTCAAACTATAAGAACTTTGACTAACATTTTACGATATATTTTTTTATCATATTAATATGCAAAAAATTGCAATTTATAGCACTTTTCGTATAGTTTTTGAATATCTAATTTTTTTGTTTAAATATCAAATTAATATAATTTAATTTAATTTTAAAAATGAGTTAAATTAATTTTCAAAAAACATAATATGATTAATAAAAATAAACGGAGAGTGTACTACATAGCATTGCATTTGACCACAAAACATTAGAATCTGAAAAGATTAGGTACAAATGTTTCGATAATAACAATTCGTCTTGGTTGTCCATTTGTGTTTGAGGTGCATTGATGTCTAATTCTTGCCATAAATGTCTTTTAGTTATATCAATTTATCTTTTTTAATTTTTTTTATTTATTCATTTTTTATTATATCTTGTCTTCATATAAAACAATAAAAATAATTAGAGCAATAATATTAACTTTATAATATAGTTGACTCCAACTTTAATACGACATTATCAAATATTGTATCGAATTAAAGTTTAATTTATCAATTATCAAATTATCACACTACAATTTATAATTTTGATATTTATATTTACTTTTAACTATCGATTACCAAATTATCGTACTAAAATTTATAATTTAATATTTATATTTACTTTTAGATCAAATTACAGAAATCCACCTTTTAGTTTACTTATTATCATTATCCCCTATAAGTTTTACAAATCTTCAAAATCCCTCATTTTCGCGCATCATATTAGTGTATGTCACGTATCAGATTAATGTATCTCGCGCATCAGATTAGTGTATCATGTATAAAATGTACATCAGATTAGTATATCATGTATAAAATGTAATGTATCTTATTTAACGATTAATGTATCTCGCGCATCAGATTAATGTATCATCGCTTATATTATTGTATCTCCCGCACCAGATTAATGTATCAACGCTTATATTATTGTATCCATTTGAGGGGTTTCTGTAATTATAAACTTTTAAGGGATAGATTATAGTTTTGTCTTAAAAGTATGTGATTTCTGTAATTTGCCCTTACTTTTAACAATCGATTACCAAATTATGGAAGTCAAAATTTATAAATTCCCAACCAAATACTGAACATTCATTCCTACCTATTATTTTGGAGTCACTAAAACTCTTTGGGCATATTTTCCTGATCACTTTTTTTAGATTTATAATTTTTCTCACCATCAGAGTCCGCTTTCTACCGTTATGATAGTCGATAGCCCCAATCTCCTTTTGTTTCGAATTATCGATTCTTAATGGGTTGAGTTAAGAATCTAATAGTAAATTAAATAATAATAACTATATCATTTATTTGGTAAATAAAGTACTTGATTTAGGATTTAATTTTAGTTTCACACTTTCATTTCTAATTGTCTCAATGTAATGACCCTCCTAGTCTTTTTTTTTTGTTTCTTGCCTTCTGTGTGTCGTTTAGAGCGTTCCTGTAGCGACCCCAAGTCATTTATGACTTGCTGGGACTGACAGTTCGGTCACCTGGTCGTTCGTTTGGTTTTGGTGTGAGTTTTAGTGTTTTGGAGCTTATGAACCTTGAACGATCATTTTCGATCAAAAGTTCAAGAAGAACACCTCAGAATGGAATTCTGACAGTTCCATCAGCTCCGGAAGGGTCATTTTAGGCTAGTAGCATGATCGGCATGACTCCTGAGGTTTTCAGTGTGAGTCAGTGCGATTAGGCGTTTTTGCCTTAGAAATTTGGCCTAAGGTTGACTTTGGTCAACATTCTTGGAAAACGTGCTCGGATGAAAATTCCGTTAGCGCAGTTAGCTCCAGAATGTTGATTTTGGTCTAGAGCAACCTTTTGTTCGACTCCCGAGGTCTCCGAACTCATTTCGAGCCCTTTGGTGGATTTTGGTTAAAATGACTCTTGAAAGTGGGACCCACTTTTTATCGAGATGACCTCTGATGGAAATTTCGACCGCACCGTTGAGTCTGGAATGTCGAATTTGGTAGGGTAGCATATCTGTTTTATTTTTATCGGGTCCCGATTGAATTCCGAGCCCCCGTCGGAGACTTTATATATATATGGCAGCTGAATGCTGGTGCAGCCATTTTCTGGTTTTTAATCCAACTTCAAACCCTCATAACTCTCTCATTTCTAGTCCAAATCAAGTGATCCAAAGGTGCATCTTGTGTGGTTTTTCGCAAGGAACGCGTCGGTGTGGGTAGATTTCATATTCAAAGCTTCGTTGGAGGTAAAAATTTGTGTTTAAACTGCTGTCACAGTCATTTTCGGACTCAGTTTTTGGACAGTTTTGGAAGCTGATTTCTCACTCGTTTTAGGTCCGATTTTAGTGATTCTTGAGGCTATCTTGAGTGGTTTTTCGAGGAGAACGTTGTGGTGTTGTCAGATTTCGCTGTAGACCCCTAGTTTCTGGTATTTTCTCGTGAATAGCTGCTGCTTTTACTGTTCATTGTAGTATGTTTTATGTTTTTTTCATTGTATGTCGTGTTGGGCTGTTCCGAGCCTCGAATTGTGTTCTATTTTGGGACACAAGTGCGGGGAGGTGTTTTATAACCTATTTTTGGGGTTAATTCCGGAATTGTCGGTGCGGGCCCCACTTTTTCCGTTTTGACCCCGAAATTGGGTTGTCTCTATTTCTTGCGATTTTAGTGTCTAAACGACCGTAGTAACGTTGTGGCTCTATTTTTGATAGCGTGTCAGCATTTCGAGGCTGTTCGAAAGGGGAAAGCTCCGGAGAAGTAACTTTTAGAGCGCGCGTGGTCGGCCTACAGGTAGGCTACGATTTCCCTCTCTTAGATTGAACTTGAGAGTGTGAATACATGTTGATTAGTTGGAATTTGGGTTGGTAATTATTGAATAGTGCATAGGTGCTTAAAATTCATGTTTCGGTCTCTTTCGAAAATTATCGTTTAGTAGGGAGCATGCTTGGTGTTACAAATTAACCGTCCTTGCTATGTGGAGTACCTGTATGCTTAATTACTATTTATTTGAAGCATGTTGGGCCTTAGTTTAGGTTTGACTAGGGCTTGCCTTAGAAATTCATGATTCGGAATAGTTAGGCCTTAGTTTTGCCCCGACGTCGCCCGACCGGCGTAGATCCCTGTAGACTGGTGTAGCAGACTAGAGTCTGATAGTTTGGACCTTAGTTAGGCGATACGCTTACTTCGACGATAGTTATCTTTATTTTTTTCCTCGATATTGCGGTTTCACGAGTTACGTCGACGACACTAGTTTTGTTTCGCAATTTCGAAGTTGTTTTCGACTAAATTTCAAGGACTTACAGTGGTACTTATATAGAGCATCCGGTTCGAGGTCCGGACTCTATCGCTTAATTACTTATATAGAGCATCCGGTTCGAGGTCCGGCCTCTATCGCTTAGTTATTTATATAGAGCATCCGGTTCGAGGTCCGGCCTCTATCGCTCAGATACTTATATAAAGCATCTGGTTCGAGGTCCGGCCTCTATCGCTTGGTTACTTGGATACTTCAGTGAGCATCCGGTTCGAGTTCCGGCCTCCGTATTGTCAGATTCTATTATTTGGGGTTGAGGTTTTGGTTCGATGTTCTGTGTTATTGGATTCTCATTCGTAATTCTCTTTAGTTATAGTTTTTCTGTGTACTCGTCGGGCTTATGGGGGTCCGTTCGGGTTTTTAATTTAACTTGCGCACGAGTGTACCTTCTGGGCTTATGGGGGTCCAGTTAGGTGTAGTTAGCTTATAGATTACTTTAGTTAGGTATTTCTACACTCGTGTGCATTTCATTGTTACTTAGTTTTCATTCTAGACCTCTGTTTGTGTTATTCCTTCTTTTCATATTGTATTTACTTTTCAAGTTCAATCGGCCTATGATGCTTACTGGGTACCTATTGTTTTGGTACTCATGCTACGCTCTGCATCTCTTTCGTGATGCAGGTCCGAGCACCAGTGGCCAGCGTTGATCCAGCTTGGAGTAATTTGATCCGGAGACGGGGGTGAGCACACGACGTTCTGTACTATTTCAGTCTCCATCTGTATATATAGACTTGTCTTTTGCCTTTCGAGACAGTCGAGTCTCTATAGTCCACTTTTGGGACTTGTACTCTTTTGTTAGTAGCTCTGTACTAGTGACTTCCAGGTTTTGGGAGGTATCTTTATTTGTATATATGTTTTGGTTTGCGCCCGCTTGTTTTATTGTTATATTAATTTTGTCTGCTCTTGTTTAGTTTCTGCCCTCAAACCCATTACATGTTGTTCCGGGTTACGGGTCGGCTTACCTACTAGTGGGTTATAGTAGGTGCCATCATGACTCGAGAAATCGGATCGTGACACTCAAACTCTCGGTTATTCTACAAGGTGTCAGTGTTTATTTTTGAGCAATATGTCATCTGTCAACTCATGTGCATTATTCATTTGGTTTGTCACCTTATATCTAATAAGTGATTTTGTGTGAAATTGAAATCTTAATGGTTAAATTGATAATCAAAGCAATAACGTTCAATAATCATAAATTAATAACCAATAAATCAATATGTTAATGATTCTATAACGATTCAACATGCCTACAAATCAATAACTAATATGTCAAATTGAATAACTTTAATATCAAATCGAATCGATTAATACACACCCCAGAACATGGATTCATATTATCACTCAATTCTTTATTTGTTATCCTTAATAATGATGAGAAAGCAAAAATAGTTTTTTCAAGATTTTCAAAAGTAAATTCTTAAAAGTTTCAAACAGTTGACTATATGCATGTAAAAAGTCAGTTGATATATATAAGTCTTTGGTTCCCTGCTTTATTCTTTTACTAACTTCCCTCTTTCACACAAACACAATGTTTTTGGGTCAACTTGAATACCCTTTTACACATTTTGAATGCTTGCAAATAACTTTTTCTTTTGGAAGTGCTAAATGAAAAATGCCTCTTATTTGTGTTTTTATACTATTGATTAATCATTCTAAAAAAAATATAATTTAATCATATTTAAATTTAATTTTGATAACTAATTACATTGACCTTTCAAAACTGAACTTGTAAAATTTAATTTTAAAATAAGCTAATAAAGAACATGCCACCCTCAAAGTTTTTAACCTTTCGAAATACTTGGTTCTTTTTGTTGAACGCTTCAATAACCTAAAAATCATAAATTAACAATACAGTACTCACCATCAAGATTATGGTGAGACTGATATAATTTTTCTATCTTAATCAAAAGTCTCCAACTTCAAGAATGAAATCTTTTTAGTAGATAGTATATTTTCGTTTAATGAGTCTTAACCTGACGAATTTAACGTATCGCTCACTATTTCGTCAAATATTTTTTATATTGGTGGGGGGGGGGGGGGTATAGCCCATGTGCTTGACCACAATGAGGGCTATTGCTGCATGCCTACAACTACAAGTCAATAACCTATGGAGGCACATGATTGTATGGACTTTTGGTTGGTTGTAACGTGCCATCCCAAAAATAAGTAATTTGATAACATCATCACTTTGGATAGGGCATAAGTATAGGCGATGTTTGCGGATCGTTACAAAAGGATATTATTGAGTGATAAAAGCTTGACCAAAACCTATTTTATGACAAATTGAGCATCATATTCTAATGTTTCATTGTGTGAAACATGGTAGGTTCATATATATTGATGTTGTTATATGTGTTTAGACGTTTTTGTTGAGATATTCATCAATTGATGTTAGTTGTTACTTGTTTGTACTAAATGATGTATTTGCCTTGTTAATTTAAGTGCTTTTTACGTAAATGTACCGCCGCCAAAATTTCAACAAAAATGGTCGCATGTGTATTTAATCTATTAATATTGTATAATTAGTGTATAACTTTGTGTGTGTGTGTATATATATATATATATATAACTTTACAATATTTATACATTGCAACAATTCATCTTCTTCAACGAGTTATATTTTCTTTCCCAATCCTGACAAGTTCAAACCTCCTCGAAGCAACTCATAATGATTCACGTTTGTGGGGGTTGAGTTTAAAATTGAGCTTCAAAGCTCTTCAATGACAGATTTCGATAAAAATCAACTTAAATCTTACTCTAAACAACTCAAAATATTAGATATGAGTCCCTCTCAATGTCTCAATTCTTTTTATATATAATTCACTCAAAACGATTCACATTTACGGTAAATGATAAAAGAAAAAATGGCCGTTTATTCCCCTATATATAAGTAATCTTCAAGGATATTATCATATGTATCTTATAATCATGCTCACGTGTGCAACTTTATCTACACTTAATTAAATAGGCAAGCAAGAAAATCGTTTTGTTCTATAAAATAGGAATTTCAAAAGATAATGAATTCAATTACCATATATTTTTTGTTGTAATATAATAGAAAGAAAAGGCTGGCTCTTTAAAATAGAGGCGGTATATTGGTGCAAATTAAAGTGTTAAATGACCAATTAAGGTTATAAATATTAGTTAGGCTATTTTGGAAATTTGAAAAGGGTCATATTTGCCTTGTACTCTCTGAAAAGGATTATATTATCTTTCATTATAATTTTTGGATGTATTTATCCTTACCATCCAACTTTAAACGCATATTTACCCTTGGACCGTTAAATCTCATTTCCCTCCTTTTCTTATCCCATGTAGCATCTAAATTAAAATTTTGGTTTCTTATTTAAATATTCTACCCAACTCAATTATTGAAATCCACTAAATCCAACTCTTGTACCCTACCTTTCTCCTCTCGTAACTTTACCCACAAAGAAACATAATATGGATATGAGAATTGATATTTTTTTATTTATATCGGAAAGGGAACAACTGCCCCATCTAATTCATTTCAGTCAACATTGAAACATCCTAAAAATAAACAAAAAACTTAACAATTTGAACTTAGAACATCAAATTTAGCCATTGATAAGAAAGAGCTTTTCAATACTAGGAGAAAGAATATAATTCATTCAGTCAACATTAAATGATTTTTATAAAATTTATTGTTACGACCCAAAGTATATCCTAGGTATAACAGAGTGTATAGGAGTTCGAGAGGCCTTACACAAGCCACTTAGCATACATCATACAAGATAATAGAAATAAAGAAGTTCAAAAGATAGAATTTCATATTTCAAAAGAGTTTGACAAAGCAAGAGTCCAACATAAGTCTCCATAAGCCATCTAATACATCATAAGGAAAGTGATTGGGACGTAACCCATTCATCACATACAAAAACTGAAAATGAAAATGACATAAAACTATAAAAGTATCTCGGTCCTCGGAACATGAAGACTCACCAATCGTCAAGTCAAGGGAAACCAACTAGCCATGAGCATGAAAGGTAGGAGTGTCGGACCCTACATTAGTGAACAATGTGACACAAGTATATATGCATTAGTACATGGAATGTAATAAGTAAGGAGCAATATCCATAAAATAGGCATGATAACATGAATGGTTTAAAACATGTACACATGATCATTTTTTGAACATTTAAAGGCTTAACGAAGCAAAACATGAAAATAATAAGATATAGTCAACGTATTTGAAATAAGGGACATAAGAAAAGCTTTGAAGAAAACATAGTCATTTTGTGGGATCTTAGATTTAACCAACAATAAGACCATGAGAGCTATATCATGGAATCCAGTATATCCCTCATACCGAAAGAAGGACAATTTACTTGCCAAGGTAGAATACGTACATATCATCATTTGCTAAAGTGGATCCACTAGCTAGGTCATTTAAGACAATCATATGGGGGCGCGTAGTTTGGGACTAGAGGTTGCTACTAGAGACTACCCTATTTGAGCCTCCACCTCAAAGCCCTCTCGGTGCTAAGTCTAAATCCCAACAGAATCGATAAAAGTCAAATATCATTATACCATAGGAAATACAATGATCAATACCAATCCACACTTTTGAGATCAAAACATAGAATAAATCCTTAAACACAATTCAACATGAATGAGGATACTTTCACCAATGTGAATCCATATGTGAGAAATAGCTTTCACAGTCATGATCATAATGGCAAGAGAGAAATACTTTCACAATAGCATTGATACTTTCCTTTCAAAGCATCCCAAAATCATCTACAACAATTTCATAAAAACATGCATATCTTTATAGATTCATAATTCATAGTTCATAACCTTCATAATGAGTTCTTAATAAAAAATCATAGATCATGCATGAGTTACCATAATTTCAACTGATTATCATGTATTAATACTAGATAATGCATTAGAAGACTTAATAAACAATAATATATTATAATTGAGTGACACCCGTAAAGATTGATCTGAAACCCTAACTTGATCAATTGAAATTGAATTGAGAAATTGGAAACCTTGGGGACCCCATGGAGGAAAGGATACATGGGTGAATACCCACAAACCTTGATATTTTAAGCTCAAAAGAATGGAGGATTGATGAACTTGAGTTAACCCTAGCCTTTTCTTCTTCCTTAGTCTTGAGAGAGCTCGGGGAGGATGAATTTGGTTAGGTCTTCGAAATTTAGGAGAATGGGGTTTGAGTGGGTAATTTAGGACTCAAAAACCTTATATAGTTCTTAGGATGAATGGCGAAAAGACTTAGTTTTGATTTAAAATAATTGGGTAAAAAACATAAAAGCCCTTAAAATAATTGTTGAACACTTCTACGGTTTAGACCTACGATCCGTAGAACTTACTACGGACCGTAGTGGTTAACCATAGAAAAGTTCAGAAACATTAATTTTGGACCAAATTTTGACGGATCTTGTCTACGAATCGTAGGTCTTCCTACAACCCGTAGATACCAACCATAGAAATCAGTCTCAAGCCTTAAAATTTCACTAAGTTTGAGACCCACGTACGAGACCTACTTACGACTCGTACTAGGAATGACGGGCTATCCTGGTGAACCATAGAAAAGTACTAGGACTTGATTTATGAAAAAATATTTTCCCTCTTCTATGGATGCCATCTATGGCTCGTAGAAGCTTCTATGGTTCGTAGATGGGGACCCATAGACACAGTCTGCAGCCCTAAAAATCCCTTTTTTTTTCTAAATTCCGAGGTGTTACAATATCTCCCCCTTGAAAATATTTGTCCTCGAATGGAACTCAAGCTAGCATGAAGAAGAGTAGGAGAGAATATAACAACCCAACATGAATGCAATTTCATCAAAATACACATAATCAAGGAGGAACATCAACTCCAAGCCAAAACATATTCAAAACATTATTTCATAAGGCACACATGCAAATCATACTCAAATGCACCTAATCATGAAGCACTTAGTCAAGCTAAAGTAAAATCTCAAATCATGCTCAAATGCACCTCTAAAGTCTTGTCTCAAGCAAGAGCTATGATTCCAGGCTTCAAGTCTCCATTGAAGGAATTCAACCAATGTTTCTACTTCAGGTATGTGGGATTTGATATATGAGTATCCTTTTACCCATTGAGTCCCAAGAAAACTCCAATTATATAAGTTTATGATTTCTATAAATCTAAGGTTTATAGGATCTTTATGTATTCTTGATGACTTTCAACAGTTCTTCTTCTTCTCCGGTAGTTCTTCTTCTTCTTCTTCTCTAGTAGTTCTACTACTTCTTCTCTTCCTCCTCCTCCTACTTCCCCTTCTTCTCCTTCTCATACTTATTTTCTCTTCCTCTTCTTCTTCTTCTTCCTCCTCCTCCTCCTTCTCCTCCTCCTGCTCCTGCTCCTCCTCCTCCTCCTCCTTCTTCTTCTTCTTCTTCTTCTTCTTCTTCTTCTTCTTCTTCTTCTTCTTCTTCTTCTTCTCTTTCTCCTCCTCCTCCTGGTCCTGCTCCTCTTTCTCCTTCTCCTCCTCCTCCTTATTCTCCTTCTTCTCTTCATCTCATTCTTCTCCTCATCTTCTTTATTTTCTACTTCTTCTTCTTCTCCCCCTCCTCCTCCTTCTAATCCTCCTTATGTTCCTCCTTCTTCTCCCCCTTCTCCTCTTTCTCCTTTTCCTCTTTTTCTTCCTTCTCCTCCTCCTCCTCCTTCATCTCCTTCTCCTTCTTCTTTTTCTCCTCCTCCTTCTTCTAATACCCCATAAATTTTTTAAGCTAAGACTCGAATCATCCTTCGTTGTGGGTAGAATTTTACAGAGGAATTTTTTTTTTTTTAATTTTTAAGGTCACTAGATGTAACAATTTCAATTCCAAAAAGAACTAAAGACAAATTCATTCAAGCCATTCCTAGGTTCCTTTAAGTTTTGGGTCAACTTCTAATGACCATAACTTTCAGTACATGATGAGTTAGATGGCCCATAATATATCAAATTAAAGGTCTTTGAATTATCTTTCCAATTCCACCGAATTTGCTAATTTTCTAGCTCTTATGAGTGAGATATGTCCTTTTGAAGTCAGATTGTCCAGTTAAGGAAAGTTAACCAAAAATATGAGGGGTATTTTGGTCTTTTCCTTATCCAATTATCTTAAAACGAATTTTAGTAATATTTTGGGGAAAAATCTGATTTGGGTCAGTTTTCATAAATACAAATACGCTTAGGGTTTTAAAAGAGAGTTCAAGAAGAGAAAAGAAGAGAAAAGAGGAGAAAAGAGGAAATGTTCAAGGCGATCAAGGTTCTTGCGATCTTCGAGGGGTTTTTGCCACGGATTTTATCCTAAGAGGTATGTAAGATGCCATAGTGGTGGGTTCGTTCACCCACACGCCAATCATGTTATTTTGAGCATAATTTCGTCCTAGAAAGTTGAGGGTTTGATATTCTTGATTGGTGTTCTTAAATTTGCTTTCGTTCTTGAATTAGGGTGGGTTTGATGAGTTCTTAAGATATAAAATTAGTGAATTGAGGGTGGTTTGGAGTAGACTATATTGCACATAAGTTGAGTATTCCAATCTAAGTGATTGGGAAAGAAACCATGCGATTCTAGGCGAATTGGGTTGAAAAATGAGTAAGAAAAAGTTGGACAGAAACAACGTACCAGGTCCACGTCGCAAACTTATTTCTCAGAAGTGAAATTTCCCTCTCCGCGTCGCGGAGAGAACGCAGACTCCAATGTTTCAAAAATTATCAAACATTATAATTCATCTTCACATTGCGGGCTTGCTCCCAAGATAGTGTTTTTAAATTGTTTCTCATTATTAACTATCTAAAACTTATTTAATCATCACGATATCATTTCTATCATAAATCATAACCTTGAATTCATAACCTTTAATCATCACGATATCATTTCTATCATAAATCATAATTCAAGGTAGAGTTAAGAGTCAAGTCTTGAGAGTTCTTTCGAGTCTTTTGAGAAAGTCCCTTTGAGTATTTTGGGGAGTCTTCTACAATTTCTAATAACTTGTTTCAAGACTCAAGTAAGTGAGCTTGAGAGTGAGGAGAATGTAATCATAAGTCTACACTATCATCGAGATCTTTCATATCATGAATCATAACTCTTGAATTCATAATTCAAACTCAAGAAAGAGTTAAGAGTAGAGTTCAAGAAAGTCTTTGAGTTCATTGTGAATCCTTTGAGATCAACTATCGATTTGAGCTAAGCTTTGAGGAAGTAAGTATGAGAATGAGAAGAGTCGTATACATGAGTTCCATATTTTTATGTAGACCCATGAATCGAGTCGTTCATGCCCATAATTCCGCATGAACTCCATAAATTGAGTATCTTTGAAGGAGTAGTATCTTCAAGTTCTAAGTTCTTGAGTATTGGGTTCCTAATCCTTTTGCGATTATATTCCTAATTGTAGGAGTACTACATGTTACCTATGAAGGTCCTTAAGTTGAGTAGTTCATGCCCATAATTCCGCATGAACCATATGAGTCGAGTAGTCTTGAGATGAGAAGTATCATTGAGTCTTTGAGTTGAGTAGTTCATGCCCATAATTACGCATTAACCCTCCGAGTCGAGCATTCTTGAGATGAGTAGTATTATGGACTCCTTGAGTCTGTAGTTGCTGAGTTCAAAGTGGTGAGTTCTATGCATGGTTATTGAAAACCTTGAATTGAGTCGTTCACGTCCATAAATTGTCATGAACCCTATCTTAAGAAGTCTTTTTACAAATTGTTTCAAAACATGTTTTAAAGACTTGAGCACTTGATTTTAAGAAAGAGCAGAGTTGAGTTTAGTTTTTTCAAAATGAATATATGGGAACTAAGTATTCCCAAGAGTAAATGTTTTCATATTTAAAAGAAGAGAAAACTGAGATTTCCAAAATAGTTTTGATCAGTTTGAGTACCATCTCTTTTAAGAGAGATTTTTGAGTAATAATCTTAAAACACAGAAAGAGTTATACTTTTAAAAACATATGAGCTAGTATATTTTGGGAGTAGTATTGAACACCGATATGGGGGAGAGTTCATACAACTCACAGCCCTCATAAACCATGTAGCCAACGTAGGTAGAAAGGATCATACTTTTTAGATGATTTCTTAATGCTTTTTAGTATAGACTAGTGGATCCACTTAGTTGAGGAGTTCTATACCCCGACGACGTATAGGACAGTTCTAGTAGTATGGGCGAGATGATGTATCATCACATAACTCATAGTGATGGTTGTTGGTTAGAGAATCTCCCACATAGTTATATTGTATTTTTATATACAAATTGAGTTATTATTGTATTATTCAATACAATTGAGTTATTATCTACTGTTTTAAAAGTTTTTCATATATTGCATATTTTATTTTTACTTTATCCTTGAGTATCATATCTTTGAGTTGAGTAT